>CM068488.1:12319801-13519801 GCA_034769265.1 Remorina albescens
TGGCAAAATTGTTTGTTTGTCATTATATCTTCATATGCCCTGACCTCAACACACTGTTGTATCGGTCTGTGGTGTTAGAATGGCACAGGAGACGCTAATGACCTGTGGCAGGTGGAGGTGTGTGGAGGTCGGAAGGGTGACCTGGTGAAGGTGCTCCGTAGCAAAGTCCGCTTCCTACACCGAGCTACCGGCTGCGTCCTTTACTCTTCTGGCAAGACTCTTCCAAAGTGGTAAACAACTCTGACTTGACATCCTTTTAGTTTGACAATTCTTTGTTTTTGTGTACTATAATTTTGTTTCAATGCAGGGGCTGGGAACAGGTGGAGGTGACCTGTAGTCCCTATTTGAAGGAGACTCCAAGCTCTCAGTGGAACATTGAAGATCATATCAACCCCAAATGTATGATAAACTCATTGTTTGTGTTATCTTTTTGTATTTATATCTTGATCGAACACTAACCAATTTAATACTTTTAATTTTTCTCTATGTTTTGACAGTGCCCAACATCAGTCTGTCTGTGCTGAAGCCTCATTTTCTGGAGATCTTACTGGAGTCCCACATTGTTATGATCAGGGTAGGAGAATTTGTGAAAACCTGTCTCATAGAACATGTTTAATCATAAATTATTTATTGAAACCAGAAAAATGTATCATTCCAGGGTAACAGTGGCTTAAAACCCAAAGACAATGAGATGAATTCCAAACCCTGGCACTGGCCTATCAACTATCAGGTATACTGAATGATTCATGGTATGATGTTTTTTGGTTTGTTTATATGTTTGTTTTTTATAAAAACCAATGGGTGACTATTTTTAACTGCAGATGTTCTGGTCTTATTTTTGTAAAGGGCCTAAGGTTCTCAGGTGTGAATGAGACAGAGTATCGTGTTTACTTGCTGGGGAATCCTGTAAGTCAAGTCTCATTTTCCTGTTCGTGCTCCTGTCTGACCGGTATCCACTCAAACCTCATCGTAAATATTCTCTCTCAGGTGCTCTGGTGGATGAACCTGGCCAGTTTGGGATTGTACCTGATCATGGTGGCAGTGGCCTCAGTAGCCCTCCAAAGAGGTTTCTCTTTGGGCCAAAAAAGAAGAGGTATAATTACTGATGGTGGCAAATTTTTGTTCTGAAAGCTCAAGCTTGCATCGGGAATAAAAGGATGTAAATGTTCTGCACTCCACATTGTGTTTCAGAGCACTCCCATGTGCTTATGAGAGGTGGAGGACTGCTTCTCCTTGGTTGGCTGCTTCACTACGCACCTTTCTATACTATGGGTCGTGTCCTCTACTATCACCACTACTTCCCTGCCATGCTCTTCAGCAGCATGCTAACAGGTATCACATCCATTCATGGAGCAGAGGTTAGGTAGTGAGACAGGTGAGAGAGAGCTGAAGGGGAGGGATGTGTGGCAGAGCTCCTGCATAAGTTGAAAGAAGTATTTAATCAAACTTAATATTAAAGTCCTGACCTTAACCTTTCTGAGGATATTATTATTTCCTTTGCTCATTAAATCTAGAACTCACCCGAGATTCATCAAGATCGCACACTTTCATTACTATCAAATCAACCCAGTGCGAACAGAAAGTGCCAGTGACTAATTTTAACGATAAAGGTCATCCAGATCACAATCAAATATTGATTGAGTGTTGTAGCTCCACCTAAATTTTGTCTGATATAGTCTGAGGCTTTAAAAACCCTTCTGATAGAAAAAGCTGACTTTGTGGTCAGGTATTTTGGGTTCAAGCTTTATGTTTCTTTCCCCCAGGAATTACACTAGACATTTTATTAAAAAGTGCTGACTTGCTGCTCCGCCCACCTTACTCTGATTGGCTGCAGCGAGCTGGGCAGTTGGTTCTTCTGTTTGCTCTTCTTCACAGGTGAGCTGACCATTGGAAATATAGTGTGAAAGAGTGAAAGAAAAACATTTAACATTGGTTTGTCATCAGTATGGAACGTCTATTGTATTGAATGATTATACATGTGATTTTAACCTAATTTTCCCTTGTTGCTCCCAAAAGCCCCAAAACATTGGTCTGCTTGCTTCTATCTGCTTCTTTGACTTTGGGTAAATGACTTTAATCCATTCCCTGTCTGTTAGTTTCTACCTGTTCCATCCACTCTCCTACGGCATGACGGGTCCTCTTGCACACGAGCCGGGCAGCAGTATGGCTGGCCTGAAGTGGATGGACTCCTGGGAGTTTTAGACAACTTTCCATGAGGATGACACTAATGATGGGATGTATCTGTAACTGCTCTGCAGATGAGGGACTTTTTATAAGGTACTGTAAGTGCAGACTATTATGCTACCAGTCCAAGTATTTATATCTCTCAACATTTCCAAGTTTTGCCATGTAAAGAAAGCTTGACCAGACAGACTGGAATCAGAATATATGGAAATTGTGGAATATTTGAGAATAAAAATCCAGACACATGATGATCACCAAGCTGCCTTAACTCACAGCACATCTTACATCCTGAACAAATTATGTACTGCATGTGTCACAATAATAAGCTAAAGTGCCTGGAACTAGTGACAGAAATGAGGAAACATTTAAATGCTGCATCTCTCCAGTTTTGGAACAAATGTTTTTTTCGTTAGATGGTTGTAGGAGGTACCCTTCTTGTTTTTTTCTGTATTCTGTAAAATAACACAGACTAACTTCAAAGTCTGTATTATTTTTGTATTGTATTAAGCCACAGTGCTGTCTAGACCTCTGTTTTAACACATTAAGACTACTGCTAACTCTCAGTGTTGTGTACATTTCGGTGTGATCAATAAACTATGATATTCTTCTTGTCTGGTCTAACTTATCATTAGATCATCAGTGTTTCATCTTGGTTCTACAACCTCACCAATATCCATTACTTAGTAACCCCTCTGAATGAAATATGGCCCTCTGTCAATCTGATGAAGTAATGCTACATGTGCGATCAAGACATAACCTGTGCAGTCTATTAATAACTAGTGTTACCCACACATGCAACACAACAGTCCATAAGGTCAATATTCCCAGCTACAATCAAGCTACAACCACTTAACTCCATGTTAAGATAGTTAGCATGCAAGTAGCAACACAAGTCACTTTCAGCTTCTGTACATTAAAACATTACCTTAGAACACAATTCAGGCCTGAAACTGGGCCAAGAACCTTTGACTGTTTATATATTCACTGGATTTTTCTTTAATTAATCCTCATTAAGCCTTTAAGAAAAATTCTCCTTGCAGCTACACATAAAACCAACAAGAATTGCATTTATATAGCAAATAAATATACATGTGCTTATTTAGTCATGCATATATGTGCATAAATTTTTGATCCACGTTAGAACAATCTCAAAGGCTGCCTGAAGCTGTAAAAAAAAAAAAAAAAAAAAAAAAAGAATAATGTATCATTGGATTATATTAGGTTTGGAAGTATAGATGACATTTATGCCCTATCATATTCCATAAAAATGTACAAATTTAATTTAAATAAATAATGAAGTAATGGTTCCTTATAAAGATGCCGTTGTGCTGTGTGTGGTTCTGTATGAATGGGTAGGCTCCATGAGTGTGACACCTAGGGGTGGGAATCTTTTACTATCTCACGATTCGATTCCGATTTCTGTGGCTAGGATTCGATTCAAAACGATTTGATTCATAATGATTTCTGCTTCAGTTTATAGGTGTGCAAAGGATCCTCATGATCTGCTCCAGTCTGCTTTGCAAGACAAAATGACAAATGGAGACATTAAAGTGTCTTTTTCACATTTATCCATGCTTAGATGGAATTGTTGCAACTGTTGAATAAAAGCAATATCACATATTGCTTAAGTAACAAAAGTAAAAGTGTCTCTTTATAAAAAAAAAATAGTGCAGTTAAACATGGGTTCCCCAAGTGCTTAATCCTCATTTTGCAAACCTTGCACACTGTGAAGCTCATGTCAAGCTCGGTCTTCCCGGGTATTCGGTAAATAGGGCCCTATAAAATCCGCGATCACGGAATCACAGAGGTAGACATTAAAAATGGGATTAATTATTAACACGGAACTGGCCGACATTTTGCATAAAGGGTTTTAAAATGTTTTATTTTACGGAATAAAAATCTGTCGGGAATTGCAAATGTGGTGACTTGAGCATAGTGGGCGCGGTTCGAATCCCAGTGGGGGCACCTACTGGGAATCATAGGTTAATTGGTAACGAGTGATGGACTGGGCTACAGAGAACGGACCCCTGCAGAGAGTAGAGACTAGAGACTAGACTAGACCAGAGAAGGGAAAATGCTAAAAAAAATTCTCAAAAATTTAAAAACGAAAAAAAAGCGAATTTGGGAAAAATTAAAACGGAATTTATGAAAAATAAAACGGATTTTATAGGGCTTTAGGTAAAAACCAAAATGAGTTCAAATCTTTGCCTTAAACGAGGACGGGGCCGGCTGAATCTCTCTTTCCTCCATTATTGTAGTTTCTTCCTTGTTTTGGTGCTTACCGCACATGTGTATATTCCAGAACTGGCTCCGTGGTGACGTCAGGACAATCGATTTTGGGACATTTTAAAACGATTCTGAATCGTAGTAAATGAGAATCGCGATTCTTATATGAACCGATTTTTTGGCACACCCCTAGTAATGCCCCTCTCCGGGGGTCTCCTGTTCGATCCCCCTCCGTGACCAGCTGGTGGCGCGTTAGTGACGTACACCCGCACACGTCAACCCCGAGCCCCGCGGCTGTGATTGGCCGCCGTCGGTCACGTGCTCATTCTGAAGATGGCGTCTCCGAATGGAGGTAAATTCTAATTCCTTACGCTGCTATGTCGCGTGTAAACCGTAAATTTGACCTTATGGAGCTCCCCAAACCGTGAAAGACGCCTTCGCCGTGTTATACGAACAGTACTGGACGGCGGGGCACTCATGTTGGCGCCGTGTTGTCCCTGCTGGGGGATGTTTTTGTCGTCGGTTGGCTAAAGGGAAGCACAGCAGCCTGAACCGAACCGACATCCAGCCAAACTGAACGGGCTGGACCAGCTCTGTTTACAGTCTGTTTGAGCTGTGGGTTTACACTCACAGTCCTTTTGTTTCACAGCAGAGCAGTCTGCAGAATTTAATCACTGTTGCATTTGGGTTTTCCACACTACACCTTGTTTACAATGGTATTTATGACTTCTGATGGTACACTCGTGTTTACTGTAAAACAGTCCCATAGTGCACTCTACACGAAGGTAAGCACTCCTTCACAGTCTAATGTGAATCAAAACATCTGTTGTCCTGTAAAGTCTTTATTAATGAAGCTTGTAATGTTCAGGACTGAAGACAGTGTCGTGGAGATGTTGGTTTTAGGGTTGGAACCAATTAATTAAAATTAAAGATACAGTGGAGGGTTAGTTTTACGATTACATAATTTATTTCCTACCAATTTATTGAACCGATTCATAGTAATTAATCGTTTGGTGTCTCCAAATGTCTGAGCAAATATCCAAAACCCAAATGTATTCAGCGTGCTTTTGCATTATCATTTATTGATATGGAATATGTTTTTATCCAAAGTGAGGGGTATCAGTTAAGTTGGCTGTAGGTGACAATGATTTGCAGCCTTTTCAGATGGTGGGGCAAGATGTAGAATTGGATAAAAACTAATTTAGATTATTCATTGATTATCCAAACAGTCACTCGATTAGTTAATCTTCCAGTTGCTTCTGCTCAGAAATGTGTTCATTAATGAGTTGTAGGGTGTTTTTAATAATTTCCCTGTTTTTGTAAATAGGGAGGATAGAGGACAGGCCTGCACCATTAATGAAAATATGGTCAAAATCTCAGATGCTGCAGGTTTTTTTTTTTATGTTTGTTTGTTTGTTTGTTTGATGAGGGTAAATGTGATTTAACATTGTGCGCATCCCGAGCACTAGCAATACAAAGATGCAGCACTGTTGTGTTGAGTTACAATAGATAGTTCAGGTGTACCTAACAAAGTGGCCACTGAGTGTACATGCTATTCAAATGTCAGGTATCCAAATTGAAACTTTTAAGAAATAGATGAGGACAAACAGATATTTGAGAAATTACAGAAAAAGAAATAACAGAATAAATGCGAGTAAGCAGTTCTAAGAAATGTATATTCGTCCATATGGAGAATGGGAACAATGCTTTGTTTTAGTATGAACATTAATCATATTGGACCTTTCTTGTTGTTCTGTCTCTGGACATATTTTGGTTTGAATTGTCCATGGCTATGTCTTGGAGGAGCAACGTGTCATGTGGTAATTCTGTGTGTCCCAACTGAACATTTTACTATTGCAACAATTATCATTATGATCATTTTCATCATCAATTAGTAAGTGAATGTTTTCTTGATTGACCATTTTGTTTGACCAAGTTGACAGCTTACCAACTGAAATGATTTTTTTATTATGAAAATGATTGCCAATTTTTTATCTGCTGAAATATTAAACTAAATGTTAAAGCCAAGTACATGCCAGTAGGAACAGTGATACAACACCAGTAGAGTCTCCAGTATGTCCAAAATATTATGTTGTGATTGAATTATACTTTCTTTTTGGATCAATTTGCAGGTAGTCATGTTTCCTCTCTGAATTGCTTGTACTCTATGTGTATGATAGTCTTTGTTTTTTGTTTTCAGCTTGTCAGATTTGTTTTCTGGTGTTAAACTAAAACTGTCTACTCTAGATGTTCAGATAAGTTCAGCTGCAGCAGAGTTAAGTAACATTAAACCTTAAAAACAGTGTGTATCATCTGCAGTATGTAATAAAATGTCAACTACAGCTGTATGGAAAAGTTTGGGCAGTAAATTCACCATCTGCAGCAAGGACATATGTATTTTGCTTTGGCACTAGAAGTTACACTTTAGATCTTCATCCTAAACCCTGTACTTAGGAAAAATACATTTTGTGTCCCGATAGGTGATGACTTTGAGTCTTCTTTGCTGAGTTTTGAGAAGTTGGATAGAGCATCACCAGATCTGTGGCCAGAAAAGTGTAAGTTTACAGTAACTGTTCTCTTGTGACATAAGTTAATATGGAATTAAGCTTGCTTTGTTTGTTTGATTTGATTATCCTGTAATTTCACACAGTGCCTGGAGTTGCAGAATTTGCTGCATCTTGTAAAAATGTAAGTTTGATCCATGGTAGTTCACTGATCTGCATGTAGATAATTAAGTAGCCTTGAATATATGAGCCTGCTGTATAAATCTTTCATGAGTTGTCTGCTGGGACTCTTACATTACAGCCCATCACAAATTCACCCCCCAAGTGGATGGCTGAACTAGAGAGTGAGGACATAGAAATGTTGAAAGGTATGTCTGTGTATAGACAGAAATATCATGATTTTATTTCAGTCTACCTGCCACAGCTGGTGTTAAACAGGATGACAGTGGACAGTAGTGTCGACAGAAACGTCATTACAATATAATCCTATGAAATGAGTTCATATTTTGTTAAAACTAGATACTTGTAGCTGAGAGCTTTCTTCATGAGTCCCATTATCTTGTTGTAGAGCTGGGGAGTCTGACCACAGCCAACCTGATGGAGAAGGTTAAAGGACTGCAGAACCTCGCTTACCAACTGGGCTTAGAGGAGTGTGAGTACATGAGCGACACATACAGAACAATGACTTAATATTTAATATTTATAAAAGGCATTGGGGTTGATCCAACCTCCAGGTTTCTTGGTATTAGCATGTTAGATGTTACCACCAGATGGTGCTCACAGCTTTTCGGTACCCAGTGGGTGGATTACTCAGAATCCCAGACAGGTTGACCGCACGTGGTTTCTCCACAGACAGAATAGATTATATAGGAAATGTAACTTCAATTTCAAATCAACTCTATAGTCATAGTAAACTGTCTTAATAAACTGACCTCAAGGCCTTAAAATAATAGATTTGGGTCAATCTTGTTAAATTTGAAAAGGTAAAAAACATTCTCACAGCAGCCCATACAACAAGTGCTGAAGCATTTGATGGATGCAAAATCTAGTTTTTAATCCATTCCCCGCTACCTCCATTGTCATAATCCTTTTGGAGTGTGGATTAGAGAGATGTAGATAAGTGCTCATATTTCTCTAAGAGAAAAATGGGTATTTATTTTTCCAGCAAAAAGCACACAAGCAAAGAAGAATTGTGGTATAGCTGCCTTCTTACTGGGTTCAGATATATGAATAAATATATGTGGAAGTTAAATGTGTTAAATTCAGCCAACATGCCTGTGCATACAGGCAAAATGATCCAATCCATAGAGAAAGCAGTAGACGTGCACTGTGTCTTTCAGACCTTTTGACTTATAAAAGTCCATGAGGACAGTTGGTATTTGCAGATCCATTTTAGCCACATAAAATTTGGAAGTGCTTTGATAAAAATCTGAGAGATGAATAAGTAAGAACTTTAAAGACTTGATAAGATTTCTGGCAAGGGAGTTTAGTACAGATTGAGAGAAATGTTAAAGATTTTCAGTGAACGTATAAAGCACACATGTATAAATAGACAAACCACAGGAGTCAGGAAAGCCCATAAAAAGGGAATTGTATATTAACAGGATGCAGAGAGCATCTATAGATTGTGTATTATGTCTTGTAATTGCACAGACCACAAGCCATGACTTAATTTTGTTGAAAAAGTTTCTAATCTCCTTGACTTCTCTAAACCCAGAGAAGCATGTAATCTGGTTGGTATGAAGATGTTAGCTGTCATAGATGCAGGACTGCAGGCTTTGCAATCATGTCATGTACCTCAAAATGAGGGGACACAATGATGGTTATTACTGGTGTCGGAGCAGCCTTGTAATGGGTGCCTGTTTAATGGTCTCTGGTTTAATTTTCTCCTTTTCCTGGCTGTCAGGGGAGGCCTTGTAAATCTCTGCTACTTTTTCATCATGTTTGTGCACTCTTCACTGCCCATAAATGAGACATCGCAGAGTCACAGCACACTGAGGGCATGGGACAGGATTTACTGCCCCTCCCCCCTTCAACATGTGGGACCATTAAAGAGGGAGCTGGTTAATGGGCAGAGCACAATCAAGTGCTGAAAACTCACCCAGCCGACTGCAGTGAGAACTGAGGAATGAACCAGACAGTACAAGAATGCGGTTCTCTTGAAGGGAGAATACTGAAGTAATACTAGTGCTGGGTGCTGATTTTTCTTGCAAATTGTGCACTGTTGCAAACCTTGATGCATATTCATGTTTGTACATGTGCATTAACATAAATGTGAAGGGAAGACACGATGCCCCCTTATTGCCCCGCCCCTTACCACAACCCTCAATAATATCTGTGCAACGCTGGCTTGGTCTAGTCCCACAGGGGCTTGACGCGTGCCTCTTTCTCAGGCCCCAGCTGTTACTCCACCCTGTGATGAATGCCCCTGTCGTGGGCCGCTGAGCGTGGGCATCAAGCCCCAAATCTCTGGGGACAGCTGAAGACTCTGATAAGTGCTGTTATTGGAGGTAATTGAAAGCTGAGTGTTCCTTTGGGAGGCGCTGTAGGGCCTCGGCTACTGAGACGGCTGGTAGCATAGCTGCTGGAGCTGGTGATGGTGCTCTATCACACTGTGGGGCCCAAGGCCTCTTACTGCCATTTACCACTTGTCAGCTAGTACATGCTGATTGTAAGGAAAGGGTTTAATTGTTGTCTCAGCCCATTAATTTAGATTTTCTTCAAGTTCCAGTGTGTGTATTGTCATCATTGTTGAGTTTCAGACTTGCTTCAGTATCAGTTTCATCAAATATAGACAGTGCCATTTTGGATGTGTGATTAGAGTCTGAATCCGTTGTATAAAATATGACATGTCTCAGTCAAATGCAGAGTTCGAGTTGGATTAAAGCCAAAATGTTTCTTTAAAAATGTCAATATTTGTCAAAATCAACCCGTGTTAAAATTCCTGTCCATTATTTTGGTGATTTGCAAATCTAATGAATGCATAACACTAAAAAATCTGCCACTCAGATAGTTGTCATATTGAAATGTTGACTGGAAGGTTATGCCTTCTTTAGGGTCCCAAGAATCTTGACTGGTATACAGACTGGCAACCTAAGAACTGTGCTGCTCTTTTATCCAAAATGATTAAAAGGGTGCCATTTTTAAGCAGGAACATTAGGGAATATCAATATACAACCATAGAAATGCTTTCATAACAGTGTCTCACTGTATTTTGGGTTTTGGACCACCTGTTGTCACCTGCGTAGTAACACAGAGCACCTTCTTTGCCATGCTGCCATCTTGCGCAGACCCACGCTGACCCCTACCACATCCTCTTGTGTGAAGGTGAGACTGAAGGTCACCCTGCCTTGACAGCTCCTCACCGCTGCCTCCTCACCCTCAGGATCAATCTCCAGCCTATTAGAAGCACGCTGCTGCTGAATATGATTGCATTCACTGGGCCCCACTGGTGCTAATGTGCCTCCATCAATCCATCAGAATGGGTTGACCGCAGGGCGGGCAGTTATGAAGTGCCTCAGCTGACAGCCGCTGAATGAGGAACAGGGGATGCCTCCCCTCCACCGCTGTTACCACCCTTCCTCCTCCTCACCTCTACTATTCTGCTGTGCACGTCTTTCCACCTCGTCGCTGTGTCTCTGTAGACTCATAGTTGCGATGAATAGCTGTGTTGTGTGTTTCCTTGTGTGGCACCTTCATTGTAAGGAATGTGAAATAAGTATCACATACTATTCAGTAACTTGCAGACCTTGCGTGATTAGTTCCTTCAAATTAGCTCCCTCAATGTTACATTTGAAATTATCTGATGTGCCGTTTCGTAATAGTGCTGCTAATTATAGTCATGGTCCATTGTTGGAAAATAGTTGGCTGTTAGTCACACATTTTCCAGCAGGTTGACATGAAGTATCGCCTTCCTTCTGTAGCAGGTTGCAGCTGTATCTGATAGAGCCTGTCCATATCTTAAGCAGGATCAGTGTCAGAGATGCGTGAAAGAAAAGGGAGGCAGAGCTCAACACACACACTCAAACACTGTTCCTCGGTTCTGCCTGCCTGCCGCCTCCATGAGCAGATCGGAAATGACACCTCATTTCCATAAAGGCATTAGGAATTCATTGGATTTTCTTTCCCAGCTAATCATAGTGCGGGTGTAAAACCTTTTAGGCTTTTTAATGAATGATTTTTGACTGATTGCCTATTAATAAGGACACCTCTTGAACAGGCATAGGATGAGGCAGGGGTTGGGAGGTGCAGATGTGTTTGTTTTGGTGTGTGTGTGTGTGTGCGTGCGCATCTCAGCCAGACGAAAATGCATTGGAGAGGGAGGAGGAGAGGAGGGGTGGACCCTCTCGGTTGGGACATAAAGAGGAACCAGTGGCTCCCTTGGGAAATCACAGCTCGTGTCTGCATCTTAAATATCCCTGTGAAGTATCAATAAGTGGGTAATTGAATTTTGAACACAAACATGGGCGTCAGGTGTATGTGTTGCATGGCGTGGCTGTTTTGGAGGGGGGCTGTGTTGACTGAATGTGTGCGCCTCCAAGTGTATCTTTCATTCTGTGTTTGTGTGTGTCATCTCCTCAGTGTCTCCCTTCGCCCTGGGGAGGAGGGTGGTGAAAGTGGATGTTAAATCCATTAAATAAAGCTTACAACCCGTAATAGCTCAGCAGCACTTGGAGGTGGGCAGTGACGGTCAGATAAGTCCTCTTAACTCTTAATGAAAGTGAATTTGGGGCAGTCATGACCAGGGTCCAGGACTCCTGTTAACCCAGCTGGTCATCTGTCTTTGGAGCTAACAGGGGTGCAGCAGCTCACCAAGAGCGTGCTATCTATAGAGGCGGTCAGAGTTGGGGGAATGGGGGTGGGGCACAGTGATGATTACTCTCATTTTATACACAGGGGAGTTGTGGTGGGGGCTGGGAGTGGGCTGTGACAATGACACCCAGCTCACTCACCGTAAACAGGGGGAAAGTAAGATGTTACACCAATGCATTTCCTTTGCATTTACATTCCAGCCACCAGGGATTTTCTCATTGAAAATCATTTGCCACTGTGCAACAGAAAATTGCTGAAACATTTGGGTTTCATCACAGAATTTCAGTCAGCTCTACTATTATTGTAAAATATATATATTTTTTTAAAAGTTACATTTGAAAAATACACAGGAAGTCAATCTGCATTGTTGCTTTTGTTGCTATGTACCTTAACGACAATAATGAGACACAAATGTACATCCAGGGGATTACTCCTGTGGGAGCTGGAGATATAGTCGCTAGAAACCTTTAGGAAGCTCCTCTGTTATCTGCTCTATGCTGTAAATCCTCACTCTGATAGTAACCTGCCTAATATCTGTTTAATTATATATTATATCCGTTCATTAATGAAAATAACAAATAGTTTAGACAGAAATTGCAAGTCAATAAATACTGAATGTCAATGTTATGTAAATATATTTTATACTACACTGTAGCTGTGTTTCCTAAACTACGATGTTGGACTCTGATGGAATCTCAGCCCAGTTGGGGCTACACAATAATTAGATAGCAACAAATCAACAGGGCAAGGAAAGGCCCACAGAATCCATAAGGTGTCATTTAGTATGGATGGCAGTCCTAACGAGATGCTGATTAACTTAGTACAAAATTAGTAATTGACCTTTCTAATCAACTAAACAAATCTCTAAGTCCCTCTAATCAGTATTGATCTCTCCCGTTGTATGACAAAGCTTGTGTGTGTGTGTGTGTGTGTAGGTGAGTGTGCAAGTGTTTAAGTGTGTGCTTTTGGATGTGTTTAAATTAATTTCTTTATGTATAGCCTACAAAAAATTTGAACCACTTGTGGAAAACACACATCATAAAACAAAGCACTGTAGAAAGTTATTGCAGTAAGGTTTATAATATTAATAATTAATTGTCATCTTATCAAGACTTATTTTGACATTTGACATGTAACTTTTTTTATTACCTGTTAGCATTATCCTACGGGTGCCTTCCTTGGAACCTTGAGTAGAACTGAGTCTGTGTTCATGTCTTTCAAAGTTTTCTTCACAACCTTTAATAAACCGTTATAACTTACTGATGTTTAAATTTTAGTTGGCCCATTCATCAAAACAAGAGCCTAACCTGACTCTGCCAATCATACCCCTTTTCCCAGGTTTCCTCTTTAAGAAAGGAGTGCCACACATCATAAATGGAGCACTGCTTTACATTTAATCGGGTCTTCAATGTGATGATATCTATGCTAAGAGTTTCTATCTGAGTAGTTGAAGGCTGAACTGAGCTGTTATTAATGAGACATTCTGTGGGGTGATGGGCTCAGGAGGACTGGCTCAGTCATCCTTGATCTGTTTTACAGTTTGGGCTCATCAAGAGCTGGAGAAAAGGATAACAAGATGGAGAAGCATGACACCTTTAAAAATGAAATATATGAACTGCAACCCTTTACCGTTCCTGCTCTAACTGCTCCTAATAATAAATTGACGTCAATGTACCCGCAGTTATAGGGTAATCTCAATGTAATTACTTTCCCTCGCCTAATTTTGATGGCTTCATTTCAATCTGAAGTGCCTTATGCATGTCCTAGTGTCCCTTGATGACTTTGTTTAGTTTGATTTGAAGAGACAGCAAAGTGCAAAATGAATCCATCCCATTCCAATTAGCATCATCTTTAACCTAATGACGGACACCTCAAGGTGACGTGGCCCCTACGCCCAGCTGCACCATTATCATTCCACACTGTGCGACTCATCTAAATTACTAACCGCCCCGGCTTTTTCATTAGCCGTCGTTGGCAGGGGAGGTGGGGGCCCTTCACTGCAGCACACGGGCAGACAGTACTTAAGATCCTGATCACATTTTTCGTACAGGCTTTGTGAAGGAGGAAGACTCTGTTTAATGCTGGTTTGCAATCAGGCGTCCCTCTCGTGCAGTGTTGTTTTGTATTTGTGTGATGTACAGGGTTAGTTAGAAGGCAAATAAAGTCGCAGAGTTTTGCCACTCATGAAGACTGTAGCAAAGCAGAGAGCCTGATGCTCTTTTTCTCTTTAATAAAGAGCACTTACTGTACCTGGATGGTGATGCTGCTGGTTTAATGATGATGCTGCAGGAAAAGTCCCCATTGTGACACTAAAGTTTATTTTTGACAGAGAAGCCTTTAATTATTATGAAGGGCCTTCAGTGGGGATGAGTAAGTGATAGGTCTGAGTTGTCTGTGTTGATGTTTACACACTTGTGGAAAACCTAGTTCACTGGTTTCCACTAATGTCAGTATTGAATGCCCTCACTGTTTGTCAGCTGTTTTATGAATGAGATATGTCACTCAAAATTTAGTCAGTGAGAGCAGAGAGTAAACTTGCATTAAAGTTGCAAAGGAAAAAATACTCCTAATTAACGTTATATATAATAACATTATTTCAGTGTGTAACTATGATGTATATTAATTTACAGCGATTAGTTGAAGCATCAGCTTCTTTAGTAAAGTATTCAGAAACACAAAAAAACCCCAAAAGGCCAGTTATATCGAGTATTTTACCAAGAGTAGTTGTGCTCAAGCTTTAGGACATGTATCCTTGAAAAAAGAAGAAGAAGCAAAAGTACAGTACTGTATGTATTAGTGATTTTTTTATTATTATTATTTAAGTTTGAAGCGACAAAATTGTTGGAACTTATAGAAAAAAAAAGCTAATTCTTCAGCAGGTGAACTTTTATATTCAGCCATATTTCATAATTAAGAGCTGAGTTTAATAGAGACATTTTGCTGCTCTTCTGTCTCATCTTGGATCAAAGCGTTTACACAAACACACTATAATACCTTTAGGTCTCAGTGCTTGTGCCTCACTACATTAAGACAGCAGTCAAGAAAATCACACGACTCTTTGGAAGATACAGCTCCATTTTATGTTGTTTTCATGTCAAGAAAGAACAGATGTTTGCGTAAATTATCTCTCAGCTTAATACTGCAGATATTAAATACATGATTTGCATTGCTAAGCAACATTTCAGAAGTAGCTTGCGCTGTAGACAAATGTTGTGTCGGACTGACAGCTCTGTTCTGATTTTACCAACTCATGGTCTCTCACAAGCATAATGATTCAATCTGGTCTCTTTGGATTATCTGGAAAATGTGACGCTGTCTTTTCTTATTTTCCAGCAAGGGAAATGACCAGGGGGAAGTTCCTGAATATCTTGGAAAGACCCAAGAAGTGACAAATCTTTTTTTTTTCCTCTCCTCTTCTTCTACTTTTTCATTTTTTCAAACAACAGAAGATTTGGGATTTCAAACCAAATCTGATTTATGCATTTGGCAATATACCCTGAAAATGTTCAGATGTTCACAGCCAAATTGAAAGACTTTTTCTTTCAAACCCATCGACTGGAGCAAAGTTCTCCCTCACACAGCTGAGGTGTTCTCTCTGAACACCTTAGTGCATCAGTTCTCTAATAGATAGATGCTTTTCCTTTTATGGAAAATTTACAGTGATTTATTACATTTTACAGAATTTCTCTGTAGCTTCTTGATCTGCAATGATTAAATGTTCTGTGTTTATTCTGATTTCTGTTTTAAAAATGATTTAGCTTTTTTTTTTTTTTTTTCCAATTTGTGGGGGTTGTATAATAAAGTTTTGAAATGAAAAGATGATTCCTTTTAATTTTTAAAGAGCCAGTTTGAAGTTTGCAGCCAAAGCAGCAAACATTGTTGATGCAACAGTTTTTGTTTTTGAGAGGGGTTTTTTTTTGTGTGTGTGTGGGTTGTTTTTTGTTTTGTGGTGTTTTGGTTTTTTTGGGGTTTTCTTTTTTTTTTTTTAGAGTTTTCAGCTTTTAATTAGGGCCCTAACTCTGTGCCTGGGTCAGGCCAGAGAGAGCAGCACCTCTCCGGCTGTGGACATAAGGAGCTCCGGCGTGAGAGTCCCTTCCTCGGCTACCAGGCCACGTTTTCCCCTTAATGAGCAGTGGAAGCTGGGTGCCCTACACAAAACATTGCGTAAAAATAATATTGTTCATTGTCATCGCCGTTAATGAGAGTTGACATAATTACTAGGACCATTTCTTTTCTAATTAGCACACTCCGGCGTTGTGGCCGGCCCAAAAGAGATTCAGACAGGCATGCCAAATGGGAGACAAAAAGAAGTCCATCCGCCATAATTAGGTAAGACAATGTCTCGGACTGTTCTCGGCTGGAGATGTCGCCGAGGCTCCGGCCGCTCACTCCCAACAGGTTACACTTCTCCCCGGGCTGCTAATAAGCCCCTGAACGTCCTCTCCGATTCACACGGACGGAGGCCGCCATTGCCCCGGTGGCTTCAGTCCCCTGCCTTTCACTGGGACCAGCCTCAACCCCGCTGAGAGAAACAGATTATTATTATAAGGAGAGTCCTCTGGCCCTCACAGGCAGCGGCCACCTCAGTGTGTGCTGCCCTGCTGTCCTGGGACGGGGACAGAGCGGTGCGATCTGGGGGTCGTGAACGCATCATGGACTTGATAGCAGAGCAGAAAAACTCCAAACAGCTTGTGGTGAAGGTGCCCCCCACGCCTTTAACACAAAAGGTGACATAATCCGACCATAAATGAAGACAAAAGTGACCTATATCGGTTGATAGAGAAAAAAAATCTCAGTTTCTCTGATAATATTCGAGATATTTATGTTATTTATAAGTACTAATACAATTGCAGCCAACCAGTCACCATTTGCAAAATATTTCAGAGTTGAAAGTCGATGCTTTATTTATTACCTTCATCCTTTAGGAAGGAATTGCATAGAATATGAAAGTCCTGGAGTTATTGATTGGCATATTAACATCTCTAACTGTAGACTGAGACAAACCCCCTCTGTATTCATCAATGGAGTACAAACATCTACAGTATAACTGTTATTACCCAGACAGAATAAACTGCTTCAAAGCTCTTAAATCAAATGTTTAACTTTCTGAGCAGTTGAGTTCAGTTATTTTATAGGAAAATATCCCCTCTCATTCATTTTATAGTATTATAATTTATGGTCATTGATTATTACAAATTCATGCAGTTTGCATTTCACTGTGGAGTGTTTTAATCTGAAACCTCTCATACTGAGGAAGCTCATCTCTCAAGTGCCCCAATACTGAAGGAGCCCCCCCTCCAAGGCCTGGCTTAGGTACATTCCTTTGCTTCCTCATTAGAAAGTGAGAATCCGCAGTAGTCCGCTCAGTAACTTCCTCTTAACATTTAACTGTTGCAGATGGCCGTGCTGTCATCGGGACCGGCTGCATATGGACACTTGTTGCTGCTGACCGATGCACATTAATCAGTCTGGTGAGCGTTGACGAGGTAGGAGACGTGACATGACCAATATGGTGTCTGACTGCCCAGCAGTCTCCTCAGGACGGGGGGGGGGGGGTCACAGCTCATCCATCCAACCATCCAATGTGTTGCCTTGACCTCACATAGCCTCTGTGCCCCGACAAACGTCAATCCGATGTGACCCGAGTCCTTAAATTAGCTGTCAATTAGTACAAATTAATCAACTCCTCGCCTAATTAAGCAATGTAGCTTCCAAACATGCCATTCTGGAGGAGCCATGAGAAAGCTGCGGGGCCCGGACGGCGGGCCGGGATTTACATGGCATCACATCACGGCCTGCAAGTGCTTTGGGAAGACACACATTCTGGCAGCGCTTTGGTTTTTCCCCTGACTCTGCTCTACGGGTGTGCTGTCATCAACCAGCACCCGTTTTTCAACACTGAGCATGCAGTTTGTTTTCAAGCTTTACTGTCAAATAAAGTTGGTTGGTTGGTCTGCTTAGAGTGGCCGAATTTTGCACCCTTCAAAAAAAAAAACAGGACGACCTGAACGCCCCACCACTAGAGGAAAGTGATGAGTGTCGACATCAGGTGATGCATTCAGATCCGCTGTGACTTTCCTGCAAATAAACAAGTTTGCTATTTACTCATTTCCACAAATGCAGCAGCCGCATCAGCAGGGTGCGATATTTATTATAGTGGGCGTTTTTTTGTTTTTTTTTTGCTTTCAGCTATTTTTCAGTGTTTGACCTGCTGCCGACAGACACTCCTGTTTGAAGGTTACACATCAGATAAGTTGATCACTGCTTATTCATGTCCATGATGTTAACATGTTTTTTCCATTAAGCCTAAAAAAAGTCCCAGCAGGAACAGGAGGAGCGAAAGAAGGAAGAGAGGAGGAGGATGGGTTGGGCAGGAGGGGAGAGTAGGGTTGGGTGGTGGGGCAGATAAACAGAAAAAAAAAATCAACAGCTGTTTGCTTTTTAATCTGCAACCGTCAGATCCTTCATGTCTTTGATGGGCAACCCAATCTACACGAATGACTGAACTAAATCTTCCCTTAATCTAGAGCCTTATTAGTCAGCCTCTCCTCTGCATGTAAAGCAGCATGCAGCCATTTTCATATAGGAAATGGATTATCAAAAGCCATTCAGAGAGGAGAAAGTGTAGCAGTAAACAAACAAGCAAACACAAAATAAATAAATAAAACAGAGTATGGATTCCAGCAGGAGTGTTGATGGAGTGAGAGCGTGCAGGGACTGGACTCTCCTGTAACTGACGGGTCATCCTGACTCACACCCTTCCATGTTAATAAATGACTGGATCCCAACAGGCTGATGCGTCATTAGCATATCCTAATAACATTGATTTCTTCATTAATAGAATTTCCACTAAATGGGCTCTAATTAGTTTCAACTGGCAAAACACTAATTGCAGCAGCAATATTTCCTCCTTTTTAATCAGAAGCTCGTTTCATATTATTTGATATAAAATGGCGTCGCACCTTTAGGTGTGTTTGCATGAAGCCTCAGCAACAGTTCATACAGTTTTTATTGAAGCCATGTTGTGCGTCATGTCCTGCAGCTGTAGCAGTTCCCCAGCTTTTCCTCTGGTTTTGCTCAGTAAGTGACCAGAGAGATGATTTCCCTCTCTGTCATTGTTGCATCAAAGTGTAACCGCTTTGATAATGTCTGTGTAAATCTATTGGAAGTCTCGCTGTACACCTGCAGCCCCATAGGCCCAAAATTTGCATCATCATCACAACTGTGGTTCCCAAACAATTGCCAGTGCGATCAACAAAAAATATCATACAGTAAACAATAACGACAATGTTTATATACACCAGATTTACTATTTTCTATACTTAAATAAGTAAATTACATTTTATGATTGTGAGGTTATTGTCTGCCTTTAATCCCCTAATCGTTTGACCAGCCCTGAAACGCCAAGAAAAATGCATGGCCTTGGTCTGACTCTTTATTCCTTCATCTGTCATTAACAAGCAAGCATTTACAAATAGTTTATAGCGTTATCAAAATAATCACCAACCTTTTTGTCCAATTAAGTTTCAAGAAGAACCAATAATGTTTGTTTCCTGATTTTTTTTTCTTCTTCTTCTTCTTCTTTCTTCAAATTTGGCTCATGCTCTCGTTAATGCAAACTAATGTTGCAAAAATCAAACAAAAAAAACAACAAACAAACAAACCCAACAACAAAAAAGAAAGCTAACCTACTATAAACGTTTCACCAACATCCTGACACCACTTTCTTCCTCTTTGCTCCTCCTTAATGTTTTCGGCCTAAATAAAAAGCTTACACCAGTTGTAATTAGCCATTAATCCCTTAGATAACTTAATTGCAGGTTGTATTATTATTAAAGCCATTTCTATTATTATCAGGTGTTAGTGCTAATATTAGGCCAATTATGGAAAAAAATGTAACTGTGAATGAAAAGTCAGTTGATCGTGTATCAGTCCTCCTCTTTTGGCCCATATTCTGTCAGATTCCCGTCCCTGTCTGTCAGTCAGTGTGTACAGTCCGTGCTGCTGCTGCAGGATTGGAGCCGCTCTCAGCACGGAGGGGCCACCGGCCAGCTGTCGGCTTTTTTTGGGGAGGGCCTTTGATTTGCGTGTGATGAGTTTCCCATAGCATCTGGAGATCAATTATCCATCCGTGTGGTTAGGCACAGAGATCATAGCTCTCTCCCTCTCCCTCCCTCTCTCTGCCTGTCTGTGAACCATTCAGCGAGAGGTAATGCATACTGATTTATTCCTGGAGATTGAGGCAATTTTTCTAATATCCCAACCCTGCAGCATTTAAAAGGTAAGTAAGAGGTGTGAAATAGACGATTTAATTAGGCCTGACTTCCTAATCACATTCATATGATTAATGTTGTACATGTGCAGTTAGTTTATAGCAGCTTTGTTACTTATAGTTTGAATGCTGCAGCTGGTTTTAAGTTTCTCATCACTCTATTTTATGTCTGGAAGATGTGCAGGATCAGCCTCTTTTTTCTTCTCAGCGTTTCCCATTTCTCCCTGCAGCCTGGAGCTTTGGAGACAGCCGTTTCCTTCCTCCCTTTCTTTCTGTTGCCTAAATCCCTTCCTCCTTTATCCATACTGTCCTCGGGAAAATGCAGATATGTATCCGGGAGGGCGTATAATGCATCCATGATCCACAGGAATCCTGAATCCTTGCAGCTGATTGGCTGCTGCGTCCTGCCTCTTGTTGGGATGGACCTGTTGGATAAAAGGACCATTTTCTAAAGGACTCTTGTGTGTTACTCAGAGGATCATGCACTGGGGACCATCCTGTGAGACGCTTTCATAAGAAAATTGGCCTTTCAAGTTGCGTTCAAGACACCATGGCGGGGAAACAAGGCGCACTGCTGTCGGAAAGTTTAAATCTGTCGGAGAAAACCTCTGTGGGCGCCGATGCAGGGAGTAACAGCGTCCAGCCGAAGAGCGGCACGACCCATCCGCCGCCCAGGTGCACCGGCTTCGGCATCCAGGAGATCCTGGGGCTGAATAAGGAGCCGTCCGCGGCCCCGAGGAGCCCACTGGGCTCGCTGCCGGCCGGGGCGCACCTGATCGCCGCCAGGTCCGTTCTGGGCCCGGCCGGCATGGGTGTGGGTGTCGGGATGGGATTAATCGGCCACGGTGGAATTCCGTCGTTTTACAGTCAGCCGGCGTTTCTGGAGACGGTGCTGTCGGACGCACAGGATGTTCACCTGCAGCCCCACAGCAGGTCCGTGGGGCCGCTGGACACCAGCCAGTCTGCCAGCTCAGGTCAGATTATTATGGCCCACAGCAGCCTGAGTAGCAGTCCTGCAGGATTTATCTGTGTCATATTTCCGCTGCATACAATCTATTATTATTATTTATTTATTTTTAATTAATATTATTTTATTAGTAGTAGTAGTAGTATTGTTATTACTAGTATTAGCATTATCAATATCATTAGTATTAGTATTACTGCTGTTGTGTGATATTAAATTCAATATTTTATTTAAGAATACTTCTGTCAGTAGTTTTATATTTATTATTTGAAAATCCTTTCACCTCTTAATGTAAATATTATTTCTTGCGATCCAGACTCCGAGGATTTATCTTCGAATGAACGAAAACTCTCAAAGTCATCTGTAAGTCAGAGCAAGAAACGCAAGAAACGACGTCACCGGTTAGTGAGTATTTCTAGGCTGATAATATTTATTTTTCACAAAGGATGCCTTTAGATATAAAACATTTTGAACATGACAGCAGGTGACATGAAAAGAAAAATCTCTTCCAGGGATTATTATCGTGTGGTAATTTGTGTTTTCATGTGTTGTTGACACAAATTGCTCGTATTTTCCTTCATTATTGTTGTGCAGCTCATCTAAAATGTTGGGCTTCATTCGTTACACCAACACAAATCTGAAAGAGCTCATTTGTTATATTATTAAAATGTTAGATTTCTGAAATTTCACATTCGGATTTTATTCTTAGCTCTCTTTTTAACGGTTCCCTTTTCACTTAGTTTAAATGAGCTGGAAAAATTCATGCATACTTATGCCGAAACATTTTGCTCCACCTGTTCACACACCACAAATAATAACCCGTTTCCACAGGACCATATTCACCTCATATCAGCTGGAGGAGCTGGAAAAGGCCTTTAACGAAGCACACTACCCGGATGTTTATGCCCGAGAGATGCTGGCCATGAAAACAGAGCTACCCGAGGACAGAATACAGGTAAGTGTCCATTTCATCTTCCAGTGTTTTAATAATAATAATAATAATAATAACAATGAAAAAAGGCAAAGCAGCAATAATAATAACAACAATAATAATAATAATATGTATCACTGACAGTTGATACAATGGGTGTGTATTTTGTGTGTATTTATTCAATCGAGTCTATGTGAATTAACCTTTATGGGCAATTTCACTTGTAAGTATTTTTTTTTAAATGTCACAGAGACGTTCTTTGATACACCAGGTGTAATGATGTACTCCTTTTTGTCAATTATCCTCCTTAGACGTGTGCAAAACAAGCCTTTTGAATATTTTATTTTAGACTATAGTATTAATCATAAAACATTTAAATAGGGTTATCACAAAAATCCAAAAGGCACCAGCTCTCTTTTAAATGCTTCCAGTCAAATACAGCTACAAATGCAAAGCTAATAAAAAGCCAAATAAAGTCATTTATAAAAGAATAAATAAATCCAAAGCATAGAGTCAGGTATTGCTAAAAGAGCTCAATCTTGTTTTTCACACTGATATTGCACACTGCGAAAAACTCACCACAGGTCCCTGAACTATTCTTCTAATAATAATTTAATTATAACCCCAATTCATAGGTATAAATATGACAGTAGTTTTCTGCATGAATATGCACCTGTAGGGCTGATACAGCTTCCCCATCCTTCACCTTCCCATCACTGTTAATGGTAGTTATGTTGTAGTGACCCCCCCCCCCCCCAAACTCCCCACCCCATCACCCCCACCGGGGGCAAATCGATCAGCTCTTCTCCCCTCCTGCCTCCACAAAGAGTGCTCTCCTGCAGCATCCTCGCCAGGACACATAATCTCTCATCAGCCGCAGTAGTTGGATGTGAAACAATTTGTTCTCGGAGAAGAAGCCGCTAACGACCTAATCAAGCGATCAAGGCGGAGGAAGATTGCAGTGTGACCTGGACCATCCATCTGCCGGGGCTGCCTTTTAATCTCATTCTCATTACGGGGCTGCAACGGCACAGCCGAGGATAAATAATAAAAGGAAATAAATAAATAATCTCCTCTACTAAATAAAATTAACACCCAATTTTCTCATTGAGTGTAATTAGTTAAATCAGACGCTGCTGATGCTGCTGCAGAGACGAAGGCAGTTCAAATGAAATAACTACATTGAATTTATTAGCACGGGTCAATAGCGCTGCTCCCCCGAGTCCCGGTAGTTTAATTTCCCGTGATATTTGCCCGCCTGCCCGCCATCGATTGGGCCCGAAATTAACTTATTTTTCAATCAGCCTCGTCGTGCCCCAGGGTCGCTCCTCCTGCAGCTTCCACACTGACTGGCTTCTGTTGAAGGGAAAAGAAGCAACCTCTCATATATTTATCTTGTATGAAATAAGGGTTATCATCGGAATTACCAGAAGGGGGGAGAAAAAAAGCTTGAAAATCGTTTGGACGTCTTCAATTGAATATCTGCCTCCTCACTTGGATCTTGTGTGAGGGCCCCTTCTCTCCTCACAGAGCCATCACAGGGGCCTAAGTAGACTGTTTAACAGTCCTGTGTTGTGCTTTACAATCAATCTGGCCTCTCTGAGCTGACAGATAGGCCTGCAGGCCCTGCAGCAGCTGCTGGCTCCGGCTGTGGCAAAGTGGAGTATCTTCATGTGTCAAAGCATCTCTAATGCCACTGAAGGTAGCTGGAGATGAGTTCTGAAGGCAACGGATCCTTCACATCTGTAGCAGGGGGTTATGGGAAATCAATGGACTGAACCAAAGTAGCA
Source organism: Remorina albescens (assembly GCA_034769265.1). Lineage (NCBI taxonomy): Eukaryota > Metazoa > Chordata > Actinopteri > Carangiformes > Echeneidae > Remorina > Remorina albescens. The sequence goes on from CM068488.1 coordinate 12,343,485, forward strand.
ACAGTTAGCTTCAGTTCATCTCAATCACACACTGATTCCCAGAAACAGCTCAACTTTAAAACTACTAGTTACATATTGAAATTCAGTTTTCGTGCATCAGCAAAATAAGTGCCACTTAAAGGCGCCTCACTTTGCAATGAGGCGCCTTTAAAAAAAGGAAGGGCTTTATAAGTAATAAACTGTGTACTAAAATGTCAGTTTCTCTCCACTAAGATGAACAGTTTTTGGGGTTGTGTTTATTTTGTTCACCAATTCTCTCATTTGCCTTCAGGAAAATGGCCACAGAAAACCAAAATAAATTATTAGCAAACTTTGAAGCATTTATTCATGAATCACTAAAATTAATGAATGCGCCTCCAAACAGAGAAGATAAACACCTGCCAAATTGATTATTACAATTATTGATGCCTTATAACTGATGAATGGAGCATTCACAATATTTTTTTTTATGATTAATAAAGCCAGAGCTTCATTGGGGAATTGATTGTTGCATTTTACCTGCAATGGACAAGGAAAATGGAGAAAAATTCCTTTACACATTATTTACTCTGCCACCTCTAACACAGGTTAAGAGGTTAGCAGTCTCTCGCTGTCAGCCATGTGCAGAACTAAAAAATGTCATTATAGAGATCATTAAAAAGGAAAAAAAAAAACACAAATTATTTTTTTTAACTCAGAGCACCCTCTGAGTTTTAGCTAAACTGATTAAATGATCCAGTTTTTCCATCAATATATTCCCCTCCCTGCAAGCTGCAGTGCTGTGTCTCTCAGTGCCGGGAAGAGAAGATAATTATTGAGTTGTATTCGGGAGTGGGGATGGTAATGTTGTTGCCTGATGTTAATCACTGAGGGACTTGCTCTCCTGCCACAGGTATGGTTTCAGAACCGCAGGGCTAAGTGGAGGAAGAGGGAGAAATGCTGGGGCCGCAGCACTGTCATGGCTGAGTATGGGCTGTATGGAGCCATGGTGAGGCATTCAATCCCTCTGCCAGAGTCTATCCTCAAGTCTGCCAAGGATGGCATCATGGAGTCCTGCGCCCCCTGGCTGCTTGGTGAGGCTGATGTCGCCACATCTTTCATTTTTGATCTTGGTTCTTCACAAATCACACGATTCAAGCTTAACATCACCTTAAAATCTGCTTTAAATTTTCCAACACTGTATTTACACTCCAGTTAGGATAAATGTGTTGCTTTCAGGTTTAATTGTCAGAGTGATTGTGGATGCAGGCACAGATTTCTATTTTCTGAGTAATGTAGATGTGTTTATTGTTAAGCATCTTAAAAACAAGAAAAAAAACTAGCTGCATGGACATTGTATGACAAAATGTTCATCCTCTACCTTGGCCATGATTTGCCCTTGTACATTCAGACATTATCTTCTAAACCAGAACTATTTTTGCTTGCTATTTTCAGTCCAAGATGGCTTACCAATCAACAGACGCAATTCTAAATCTGAATACCCGCAACTCTTTGCAGGGATGCACAAAAAGTCCATGGAGGCAGCTGCTACCCCGCCAACAGGAAAGTGTGACGCACCCCAGCAGCCCAGCTCTCAGAGGGCAGAAGAGCCTGAGGTGGACGATAAGAGATCAGAAGGCAAGTCCACCATTTCTAAAGAGGAACTGAGAGAGAACAGCATTGCTGCACTCAGGGCCAAGGCACAGGAGCACAGTGCCAAAGTGCTGGGGACAGTTTCTCATGACAGACAGCAGGAAGGCAAACAGGAGAGACAGGCGGCCGAGGAGAAAGCCAGTGATCCCCTGAGTCCAGCGGAGGAGGAGAAAAGCCCGTAGAGGCTGAGGACTGTTATCCTCCTGAGTGAATGCAGAGGCCTGGCTGCTTTCAGCATGTGTACGGACAGACTTGACATAGCACACTGCAGGTTCACATCCTTCATTGACTTCTATAAACTGGCCTGCGTCAGGATGTCTCTGAGAGGAAAACTCATCTGCTGCACACAAGATACAAATGCACTTTTTCTGATTTACTTCCAAACTTACAGTTTACTTACAGTTGTTGTTTATTATGCATAGTGAAGACTGAAGACCGGACTGAGTGGGAGTAAAATGTTAATATTGGTGTATATGTAGAACCAGATGAGTCAAAATCTATCCAGTATAAAAATGCATAACATTTCAATTAGGACTACCGGTGACCAATGAACAGTCAGTGTCTGAAGGGTGGCATTTCATTTCACTTTACATTCATTTTAATGTTGCTTGTACAGTTACTAAATGGCGACCTTTGAAATAAGAACCTTCCCACCGACAGTACTCTTTTGAGAGAAAGAAAGTAAATGTTGTCCTATATCGCACTGTATATAATTGATATATTATTCTCTCTCACTAAGGCAAAATTTTCCATATGTTTTCCTGTAGTCTTAAAAATGTTTGTGTTTCTGTTTCAAAATGTGTAAAACTCAAAATAAGAAGCATAAAAATAGAAATAGCGTTTTATTAAATGTGGCCCTTTGGTGTCTATTCATTCTACTCTCCTTTCAAACCTGTAACGAGTGATTTGATTGTTATTGTGACTCTTAACTGGCATGAAGTTGTCCCCGTTGTTGTTGAAGCTACTTGTTGTCACTTGATGCTCTGCTGGCCGTGCTCATTAGGAGATGCTTCCCGGCTGCATGCTTGGGTTAGTCCCTAAAATCCGTCGCAGTTGAGAGCCTTCAATTTTAGATTAAAATAGGGGAGTAGTACTTTTGGGAAAGGAGTCAGAATGACAGCAAGACCGACCCCCCCACCCACACACACACATACACACACACACACACACACACACACACACACACTTTAATAGATACTATTACCAGTTGGCCTTCTAGCTGTTTCATCCTCTTATCTACATACATTCAGCAGCTTATTTGCTTGCAATCTTCTTTTTATCCAGGCTGTTAATAAAACTTCATATCAGGCAACTTGAACAACATGTTACGCGTTAGCTGTAATCCATATTATCTAAATTTCATCCTCGGCTGCCCTAATGAGTTGAACAACATAGTTTTTTTGTAATGAAACAGCCAGTTATAGGGGCAAGGGGAGGTGATTATCAGTATGCTGCTACACGACTCTGCACAGAATTGCTCAGATTGGAACCATAAAATCGCCAAATGGAGAACAGGCTGCTAATTACATTGTTGACAGAGATAAGTGCACAGATAATAATTCATGATGGCTAGGAAATGCATTAAAGTGTATCAGGGTAATTAATGATGCACTGAACTCTGCAATAGCCTGGATTTGTGTATTTTTGAGGTGTAAATCTAAGAAGATAATTGACCAATCATGCTCCCAGAGTGTGAAGATAACCAAACCAGCTGAATCATTCTCATTTAAGGTCTCATTTTCTGTTTCATTAATGTGCTACAAACATTCATCCCATCAAGATGAAGCGGTATAACTTAGCTTATTTCTTTCGTTTTCATCTTACAGAATTGTCAGAACCATTTTTTTCTTTTTGAGAAGCCTACCATTGACATTCCCATCATCCGCCTCAGTTGTCCTGTGTGTTGTGTGCTAAGTGTTAGCATGCAAACACACAAAACCCACACAAAGCAAATAATATACCTGCATGTTATTATTGCAATTGTGAGCAAGTTAACGGCTTGATGTTGGCATTTAGCTGCGCAGAGCTGGTATGGCTGTAGACTTATTTGTTTAATATTGATTTGTCTCTGACATTTAAGACCAGTTGAACCTGCAGATACGCCTTTTTCAAACTTAAAATTGATGACTGATTCACCCGTATCTTTAAATTTACACAAGTTAGAAAATTTGGGTTGAATGTAAAATCAATATCACGCTTTTAAAGCTGGATACAAACATCGCATGACAAGTAATTTTCCTCCTCTTAAAAAAAGAAATTTCCCACAGAGCCCAACAACCATTTGAGGCGGAGTGAGTAATGAGAGCCTCGGTCCAGTTCAGTTATTGAGGCCAAGACATATACACACTCAGGATTATTCGACTAAAGTGCAAAGCTATTAAATCCTCTTAGAGAGGAAAAGAAGGTTGTGATAGATCAGATTTGCTGAAGATTTACGTTGGATATGAGGAGGTAATTCACAGTATCCCTAATGATGGACAGTCTGCTTGTTGAAGACCATCATATGATCATCTCAATCTATGCAAAGGGGGATCAGAGGGTGCTTTATGGAAAGAATTCCACTAATGCAATATTAACATTCAGTTCCTAGTTGATGGGGTTACCCAGCAATATGATTTCATTTCACTGGTGAGATTAAGTGCTCACTGATCATTTTGGGAATGCTCTTGAGAACAGTTGCATGCTAGGCTGAGATCAAACACAAGATGTAGTCAAATAGAGGAGAGTAAAATGTGAAGCTGTTCTGCCCTCTGCTGCACAGAGTCATCAGTACAACCAAAGCCAGCTGGCTAGTTTGGAAGCTGAATCCTTCAAGACATTCAATCAAATATAAGAAATATACACAACCCCCCCCCCCCAATACAGATAGTATTGCGTTACTTATTTTCCTGATGGTAACATGAATGACTTTCACTATTTCCATGAAAATGAATTTGTGATCTGACTCATAAGGCAGAAAATAAACTATATTTAGTGACCAAAACATTCTCTCCACAAGATCCCTCGGTAGGTTTCAATTGCATCACATGATATTGCTGTTTGGCCTATCATTTTGATTTATTTAGTCTTCTTTACAATTTACTTCACAATGTACTTTATTCTTTAAATGATACAACTTGGCTGTAAAAACTGGGATATTTTTGAAATTACAGTTTTTACTTTAAAAGCATCATCACTGTCCCAATTCTGTCAGATTACAACATTGCTCAGTTAAAATGAGGCTGCGGCCTAATATCCCTCCAGGCGACCTTACAGACATACTGCTGCAAAGAGTTGGCCATTTGTGTTATACAGCAGTCTGTGCTTAGATCCTTATACCTATGACTTGTTATGACATTGTGTGTGTGGGCTTATGATAATTTGGATTTGCATATTGCATATTTATACACACTGATATACATAAAGTGCCTATATACATACTCAAGTTAAGTATCGCATTGATCATGGTGTCCTCCCACATTGACAAGGAAATGAGATGTCAAACCAAATAGAATATTTGAACACCAATTTTTGCTTCCCTCCATTGGCTTCCTTTGTATAAACTTTCACCTCTCAACTAAATCATTTCTCCTTGAGTGACTGAACTTTTTCAGGTTTATATACTCTCACACAGATTATTCAGAATCAATCATTTTATCTTTTTATTTTTTTAGCCAGAGACACCAAAATATGCTCCTGAAGCCTGTGGATACAAGCAGCCTGCGGACTCTTACTTCTTGTCTCTATAAGGATTTAATCTTGGATGTGGAAAAAACCCACAAAACTGATAATGATAAGAATAAATCATGTTACTCTAGAGATGCATCATCTCACAAAAATGTACTATGTATAATATTGAAAACTCTCTTTCGGTCCTCTATCTCGTCAGTGGAGTACAGTACTTTATTTTAGCCACATGATGGAAGCCTTGAGCTTCCTTCCAGTTCACATCTCTCATCACCCTGATGTACATGAGAATTAAATCACATTCATAATCCATTATTAGGTGTTAGCATACATTGTTAATATACCTATACAATCTTGCCATTGATTCCTATCCATCAGGCTGAAAAAAGGAGGTCTTAGAAAATATTTAATGCCTTTGAGCAGACATAATCTGCTATCCTGATCAGTATTCGTCGTCTTTTGTCAATCTTCTGGTGCTCCCAGTGATGAGGCTGTCTGCTGTAGGTAAATGGAGATGAACTTGATACTGCAGCTAAATGATCTTTCCTGGCTGGGGGCTGATTTCATCTCCAGGCTTCATCCGTCCAGCGCCATTTTGTGTTGATCACACGTAGCAAACCAGCTTCCTTTGACACTTGAATGGATAAGATTCATCATCAGGTCAGCGAGTCTTCTGGGTTTGTGTGGGAAATAATTTCTCTATTTCTCTAATAATAATGCAAATTTAGTCCCACAAGCAAGTAGATTGGGCTTCTGATTGAAGTTGGCTGTTGCCTTCTTTGGCCTATTGAATGCTAGTTTATTTTTGTTACTAGGTTAGATTAAAGTCTGTCTATGAGAGGTGGAGGAACAAGGAAAGTGAACAATGGCAATCAAAAGTCATTTCCTCACCTGCTGACCTGTTGACATTTTCTGTAGAATAACATCAGCGACATGCACCATTATCTTAATATTAGAAATTTTAAAAAGACATGCTTTTTCAATTATCATTACAGCAGCATTATTTGATTTCTGTGCCCTTGGATAACCTTTTCCACCGGCCTTATGGCTCATGCCTCCTCTCTGTCGCTGCTGTCTAGTTTAGGATAACCCAGTAAAGGATATCAGTTATCTCTTATAGTTGGACCAGACTGCATGTCCCAGAAAGATTTGTGTGGAGCCATCCACTGCATCCTGGTATATAGCAGGCCATCTGTGGACCGTTTCAGATGCCAGCTTCAGTCAGCTAGGCAGACTGTGCGAGTCTCTGTTTGCTTTAATATTATCTTACCAGCCTTTATTACTTTCTGATTCTTCTGTCTTGTCTCAGAAAACCTTATCAACCCTTTCTGTGAAGTGGCAGGTTGCTATTAAAAACCTGCTTCAAGTATTTCAGATGTATTAGATGCTTTTGCTGGCAAAAGATGGCAGTTTGGAGGAATGTTCAAGGCGAAAAAGAGCAAAGTGACCAGTCTGCACTTCTCAAGAGCAGAGAAACATGAAGAGACAGACAGCTTTCCCTTGTTGCTCAAGAGTGATAAGTGAAGCCAGAGAGGTTGAGGCTGGTTCTTATCAGTCCAGAGTGCGTCCTGGAAAATGCTGGTGTCACAGAGAGAGGCATGTTGCTGTGCAACAAAGGTGTGAGGGCAGATAAGCATGTATGTGTGAAATGCCTTGAAGATGAGCATAACTCTGATGTGAAAGTGGGGAGAGGGGGAAGCCAAGAGAGAGTGCAGTAAAAGTGATGGGTTTACAGAAATGGATGCTGACATCTGTTGTGCTAAGAGTTGCAGTGGGGATGTCCTCATTTCCTGATATACAATGAGAAGTGCTATAGGAAACCTGTTGGGAATACGGATTTGTCCTGCTGAAGCTAAGCAGTGATGGAATAAGTACTGAGATCATTTACTTATTTAAAAGAGCTACACAACCATGTCAAAAATATTCCATTAGAAGTCTTGCACTACTTAAAGTGAAAGCACTGAGGTATTTAATGTAGTCAAGTCGGTCAGCTACAGCGTGGAGTTTCTCTGCTCTTTGGTGTCCTCCCACAATCCAAAGCCAGGTAAATTGGCTCAGAGGGTTTTTTTTCTCTATGATAGGCTGGAAACCTGTCAAAGTTGTGCATTGCTCAATAGCTCGAGCCCCGACACAACATTACAAATAATAGAGAGTATTGCCAAAAATGAATATCTCTGAATGTTACATTATTAAATTGTGCTGGTTTTGGCAAGTGGCTAACAACCTCCCAAAGAATATGAGACACCACCTGAGGACCTGAGGTGATAATTCATAAACTTGTCTGAAAACTGAATCCTGAAAATGACTTATGAGCCAAAAAGGAAGGTAGTGCATGATTTAATAAATAAAAAGCTAACAAGCAGAATGTGTCCATGCTATAAGCCGATTATTATGGAGGGCTGGCAAGCACACTTCTTTCTAACTCCTCACCTCCAGGGTTGTTTTTCTTTTGTTGTTGTTGTTTTTTCATTTTCAGAATTACAGTCTTCAGGTCCAACTGACACTGACTCAGCATCACTTCAGGCAATTTCTCAGCCTCCTCACTGCTCCCTCTGGAACCAAAGAAGGCTCTATACAACGTTCCTCACATATGCAGTAGTGCTCCTGAACACCTGTAAAAAGACTTTGATGTGCAAAACTGAGTTGTCTTTTAAAGGATGTGGAGAAGGTTTATACAGTAAAATAAACTTGTTTCAAAGGTCATGTAAAAACTTGACTGTTATTCTAATATATATATTGAGTAAGAGAGCACATTCATCCTTCGCATGTGGGTGGAATTATTACGCTCTGACGAAGAAGCTCCGGGAGTTGACGTCACACTATCCCAGAATGCAACGTAATTCACTGCGCCTCCATTTTGGCAGTAAAGAAAGTTTTCGGCGGCTTTAGGCTCTCTGAAACCGTCATGGTTGACAATTGTTGTGCACCAGGGTGCACAAATAGCCGTGCTAAAAACAAAGACAGATCATTTTACCGCATCCCTAAAGACCCAGAGGTAAGAAATAAGTGGCTCACCGCGATAAAAAGAGTCCGGAGTAGGACAAAACAGACCGAAAGATGGATTTCGCCTGTGCAGTGACCACTTCACATCAGGTAAGTTACGTTAGCTAACGTTACAGAATACAACGCTTGCAAACGCTAGCATCTTGCTCATGTAACAGGCTATAATTACGGTTTTTCATTCAGTTTAATACTAAATAGCAAGTTGAATTAGCGGGCCTAACAAAGTCCGACGTTTGCTAACATAGCTAGCTAATAAGCCAGATTGTGTTGTTGTTGGTTACTAAAATGCTGGAGCATTTTTTACTTGTAGGGAAAAAGAGTGGCAATCCGCTGTCATCATCTTTCACTACCTGACATCTCCGGAGAAGAGTAAAAGAAGAATGAGATTGGAACTTTTCAAGAGGAGACAGAAAACAAAGCTTCGACGGCTATCTGCTGCAGCAGTCCTTCCCAGGTGACGAACGTTATATAACTACACTTGGCTCTAGAGCACACAAAGTACACAAATACAGTATTTGAAAAGCTGTGAAAGAGTGGTTGAATCAATGGGAAAATATAATCATAAAGACTTTATTCATTATAAGGTTGATTAAAGCTGGATCTGCTGCCACTAATGTAGTCCGGATACTGCAGGTCTGGGACGTCCTTTTCAGCGGAGATACTAATAAAAAGCACCCCAGGGGCATTATACGGGTCGGTAATATTTAATCTGTTTAGTTTTTTATGTAAAGATCAATTCATCCGAGTTAAAGTGAGAAGTGAATTCAGAAGACTAAAATCTGCGGCGCCGGCACTAGCCATTTTCTGTTCCATTTACTGCCAAAATGGCGGCGTAAACAAAAGAAGTCACGTGATGTCCGGAGCTCTGTGTGTGTGTGTGTGTGCGTGCGTGCAGGGAGTGGAATTAAGATTTCTGGCCTTAGTGTGCAAGAATACCAGGATGTGTTGAGATACAAAGGCTAGTAAATGCTGTTTATATAAATGTAAATAAAAGTAAATGCTCTTATACTGTATGCCAATTCCCATTCAGGGTATCACATAAATATTCTTCCACCGTTGGCAAAGACATCATTGGTGCTGCTCTCTGTGGGATAATCAAGTACACATTATATGTATCTGTTTGCATGAGACACGATCTGTGCATTAACTTCAAACTGCATACAAGTGTCTTTACCAAATGAACTGCTGTATATGACTGTGATTTAATATCTGTCACATACTACACAGCCAAGAGCTTTTTCCACATTTGCAAGTTAACCACTGTTTCCCATACTGCTCAAAATGCCAGGACACAGTTTCCACACCTTTCTTTCCTTCTTCCTTTTGTGCCTTGAAAATATTTTATCCTTGAAGCTTACTTACTTTGGCTATAACACTTTTCACAAGAGAGAAATTAATTGAAAGTTGTCGGCATTTCTTTGCTGTAGTTTCAGCTTCAGATGACCACAGCATGGCAAAAACTCAAAATCCTCTCTATGCATCTGTTGTCCATGCTTGGTGTCAGGTATTTTATCAAAGCAACGATAAGAATCTGGAAAAGCCATTCAGTTGAAAGAACAGTCAAGACCATCATGCTCCTTATTAATGTAGCACTCAGCTCTAATGTCTTTTTGTTTTTCCATTCCCTTCTTTCAGTTCCTTATCCATTTGGTTTCAGCCCATTCATCAATGTTTTTCACCTAGAAATGTGCTTCTGTGTGCGAGACCCATTCATTTTCTTTCTTTCTTTTGTCATTTCCCAGATGTGACATTTAGGTGATGACTTTGTCAAACGACAAAAACTTTGAGATAGACTTAGAAGGACAGTGTTATGATCATCCCATAGCAAAACTTAAGTTGAATCAGAGATACACATAATAGAGGTCTGTGATGAAACATTTACAGAAGTTCAGATTCAACCTGCTGCAGCCTCTTGGAAAGTTTTTTATTCACATGGGGGTGGATGACTAATAAAATCAGTTTGCTTCTGGTGGTCGGAGCTAGCTCTGGATGCTGTGAGTGTGTGAGCAGGCGTGGGTGAACCTTCCTAGCTATTGAGGGAGAGAAAACACATGCAGCACTGCACTCGCTTGCAGAGTGAGTCCACTTCAGAACCCCATACAGCTACCATTGATGAGAGCGGCACTTTCGCCCCCGTGTCCCCCATCAAGCCACATTTCATGCATTACAGACTTCCTTGGATAGTTGCTGCAGTAGGAAAAACAGACACATTTAGAAGAGGTCAGGCAGTCCAAGCTTCTCTGTAAGAATTGCTTACTTTGCCACCTGCTTCACTTTGCTCACACAGTGTGTGATAAGGTGTATCGATGTGTGAATCTTTTCTCTCCTCTTTCTTTGGCTCAGCATGGGATCAATAGTATCTGCAAAGATGAACCTGAAAGGCTCTGAGCAGTTTGGGATACTTTGGCTGTGCAGTCTAATGTTGTGATTGGATGGCATGTGGGGCACAAGAACATGGCTGCCCATGATGGTCTTTCCAAGTACTGGAGCGGAACAAAGTGCTGCTTTCATTTTGTTCTGTCACCCTGACTTCAGAACGCAGGCATTGTGCTTGATGCTCACAGCACTCTTGCAGCCAAAGTCACCTCAAGGCTTAACAGTGCTGACAGATTTGCCAAAAGACAGCAAGGAGCCATGGCAGTTACAGCAGAGGGGTCTCAGAATAGTCAATACAAAATGCTACGTTTGACAATATGCTCTGACAGGCCTCTATAACTACACAGCCCATGTCTTGTACAATAATTTGTCGTCTGTCTAAAGTAGTTTTGCCCTCATAGCCCTGTATGCTGTGTTCCCTCCTGCCATTGATCCAGATATCTTCTCACTGTGTACTTTGGATGTCATTTAACACTTAACTGTTCCCTATTTAAGTGTATTATTATTATTATTATTTCAATACTATTTAAAAAATCTACTTGTCCATGCATATGTTGCTCTGCTCGACTTTATGTTACAAGTATACAGTAGCCTTAATGTTCAGAAGCTGTTTACTAGTTCAACTGTAAATGTTTTGAGAGAATGACCGTTTTTTAACTAATTTTACAAACTATTTCTGGCTAACAGTTTAAATGCTTAATTACATTTAGCTGTAATGTAACTGTTCACTTTTGCATAATCTCTTGCATAACTATCTCCATTGTTTATCTTTAAAAGGGGCTATTTGATGTAGTTTTCTCTGCTGCTGAATGTGGCGGCTTGCCCGGAGCTGGTGTTGATGAGGTTATGCTGCATCCTATGAGAAAAGATTGGTGACCACATTGCGTTCATTTGGGAAAATGGTGAGATGGGCCTAGCTGGTTAGCATGTTAACTTCTGTAGATGGTGAGAGTAAAATAATTAAGTCTGATGCCAAATTCATGTTTCCAAATGTTTCTTCAAGAATTAGATATACTGAAGTTGGGTTTTCACATATACCTGATTTTTATTTCCAAGCTTCTGTTCAACATCATAGTCTAATGTATTTCTGATGTTACATTGATGTCTGGTGAGTGCTGGACTGGTGTCCATGTTATAACTGACTGTGGTTGGTGGGAAACCTATAAAGATGATTATTGTGATTCTAGTGTTCTTATTTCTAATGGTGGAGAAGTTTGCTTCATGTGTTAAGGCTGAACACAGCCTTAACACAGCTACTAGATAATCCAAAAAGAAAAGATAGGAGGGATTACAGTCTTTTTATTTATTTATTCATTTATTTATTTTTCCTGGGGTTTAGTAGAACTTATGTCAACTTTCAACCTATCCCCTGTCAACTGCTGAACTACCACACTCAGGTTTGGGACTCACAGCTGTTAGACTTTCACAGATACAAAGAATGGAAGCATACCAGGGCAGTGAGTGTTTCATTATTCATGCCAAATGTATTTATTGACTATATTTAAGGTACACAATAAACACAACTATTCCTCTTGACCACTGCGCAGCAGCTTTGTGTACAGTCTGACCATCAGCATTGTTCTTTGAAGCTTCCCTCTGTTTTCCTACTCGATCAATTTCAGGTACAAACATATTTTCCAAGAAAAGTATTTACAAAGTGGACAGCATGTGTATTATGTGTATTACTACTGACAGATAATACATCTACTGTAATGATAAAATAAAAATGCTGTAATTGATTAATGTGTTAAAATGTAGGTAGTTTGTTACAGCTATTAGCTCAGTTACATGTAATTACAGCACAGTCTTTGTGGAAGTCATCTTTTTCAGCACAAATCTTCTTCTTCTTGTCATGGTGGTGGAACAGCTTGGTAGAAGAGTTGTATCCCACAAATAAAGATTCAGAGCAGATCAATATGCAGTCCAAGTGATAATCCATCAACACATCTTGTTTTTTTCCCCACTACCTCTAGTTTTAGTCTTCTCTCTTGATTTGGCTTCTTCCTCTCACTGACAGCCAGCCACAGCACAAGCACATACTTTGCCTAGAGGTGAAGAAATCTGTCCAGCCTCGTCTTTCCCCTTCTTCCTATCTTGCCTCCTCTTTCTTGCTATCTTCCCTCAAGCAAGCAGGTCCCAGCATTATACATGTCCAGGCTTGGACAGGTAGGCTATGAGGGCTACAACAACCCCCACATACATCCCTGTTCCAATGGTGATGGAGAGAGCAGCCAGGAATAGAGCTCTTCTGGAGCTCATTCCTGCTCTGGAGAAGTCTCCCTTAGCTATGGCCTTTCCAGTCTGACAAAACAAAGCAGAGAGTGGTATGAGCCGGTGTGTTACTCATCAGCACTGAGTGTGTGAGTGGGTGTTAAGCCACAGTTAAAAAGAGAGAAAACAAGAAACACTCTTAGGGAGCCATTAGTTACCATGGCAATTAGGTCATTATCCTTCTGACAGTGACAAATGCGTTGTTTAGGTGTTTTGGTTTCCTATCAAAAAATGATCCTGGCCTTTATTTATTCTTCTGACACATTATTTCTGTTCCGCTATAATTGTCTGTTCAATTATTGTGGAATATGTTGTTAAAGTGCTAAGATACTTGAACGCTGTGCTGTATCAAAGTTGCAGGACCTAAGCTTAATTTTAAGACAAATTCATCGACAATTACAAATGAGATCTCAGCTATTGATGTAGCAGCTGAAAATAAAGTAATTTTCAGCACACTGTACAGACAGGTGGGCCGAACCTGCTGAATGTATGCAGCTGATCATCTAAAACAACCGCAAGGAGGGTTCAAGTGGTGGAAATTGGACTGCACTTCAAATAGGATGCGGTGTAATCAGAGTTAATGACAGGCTTGAGGTCTTTGGGCTTTTACCTTGTGAGAGTAGTAAAATGCAACAATGCCCAATGGCCAGAAGCAGCAGAGCATGGTGAAGATGGCTAAGCCCAGGTAGTCCCGAGGGGGCAGCACAATGAAGTTGTCCTCACTCTCACTGTCACTGGAGCTGTCACTCTGGAAGACAGCAGGTTAATAAAGAATAATTACATGCCACAATAAATAAATGATTCTACTTGGTGTGGAAATACATTTGATGAGACAAACTACACTTGCTAAGAGCGGAGGACAGAGGTGAGTGCAGTAAATCAGAGACAGACAACTAAATAATATTGGAGTTGGCCTGACATGTGGAAATAGTCAGGTATATCCCCCCCCCCCCAGGACACTTTATCTGCCCTTGTTCCACCCAGGACACGATGTGCTCAGCCAGCCAGAGAGGATTTTGTGCCTGTGTCAACACCCATGAACGGCCTGACAGATAACACAGGATTAACGGATTGTTCCATCATTGCGAGGTGACAGGGGAAACAGCAAGAAGACAGTGTCATTTATGTGCTAAATTGCCTGTATAGCATGAAAGACCTGAACTGTTTCTCCTCAATGTCCCTAGTGTCTTACAGGACACCGAGTGTTCAGCAGACTCCCGGCTCCAACTCATTTCATTTTGTTTTGTCATGATCTTTTTTTTTTTTTTTTAACTTTATGTTTAGTTGTTGGACATCGTATTATTTGAAGCTTTTATATTTTTCAGGCTAGAAAAATCTTACATACAGAGATATGGAACAAATTTTCTTCTCCTCCTCTCCTCCTTTTTTTTTTTTTTTTTTTAACCGCAGTCTGAAATAAATTACTCCATAAAATTCAGGGCCACAGGAGCTGAGTGGGCTCGTGAATGATACATTGGATGGCCACTCAGAGTACATTGGCACATCGTGCCTACAGCGAGGATGGCAGTGTGACTGCATGGTTGACCTTTGAGGGTGCGTGGCCTTTTGTCTCTCAGCTGTCCCACAGACAGAGTGGATGTTTGGCCAAATAAATAGCTTTCATACACAGCAGCACTTTCATTTGTTAGTCTAACTGCCTGCAGGGATCACTCGGAAGAGGAGAAAAGGAAGGTTCAAAATACAAATGGATATGTGAAGCAGGAACTGAGCTGATCATTTTAGAGGTAATTAGAAAACAGTCAGGGAGGTGGCCACACATGGACCTATGCTTGTGCACTAGCAACCTAATTTTAAAGCATATTGAGCACACTTTCTCTTTTCGCCTGTAATCTCATCTACATTTACCAAACCACAGGGTCTAATGTAATTATCCTGAGCTATTTTCGGAGTGTTTTGTTGTGAAAATGTTACTTAGATGTTGGAGGGCATTGGAGGATGACAGCCTTATACCATCCAAACTGTTTCCACACAGCTCCGTTTGCCAAAAAAAGATTAAGAGGCTTCCTGTTATCTGCTTTATGGGTGCTGCCCACCTGGACAGCCGTGTGATCCATCAAAGTGACAGCTGGTCATAACCACATAATCTGACATCACATGGATAAACCGGTGGGCACAAACTGCAGTAATCTGCTTTTATCTTTGTAGCAGGACGCGATAACAGTCTTGAGTGACTGGTGCATTCAGTCCTACTGACAGCCTGCCTGACACCAACTCCGACCAGCTGAGGACACACTCCCAGCATGGTCTGATGCCAGTAGAAGTGATGGGGCTCCACCAAGGCACAGTGCCTTTAACAACCTTGCACACAGCTCTCTCTGAGGTCTCGTTAGTGTCTGGAGGGGGACAGTCAACTCCACAGCAGGGCTCATAAAGACCCCCACACCCTCAGTGAAAGGGGCAATCGGAGCGGCTTCATTCACAGGCTCTTGTTACTTTGTTGCCTGTAGTTTGTTTTCTCAGTCACCCGGATGTCAAACCTCTGCAGACAAAAAGTAGTCTAAGTCTACACTATGAACAAGGCACAGAGGAGGTGGAGATTGACGCTTTGGGCCACAGTAAGGAATAAAAGAGAAACTACAAAGAGTGGTGCAACATTAATGTGTGACACAAACTGTCACAGACAATATCCTGAAATCTTAATAAGTGTATGAATTCTTCCTCAGCTCTGCATTCTCTCTTTTAGTCTCTGCCGTGAAAGTCCACTAAATGTTTGATTTGCTGCCACAGAAAGCTGCTAAGCATCAATGCACAGCTGGCACACGCTCTACGTCTTGGAGTATTGTCTACTCCTGGTGCGCTTAGTGTGTGTCTAATGTAACCTATAGTGTGGTTGTGTACTTTTATGAACAAAAGGACACGAGGCCGAGCCGTCAGAAACACAGGGAGGTAATGTGAAAAAATGCAGCCGATGAGTAAAAAGTGCCCTTTTCTAACTCGAAATACAATCTTGCCTCACCTGCTCCAACAGACATGCATCAGCAGAGTCCCCCTTAATACCCTCAAAGCCCGTCATTACTTATGGCATTAATGGCAGTCACTGCCATGTCTCTATCTATCTACCAGGCCTCCAAGTGACAAGTGCTGGTGCAATCATCAGCTCAGTTAGTGTTATACATCTTCTTCTGCCAGCTTAAAGCCCTGGGTGTCTCAGAAGCATCCCTTGGTGAAATTAGATTTTTACTACTTCTGAAAAGATTTTGCTCCTACTCTTGTCACGAATTCATTTGGAGAGTGCGGTTATAGTTTTAAAAGATATACCCTGGACTGATCAAATCAGATGTGTCATCTTCTAAGAATGTAATTATAAAACAAAAGTGTACAATTACCCTGCACTAAATTTAAAAGGGTCCAGAAAATTGGCCATTTAGAGTGAGAAATAAGAATGAATCAGGCTGGCAATCTATTAGAATGTTAAATCAAATATTAGTGTGACTAGACTGCACACAGCTTGACTCACTTTCCACAGGAAGATGGCCATGAAAACTAAGCGTTTAAATACTTTTAACTTCATAATCACTTAATAATATAATTAATATTTCAAACACTGCCAATTTAGTCTTACTGCTTTCATTTACATTTCATCATGCATGGTTTTAGTGATTACTTCTGTAGGTGTGCTGGACGTATTATTATTTCTACTTCTCCATGATAAGAGTATTTAACTACAGATCAAGCCGCTACTGAAATAAATGGAGCCCTTGTAATCAAACACCTACAGCTCCACAATGACAAACCACTAAAGCACTGACTTTTTCACTCTTTGACCTCTGACCTCATACTCAGGACCCTGCTCGTCCTCCACCTCGTACGACACCGTCTGGATCTTCGCATCCTTCTCTCCTTGTACACTGTCCAGGGCATCTTCTGCGGACACTCCGTCCAAAACAGTGTCTTTACTCTCTGTGAACGTGGTCTCAAAGCTCTCACTCTTGGAGTCCTTGCTGTGAAGGCTCACATCGTCTTTGTACAGGATGAAGTTGGGTCTGTAAAAGGCCTCCACTGCTAGATGCAGGGACTTCGCATCCAGGAACTGCTGAGTCTTGTGCTTGCCATTAGTCCCAGTGTAATAGTAGCCGATGAGGCCGTCTTGGTAAGGCGAGTTTGGGTAGTCACACTGATAACCCTGGTAATCATTGGGAACAACGTGTCTGCTGGATTTGTCCAGCAGGGGGTTCTGGAGTTCACTAAGGCTCTCCATAATGATGATCGCAGGTTCAGAGGTCTAGTGTACAAGAGAAAACTGTCCAAGAAAGAATTGGCAGTCCAGTAGCTGGAAAAAGAACAATATAATAAAACCTGAGAGTGATATAACAGTTCATTTAAATCATAAAACAATTTAGCAATGCAGCTATTCAGTCTGAGCCAGCAGACTTCTTATTTTCTTTTTTCTACTAATAATGAGTTCTCTTGGATGTGAATTCAGTGCAGGAACTCTTACTTGGCAATCAGCATTCCTCTCACAAGCTCTTGCCAGTCTGGGCCATAAAATCACCATCTGTTGTATGTTCAACTGTTGCATCTCAGGCCCCCTGATTCATATAAACATGTAGGACAAAAATATCTCCTACTTGTAAGAGCTGCCTATATTGAAAAAAGGGGAAAGTGTGTGACAGGTGGTGCTGTATTTCCCAGTGAATACTGATTACTCTGACTCTGACTGCTCTGTGGACTGGCTTTCTTCACTCGCTATTTTCAAATGCTGCTGGAGAACAGCAAGGCAAACCAACCGAAAGACCTGTGATAAAATTTGTGTTTTATGGAAAACAAATACAATTTCATCTTAAGGAGAGGAAGTCACTGGGGCAACAAGTCCACCAATGAAAGGCGGGTGTGATCTGAGCATGTCCAGATTTGACCAAACAAATACGCATTTTTTTTTTAAATTTATTTAGTTTTTTAGCTAATTTACCATCCAGCACCAATGGCCAGTCTCTCCTGCCCTGCATTTATCAAATGATTCTTTCATCCTATGTTCAATGATGAAAGTAGATTTTTTTAAAAAAGCCCCCAAAGCAGTTATGTAGTATTTTGCAATTCATAACGAGTATGAGATCAAATCAGAGTCATTTCACGCTTTTTTGTTCAAAGTGTTGTAGTAAGGAATAAGCCACGGGTTGGAAAAACACAGGAGAATTGAGTGATTTTCCACAGATTAGAGGCAGAGCTTAATTTATGAGGTTGGAGGGGTGACTTGAAAAAGGAATCAGACATGCAGAAGCCTGGTACAATAACTGGAATATCATAGACTTTCAACAGTGTTATCACAACAGTCAGTGTCATCACAAAATATTGTATTTGTTTGCTATGAATATGCAATACGTTCCTGTTTTGAAAAGAAGCCAGGCAGATGTAGAGGAGACCTTTGACCCAAGATAATAAAAGCTACTGCAGCAACAGTAGCTTTGGGAGAAGGAATGATGTGGAGCCAGCAGCTGTGAATCTGAGCCCACACAACGCTCTGGCTCACTATCTTCCAACAGCATGTCCAGTGGTTTCCATTCAGGCATCAGGCAGCATCACACTCTCCAGATAACAGAAAATTCCATTACACACTACATTAAACAACAAAACCCCCAAATAATTCATCTGACATGAGAAGGTGTGCACTCAGCACATGTGAGCCTCAAACTGCCCAATTATTAATGATGATGAGCACCTTCTGTCTCGCCACCTTTTCCTTCTCTCTCTGTTTTGGTCTGTTTACTACTTTATTAGTACTTATCTCATCCTCTCTCTGTCTATCTTACACACACAAACTCGCACGCATAGAGATACGCACAAATATTTTGATGACATCACATTTCCATATATTTTATGTTCCTGTTAATGAGGGTATATGTCATGTGCTGTCTCCTATCATAGGGATATCTCGGAATAAAAGGAGTCTATTAGAGATAAACATATCCGAAAATCATCTTACCTGTGCTAGAAAATCCTCCCGCAGGTTTGTTCAGCATCGTTCCTCGGCGCAACTGAGTCGATGGAGACGGACGGAGCCACCTTTCTGCCTGCTTCACCTAATCAGTTTTATGGGAAACTGTAATCGGAGATCAGCATATGTTGTCCACTGAAAAGGTGCAGTTATTCCGGCTGGGAGGGAGCGGACTCGGCTCTCTGAGCTCTGATCGCTGTGGCACCGCTGCTCCGTCTGACAGGTAGATTTTTACGCGCAGAGTCACGCCGCGCTGAGGCTCCAAACAACTCCGACTCCAGCCGGCTGACTGAGGCTGGCCGGCTCTGGAAACTCTATCCCCCACCGCGGATCTGACATTTCCAAACTTGCCTCGCTCAGATGTCCTCTTCAATCCCAAACACACCCCCCCATGACTGCTGTTTACCTTGTTTTTTCCAAACAGGTTGGGTGCTCCCTCAGATCGCCACTGAAAGATGTCTCAGATAGCACGATCCACGGGATTCAGGTGTCCTGAAGTTAATACTGCTTATTTATTCTTCCCTCACCGAGAACGCCCACTAATCTACAAAAGAAAAAACAAAAAACAAAAACATAACAAAACAAACACTTGATCCATAAAAAAATAAATAAAAATAAATCACCTTATTCACTGTACAGTTTGTGCTAATTTACTTTAATTTCTTTGAGGATTCAATTTGCTTGGTTCCAACTATAGCGTAGAAATAAGAGACTATTAAATTCGTTGCACATTTATATTTGATGAATATTTTAAACAAATCCCATGCATTTATCATGAGCCTGCCAATTTCCTTGTGACTTTAACCCCACTCGGCTAAGCTGCTTATGATTCCATGGCACAATTTATCATTGTAAACACTGTTTACATAACATGAATATACATGTAGATGTCTTTCCATGAAAGCAAATGGGCGACATAAACCTAATAAACTTAATTCATTTTGATCCCACAGGAAAATAAAAACATCCCTATAATATTTTCAGATACAGTCTGTAGCACAGACTTATGTAAAAACACACTAAAAACTTTGCCTATCAGAGCTTTGTGCTGCTATTCCGAAAAAACTAAAAGACTGATATACAGCCGCTGAACACTAGAAACATATCTTATTCAGAAGGAGCACTCTGTTCCACAGGCTCATAAAAACGTCTGGAGTTTATAATGTGCTAGCCCAGGTCCTGACAGTTTCACTGGGAGATGCATTAAGGTACTGATGGACACTTTATGGAGGAAACATGGGGCTGCATTTATAAGACCGTGCACACATGGGCTGCATCTCTTCCACAGTCACCTTGTGTTCACATGCACGAGTCGACATGGCGTAACAGCTCTGCCGTGTCTGTGATGGATACCACTCCCTCAGGAGACAAGTATATTAGCAGAGGGGGCGAGTGGAAGGCAGCCAGAACCTCTAACTGCTTCCCTAACCCCCCCCACTCCCTCCATCATCCTTCATTCAAAATAAAATTTACAAATGATGATCCGAAACAAAATTGCACATGAGCCTGCATCATCTGAAACATCCAAATCCAGGATTTGAGGCTAAACCAGTAGAGCTCATTGGTGCCATTTTAAGCATAGTTTATGAAAAGAGAAGATTTCTCTTTGGACTATGCGCTCACCAGGCTTCTGTAGATGGACTGTGAATATTTATGGTTCTCTCTGTGCCCTTTTCTTCTGCTCCATTTTCTACTCTATATTTAGGCAATGTGTCACTACAGAGCAGATGCACTATTTGTCAAGCATTTTCCCTTCAGAATGTTGTAATTTCAAGAAACAGAACAAACATTAGAGCCAAATGTGCAGGTGTGTATGTAAGCCTAGTCCTGATTGACAAAGCGGCTCTTGTATTGACTGTCTCCTGTTTCCCCTGTTTGATATCACAGCCAAGTCCAACACCATGGACTTCCCTAAGGCCCATTAACCAGCTTTAATCCTTTAAACACTTTGGGGAATTAATCAGGCTAATCCGATTGGCCAAGAAAGTATTAAAACACTTAAATTGATCTTGCCTAGTCTGCCTTTGTGAAGACTGGTGGAAGGGCGTATAAGCAGCTTTTCCCCAAGGCCGTTCTCGCATTATTTCCTGTTTAATTGTACACTTGAACAAAGCTTACGCCAATTGAGAACCTAGGGCCAATGAAGCAACCCATGGGACTGATGGAAAAACTAAACATACAGCCATACCTACATATGTGTATATAAAACATAAATATACATACATGTATGCATATATATATATATATACACAAAAACACACGTATATGTAGTTGTGTTTATATGTGTGTGTGGACCCCACGGTGCGACAGGGCTGTGTCTATGGTAATGTTTTAACCCTATGTAGATGAGGAGGCATCCGGTGAACCTCCATCTGAAAAACTCCCTCCAACGTAGCGCCACGGCCAAATACAGACTTCCACTCACCACAAAGGGCTGGCCAGAAAGCAGACAAACTGACAGATTCATATCCTGTTTTGGGTAGAGAGTGAGACTGTATAAATTAGAAGTGGGGATGAATAAGCGAGTAGGTAGGTGGGGGGGAAATGGCAGATCCAGCTGTTCACCTTCAGGCAGTGGTTAGTTCTTCCAAAGGGATAAATGGCGTTTAAGAGCTGACAAGCACGACAGAATGTGATATCTGGTTCCCACTGAATTTATGATAGTAAAGGCGGACAGTGTAGGCCATGAAAGGGAATGAATTTATTGCTCTCTTACATCCATAATGAAAAACATAATAGTTGGTGAATGCCAGCATTATGAGAAGCAATTTCATTAAAGCATTGGAAAGCTGCACACTAGATGACTTTCAAGGTCCTTCTACAAATGTTCAATCAGAATATTAACAGTATGTGTCTGGATGTTGGCACAGGTCGCTGCACAGGTTCAGGGGGAATGGATGGGCAGGAAGTCCCGAGGGAGCGGCACAGGCTTTTGGCTTTGCAATTATCTAACACACAAATGCAATATGTATCGAATTAAGTGAAAGGCGCTCCATCAGGAGGGGAAAGGTCACAATTTCTCATCTGAGATTTAAGGCAGAACTAATACTTTGTGACTCTATCCTCTACCTGTAAGCACACGTCCAATTTAACAGCAAATGCTAAGTGTGCAACTTGGGAAAGATCCAGTCTGGAGCTCACTAGTTAATGACAGTCATAACTGAACTTCCTCCTGCAGAGGCAGAGTGACTTAGGGCAGTGATGCGTTTCTCATCTTCACAGGTCGTTGGCAGTGGTTCAGTAGCCTACTGTTCTTACCCGGCGACGCTGTGCTCAGATTAATGGCATCCTCCGTGGCCAGATTTGAAAACTTCCATTAATGGAACACCAATGATAATTTATTTGGACAGCCGAGCGGCTTCTCTGTGAATAATGAAGTGGACCTGGGATCATTAATATGATGGATTTCTTCTAATGTAATGATGCTGTGCTGGAAGTCTTAGCTGTAAAAAAAAAAAAAAAATATATATATATATATATATAGATAATAAGCTCTGTACATTGTTTGCATTATTGATTTGTAGACTGAAAACTGTTTTGATGACACTGTGTCACTTTACAAGGGGATTAAAGATTTTTTAAATAAATCATACCCTCAAGGATCACCATTTGAAAGATTATTAGTGCTAACAAACAGCCTGCTGTTAATATTGTACAGGCTTTTGCAGGTATAGCTGTAAAATTAGTAAGCTAGGCATGACAGTTGGCTTTATGACTAGTAAGGATATGTTTATTTCACTGTCTATCTCATCAGTCGAAATAAGACAAATTAACATTTGAGTTCCCCACTGTGCCAGAGCTGCTGTCTGATGTGTCACGGGACCAGCTTGCATATGTTGGAATTTTGCACCTTATGATTTCCCATTAAACCTATTAAACCATATCTTAAGTGGCAGAGGATTTACTGTTATGTCTTCAATATGCTTCTGAGCAAAACAGAGCTCAGATGGAGCCAGATTTCTTCGTGTGTCGGTTTTGGCACCGCTGTGGAAGGGTTATAAATAAGTAATCGTCTAGGATCCGCTGCAGGTTAGGAAAGGGAGCTCACCGAGGGCTAGGGTGACTCATCGCCCTGTCTCTTTGCATCATGTCAGTTACCTGGTGTTTGCACCTGTCATTGTAGCCTCTATCACCTCCTCAAATCCACAGACTTGCACATATAAGCTACATTCTGCTGAAGGATGCATCACTGTACTCCACTGTAGCAGCTTTTTCTCCCATTGTGTTAAAACAGCTAAGATCATTATCTGTATGATTACACTGAATGAAATGAAAGTGTGGATAATGTCAGGCTTAGTCGCTTAGTCACAAGATTTACCACTCAATTGTAATTGACAATTTTATTGTTTTTCATTGAGTTATTTTGCACAGAAACAACTTTTAATAAAGCACATTTTTATGTCATCTATTGAGCACTAAATAACAGGCAGATCTAAAGTATCTCAAGTGCCAGTTATGTTACATTCATCATGTGGATGCCAATGTGACTCCACATGAATACTAATGTTGCTCAGTATTTGCTTCATCTGTACATTAACTGTTAGTTCACAGGTTTGCCACATCGTTTTCATAATCCTCCTCCAATTCACTGTTTCCATGTTTGAAGAAACCAGGACCTTATTAAAACAATTTTTAAAGTTCAAACACAAAGGGAACATTTCCTGTGGCATTTGCGCTGGCTTCGCTTCCAATTCCTGAAGGGCTGGCACTTAAATAGTTAAGTGCATTCAGCAACAATGCCATCCTAGAAGTACTTAGCATTACAGTTTCCGTTGTGCAGAAAATCCTTTTGTACACTGTGAACTCAAAACTCAAAATGCTGATGAACAGATTGTAGTAGATTGCATTATTCTCTTCAGTGTGATGCGTTCGAAAATCATATCCATTGAAACAAGCACGCTAAAACTAATTCTTTTATCTCATGAGGCTTGCGTTATGTATGCAGCATAAAACTCCTCTCAGCTCCCCTCACTGATTTGAATCAATAGCTGCATGTTCCCTAATGTTTTTCCTTAATGTTCTTCTCTGAATTGTAACTTCAGGTGGCTTTATTATTCCTACTTGGCAGCTTGCCGTTGGTGCCCTTATTTAAAAAGCTGTTTTCAGCGCACACTGTCACTGAGGCTGATGTGACTAATAAGCAACACACGAGACACAGGGATTCCTGCAGGTGTCAGAAGGTCAGGAGGGACTACTTATTTGTGTGTGCTATCCTGCCTCACATTTTCAAAAGTGTCTAATGGACCCACAGGAGATGGTAGTCATGTTTTCGCGGTGGAGGACCAATCTGAACGTAATTACAGCTCTCCAGAAATCTATGATGCTTTGCCTCATGACCATTTCTGTGTCAATGGCACCACACAACTGAAGCTGTTCCTCTGGATACGTGTTGACTAGGATTACCTTTTAAGAGCGTAAATGGTCACATGTAGAGGAGGTGAATTTCTGTTATTGTTCATCCATTCAAATGACTAGTCTGCTCTGTCTGTTTGATATGATCCTCTTTCCATGGCCAGGGGTCTTCTGCAATAGTACGATTTTTCTGAAAAGCAAAGCAGTAGGACAGGATACAGATAATATTTTCTCGTTTTCATGCTTACTCACTTTGGATAATAACAGTTTCCTCGATGCAAAGCAATGGCGGACACAGAGGGATCAAAATGACATTAACACAGTCGCTGAAAAATGTCACTGGAGAAAATGTGTCCATGTTGAGAATGATTACTGAAAGCTTCTGTATGAGCGGGTCTGACCATGGATGATACTTCAAAACATGTGCACTATAATTGACATTGCTTTCCCTTGTTAGGGTGAATAATAGATGCCTCAATTTCCATAATTCATCTGAAATGCAGTATTTGCTGATTTATTTATTTATTTTTTTCCCCTCCCAAGTTCAAGGCTAGAGTTGTTACAGCCACTGTCACTTTGTCAGCAATTTATTCTCATCATCAACAGAGAAACATGTTCTATCTGCAGGATTTAATGGGAACTAGATAAACAACATGGAGCAATCTGATCATGCTTGCACGGATTGTTTTCCTGTTTTGTCTGAATTATACACAAAGCATCTAATGCATGTGAATGAATGTGTGTACACCACATCAGCCTATCTACCCGAAAAACAGATTTATAAGACTGATGATAATCTAATTGTGATTTTAGGGATGTTGTACCCTAAAGTTAAGTCAGTTTAACAACAGGGACTGCTGGAAGTATGCATATTTTATTGGCATATCCATATTTTAATGAAGTGCTCATTATGTTGAGTGATGGCTCGGATGGAGATTTAATCAGGTCCTTTTTAATCTCTCATTTATTTCATAATGACCTATTTCCCACTTGACATTGAGTCAGAAGGTGGACAGGCCATTTTACTATGGCACTGAAATCTGTCAGTAAAAAAGTTACGTGGATTTCTCCTTTGCAAGCAAGTATTAGAAAACTATTATAAGATACTGATATTTCCATTGATTAAAGCCAAGGACTTCCCCTTCATTTCAAGGACTGAAAGTGAGTAGAGGCTGCTCATGTATTGTGATGAAAATTAAAAATTTTTTCTGTTTGGATTTGTAGCTATAGCTGTAGCTGTAGCATTGGCTAAACAATGTATGTATATAACTACCTGTCTACTATTACAGAATTCAAGATTACTTTAGCAATATTTTTTTGACTTCTTGTTATTGTCACCATGGTGCCCTTGTGAAGCTTTAATGAAGTTTCAATTGCTTAAAGTTAAATGCTAATGTTGGCACTTGTACTTGGACGATCCCTGAATTTTTCATGTGAACTTTCCAGAGGTTCATATTCTGAAGAACCTGCCAGCAATAGATCTCAGCGATATTTCACTTGGACCTCAGTAGCGGACCAAGAGACTCACTTGGCTGTTAATACATGATACATATAGATAAAGGGATATATTAGTTTACATTAGTTAAACATCCACATAATTTCTGTGCCAAATATCGGTCATTGAGAATGTCTTGTACTGTCAACATAATGCCGCCTGGTGCTGTGTACTATAGACAGGTTAGTTAAACATTACATAACTGAAGACATGACCATAACAGAGTAGCTTCCTCCCACAAGGTTCTTGTGTGTGTGTGTGTGTGTGCGTGTGGTATTCTATATAAGGGATGATAGTTTCTTAAAATAGGTTGACACCTAAGGTAACCATGGTTACAAAGTACGAGGTACACTACCAGTTAAAGGTTTGGACACACTTTCCCATTCAAATGAATAGGAAAGTGTGTCCAAACTTTTGACTGGTAGTGTAGAAGAAGAGGGGGCAGTGGAGAACGTCAGTCTGTGTGAGTTATCTACATTACAACAGCTAATTCACAAGAGATGCTGCCAGTACTACACCTGCGCTTTTCATTTTCTAGAGACACAGTTTATGGTCCAGATGGTGTCTGCAGAGATCAGGAACTCAGGCAATAAACCTGCACAGAGGACGGGGCTAAAAGTAAAGCTACTAAATTATATGTTTCTATCTAATACTCTGTTGTGAGTTCTGTAACTGCAGGCTTTCATAGTGGAAAAGCAGAGAAAAGGCAGTGTTTGTTATTTTTTTAATAGAATTTTTATAAATTTTCTGACGGCTTGTAATTTTTTAAATTTAATTTTGTGCAAATATAGCGTATTCATTTGCTTAAAGTGGACATAGCCATGCTCTTACTACAGCAAGTGTGACGATCACAATGTCTATTCTTAGATTAGAAATACAAGATGGCAGAATACGCTGTAATCTCTATCTATTCATTTATTGCGTTTCAGATTTCTCCAAAACTGTGTACCACACAGTATAACTGAATGACCACAGAAGGTAGTGCACCTAGTTTAATGATGCATTTCTTAATTCAAGGCAGTCAGATAGTGATGGACTTTATGAAAGTGAGTTTACAGTGTAGCCTAATGAATCTCCAGATGATACTCTGAACAGCGGTAGCTGCTTTGTGACCCCATTTTTACTCATTATCGCTGAAGTTTCTTCTGTCCCTGTCCACTTCATACTCCCATTTCACATGTAAGGAACTCTCCCAATTAATTACAACACTGCCAGAGTCCGGAGGAACAGATTCTAAATATAGTTTTGTTTTGCGTGCTGATGAAACGACAACAAAAACTGGAAGCGCTGCCTCTCTCCGGTGTTATTCCTTCAACAGGTTGCAGTTTATTAGCATATGAATTCTTGAGTTATGGCTAATAGCATGTTTTGTGTAGTCACAGTGATGTTGAGCTTTGACCTCTGACAGCCACATTTTAATCAGTTGGTCTGTGAGTCCCAGTTATAGTGATTGTATCAGATGTTACTGAAATTCCCACTGGGAGTGATCTTTGATCTTTGACCACTACAGAGAAAATCTATTCATCCTTGAGTCTAAATCAATGTTTGTACTAATAACGAAAATTTTACTGCAATATCACATTCCTGACAGTGGGATGGATAAATGTACACTACCAGTCAAGAGTTTGGACACATTTTCCTATTCATTTGAATGGGGAAGTGTATATATATATATATACAGTCATACCGGTGTATAATGCCTCGGGCTATTGCTGCCTCAGTGACACAGAGGCACAGAAAGTACTGCAGGTAGGCATATATAAGTGCACTCTTCTCATCAAAAAACCCACAACTTTGGATTCAACATGGTCTGTCCCTTAGTTTGCACAATTTCTTCATTCCGCTTGGATATGTGAGTTTGAGGTTTTCTGGCATGACAGGTTACCAGGCAACGTGATGTATAGATGAAGAGGAGTGACTGCACAGGTTTGGCTGTCCACTCACATTATCTGTAGGCTTGTTCCTCTCAAGCAGTCACCTGGGAATGTCAGGATTCATCCGGTTTTACCGGCCTTGTGGGTCAACTCAACAATCAGACCTTGTGAGTGGCTCCCTGAATCGTGCAGTTATTAGATCACAGCAGAAATTACACAAAAAAATTATTGATGAGCAGCTCAACCTCAAAAAACATAGGAGGGCCATCCTTTAGTTCCCATTATTCTGTTCTAAGAAACCAGTTATGCTGTAAATGCTCAAAGTGCTAATAGTCACTCTCCAGGGACGCCTGCAAGGATGAAAACATCAAATTACATTAATCTGAACAGTTGGCTGCTGACAGATGGCAGAGAGTTGTTTGTGATGTGTTTAACTTCTCTCAAGTTGACCCAAATTAACTTCCAGCCGTCACACTGCTGACTCCAGGGATCAGGAAGGTGATCTTTGATGATTACAGTGTAAAATGACGGTTGGATGGAAGGTTGCTGATAAAGCAGCAGTCTTGCAGCGTGGCACTGCTGATTCAAAGCACTCATGATCTGAATATTATGTGACAATGCATCGACCTTAAGATAATTATTTAACACTTTTAGATGCTTATTTTTTGTTGTCCAGAGATGATAATATTGATATTACTCTCATACCTGACATCAAGTATGGGGCCAAAGCCAGGACACAGTTAGCTTAGCTTCAGCTCTGGGAATGCTAAGCTAGTTTTCAGCCTTTATGCTAAGCTAATTGTCCTCTGCTTTAGGGTCAGTACAGAATCAGGACTCCTGTAGTGTGAGGTTGCAAGTTGTGGTTTAACAAGATGTAAAATACTATGTTTGGGCTGGATCAGTGATTTATTGGCACAAAAATTCTGAGCTAATCCAAAAATGGACCAACAGAGTGGACCCATGATGAGCTGAGCCTTTGCTCTGTACTAGTTTGTGGCATGTATGCTTACCTATAACTCAATTTTGCAAAATTTAAACACTTTAAATGAGTTCCCCAACGCACAACTGTCATAAAGGTGAAATGACCATAGTTTTTTTATTTTATTTAATTAATTAATAAAAAAAATTTTTTGGTACCAAGTTGTAAACAGTTATTTTCTGTTGTAAAGTTGGACATTTAAACATGACAGTAGAAGGGGACAGCACAGCACGGTGGCATAGTGGTTAGTGCTGTTGCCCCACAATAAGAAGGTTGCGGGTTCAGTTCCCGGCCTGGGGCCTTTCTGTGTGGAGATGGCATGTTCTCCCTGTGCTTGTGCTTCCCCTGTGCTTTCCTCCGGGTACTCTGGTTTCCTCTCACCGTCCAAAGACATCATGTTTGGGTTAACTGGTGACTCAAAATTGTCCGTAGGTCTGACTGTGAGTGTGAGTGGTTGTTGGTCTCTGTGTGTTGGCCTGTGATAGACTGGCGACCTGTCCAGGGTGACCCTGTCCTTGCCCAGTGTAAAATGGGATTGGCTCCAGCACCCCCCACGAGCGGGAAACAGATAAATGGTAGAAGATGAATGAATGAATGAAAAAGTATAAGGGGAATACAATTTTTTTGCACTACAATCCTGGCTTTTTTTTTTTTTCCTCAGAGGTTGTCGCTTGGTAAAACCACAGCTTGTCACCTTCACACTGTGTTTTGTGTACAGATAAATTAGGTTATCATGTTTTTACAATAGCCTGCTGATAGGGCAGATTTCTATACCCTTGGGCAGAGATCAGAGATAGACTTGACAGATATAGGTCTTCCTCCTGTTTCCAGTCTAAGCTAACTAGCTGTATAGCTCCAGCTATCACTTCTTATTTCAGGGACAGAGTTTAGAGTGGTATCATTCCTCTCATTTGAATCAACAATACCATAAATAAAGCCTTTTTTTGCACGAAATGTTTAAACAGAATACCTCGTTTCTGTACCTCCACATGGCAGTGTTTTGCTCATTTTCAATACTTAGCGTTTAACTTTTTTATTTTTACAGAAGCACTGACTGCTACATGGTGAATTTGACAGAGGAAGGTTTACCTCATGTACCTCACTCAGAGAACTGATTGCACTTTCAAATCTTTAAATCATCCACTCATTTTAAATTTCCATAAACAAGTGACAACCCTGACTGCTTTGCCTGCCATACCTAGGCATGTACAAAGAAGGAGCTTGTTTTGAACATAAATAGTAGATTCTAATCGGACACCATGCAGTGGCTTTGAAAGCTTCAAATTCTCCTTCCCACTTTTTTTTTCTGGGGATGTGACCTTCAAAAAGAATACACAGCAGACATGACGAAGGAATGATAGAACCATCTCTATTGCTGACCTTTAAGTGATGTATCGCCTTGGAGCGGTAAGTGATATCAATGGCTTTGCACCGTTATGATGTGCAAGGTACATATGTCACTTTATCCTCCAGGCATTTTAGGCAGACTCTGCTGCCTGGACATGTCCTCACAGCAAGGGTCACTGGAGAAAGCATCAGATGGTCGTCGACCAACAGCAGCTATCAGCCTCTTAAACAGCCTCCTGGTCTGGCCTTCATTAGTCCTCTGACTATTCTAGCCAGCCATGATGGTGTGATGTGCGACTGATGGCGAGAGTAAATGGATAGTCTCACTCTCTCTCTCTCTCTGTGTTTTTGCTGCAGCGAACAACTAATCATTATACACAGACACACTACTGAAATTCCATTTAACAAATAATCACAACTCTAGCATAGTGATGGTGTTTCAGAAGTAAGAGTTGCTGCAATTTGAGCTTGATTTGGTTTTGATTGTAGCATTAAGACACCATGTGCTGGTTTGACTAACACAAGCAGAGAGGTTCCTGGGTTGAAATGATGAATCTAAAGCTGGGAAATGTTAGGCCACTTCAAACTAAGGCCAAAGTAGAGAATGAATCCATCAGGGAGACATGAGTGAATACGACATTAAACTTACTGCCTGTGACTCTCGATGCTCTATCAGTATAATGTTACATCTGATTTGTTTTTTATGGGAACATATTGGACAGACATGCAGAAGTTATTACAGATGATTCATTTTATGTGTGATCACACTGGGCACAATGTGTTAATATGTAAAAAAAAAAAAAACCCCAAAAAACAAACTCTGCTTATTAAATTTGTCATCAAGGTTTATATTTTTTGTCTACTTCCATGAAATCATCGATGATTCAGCTCACATATTGGAGCTAAGTATGACTATATAGAGATCCACTGTGCAAATCTTTAGGCTGGTATATGCAAATGAGGTGCTGCAGATGTAGAGGTCCTGCCTCAAGGAAAATGATAATTCCTGACAGTACAAGCAGCTTATGAGATGAAATGAATTTAAAGTAAATGTTTTCAGTTTCATTGTAATTTGTATGACTTGGCAATAAGTGAAAGAAAAATCTAGAGGGTGGCACACAATTTCATTGTAATGTAAAGCCACCAAAGCCATAGAGCCATGCTAGTGGTGCAGGTCAAAGGGAGTGACAAAGAATCTCAATCTCCTGAGCACTAACCCACTGGTTCAACTATGAAATGATAATAGTGATAATTTAATGAGTGTTTAAAATGATATCAATTCTTTACAAAAGATCTGGCAGACACAACAATAAGAGCAAACTGTTCACATCATGTCAAGCAATGTCTGGTTTCACTGCTGTACGTTCTATTTTTGTGTTACTGTGCTGTAACAGCCTGTGGTTTCCCTGTGGCTCCCATCAATGGGGGAGGCCACCTGTGTCCCACTGCTCAATGGAAACAGAAGGAGATGCTGAGTTCGAGGGTTTTGAGGGTTTGGCTACAGACCATCCCAGAGGAACACATGATTTTCTGTGTGTTACTCACCTTCATAAGAAATTCTCAGTGAGGGGAAACTCACTCTCCTCCTACTACTTCCTCCTCCTCTTGCTCTATATTTGTCCCCTCACCGCAGCAGTGCTTTGCTTCACTTTCCTTGATTTTGGCAGTGTGTTGTTACACAGGGCTTTGCTGATTATGGAAGGAAGGCACTCTGGTTGTTCCAGTGCTGCAGCATCTGCTCTTCTCACAGCTCTTGTCCCACCAGCTCACTTCCTTTTTGCATCAGTAAATTTTCTTAGGATTTCAGATGCCAAAATGTCAACTATAGTCTCTTTGTGGCTTTTTCACAGTCAACAATGTTGCCAATAAATTCTTTACCCTTGAAAGAGCTTCCTGCAATTCAGGAACAGATAAATAGATTAAAAAAAAGAAAAAAAACACCCTAAAACAACCCACTACATGATTGTCAGAGGCCAAAAGGGGTCACAGCCGAGCAATGATGTTTCTCTCAGTGAAAAAGCCCTTCTCCTGTTAGACTCCTGTGCTACCACCAAGGTTAATTAAAAAAACTCACCATGGCTTCAATTTTCAACACACCTCGAGAAAAAAAAAAATCTATAAAATCTGTGTCTCTTTCTCTCCTCCTGCCTTTCTCCTCTTGCTCTTCCACTAGGCTCCTTTGGCCATCATTAGAACTTAATGAACTCAGTTTAATAATCAAGAAAATTAGTGGAGTTGAGTGCGACTGTGGTGTGGCTATACCCTACAGGCATTGTGGTTGGTAGTAGATCTTCTCCATGTTTGAAATGAGCACCGCCTGTGTGTTAAATGTATTGTGTCCTCATTGGGCTCTGTGTGTCTCATACTTTGCTTTCAGGGGGACATAACTGGGCTTTCTACATCTTTCCCTAATTAGTGTGTTCATTAGACTTAGGAGATTTAGTTAACTTAAGGGTATCTCACAGTGCCCCAATTCCCCAGAGCACTCTGATGTCTGGGTGATAACTCATTTCTGTCTGTCCACCTTAATTAGACTGACTTTTGAAGTCTCATATTTTACTCCCAATGTATGGAGGAGTATGTGATGCACTTTATCAGTTTGCATACATATGTCTTGTAATCTCCTCCAGGCTTAAATGCATCATAATTAATGATGTATACATTCTCTGCTGGGTTTGTAAATGGACTTTATGATAACTGCTTTAGTACATCAGGCTCAATACATTTCTCCATCTGAGCTTGCGTTGCGGCCTTGTTGGGGCATCATCCCTTGAGTTTAGCACACGTTTTCTCCGTCACTTTTTCTCAGCCAGGGTTGATATTGGTAATTATTCAGCATTAGTGTGAATTGAGCCTGGTAGGTTTGGGGTGTTACTTCCCTGAAGCTGGGTGTCACATTTAAATAGAAGTAAATTAGCTGTCACTGAGGCTAGGCTTGGGAGCTTCTGCTATGCCTCAGAGACTATCCTTTTTCACTGAGTGTCTGCTCACTGCCCAGCAACAAGTCATTATGGTTGCAGGAAGTGAAGAGGCGCAAAATAATTTGAATCAAATAATATTCTTCATCTGAGGATGAATTACCCCTGTAGAGATAATAGTTGCTGAATCACAGCAGCAGGGAAATAGCAGCATGACATCATCTGCAGATTACGGTATGGCTGAAATATGTATTTGGTTTAAATTTGTGCTTCACTACAAGCAGACAGTTGTACTCTCATTATTGACAAGCCAATGGTAACTGTGGAATTGGGATTCATTACCAGCAACTAAGCCCAGAGGGCAGAACAGACTGGCATAGTCTCCAGACAACAGTGGGATACAAAAGGTTTATGTCTCACAAATGCATCCATACATTTCTTATTGAGGTTTAAAAAAAAAAAACTAATGCATTGAAAGTATTTATCTCTTAACTACAGTCCTGCGTTAGAGGTTTCCCCATGAAAGTATTCCTAATTCTTCCAATTTAAAAAAATTTACTGTAAACTTGACATTAAAAGTTGCCTTATTTAAAGTTAACCACAACGTAATGGAGGAAATGTTTTGCCTGTGATGCTTTTTGCTCTGCCTAATTTGACAGAAAGAGTCACACAGTTTAACACAGAGAGCTAATTAGAGTGCAACATTTACTGAGAAAACAGCTGGGAATCTGCAAAAATGAAATTCAACAAATCGTTAGTGAAAAAGCTGAAGGAATACTGTGAGGCTTAAGTGACCTCCAGTGGTTAAGAGGAGGAACGCAGGCAGAGATTTTACAGTTTATTAACACAATTTAACAATACTGAGGGAGAGGGTGAATCTTGATATACCTAAGATGGCAAAGTGTATACTTTGTATTTACAGTACACCACACACAAACACATCTATCTTGACTCCCGTTCACAGTACAACACTGGTACAGTGGACCAAACAATAATCAGATGACATGGCTGCATATGAAAAAAAATAAAAAGGATCGACATGATACCGACACACTTAAGCATAAATAATTCACGGAAAGTACCAGCAAACTGTACAAAATGTTCATTTATCTCACGCTTGATATCGCTTGATGTGTAGTGTTTCAGACAATAAATACGGACATATGCACTGAAAACCCGTGCATTGATGAGAACAAGGGCTTTGACACAGGGAAACAACAGTTAGGGGGCTATTCTGACAGAGATGAACTTTTTATTCTGCTGACATAATCAGAGGGTTAGCACTAATAATAACAACAATAGCAATGCACCTGTCATGAAAGCCACAAGCCTCTTGTTTCGAAAAATATATAGCTGCATTAATTTTACTGCAGGCCCTGATTTCTATCTTATGTTTAACATAAACATCTGATGCCACTATTGATCAAGAATCGATCAAACACATTCTGATATATTTTCACTCCTTCATTCAATGTTTTTTTTAATTTTTTTTTATTTGGGAGCACAAAATCTAACCTGAAAATTCTTCACTAATTTCTGTAACTAATGCTTCTATTGATGGTTTTCATTGGGAAGTTAAGTGGCTCCGTCTTCTCACGTCTTTGGATATAACACTGCAGCCTTTTTTTTTTTTTTTTTTTTTTTTTTTTAGCATTTTCATACTGTACAGTAAATTTTGTTTGTCAGTTAATATCAAATTGGTAAAATGTTGTCACTGAACTGTGTACTGTAGCTTCCATACACACCATAATAATGTTCTTAACGTTATTACTGGTCACATACTGAATGGTTGTCTAACATTACTGCATTTGAACCCCTCTACTGGATATGTGCATTGTGTACCACTTCATATCACGTGACGCCAGCTGGGTGTCATTATACTGATAAATTATCTGCATTGCTGACCAGGAAGTTAAATATTGGATCCATTATTATGCATTCTGCTGGAGGGGGCAGCAGCATTCTCCCTGCAGACGGTTTAATACACTGTAACTATAGGTCTAGGATGATGAGTCCTCCTCCATTGGGTGGAGAGTGTGCCTCTTCAGCAGTGTCTTTAGCATCTCCACCTCCCGTTCTGTCTCCTTCAGCTTCCTATGTAGTGTCTCATTTGCTTTTTGCAGCTTCTGGTTTTCCTGGAGAAGACATGGAAGTTTTGTATTACAAAGCTCTCGTGGGTTCAGGTTAATAAAAACTTGGTTCTGACACTTACTGATTCAAGGGATTCATAGGTGGGCTTGCTCTCTTCTTCTGGTTCTTTTGTCTTGTGCACAATAGTTGCTCTGTTTTCCCATTTGGCACAGTAGCGCTGTTTTCTCTGGGGCACCGGGCTGGGGCATGAATTGAAGGTGGTTGGTATTGGGACTAACAGAGTGGGCAGACATCGACTGGCGTCAGGGGTTGCACAGGATAGCTGGGGTCCCTCTGTCTGGGTGCCACTGTTGACCCTGTGAGGCACTGGATGGGGGGTAAGTGGCGAGTCTGGGCTCCAGTCTTTGCTGTCATCTGTTGGGTAGGGGAAAGGACATTCTTCTGAACCTGGAGAGTGGGACAGCACAACAATTTCAAATAAGACAAATGAAAAATGCTTGTTGTTAATTGTGTTGTACTCCCAAATTTACAGCATTTTACACAATCATTGAAAATAAATTGTTAATCTAAAACAAAGCTGATATCACCAGTGATTCACTTCATCATGTTTGAAATAGCATGTCATGGAGATGTGAGGTTGTGTTAACGATAGACTTCATATGTCTTCATATGCTGAAGGAGCCAGCCTGTGTGCATCACACTGTTGGTGGGCAGGTTCACCCTCAGGTCAGGGTGCTCTGTACTGATAAAATACATATATTGATGGCTGGGAATGGTGTGGGAAGGTGATGTAGGGGAGATCATACTGTTTTTACCACTTTTATATGCATTTACAAAATGATTTTGCTGTTATTAAGCTACATCTAAAGAAACGGGAACACCACCCAACAGCAGTCAAACGTTTGACCATTTTGTTATTTATTGAGCACTTCATGACCTATTTCTCCGTGCCCAGCCGAGTGGCTAAAACTAACTGCTCCCAGATTAGTCACTACATATGCCTTAAGAAAATTAAGAAGTGCTTCTGACCTGAATATAGAAACCTTCTTGTAGCAGGTGGGTGTTTCGGTATTACTGTGTGTGAAACAGTTTTTAATGACAGCATGAGGGAAATCACCCAAACTGCACACCCTCTATAGGTGTTTTCTTTCAGCTTCTGCAAACTGATGCAAATTTGTGACTTTTCCTGTTTATCGCTCCAGGGTGACAGACAGTAATAACAAGAAACTAAATTTCCTAGTTCATCAGCAAGAATGTATGTAAAAACTCCCGGCCACCAGATGGCACATGTCATAGGGAGTTAAAAGTTATGTCCATGTTAAATTCATGGCATGGTCTGCATGTATTCATCTTGCTGTGAGTGTGAAGAATATAGTTTATGTGTGCATGAATGGGACTGTTTATGCTGCATATGAACTCCATCACCTAAACCCACCCTCTGAGGTGCCCATCGTGATGGGCGTGGAGGTCGGTGTTGGACTGTCGATGGCGTTGGTCACTTTGGTGTTCTTCTTGCACTCAAACGCCACCTGGTCCTTGCACAGCTTGTGGCAGTTCATTCCACAATCTGAGCAAGTCAAAAGAATGCACAACATGTTGGAACAGGAACTAGCAGCCAGTGTAATGTTGACAAACTGACTTCTGCTTCAAGGCAGAATTTCTGCAGATGCAACTCTCAGACCTTTGCATGCAAACTGTCGATCAAACAAATAGCTCTTGAACCTTTTGAGGGATGGGGGAGGGGGAAAACTGTGGTTCTATCTGCAGTACCAGTTTTTCTTTCATGTCTTGCAATGTTTAGCACATAATATGGAACATAGAAAACCACAGTTCACCTTCCTAAGATAGCTTCACTCTACCTGGTCCTGACAAAACACTGTTTGCACCTCTACAAGACACTGTGTGTAACTCTTCTCTAGATGGTATTTAAGCATGATACTAACATTTTGACTGAAGATAGACAAGCTAAAGTTGTACAACATAGAGCGTAATAGTTACCTTTGCACCTGTAGCCTTGTTTGATGACACCCCACAACTGTGGAGAACAATACATTGATGTAAGCAACTAACTGAGGACTGAAACCCAAATTAAACATTCTATGTATTATTGATAGACACAAACACAACAGTAAAACAGTTTCTGTACTTGATCATACCCTTATTCTTGTATTTGTGTCTGGACTTACAAATCCTGAGCAGTTGTCACAGAAGGTGGGTTTCATGTAAGTGGTCTCTTGGAAGTTGTGGACAAACCCAAGACCCAGTTTGGAGCAGATGACACTAGCCCGCATGAAATATGCTGTGATCTCATCTCTGCTGACAAGGCCTTCCCTGCAAAACCCAATTACATACCATTCATATCATGTAATAGATTAAATACAATATTGTGGGAAATTTTAACAGATGTTCTCAGATCCTCACTTTATACAAACTTATGCTTGATTCTGTCTCTTGTGCTTAACATTGTATACCACTTTGCCAATGAGTAATAGGAAACCATGACAGGATTAACAGTTCTGGTTTTTATGTCAAGGCCTAGCTGATGTATCACATGTTCCTCTCTGGGTTGTGAACATTGCATACCACTGGGTGTACGCGAGAAATAAAGGAGGGAATATTTAGTGTATGTGTGTTTGTGAGGGGGGGTGGGGTGGGGGTTGTTTAATTCTGCAGCTATTTTATGTTTCCTGTTCCTGCACTCTTCACTACAAATACCACTTTTGCTTCCTCTCCAATGAAGTGACAAATGAACTCAAAGCTGAAAGTGTATGACCAGTCAAAACACTCACTTCTCTTTGTCCATGACACAGAAGGAAAAAGGAAAGCTAGCAGCAATTTTCTCAAAGTCCTCTTGAGAAATGAAGCCATTCTCATCGTGATCGTAGTTCTTAAACACGGACTGTGAAAGACACGAAAACCCATTGTTACTCGATTTCAGTGAACAATAACTGTGAAAGCAGCCTGTCAAAATGGCAGCATGCAGAGGGGAAAAATTTATTAAACATTGTTCTATAACTGTTTAACTGAAGATCTATGGAGGCTACTCTTTAAAAAGGAATTACTTACATCCACCATTCTCTGCACATGTTTGCTGATGGTTCGAGGGTCAGGTTTGGGAGCCACTCCTGGTGCCCAGTCAACAACCACTGGAGGTCTAGAAGGGGTGGCTGGCTGATTGAATGATATAATATAACATTTGCAAAATATTATACTAAATCTCTACACAGTGCCCCAAGGCAGAAATAAGGATGACACATAGCTAAACTTAAAGAATAAATAATGAATAGCTTAGAAAGACATTTGAGCATTTTGGCATTTGGGGAAATACACTTTTGCTTTACTGCAGAGAGTTAAATGAGAAGATTGATACCACCCTCATATCTGAATGCTAAGTATGTAGCTCAACAGCAGCCAGTAATTTTATCTTAGCATAAACATAAACATAGACTGCAAAAGCAGACAGAACCAGTAGCTTGAATGAGCCTACTGTTTTCTTGTCCTAACGCTAAACTAAGCTTCAGATTTAGTGTGTAAAAAATTGGAGTGAATTATTATATCTCTTGACAAGATAACAATTGTGCATATATACCAAATTTAAAATGAACCAACTGACACAACAGTCAATCTTGACATCTGTTGACAAAAAAGGAAATAAAGGGGTTTTCCAAAGAGAGTATTGCTTTAAAGCCAGCTGTTACACAGGTGCTGTCTGAGGTGTTTGCTTCGACCACTCACAGGTGCTTTACAGTTCTTGGGTTCCCTAGCATAAGAAAGTTCATAGATGTCATCCTCTGTGTAGTAAAGGTCCAAGGACAGCTGTGGGGAAACAGAGAACACATGTCAGCACATGGCCTGTAAACAGAAAGAGAAAGAGCTCTCTATCTCTAGATGTCTCCTTGAAACCTGTTTTGATGAGGACAAATTTAGGTCACAGGCTAACTATTATCTCTTCATGGGGATTTTGGCGTTCAAGTGCAAGTAAAGCACTGCGTACCGATAGCACAACAATAGAGCAATCTCAACTCACTCTCATTTACACTCAGTTCGTCACCCACACTTACGGATCATAGACTCTCATCAGGCCCACACAAGTACGGACAAGCCACATGCTCTAACATGTTCATTTGCATTTGTACAATGCAGTGAATCACATGAAGCTACATAAGCATTTAAAAAGACTAACTAAGAGATACACTACCGTCAACAGATGAACCAAGTCCTTGTTAGCATCCAGTCTGGGAGGGACCTGCTGGAGCTGGATCAGCTCATTAATGTGGCTATAGAATGCCTGGAGCTTCTGGACATTGACCTTGTTGTCCTCCACGTAGTCTGACATGGCCTCGTTGACAGTGATCAGGTCTTTAAGGTGGACTCCCAGGATAGGGATTTTAAAACCTGTACACCTGTTGTAAGCTTGCCTGTAGTTGTCATAGTTTCTGCATGAGGACAGCAGGTCTGTCATCTCGTTCAGTACCTTGAGGAGTGAATAGTATTTTATGTGACAATTATGAGAATGTTTTGGTGTCCCGTCTTTGCCAACACACTGGAATGTATTTGATGCATCCTCTTGGGGCATTATTTTATTTAAAAGCCAGGGATGGGGAATGTGTTTAGTTGCACCTTACCTTGGTGACCTCACTAGGTACATGTGAGGTGGTGTCTTTCAGTCTGGAGATCGAGCTGTGACATAGACCTCCTACCACTGCCATTAGTGTGTTGTAGTTGTGCATGACATGTAGACTCTGGTGGATTCACACATAAAAGGACACTTATCAGTTCACACACACACACACACACACACACACACACACACACACACATATGTAAACATGCATGATTTAACTAGCTAAAAGTAGGCCTGGTTATGTAATTCACAATACTGTTACATAAGCCACTTATATTGTTGGCTTTTCTTACTTCACTCTGATACCTCACTCTTTTTGGAAGTGCTTTTCCCTCTCCTTTTGGTTCTTTGATTTGTGCTGTCACTGGAGCTTTATGGTGTGAAATTCATTTCCACACCCCTGGGTTTTTTAGGTTCACAGCAGTGAGCAGCAGCAGCAGATTGGTACATTAGTGTTAGAGTGCAAGAGATCCTTCAGAGCACAAGCCTGCTTAACGATTCCCTGCATCACTTCTAAGCACGCTGCATGCAGCTTCACATTGACGTGGTTTTAACAAGAAGCATCTGATCAGTGGCACATACACTCAAAAAAACTCAAGTCATTTCTCTCTTTTCCACTTCCACCAACACCTCAGTGTACAAGTGTGCCCTACTGGATGACTCCATTAACTTATATTCAGTTAATATTTTTTTATTGGTTCAATCTTTGCATATGCTAAAGGCCTGCAGCAGAGCTCTTAAGAATCATTACCAGCTCCCTGTGAAAATGCATTATGCAACTTCTAATTATTAAGCCTCTATGGTGTTACTCAGAGTGTTACTCAGAGTGTGACAATAGACTGTCATTAGCTAGATTAGGTCTGTGAACAAGGGCATGTAGATGCAAGCAAAGTGTCAAATACACTTACTCAACCAGGAACAGAACTTGTTAGAGTCATAGTGAGAGGCTGATATAACTACCTGTGCCACGTGGATAAACTTTGAGAAAACCTCAGCTCTCAGCTGAGCAGTTGGTCGGCTCAGCACCATCAGCTGAACCCACTGGGAAATACCATTACACAGAGCAATGGAGCGCTCCATCGCGGGGATGTCCTTCATGCAGCCATTGCAAATGTAATTCTGATAATCAACAAACTGACAGAAAGAACAGAGAGAGGAGCATAAACCACAGCAGGGAAACTAGAAGGCATTCATTGTAGGGAGGAAATACCATATATTTTCTTTTCTTTTTTTTAACCTCACGGAGAAGCATTTGTGTGAAGCATATACTTACCGATATCCTGCAAAAAGATTTAAACTCCAGGTAGGTGAGATGCTCAGCCAACTCAATGGGCTCCAGGTGATCAAAAAGAAGAGAAACCTTCCTCTTTTTACTGTTGTTATCTTGGATCTTCTGGCTGGCCTTCCATGACCAATCCCTGTTGTTTCTACGAAACAACGTGTAATGAAACAACAGTTCTGTCACAGGTACTGAGGGCAGTTAAGTTTTTAGAATAAAAATAATAAAGCAAAATGCCAAAAATTTGGTTTTGGCTTTTTTGGGTTTCTCAAATGTCGGACATACATTTTTCAGTTTTCTGATATTTTTGCAGACCAGTTTCTTAAAATAAAAAAAAATTAAATTAAAAATTAGAGTAAATTAATCAACAATGAAATGAACATCGGAATGAATGAATATCTGAATACTTCCCTCAACACAGTGCGCTAAGTGCAACATAACAATTGAGCAAGGAGACACAAAAACTCTATATAGATGTACTGTATATGTGGTGTCAACAGTGCGTCAAAAACAAACATTTGATCTACTTTAAAGATCCTTTAACAGCCCTGGCATTAAACAGTTCACAGTTCAAAGTCTGTATTCTTGATTGTGACTGATTTCCGCACTTTCCATGACTGAACAAACAACTCAGAGTTGTGAAGGCCTTATGTCTCAGTTGCCAGCTGGTCAGAGAGAGATTAACACTTACATCCATTTGGTCTCTAGGAGAGAGCAAAGATGTTCCTGTCCCTGTTCTGTGATCAGCTCCCGGAACTGGTCCAGGCTGTCTGACAAGCTGTGGTGCAACCGGAACATCAACCAGAATTCCTGGATCCAATGCCTGGAGGTTGGAAATAAAAACCATGTTACTGAGACAAAACGCAGAGTTAAGGTGGGACTGAAAATGTGTCAGTGTGTTAACTGACCTGATGAGATAGCATATCCTCTGGCACTGTGTTGGCTGTTCGTTGTCCAGCGCTGTTTTGAATGTAATGATTTTAATTAAGGAACCAATGATGCTGACAGAGCACCATCTTAGTGCATCCTGATTTTATCATCTAACAATGAAAGCTGGAATTCAGATTTTGTCATGTTTTTATTTTAGATAAAAACATCTCACCAGGAAATATGCTGATCTTCAACACTTTTTGTCAAAAGGTATGTTATGAGTAAATAAAGAACATGGCTGACTCGACTGTAGTGTGCCTTCACTACAAACAACTCATTAATAACAACTACAGGAACTCAACCAAAAGACCAACAAAAGTGACATTTGGAAATATGGGAAGAAGCAATGCATGAAGCAAAACCCCATTGAGCATCACAGAATGAATCCTTCTAGCATACAGAATAGGTGAATAACATAAATGTAAAAGAAAATACACAATCAGTTTCTCCTCTTGTGTAGAAAAACTGTTGATTAAACCTCAGGACTGGAAAGATATTTTAATCAATGCTGTGTCTGCCTGTATGATTATAATTCATTACTGTGGTCCTCTGCCCTCCATTTTGCACATTTACCACCAACACACTGGTGTGTGAATTTATATACAGTACACACAACATCATTTCCTTATAATCTGAAGGAGCTTTATAAATAGACTGACAGAATGACCCTCCATCGGCAGAAATCAGTTTGAAGTGTTGCACAGAAAAAGGCTAATTGCGTCATGGGATCAGAAGATCTGCCCACGCGATCCCAAGTCCAGACTGTGATGAAGGCTGCTAATGGCCCAACAGCCTCATCCCTAATCTTAACCCACACACTGAATTTATTTAATGTATCATTATTGGTCTTCAGCTCAGACTGAGAGTGTTAAAAATAGCGGAGTGACCATTTGGCTCTGACGTGGATTCGTGTGAGCTGGGTCCTCTTTAAGGAATAGAGGATCCATGTTTATATATAGTTGAAGAGGTGTAGGTGAAAGAGGCAGGGGTAATTAACACCTGAAACCCCAAGGCTGCTCTTTGCGCCAGAAAGCTCCTCTGAGAGGCTTGGTGACGCCACTGCCGTTTCCTGAATGGAAGTGTAGATGACAGGCCCTCCACTCAATCCACAAAACATGACCAAAAAACCCCCCCCAAAAAAAACAAAACTTTTTGTGTTAAGAGGGGAAAATGAAAGCAATGACGGTGTCCCTGTTATTAAATACATGAGATGCAATAAAGAAAAATTTCCACAGTGCAGCTAAAATGGTTAAAATGACAGAGATGTAAAACTGTCAGCAGCAGTAATCATGAACTGCCACTTGCCTATCAGATTCTGCACTGACAGCCACAGGCTGCATTGTAAGCCAAGTACTAGCGTGAGTCCTGTTGCTATTGACAACCAGCCTAAAGTACCACACAGACAACCAGTGGCCTGATGCTGTGCATTCGGTGCTCAAAGCAGGCGAAACACACTGTTTGAAATTTTCAGGCTGCGTTTTAATAGTGGCTACAGCTTTGATGACAGATTGCTGAAGGATATAGAGTAATGAGTTTGTCCAGCAGATCATTGGAGGAGATCAGGGTACGGTGCATGGTGAGGGTGATGTTTAGCAAGTGGCTGCTCCCACATACACAACCATCTGCGTCTGCAAGACAAAATGCATCCATTTGAGTGATACCATCATTTGATCAAAGTGGCAACCTGTCTGCATAACAGTAACACTG
This sequence comes from Remorina albescens, assembly GCA_034769265.1. Classification (NCBI taxonomy): domain Eukaryota; kingdom Metazoa; phylum Chordata; class Actinopteri; order Carangiformes; family Echeneidae; genus Remorina; species Remorina albescens. The sequence continues at coordinate 12,386,961 of CM068488.1, forward strand.
AAAATCTGTTTTCCCCCTCCTCATCCATAGATGGGCTCTGTGTCTACCTTGAAAAGATGACATGTAGTCTCAGAAAATGATACACCTTTCTCAAAGATTCCGAAAGTCTTGTCAAAAAACACACAGTCTCTGTGGCCCACACAGGACTGTGATGATGTCTGCTTAGGTGCAAGGCTTCTTTCAAGGCTATAACACTGTTAGTGCAGTGGGCTTTTGTGTTTCAAACTATTCACTAAACCTCCTTTTCTTTAGGGCTGGATAAGGAAATGCAGTTTGTGTCTGTCATCTTAGTCTTCATTTGGATCAAAGCAAAAGAACAAAATGTAAAATATTAATTAATTAATGACTTTTTTCAAGTGATAATGATAATGATAATAATGATGATAGACAGATTGACTTACATAAATAGACCACTGATATAAGGAAAGAAAGACAGGTAACTGAGGTGTTATCTGCGAAAAGTGTCTTTCCATCAATTGAGAACATAAAGTAAATTGAAACACTGACTGCTGCACACAGTCTATACTAATACATTTCACCATGCTATTCACAGACCCTGTCGATCAGTCTTTGCCTCTGACTGTGTGAACCTGTGCGGCTTGCTTCTCTCACTACCTTTGTTGCTTCCTCTCTCCTTACATAGACCTCTTCCTCTCTTTGTGACCAGACCACATTTCCTTGTCTTTCTTGTCTGACTTTACACTACAATAGACACGGTGAGACCCACGGAGAGGCAGGGTCTTTATTCTATAACATTACAATACCAGCATCTGACTTATAATTGTAGATAACGCTTTTACCAGCCTACATGTAAACCAATAAACCACCTCTACTCTGTGAAAATTCAGAAGATGGCCATTTATTTGTAGCTCTGAGAATATTATTTATGTACCAAGGACAGACAGTTTAGGCTGCTTACATCTTCCTCCCACAATCTGTACAAAACGAACATGTCATGCTGAAAATTGGAAGACCTTTTCTGAATTTTTGGAAATCTGCCTTAAAGCTTTAGTTTTATCTTGACACCAACAAGGACATCAGGTGTATGAGGACCCACTTTTAAACCGCAGCACTTTGGAAAAACCTCAGGTGCCATGGCAACATGTTTTCAAATCTTTGTTATCTGTAAGCAATTCACCACTCCAGCTGCAGCTGACTAATCCAGCCCTCATATCCTGCATGGGGTGTGTTTCTGTTTGTGAGATACAGCCTATAACAGCTCAATACAGTGACTTCATCAGCCAAAACAATAAGAGAGTGAGAAAGACAAATGAAACAATGTCTTGTATCCAATGTGATATAGCTGGTAAAGCAGCAATGCTTAGTTGCAGTTAATGCAAAACCAAATCACCTGTTCTACATGGTTTATCCATTTTCCCTCCTGTGCCAGCTCAGAATCTACAAACAATCAGGTATGAATCAGCCAAGAACTGTGGCAAATACACCACAGGAAGTCATGACTCTCCATCAAGTAAACAATTGCCTCATCCTTTTTTTCACAACTTTTCAACCACTACCCTCCCCATGCAGGGTTAATTGCAATAGGAAATCCCCTCTGGAGTGTGTGTTAGTGACTGGAAAATCAGGAAAGCTGCTGCCCGCTACACTGGAACTGTATGATAACATATAGTGATAAAAACTGCCAAGGGCACACAACGCATGGCCTGCTTTTAAGGTTATCTCAGTCATCCATCAGCTACATGCAGCTTTGGTGTGGGGCAATGAATATTTCCTTGTTTTGACAGAAGCTATCAGGCTGGATGGTCCCTTTGTTTAAGAGGAATCCATGTTAGATGCAGGATGATGGTTATCTCACTGTACTCTATGCAAAACTCCATAATAATCAGGACCCACAACAACTTTATGAATAATAGTGTTTGTTGTTATACTTTAGAGTACGATCCCCAAACAGAGGTACTTAAGCAGTTCTAAAAGAAGAATAAAAAAACTGCGGAGTAGCTCAACTAATGTACATAAACATGTATAGAACGCCTGAACACTACACTACCAAGAGTGCACAAAAAACTAGTTTGAAAGGAAGACAAAAAGTTGAAACAGTTATCAAAAAGTATGGATCAATGGTTAAAAATAATAAATAACTTATTAAAAGACATAGGAAGTAAATGAATACCTAAAACAGAACAAAGTGCCCTAATGTAAGAGTTTACCTTTTAAATCAAAGGATAAACTTTCTGAATAATGGGGAAAAAGTAAGGGATAAGTAGTTGAAAGGTTTTGGTTCTGAACGCAAACTTTGACTATTGTAAAGTTGTACAAAAAATATTGTAGTGTTAGTGAAGGCGTGCATGAGTTTATATAATGGGGCTATACGTCTGATAACAAAAGCTGGGAACACTGCTGAGGGCGAAGGCTGTCAGCCCAATGAAAACCTTACACTATTACTCGGCAGTGTTTTGATTTACATTGCATTTGAGGTAAATTTATTGCTGAGACCAAATAACAATGAAAAATATTTAACAGAAAGCAATGTAACTTTTTTATAAATATATATGAATTTGGTTGACACTGGACTTGAGCAGCGTGCCATACAGTCCAATGCAGTGGGGTCTTGAGAGAGTGATGATGTCAACAGCTATTGATCCACACCTCATAGTGCTCTGTGTTTCAAAGGCTGGTCAGCATCTGAGGACCACTGTTCGGGGAGCTGACCTTTCAGCTCAGCCAGGCTTGAAGCTGCCATCAGGTAATCCTTCAAATAGCTCTTACGTGCAATCTCACATTTGAAAAGGTGGCAGGACTCGTGGACCACAGGGGGTTCACCTGTGATGTGGGCCAGGGAGGAGCAGGGCTGAGCTCCATTTTATCAGGAGAAGCCATTCAAGGAAATCCCCTGTCATAACACACTATATTTAGAGATAATATCTTGAGTATATGTTTATGAATACCTTATTTTGTGTGACACTGAAAGTCCTCACAGCAATGTATATGTTATAGCTCTTTTACCATTCCACTGATTAATCTGGTTTCCTCCGTGAATCTGAAATGAGTGGCAGGCCGTCATTACTGCTCGTTTCTGGCTTTTTACAGATAAATGTCGTTATTGGGATGTCATTTTATGTCCAGCCCATTGTAACACCTCTCCATTGCTCTTGCTCCATTTGCGTAACCAGGCAACGGCAATTTGAAAGCTTGTCTCTTTAGAGAAGCAATCACCATAACTCTGAGAGCACTCCAGACAACTTGATGAAGCCAATGATCTTTGCTTGATTGATCCAGCTACAGGCTACTGAATCACTGCTGTGCTTTTTTTCATTAAATAAGCTCTATTCACCATTCCCTTTTAAACATTAACACTAATACATTAATTGACAAATGTAATGCAACTTAAAATTGTGGAAACTTAAAAAATCTTGAAGGATTTTGTTTTTCTGAACAGTTGACAGTCACATGAAATGAAATCACGATATCAGACACTGGCCAGCATCAATGGAAGTTATTCCATCCTCAAAACTAAAAATTACATACTAAACAAAATTCAATGCAGCTGTATTAAGAGCTATAACAAATTTATTTTACATTCAAACCCAAAACACCACCCTGCTCTGGTTTAGAGGCCTGGCCAACACTGTACAAGATCTGCAAAATGCCAGAACAGGTGGTGACAAAAATCTAGAAACTATAACCGTATATGATAACAAACAAAGCACACTTTCTGGTGTTTAGGATTCTGATCCAATCCCATACTGCAGAACATTGTCAATATTGCTAAAAACAAAAGACCATATACACTGCTTCACATTTCAACCTCATCTCTGCTCTTGCTGTGAACTTCACACCCCTACTCCACTTTGTCACACTCAACACTAGTGCCAAGGCAGGTCAGCATGGACTTACCGAAGGACTGCAGGCAGGCCTGGATCAGCTCCTCCCAGCTTGCCCCCTTGGTGAGGTGTCCCAGGGACATCACAGTTTTACCCATGGTGGCCTGGGCCGGGCTGGGTTTCTGGAACCTATGAGGACGGCCTGGAGGGGAAACTCTAGACCTAGATCTGCATCTTGGAGTCCCTCTGCTTTAGAAACAGAGTGAGGGAGGGAAGACACAGTATATCAAACCATAATCATATTATACATATGAAGTGATTTGTGTAATTGCAAAGAAGAAAAAGAAGACAGCCATTGCTTGGATTTAAGACACTCCCCACCCCACCCCACTATGGGAATTTGCTATTCATTGTTCTCATTTCCTCTCTTTTAACGAAGGGAAATACCAAATGATTGCGGAAATCCACTTTAAACAGTTGCGTGAGCCGCAAACAGGGAGGAATCTTCAGCACGGCCAGTGTAAGTATCAGGACAGAAAGTAAGAGCTGAAACACTGTTCACCTGTGGCTGCTGTGTAACGCATCTATTCCTCTGAAGCCACCTACTAATGCTCAGCCAGAAATATCATCATAAAGAAAAAGAAAAAATAAACAAATGAAATGAAGTCACTGATGGGGGAGCGTGCACATATTCGCCTGAAACACACCTTAAACTGTTAAGCTAAAAAAAAAAAACCAACAACAAAAAACAAAAACTGACTTACGCATCGTCTTTGCCCTTCTCCTCCGCCGGTACACTTTCATTTTGGTTGTTTTCTTTTGCTTGACATCCCATGGCGAGGTACTGGGCGACCAGCGGCTGAACGAGGCTGTCCATCTGTGTCCGCCTCGCTGGGAGCATTTCATCGCTCTGCTCGCTGAGGCTCGGTGCGCCTCCGCGGTCTCAGCCGCATTGTGCTGACTCGTCAATGAACATTACACAATTAAGATTCACCCTGCCCTTGTGTGTGTGTGTGTGTGTGTAGGCGGCCGTGCTGTTGAAGGGCTTGTCACTCACTCTCTCTCTCATACACACACACAGTGGGCTCTGCGCGTCGTCAATTGTTGTTACTTTACGTCCCAGGTCTTGATTTTACAGGTTTTGTACTTTACAACTTTAATCAGAGTAGGTTCACTCTGGAGGAGAAGAGAAAACGGCAAGCGGTTAATTCACTTTACATTCAATAATTACTAACTGTATGAATGTATTTTCCAAACTTACATTGAAAAAAGATTATATTCACACACACACACACATAAATAGATACATATATTTATATCAGGGTCCTGGTCACCAAGCATCACAAATAAAATGAAGAAAGTCTGTGCCATGTGATCCCTCTGGTAGTTTACTGAAAACTTTTTGTTTGTTCAGTCTGCAGAGCAGGAAAGGGTGGCCCTTCCTCTACAGATAACAGTGGCTGCAGGTTCTATTGTGGCTCATGCTGTATAAGGGATAACATGATAACATGTAGGTGGTCAAGGATAGATGTTTCGTCGTGCTACTGCTCTCAGAAGTCTGCCAAGTCTTGTCGCACTTTTCCGGGTACACGACTGAGCTCTGTGATAAGGTTGTCATGTAATGTTGGCCGCATGTCGATGGAAAACAATATTTTGATTAGTTAAATACCCCAAAGACATAAAAAAAATGTTGATTGAGGAGATTTTTGGTCTGTGTTTATTCGGTTTGATGAATGATACTAATACTTGTTAGTTTTTAAATTGTACTCGTAATGAAATGGAATCAATTAGATTTTTTCCATTCTGACTGCTTTTAATCATTAATTTAATATTTTCGCTTGCCTACAAAAAGTATACATAGAAGAAGTCCTTATCACTTTTCCCTTAGATATAAATACAGTTAATGTGAGACCTTATTATTCCTTGACCATAAAGGAATTCTTACAGTTTTGGAGCTTTGTGTTCAGCCTTTTTTTGTCACTCAAGTGAGCATAAACTCAGGAAGAGTAGAGAAAGAGCTTTGTGCCTCTTGCTCTCCAGAGCATCCTCCCCTTGATGAGGTGCCCCAATCTCTGCTGTGCACAGATGAGCAGAGAAACACAATCCATGTGTCTCCACTGACAGAATGAGACATGAGAACCTATGTGTTAGCAGCTGGCAACTTCTGATAAGATGAGCTTATCCATGCCCTTTTTGGTTGTTATTGGAAATACACCTTAAGCCTGCCACCATGCAGCTGAATGCACATTTAAATCTGATTTTAGGTTTTTTTGTCATAACATAGCGCTGTAACACTGGCAGGAATATACTACTTAACTCAAACATAACTGCAGGAATTTCAAAAGCATGAAAAAAGCAACATAGATTACCATTCCAGGTTTGTGAGTGCTTGTGACCACTGCTTCTTTATCCCTGCTAAACCTGTTACCAACCACAAATAAAATACACATTTTTAATAATTATGTAAAGAAAACTGCATGCATTACCTTTAAATATTTTTTATAGTATTTCCTCTGCACACTTGGAAAAATTGCAGACCAAAGACACAGCATCAGTCTGGTGGAAACATGCTGCTATAAAATTTACATGGCCAAATGTGCAGTCTTCAGCATGATCACTTATGTCTTAAAGATGGCAGTGTAGGATATTTGGCCACAGTCATTATATTCAAACACAGACACACATTACAAATGTAGATCATAATCTGGATTAAAATGACTGGGTCTTTGTCCTACCTTCAGGAGGAACAGACCTGAGATTGCAGCGTTCAGCTGAGAGTGTGAGCTGAGGTCACCCCCTGGTGGATATTTTGTGTTATCTACCGACCAGCTGAGGAAAACGCCGTCTCTTTGTTATTGTAATGAATCAGCTGTTGTGTTGAAATGCTGCATTGACTTGTAGTCAGTAGAAGTTGTACAAGCTCCGATTGCTCGTTATAGTTCTGCCACTATATTTAGAAAAGTAGAAGCAGTAACTTTTGAACAGAAACATTTGAATCACTCTGTAAACCCTCTTCTTTCCACCATTTTGATAACATCTTACATTTAAACTGGATATGCTGATTTTCTAACACATACATTTATTGAACTAATCTGAATTGTAGTAACAACTCTATTGAAATCAGAAGATTGCACTAAGTTTTTCTGGCCATGACTTTGTATAAATCCAAATAAAACAAATAAGAATAAACAGGAAACAGTTACAGATGATTATCTAATGTTGGATTAAATTTGACACGCCGCAAACCTGCCTTGACCTCTTTTTACTCCCGTGAAATCGGAAATGTCTAATTTCTTCAAGTGGCACTTTAACACATATCATCACTATAAACCAATCTGCAGTTTATGTATGGTAGTATATACTATCATTAATAAATTTTTATCATAACATTAAACATTTATTTCAAATTCTCTTATTTCTGTTTTGTAGTAAAAAACAAACAAACAAACAAAAACAAAAAAACAACAACGCTAAAATTTGAAATAACGGGGCGCTATGAACGTGACATTAAAATCGTTAATTTGCTAACAACCGCTGCTAAGCTAACCAGCCTAATAAGCAGCTAGTTGGTGTGTTTGGCTAAACGACCGACGTTGACGGGCCTAGCATCTCCACTGTTTTTACTGCTGCAAAACAACTGGAAACTGATTTTACGTGATTTTAAAATGGTTGTAGACGACATTCAGTTCATGAATGCCCTCAGGGGCAAACGGATCAAGCTTACCCTGAAGACCGCATCTTACCTCGGCGTCGTTCAACGTGTGAATTCCAATAAAACTTTGGTTTTGTCGGACGGTCAGTAAAAATTTCCATGAGATTGTTCCAACTTTCACTTTCTGTTCGAGGACCAAAAAACATTTTAAAATTGTTAGCCAAAGTTACCCAGTATTTTGGTGCGTGTGTGTGTGTGTGTTTCAGTTGTGAGTGTTAGTAATGGCTGTAAATTTCCCGGCTCGAAAATGTTCTTCGGACACGAGATAGTCAATGGTGAGTTTCCCCATGAAAAGTAATATTTGATGATCAAATGATCCAAAGTGTTGGTGTCGGCCATGATGGTTTTTTGTGTAATTAAATCACAACAGTGGAATTTACCGATGAGGCAAAAAGTGACGGGTAAGTAGGTAACAGACAATGTCACCAATGTTGACAACACATTGGCCGTGGACTGTAACATGCACTGTGCTGCCCAGAGCTGCCCATGACCTCAGAGCTGATGACCGCCTGACTGTGGAAAGGTTTCAGCCATACAGGAAGACTATGGCAATGGGTGAGTTAAAATTTTTATTGGTTTCTTAAAGCTATTTCCCACCAACCCATTTTAAATTATTTTACTACAAAAAATATAAAACAATGCATTACTTGTCTCATCTTTTGCAGATTTCGATGAGGAGTATATCAACTTTGTAGTCATCGATGAGTTTCACGAGAAGTTTGGGCCTGCTGTAGGTTGATTTTAAAGCTTCTTTTCTGTTCTAATGCATGTAATATATATGGTTCAGAATGCAGACCATTAAATACTAGTAAAGTGTATGCATGTGTTTACTGAGACCTCTTGCCATCCTTTTAGGTGATGCACATCAAGAAGCAGTCAGTGATTGGTGTGGGAGCTGATGGAGTCGACATATTTCAGCATGGGCGACTGTGTTGGCTGCAGGCAAGAAGTCTTGTGAAGTACACACCTACATTGAAATCCTGCTGTGTTGATATCTTCTTTTCAATCCTCCTGCCTTGATTCTTACCTTCCATTTTCCTTAAAAACAATAACTTTGTTTTAACTTTCATTTTTGTAGATTGCCACTAAAAACAAGGTATACCTCTTTGATATTCTGTTGCTTGGACCCCGGGCCTTCAAGAATGGTCTTTCCATGATCATGGAAAACAAGGATATACTAAAGGTAAGAAGTGAAGAAATGTTCACACACTGTGATGAATATTATGTCAACACCTGTGTTGATTTTACACTCGGTACAGGTGATTCATGACTGCCGAGCCATTGCTGGATGTCTTATTGCACAATATGGGGTAAAACTAACCAACGTCTTTGACACACAGGTAAAAGCATATGTACAGTAACACGCTTTGTAAATCAACTTGACATATGAGTTGTGTCTCACCTAAAATTTTCTTGATTTTTTTTTTTTTTTTTTATGTGTTTGTGTGTGTAATGTCTTAAGGTGGCGGATGTCATGTGCTTCTACTCAGAGACAGGCGGGTTTCTGCCTGACAGAGTTAGTACTTTCCAGGAGGTGGTGCATCACCATCTGAAGGTGCCCTCCTCCCAGCTCTTATCCCTTCAGATGAAGTCACAGCTCACTGAGGTACAACACACTCACACCCTTATAATTATAACCTGTTTTCCATAATAATAATTGCATTTCAAAAGCACTTTTAACTATACTCAAAGACGCTCTACAGGAGGCAATCAATAAAAAATAGATCACAAACAGGATCAATAACAAACAATAACAAAAATCAATGATAAAAAAAAAATGGTGAAAAATAAAAAGGGTGTTTTTCTACTGTAGTTTTATCCATAATTGGTTGAGTCACAGGAATGTGTTCCTACAGGAGGCGAAAGAGATGTGGTACAAGCGTCCATGTTCTGTAACCCTGCTGAAGGTTATGGCTGTGTCAGTCATCCACCTGCAGCCTCTCAGACTGGTGCTGTTGGATACGTTCATGACAGACTATATGGCCACAGTGGACTCATACCTTAACAGCAGCTACTATGAACCTGGTGAACTGGGCCATGTTAGCATGGTGAGAAATCAACAGACAGTTTAAGTGTGTGTGTGTGTGTGTGTAATGTCCAGGTTAGTAGGTAAACCGCTCATGCACCTGTTTACATCCACAGGAGAGTGTATTGGAGTTACCCAGAGAGCTTAGAAAACTGCAGCAAATGCACCAACAGCGTCGGGAGTTGGCTGCTAAACGCTACCATGTCACAGAGCAGGGTCTGCTGGCACGCTTCAACTCCCAAACTAAGTCTCCATCCCAGACAATTACTATAGCAGAGGAGAACAGTCAGACACAGAGCAACTCCTTTGGACTTGCAAGTGTGGAGTTACCTTCAGCAAGACAAACGGACCCCTCCCTTCTCCATCAGCCCACAAGCAGTCCAGAGGTCAGCAGTGCTTCTCCTGGGGATGTCCATGCCTCTCCCACCCCACAAGCTCGGGCTACAGGCTCTGCTGCACTGTCAAACTTTAGGCAGCAATTGACCACTGTCAGTCCCCAGTCTGGAGGTAGAGGTAGAGGCAGCACAGAGGTGCTGATGGACACATTAGGTAAAGCAAAATCCTTTGGGGAAGACCGCTCAAGTCTTTATTCCTTACCTGCCATAGGAAGAGGCTTTCTTCTCCAGATGCCATCAGCCTATACCCCCATAGACAGCGCCGGGACCGAGAAAAGTCCAGGTCATGGACAGATGATTCGGTCATGTCTCAGCCTCGCACCATCCCTGAATATGAGTCCCCAGCGTGGCACTAATGCTACTGACTTACCCAGGCCAACGTCTGATTTTAGGGGAGACCTGTCTATGCCAACTCCACAGTCTTCCTCAGCTTCACTGAGACAGTCATTCTGGTCTTTCAGATATTCAAGTTAGTGTCACAAAGGCATAAAGAGATTCCCCACTGGTGTCTGCTGTTCTAAATTTTGTCATTTCATAGAGTAACCAGTAGATGGCAGTAAGTATTCTGTGTTGTGCAAATGTTTGACACTGTTTTGTGAAATCAGTTATGTTTGGGGATAAAAAGGAAAATATCTTCTTGTTCAGTCATTGCATTCTAATTTACAAAAATATATTTGTATCGTTTATGACAACCATCCCCCTGTCTCTATAGTCATTTGTATTTCAGAAACAAAAATGTACAACTGAGAAGGATTTACCAACAAAAAGCTTGAGAGGTGTTTGATTAAATGCACAACATGCAAATCATTGTCATTATACCAAAAAAGCTAAATTTGAAGGGTGTATAATTAATTTCCTTTATTACGTGGAACTTATTATGATAGTAATTCAAAGTGCCCAGAAACAATAGCATTGGCTGGTGGAAAATAAACTACAACCAAAAACAGCACCACATGCCTATTGAACCATAATGTGAAAGGCTTAGCGTGATTGATTACCAGTACAGCTTGGCTTCTGTGAGGCAGTAAACCGAATGTGAAAAGCAGAGGCGGGCATTGACGCATCTGCTGTTAATTGAGCAAAAACATTGCTAGCTGACACCTATTTTAGTTACTGAGAACCAAAAAACCCCCTATATATATATTAGACTTCATACTAGCTGAACTGTGACACTGATTCTCTGCTGCCTCAGACATTGCTACGGTTTGGATGGACACAATCACAGTTGCAGCCAGCACCTGTGATGTCCTACAAAAGCAAATCTCGTCCATATAATTTACTGCTTAAGGTATCATGCAGACTTTGAGAGAGGCGCTGCTCTGCCCTTTTCAGATGTCAGTGCCTGGGATCAAAACAAGGCATGGACACAACAGCAGGGCATTGCTGCAGCCTGCAGCACTAATGGGGCCCCCTATACTAATTGCTATGGTTATCTGCATGCAGAGGATTGGGCCTTTTCCAGAGCTTTCTAATTGAAAGCATGAAACGGATAAAGAAGGATTTTAATTAACTGGGAGGTAACCCAGCACAAAGCCATGCATCTCTCTTAGCAACCAGCTCTTTCTCTGCTTCTGCTGGTCATAAGCACCGTGGATCTTACCCATATGCCTCTTTTAACCCATTAAAACACTATTGTGGTCCGATCTGTATGTGAGTAGGTTTAACAGCAAGCAAGGTTTTCTTCAGTGGAAGCTTGTTTTAAATACCTGCGTCACTCAACAGTGAAGCTGGGTTTGTGGTCATGGAGTGGGGGTTATGTGTCAGGGGGTTCAGGTCTCTGTGGGGCTCTGAGGACAGGCTCCTGTCATTCACAACCAGATTGGGGCTCTTAATTTAGAGGACCTTGCATTTCCTCTCCGTCACAATAATGCCTTATGTGCAGCACTTCCTGTTTCTCAGGCCTGGGAGGAAGGAACAGGGCGCTTGTCACACGGTAGTCACTGCTTCCTCTCTCCTTCCCTCCCACCCACACCCCCACTCCCCCTGCTCCCAAACTTCAGACAGCGTTGTGTCCTTCAGAAGGGAAAGATGACTGCACCTTCAGCATCGGAGCAGGATGCAGCCAATCTATTTTTAGACTCAAGGCGGAAAGGTAGTGCGCAGACATAAACACAAACTTTAGGATGTCCAGCTGTGTTGATTTAGCATCCGAAAATGGAGGTTCAATGTCTATAAGGCTGCTTATTGTTTTGACTAAGCAGTGGGAACCTGGAAGCCTGCTGTTTGCTCAAGGTGTAATGGAAATAAGTCACATGTAAACAACAACAAGCACTTGTTTATTTCCTATTTACAGTTTTGAACTACACGCAATGCTATGGATGTTCAGCGTCAACTAATACCCATGATGCATACTAGACTCCATTATTGATCACCTGAACTTGTGTGACAGCATGTGATTGCATGCTGCCCACAAACCCAGCACCTAATATATTTTCCACTATATGACAGTCATATTTCAGAAGCTCCAGTTACCAACAACACCAAAGTGAAAAGGTATTCAAAGCAGGCCAACGCTCCTAGGCAACCCTTTCTCCTCTTGATGAGGGTTAGGCTCCAGATTTGTTCATAATTAATAGGCTTTCGTTAATAATTAAGAACAGAGGGATAATTTACAAAAAACAAACATGAGCTCCCTTTAAATGGCACCGTGTCAGAATTGTCCTGTTAGCAGGAGTGCCCTACGAAGTACATCATCAACATTCATCGTTGAGTTTGCTGACTCAGTGCACATTCGGATCACGCTGTGTTTCTTTAATACTGCTGAAGCCAGGGAAAAGGATATCACCACTGGTGTGTCAGTAATTGGACTGTTTATGAGCTTCGCTTGTGTTCACTTGAGCACTGCAACGCAGACATTTTCCAACCACTTATTTCATGCTAGGTTGAACTGAGCCTTAGGTGGTGGAATTGGCCAAAAGCGCCTTCTTTGATTGGCTTGTTGAAAGAACACGATCTGTTGGTCTTACCTGAGTAGTGTGGTACAAAGAGACAGAGTGATACACACTATTCAGATGCTCACAACTGTGGCACAACAAATTAGACGTGTGCCATCGAAATAATCTCATTTTCATTATTCATGTAACCGCATGTAATCCCTTTGTATTTATAGGGAGGGACGACTATAATCAGATATCAGGTTCCACTGTGACACTGAACTATATCCCTGCAGTCAATCTTCCATCTGTTAGGAAAAAGCTATTGTTGAATTGTGCCCAACTCCCCCAGCCGCCACCAGCAGCAGAAGCACCTCTCCCCCTTTCTGTCTCTCACCTTACAAAATGACCCTCTTTTGCTCTTCCCTGGCTGTATTCACCGAGAGGATGAATATTTAACGTGAGAACGGCTGACCTGCCCAGATGGCTCCTCAAGTACAGTGAAAATGAGAACAAAACACAGCATCAATATTTCAGCCAGGCTTACCAATGGTATGTATGTATCCCTGCAGTCAGGAAACCCAACTCAGGAAGACCCCCTAAACATGCGTGCTTTCATTCAAACACACACATACACAGATGCAGGCACACAATATGCATCTTTATAAACTGCTGTGCCATGTTTACTCTGGCAGCATGAAGCATTGGGACCTCAAGGACCTCTCCAAAGGAATCAGCCATATTGTGACCTTCAGCTGGGACAGACAGGCTCAGACAGAGGATAAGTGACAGGTGAGGGAGCAGATGAGAATGTGTTTGAATGGTGTTAGGAATGTCACTATTCAGCTGCGTCATGTTGCTTTGTTTTTGGATGATATGTAAAGCTAGAGGAGTCCTGGGGAGGAGGGAGGGAGAGAGGGAGCGGCTCACTTAGCATGCCACAAAGACTCGATGCTGGATTCAAATCTGTCCTTGTTGCAGGTAGAAGTGTTACAGGCCACCATATTCTCAGCTATCCTATTTCAAGAAAAAAAGACTGGTTCCTCCAAACACAAGCTTTGCTCATGGGGAGAGGCTGAGGTTTCAGCAAGAATTAACCTGAGAAACTCGCATCAGAAGAGCAGCTGAACGCTTCTGAGAATTTTGGCCGTCACTTAACCAACTGCAGAGTCACTGGCCCGGCCACAGTCCCTGGGGCTCGGGGACCGCGCTCTCTTTCATCGGAGATAATGAGAAAATTTGTGCAATGAACGTGGACATGTGTTAGTGACAAGCATGCAAATTAATGGTGGAGGACTCCCTTCGAGCTTGCAGTGTTCGGGAGTAATTCTACTCAATTTATTAAAGATATGTGAGGATTAAAAGTGAGGTTTTGAAACCCTCTTCCACATTTGAGGGATTATTCATGTAGTTTGGTCATTAGAGCATGTCACAAAGAAAACCTGTCCTCCAGATTTTCTTGCACGGCTGGCTTTTGAACAATTTTCAGGCTTCGCCTCATTGAGAAAGGCCACTGTTGGTCAAAGGAATAAGTGTTTATTCACCAGAGTCTCTTGTAATTCGTCATTAAAATATTGGCAACCCTATCGGCTACAAATGTCTTTGATTAAAAAGATGGAAGATTAGCTTTTGGCAAATTTGTCATAATTAAAGCCTGCATTGTTTAAAGCATGTGGGTGTGCACATGCATGGATGAAGGGGGTGTTTGAGCCACAAGGACGGCCTGGAAGAAGAGGGGTGCGGGGGCTCCCCATGGCGAGCTGAATTAGTACCCGCAGGTTTGGCCTGGCAACTGCTCTCTGAGCCTGGCACACTGACAGCCTGGCACTGTGTCCATGTGTTGTCAAGGCCAACCAGCAGACTGAAGGTGGCACTGCCAGACACAGCACACACACACACAACTCTTTTACCGTCTTCCTACCACCATACTTGCAGCACTTGTTATAGCAATATCAGTGGATTAGTATGAGATTAAATTGGGTAATTAAAAAGGGCAAATTAAACTCATGTCATCGGGGAAAATGTAGAGCTGCACTAAGCTGGTCATGATATTTAGCCTTAATGAAAAATGTGACCATTATGTTTGCTGAGCAGCTTTTGGTTCCCGAAGAGTCAGGTGTCCCATTCACCGAGCTGAGCTGTGCTTTGTCTTGGCTGTAGTAGTGTGAATGTCTGTATGATTCACTTAAGTGAAATTTGATTTCCTTTAAAATTCTTAATCGAGAGTGCTCAGCAAAAGCACTAAAAGGTGAATTAAACAAAGCAATGCCATCTGTTTTAACACCTTCTTTTGACTGCAGTCACATGAAAACCACCGTAGATAACCATGTGCATTTATTCAAACATTTTAATTCTATTTAACTGAAACTGTAAATCTGTATTCATATCAGAACATTACTATTTGAATTGATATGCATGTCCACCTGACATTTCTAGCATCAAATATCAGGCTGATTAAACACCATCCTGGTGACATACTGAAAGTGTCATCAAGTATCTGCTGCAGGCTGTTAAAGGCCTTTATTGAGTCTCTGACCACCCTTGACTAGTAGAGGGTGTCACTGCTGGGATTTGAGGAGATTCTGGATCTGCCAGGGCCGGCTGGGCCTGTCGTAGCCAGATGCAGCAGCTTCTGTCCAGGCATGGCACCGGGATATCTGTGGGGCCCAAACACACCAGCTGCTATCTCTGTGTCACAGACAGCTGTATGTGAATATTCATACAGAGTGCAGATTAATGTGTGTTTGTTTGGCCCAACATGGTGTGCCATCAGACAGGCCAAAGTGTGAAACTGCCAAGACAGGTTGTAGGTGTGAAAGAACTACAGTGTTTCTACATCTCCCGCAGCATGAATAGAAAACTTCCACAATTTGTGAATCCAACCTTGGCCTGAGAGGGAAGGGGCTCATTGGACTGTTATGCCATTATGTGTTTTAGCATGCTAGAACATTATTTGTGTTCATATTTTGGTCATTATGGCACCACAGAGCAGCTGCCCATCTTTTTTTTTTTTTTTTTTAACAGGTGGCTACTCCTGTGGCTGTAATGCCTCCGCTCATGCTCAGTCCAACTTTTCATTTGGTCAGTTCCATTCATCTGTGGCCAGCAGGAGATGAAGTGAAGACCCAATGACTCATGCGTTCACAATCAAAGTAATGGCCTCCGTCCACAGCCGTGATTTGACCAACCTTGGCTTTCTTTTAGATGTGTTTTGGAGGGAGTTTCAGTGGGTGTTTGGTCAAATAATCTGCTGGCCAGTGGCAACAGAACCAGTGAATATGCATTAATTAGTGTTTTTGAGGCTGGAGCCCTATACAATGAGCAGATGGTCTTTACTTCCCTGCCTGAGTGTGTGAACCAGTGGGCACACAGAGGGAGATTTGTGTGTAAACTGTTTTTACCTCCCCTCTCTTTGTATAGTAATGGGCCAAGGCAAAATGGTTGCTAACTGCTGATGGACAATGGCTTGACCCTAATGACAGCAAAGTGTTTTGGTGCTGCTGTTAATAATGAGGATGAAGTGGGTAAGCTAATTATTGCAACCATTTAAAGTTATCAAAGCCAGATGAGTCCACACTTTGTTTCCACCGTAATATAACAAAACTAATGATGGAGTTAAGTATTTCTGAATTTACAAATATTTGTATCAATAGAAATGTATTTGAAGAAAAGTCTGTCTAAGGGCAAATGTGCTTATGAAGCTAAGTGAAACTTCAGTAAGCATCCATCTCAGGATAGTAAACCCATGGGGTGATTGGTTGTATTATAGTGTATTTGGGCAGGTGTGCTCTAGCTCTTATCCACTATCAGGTCCCTCTTTGACCCTGAGAACTTTTTAGGCTGGCGCAATACGAGTAACACCACAGGTCATGTTACGGGTGCAGATCTCCCTGGCAGCCACATTCGACTGGTAGGAGTTCTGCTGATTTATGGAGGAAATAGTGTGTGGGTGTTCCTCTTATGTTCAAAACAGTGTCCTTCATTCACCCACAGCTGGACTCCTGTCTGTCAAGGGTTTTAAAAGGACATCCTAATGGCAGATCCAAGCTTCTGCCATGTTCATCTGCCAATCATGGATCGTTCTATTTGATTCACAATTTAATGTGTTAAAAACAAACAAACACAAGAACATAATCAGGATATAATTGACCATTGGTTATATCCTTGGCTAAGCAGCATAAACCCTCATCAACATGTTTGCAGTGATTGTTGTACCAGTGCCCAGGCAGAGTTAAACTGGATGTTGATTGCCCTTGCAGAGTGGGTACAACAACACAATGGCTCATTTATAGACAAAAGAGGAGACGTGGGGATTCTGTCAAGTGTAGATTAATAGGAGAGACAAACAAAACAACATAACATGTTATCGTTTATATTTAAAATCTAATGAAAGCTGCGTGCAATGACTTTTAGCATATCGCATATATGAGGAATCTGCAAAAACTGTTACTTTACAGTTGGCATAAGAGAAAATTGAATTCTAAAACTAGTTTAAGATCCTCCATGAGAAGTGAGGGCTTAAACTCAGGAGATCCTCTCTTCATTCTCCCTTACATAGAAAAATACTTTATATTGTGTAAATAAAGATAAGAGCCACATGCTACTTCATTTTTTGAAATTTATGGTTGCACAGTGTGGGTGTAACGGAGCTCACAGAGCCCTAAAAGGACACATTTTTGCAGAGGGTTACAGTTTCCCATCAAGTCTGTGCCTCTGCTCTCTGTGGCAGCAGGGCCAGAGCACTTTCCCGTCATTATGAGGGCTCCAGAGGAAAAAGAGAAACAAAATGGTTTCCAGGTTTTACTTTAATCTTGAGAAGGGAGGGGTGAGAGGAGGAGGAGGGGGGCCTGATCACAGGTAGTGCCGTCAAGCCATCAAGAGACTCTGGGCTGTGGGAAACCACAGGGAACCAGTGGTGGTGGGTCACAATGACATGACATGAAACAGAAAAAAAAAAAAAAAAAACCCAAACTGAAAATACACACAAAAAAAACTAAATCAGGACCTTCATGTACACATTTACTGTATTTTGGATGACACATATATATTTCACAACTCAGAGTAATAGTCGTATATCACTCTGTCATGTATTATTCTAAGGCTGTCAGCCAGAGGCAGCCACCAGAACAATGAGCATTGTGAGGTCTGACAGCCACAAACTCCTGCAATTCTCTGAGTTACACCGGGGGATGACACCCATATGGGGGGGAAATGGGCGCAGATTAGGAAAGGAAATGACACAATGTCCAAATTTAATTGTGTCACAGACAAAACGACAGCAGGGGTTCTGAGTTTCAGTAAGTTTTATGTCAGCAGGTTTTAACAGGAGCCTGACATCATTGCATTTATTGTTTCAAAGTTGTTGTTGCTGTTTTTGTTTTTTCTTTGTGTCTCTTACTCAAGATAATTTCACCACATTACTTTAACACTCAAAGAGTTGTATTTTATGCTTTAGCCAAGGTGGGCCCTCTGGTAGGGCTCCGACATTAGCCCCTGTCCTGTAAAGAGCCTTATTGTCTGTGGAGGAGCCTTATTGTCTATAGAGGGGTCCCATTTTCCTTTGTGCCCTGATAGGTTTACCAGCAGCAGCATGGAATAAGGAGTCTCTCTCTCCCTTAGGACAAACAGGAACCAACCTGAATGTGGCTCCGATGCTTATCTGTCTCTCCCATGACTACTGTCTGTGCTTTGGAAAATAAATGTCACTAATACTATTTGTCCTTCGAGGTACATTGCAATCCGTTCATAGCAAAAAAATATGACACATTACTTTGAGGTTTTGAGGAATAAATAAGATGTAGATAAGTATGCATCTTCTGCAGATTGAAAAAAGAATATGTACAGCTGATGTTTAAGTTACTGATGCTATACCTTTGTCCAGGCTATGTGTTCATTTCCAATATTCGTGCTAAAATGAATGTTAGCTTAATATTTCCAATACAGAGATGAGAATTGCATCAGTTTCATTTCCAGCAAAGCAGTAGTGCATTTCCTAAAGTGTCAAACTATTCTTTAAAATTGTGATCAAATTATAGATGGCAAGGAAAAAAATGCAAATATTCAGAGTGAAGCCAAACAGAACCAAAGGTTAAAAAATGTCCCTCACACTTAGGATGTCATAACCAAGCTGAGCCGCAATCCTTTTCCATTTGGAAACAGTTTGTCTCCCCAGCACCTGCAGCACACGGGGGATAAGGGCATCACCTGGTTTTCTGCTGTCAGCACCATCTTTTCATGCAGAGGAGATTGGGTGCCATGGTGACAGCTTTTTGATGAGAGGGACAGTAATCAGTAAGAGTTGTGTAGAGTGGACTAAATCCATACACTGCAAAAAAAGAAACAGACTTCTAGAGTAAGATTGCCATTTGAAGGTTATCTCTTTGGCTTTGCCTTTACTCAAATGATGACAGGAGTCATGAGACTTGAACTCAGGACATTAAGTTTTATAGTGGCTATTTACTGTAGACTGCACACTAATCAGAACAACTCTCATCCACGTTTTTATGTGAAAACACACTACCAAGAAAACCAACAATGAAGGGTGATGTAGATTAGCAAAAAGAACAAATACAGTGGATTTAAATCACAATATGCCAGCTTTTCTGGTGATGAGAGTCAATTTGTGTTGTTTTGCATTCCCCCAGAGGTTAGTCTTTGCTGATAAGGAAATCAAGAGATACAGAGCTAAACAAATGCACACTCATTCCAAATGAAGTATGCAGTATTTGTTCCTGCAGAAAACTGGAAGCACTCCTGTGATACATTGTGACATAATTTAAAGCAAACATGCTTAGCTTTGCATAAACAATCAAAGTCAGAGAACAATCATCTCTCCTATAAGGGAGGAACTTCCTTCTGATTTCCCCTACACTTGCAGGAATACTGTTATTTTACAGATGGGGAAGTTGTTTTCACTCTGAATCACAGTCATTTTTCATTCTCCAGGGTCTCTTTCCCCTCGCCTTGCAACGTTTCCTTATCAAAGCAATTTTGTAAAACTGTGACTTGTTTGGCTTTTTATCAAAAGCTGTGTGAGGTTCTGTGTGGCTACTCTCAAGGTTGTGTGCTTAACTACGCTGGTTCCCAGCATAGCTCAGCCTGGCATGAGGCAGCAGGGAGTGACCCAGCTGCAAGATGGCCTCCTGTGTGACCTCCCCCTACCGTCCAGGGGGGAATGACTGCAGGCATAGTTTTGGGGTGGGGGGTTCCCATGTCACAGCTAAGGCCACGCTGATGTTTTGAGCTTTCTTCAACAGTGTGTTTTTATACGAGCTCCTCTGCCCAGCCTCTTTACTCTTTAGAGACCTTTAATTTCTGGTCCCCTTCTGCTCGCTGTCAATCACCACCCACCCAAGGGTCTTTTTCATCCATGGGAATATTAGTTGTGACAGTTGGATTCTCAAAGGGGGATGACACAGGGAAGAGCTCGACAGAAAGGCATGATTTTATCGTTCAGAAATTCTCTGCTGCGGCTAAAACGAAATAGTTTGAGGTTAGAGGTGCGTTTGGGTACTTCATATGGAAAACACTCCGCCAGCCGGTAGCTCCCTGTATGGACAGATCATGTGGTCCTTCCCAAAGACCTAGGGACAGTAATAATAGTCATCATAATCATTTACTTTATTTGTGTAGTACTCTTCTCAACAATGTCACAAAGGGCTTCACAAAAACAAAGGCGGAAAGAACATGAGTGCAGAAGGATGTGTCCCCTCTCCTGAGAACAGGTCACTGCTGCGGGACCTTGATGATATAGGTGAGAGCATGAGAGCTGATTAAGAGCCAGGATGTGCGTGAGACATCCTCTGATGTTCAGGAATTACCTCATTAAAGAGGGTCATGTTGATATGCAGTAGGAATCAGCTTGAGGAATAAACAGGGGTGGTTCTTCCATAACAAATAAACACATGTTTCATTGGCACAGCATGGTAATCATAAACATGTACATTTCTTCGGTGTGTCATTTTCTTTAGATTAAGCCAAAAAAATGTGTAGGGTCCCATTTGTATTACAGGGGTATATACCAGTTTTTGTGTATACCAGTCCATCCATATGGACTGTATAAGAACTGTATCAGCCTATCACTAAATGTGATAAATATGGAAATGCTGTGAAAGTGAAATAGCCTTAAGCATCTGAGTAAAGCATAAAATTTGAAAATTTCTTCCAGTTAGCCGATAGTTGCGCGATCTGGATAATATTTTTCTTAATAGCCTGAATTGCAGCAATTCAGACTATTAAGCCCATTAACTTATCTGTTCAGTGTATGGACCAGTGCTGGGGCTCACATCAGGGCCCTGATTTTGTTGTTGTTTTTTTTTCCCTTTCCTGCCCACACCACCCAACCCCCAGCCCCCCCTCACCCCCTTCTCATGTCTGACAAATCGTTTCCAGCTAATTTACGATGGTCAAACTGTGGGAGAACAATACCCCCATGGACGTAAGGCAGCGCGAGCTCTACCACATGTCCCAGAGAAGAGCGAGGTGCTTGCAGGAAACACTTGCTGAGATAACAAGATAGTAAGGAAAGCAGGGGCACTGGAAGGCCATGCAGAGGGCTTCATCGGCAGCTGTTGGGGGGGGGGGTTGGAGGATAGGGGTGCGTCACTTTAGGCTGAACATCATGTGCAAGGATTGTACAGGACTTGAATCTGAACTATGTTTCCTCTCTTTCTTCACAGACCGCAGTGTTTTGTAGAAGGTTCTGTTTTAGTCAGTCATAACTCTGATTGGGATGCAGTTATGAATATTGTTCATGCATCTTCTCTGTTCCACTTGGCTGACCATCAGTCTGTGACGTCAGACCAGCCAAAGTCTTGCCAGGACAAATAGAGCTCTACCAACACAATGGGGCAGCTTGAGTAGAAACGCTGCATCCAAGAACAGAGTACCCTATGGTTGTTTGTATTAAGGTTCATGCGCAATATAACTTTTTCACTACCACTGTCTTCTATATGCACAGACACACACACACACGTGCACAGTAATGCTCAGCTCTCCCTCCTGGTGAGGATAAACATTTTCTAAAACAGTTGAGATGTGCATCTGCAGAAGTTGATTAAACGCATTTAGCCCAGATAATCATTTCTGGATCTCATGTGTGCCATAATTACAGACAACACCTGTGTCTGGCCCACCTGCAGTCATTACTACCAATCCCAAGCAGCAATTTTACTATAATTATATCAACAGGGGAAAAGGAAACATTCAGCAGCAGTGCAACTCAATAACTTTACTATTAGAAATGCTGCTGTGTTTTCAGCATGGAGGAGATAGAGCCCTGGCTCCCTGAATAATGAGCCACCAGAAACCAGCTCATGAAAATATATTTTGAACCCCCCCCCGCCCGGGCAGTTCAGCATTTAAAGATTTCCAGCTGGGTTAGGGTTGAGCAATACAGGTGACAGGCAGGACACTAGGATCAAGGTTATCGGTAATTGATGAGCTTACTTGTTTTCACTGAGCCCAAGTATAGGCAGCGGGAGAAAAAGGAAGGTAGTCGTCAAGGCTGCCATGTTTGTGTTGTGCGGACAGAGGTGAGAGGTCAGGTAGTGGTTGGGGGTGTTTGGCTTATTAAATGGATCCCTCTCTTTGCCAGTGAGCTCTCGGGTGGTGAAGGGTACATTTCTCTTGAACGCCGTCACTCTAGTGGGAAAGGAGGAACGGGGAAGTGGCAAGCCCTCTTAAGATCAATGAATGTGTTGGAAAAAGGAGTGGCCCAGGGCAGCCAATAGGGGCTCGGCCAGAGGGAGCTGAAGGGAGATAACGTAAACAAGGAAACCACCTGATGTGAGAAGGGTCAGATAAATGCTCAGCCCTCCACGCAGGCAGGTGCTTCCTGAGTCCTGCTCTCTCAATCAGTCGAGCCTCACTGCCCTCCTCACTTACTTTCCTCATTCTTTTTCTGTTTTCCAAAATCCGACACAAAGAGTTTTCCTCAAAGTTTGACGCATTTGCATGATAGCAATGTTTAAGATCAGCCCACAGTAACTGTCTAGAAATGAAACATTCAGGGACAGTAAAAGCTGAGTGAAATGGTCGTGACTGAAGTGATGACCATCACACAGGCAGTAAAGATAAGGATATCAGCTTGCTGTTTGTCACTAGGATAACATACAGAGCATATTGCTAAGCATTTTTTGCGGAGTCTGTGTCTGCAGATAAAAGTGCTTCACCTTTGAAAGAGACAGTCGGGTGAATACTGAAGTTTCCAGCACAACCTGCACAGACTGAGAATACCCAAGCTCACCTCTCCGACCGCTCATTTTCCTTCTCTTTCTTTCTTTTTCGCTTTGCTGGTTGGTCTGTGATTGTTTTGTGCTGTCCAGTGAGGAAGGAAGTCGGTGTGAGAAAGTGCCTGTTTTTTTGGGACCAACAGGAATTGGCCTCATCACAAGCGGTTCCTTTTTTTGCCGTTGAAACAATGCACTGGCGTCACACCCCTCGACTGGACCTCTGCATTTCACATGGAAAAATGTTCCCAGAATTCCGCTCCCAGGCTTGGGGTAAGGCCGAGGATGGGGTGAGGGTGAGAGGGCGGGAGGTGGAGGGCGGAGGGTAACGGCTGGAAGCGAAGCGAATGACACAAAGTCACCAATGGACACTTGTCATGACCACAAACAAGGAGACCACAACCAAATCAGGGCATGTCAACAAAACAAATCGAATCTTTATACTAACACACACCCCAGAAGTAACACAGTCATCATCAAGCATAAGAAATCCTCTATGATCCATCACAAAAAGTGAAGCAGGAAATACTAGCTTTTCCAATAAAACCTAACAGAATAAAACCTGTTCCCTCCACAGATGCTTTTCTCGTAAAAGCCGCCATACCTGATCTTACCTTGTAGTGACGATCAAACATCTGACCACACAGATGAAAGGCTGAGCGAGTTGTATTGTGTGACAGGTCAGCTGAATGCTCCTCAGGGGTTACATAAGCTTCTCATAGCACTGTGTTTGTAATTACTGTGAGAGGGTACACACTGCTGCTCTCTCAGAGCCTTATCAGTGCCGACACATGATTTCATGAGCATTTCATGACATCAAAAAATAATTGTATACATTGTGCCAAAAAATATCAGTTACATCTAAATTAATTGATTAAAGTAGATTCTATTCTTGGACATTCCAGCACTGATCAAAAGAATAGCATAAACTTGAGTTGAGTTGAAAATGTTAATATCTTTAAAAGGAATTTGATCCAGTTTAACAAAGCAAATTGGGACTTTACACCATTTTCTTCTATGAACAGAAATGACGACAAGGAATCTGTCATAGCTGGCATCGTGGTATTTAGTTAATCTCCTACTGCACAGAACTGAAATATAAACAAATCAATGCTGCTAAAAATGTGCTAGATCTGCACTTATACTATCAGTGTCATTCATCATTCTGGCTAATATATCATAATAGAGTGTGTGTGAGAACACAAACCCTTGACTGAAAGATAAATTTTCATTGCATAGTTAACTAGTCATCTAAATCCATTAGATGTGTCCCAACTTTGAAAGAAAAATAGTGAAAGTCCACATGTGTGCATCTGTAGGCAGCTAAGCAGGCACCATTATGTCACTCTGCATTTGAAAGTCCATGAAGAATCTCTCCTCTTACACAATTGTTTCTGTGCAATTTTTCCACATAAGGAAGAATTTGGTTGTTTAAAATGCTCCTAATCCACAGTGGTACATTTTTAAAATGATGGAAGATTAAAAGTACAAGTTCGGTCTGGAGAGCACAGAGTTCTTGAGAGATGTCAAATATTAGACAGAGACATGAAAATTGCCTATGAGAGCCAAGTCAGAGGAGAAAGGGTTGGGGCACCTTGGGACTCGTGGGGTCAAGTTGGAACAACACTCCACAGCATTTAGGACAGGCAGCAAGGGAGCTCCTCCTGCCCTACAGGCCTGACTTCAAAATTTAGACTGAATGCATCACTGCAGCAGCCTGCTAGTTGAGCCCTCAGAGAAACTATTCATCACTGTTAACATCAAGTCCTTCTATAAGATCTCATCAGTGAAGATCCAGCCTCAATGAGCCTTTACTAGACAAACAGGCTGCACCCAGACTCCTCACCGCTGACAGAATTAATCAAGCAGCTCTTAGTCGGCTCCTGCTGTCTCAGTGCGAGGATGGGTAAGCACGGACAGAGGCCTGAATGATGTCAAACATGGCGTGAAGCCCACTAACTCACTGGCCACAGGAACACAAACTGGCTGTGGAAATGTATACATCTCCCATCTGTGCAGTGCACTTCTGTTAACATCATGTCCAGGCCCTAGGTTGACTCAGATAACAATCACTCTACACAAAAGGGGTTTGTATCGGTTGTTTGCCCTGCAAAGTGGAGATGTGTTTGTGTGTATTTACACAGAGAGTAGTCATAAGGTCACATACAATTCACTTACCTACATGGTCCAAACAAGCGGTTTCAATTTTACTTTGACATTATGTAGCGTGAAGTACAGTCCTCTCACCCACCAGGCCACTTACCTTCCAAGACACACATGCATGTGTATCACCCTAAAACATAACTTTCTCACACGCAACACCGGCATGAACCCCCACCCCTTCTCACAATTCCCCTGAAATCGGAAGTACAGGTGGGGAACTGCTTGTTTACAGACCAAATGGGGTTAAGAATTTATAGGAATTTTAAACCATCCAAGGAAAAAACATCTGACCCTCCTAAAATAGTCCTATGTCTAAATAAACAATAATATTGTGTGGTGTACTTCAGGTCATCTGCCCCCCGGTCAGGAAGTTGAGGAACAACAGCAGATAAGAGATCATTAAGTCTGTGGATAATTAAAGCAGAATCACATCATCTAACAGGCGTGCCAGGGTTAAATTACGGGGTTTTAATGACGCTGATGGTGTTCAGTGATTATTCTGAATTTCCCCTGTTCTGACAGTGAGGTCACAACCCTTGCAACTTTGAAGATTAATATTAGCTATTACTTTTTGTTGAGAATTTCCCCTGCTTCACAAAGCTAGGCAACTTCAATAAAAGGCAATTAATAAGTGCTTTTTAAAACTCCCCCCCAGGGCCCATCTGTGCTGCCAAAACCACTTGAGGACAGAGTGACTCCCAGTGTGAGGCACATAAAGGTCACGCACCTGTTCCTACTTCACATTAGCAGGTAGATTAGAGTGTGAATTGGAGGCCAGCGAGGCCTTAGGATCCACAGTCTCAGGATGGTCTTCCTGATTGGCTAACTGGCGCGGTTTTAACAGCCCTCTTCACACCAGCACGCTCTTCCCTCTCCCCCATTTATCTCTTTCCTTTTCCTGCTGGGAGGTTTTGTCTTGCATAAAGAAATGATGCTTTGACTCTGGCCAGGGAGGATTTCCTCAAGGCTACGTTAGCTTCTTCCACACACACAATTAGCCGCGCACTGGTAATCACTCAAGAACTTGTTGGACAGAAAAACATGTTTGGCTCTCGTGTGCTGTGTTTGGGAGTGTCCTTCACATATTTATTTTCTGTTCAAGTGCAATACAAACAGCAGAAGGGGGGGGGGGGGGCAAAAAGGCAGCGTAAAAGAAAAGATACAATTGGCTGTATATGGCATAATTTGGAAATTGTGACAGATGTGGTGATGCCTGTAGTCCCAGCTGACTGTCCATGTGTCAAAGGTGGAGCTGCTCTGTGAGGATCAATAGGGAGTATTGAATGCGAAGCTGTTCCTGATGGTTGGATCCCTGTCTGGTGGGAGGAAAGAATGTGCTGCTGTCACTTGACACACTGGCACACACGAGTAGCTTCAGATCACCCTGACCTGATTTACACACTTCCAACTTCAGCAGAAGCCTTAAAAAAAGGAAAGAAAAGTGGGATGTTGTGCAGTAAGTTTCATTCCAGGTGTAAACGACGTCATGATGATACCAGACAACAGGCGTCTTTTCGATAACGTTATGTCATCACTTGGGTGTAGTGACACTTATGTACCGCATCACCGCATGATCTTGGTGACCTAAGCGTGTTGTTGGTTGCACTGTAAGGGTAGAGAAGGCTGTGTTTTGTCAACAGCATAACAAGAGGGTGGCTGGAAAGTTCCACAGCACACTGCAGACAGACAACCATAATGTCAGGCGCTTTAAATCCAACCTAATGTCAGCTGAAGTTTTGGAAGTTTAACATGAGTGAACACAGACATCTGTAACAGGTCTTTACACTCAGTAATGTAAAACATATGTGTAAAGACTTGAAAACATGCAGAAGCCTGTCAGTAATAACGCTCGTGAAGAAAAATGACATTAAATTTTATTAACTTTATTTTACGCCTCATATACTTACAGTTTTAATTAACAGGCTGCCTCGATGCTTTGTCCTGTTGCCAACTGGAAATGTATAGTCCTGTTTCCCAAGATTGGCACATAAAGTCTCTCTTACAACTACAAAAATAGTCATTTTTAAATTGAAACAAATATTTTAAAAAACTTTAAAAGGACAATATTTTTCTATTTGAAAACTGTTTTAAGTTAGTACCGGACACCCCCTTCCCTTTTCTAATCTTGGCAGCAGGTGATTTCTCCTCTGAGGGCGACATGCTCAGATGCCCCAGATCCATTGGCAGCGCACATCAAAAGCCCCATTGATTGGCCAGACAGATTGGGGCATAGAGATCAAATGTGCTGTAAAGACGTGTTAAACTGCCACGCATTAAACAGGACAGATTTCTTGACTAAAGGGTGCCATCTGTTAGCACTGTAGCTAATTTTCTATTGCCCTTGCCCACATTGTTGATACTGTTTGGAACAGCATCCAAAGCGAGTCCCCTGAAAGTGGAGAACACAGATAAAGAGGATTAAAAGTGGTCTCATTAATCTTGGTTTAAGGAGACACAATACTTAAGAAAAAGCAAAAGACTACTGACATTACCCTCAGTAAAGTGGCACACAATCACATGACTCTATACATGACTCTTTCAAGTAATTACTTGTACTTGCGTCATGACTAAATGAACAGTAAATACCCACTGGCATCTGGAAAAGTAGCATTTCATTTAGGAAGGTCTTTGATCTCTGCCATTTTGATGGGGGACCCACTCATCCTCACGTGTTTTGGATATTACCCTTATCAACACCATGTTAGTGGACTATATTTTCAGTAAATGTGTTTTGGGTCAGTCTATGGTTGAGGTCAGGCAAAACAGCACCAGCATTTTATTGCTGATTTGGTTGAATCATTGTATTTTTGTTATCTCAGTAATGAGACTCATGCATCTTGTTAAAATGTAATGTATGAATGATGTCATGAGGGCAAGCATTCCTGGGAACAAACATTAGTCTGCCAAAGAAATGAAGTATTGCATCAGACAGCCTCATAAATAGCACCTTGCTTAACAAGTCAGAGTCCAATGGCGCTTTCATACCTCTTCATTTTCCTATCAAAATATTATTTTACTTTTAGGAGTTTGGATGCCAGCTGAAAAGTCATAGAACATCAGAAGTCAGCTTTACAAAACACTGTCACAAAGAAAAATGGCATCCTATTGAGGACTGTGGTGGGGCGATGTGTGCTGCCAGGGCCGTGTTTATCCTAGAGCAACGCAGCAGAAAAGAGCCTGCTACATTATTGTTTGCACTGGCCAAGAGTAAATAACTCACACAACTCCGGACTTAAAACGTCTCATTAATTCAGGCCAGGTTTTCCGTGTATTTATACACACAAAAATGAAATAAAAAGAGCGATAAAATCAGCAGATTAATATGTAAATATGAAGAAAGCCTGTTGAGTGCATCACTAGAGAATGTTTTCCCTCTCGCTGCACCCTAAGAGCTCCAATTCAAGCATCGCTGCTTGTTTAGCACAGTCCAAGGCTTTACAAGGAAATGTAATGTGAGCTGCAGTTGGGAAACTTTAGCCATAGTCCATCAAATATTAAAGTGTATGGATGTTTTGATGTGTAGATAGGAAAGACAAGAGTGCCATTACTCTATTCATGTCAGTCTACAAAAGAGACTGATGAGGCTCTAGAGTCCATATAGACCATGGGATAGCTCACAGATAAGCGAACTGAAGTCATTTTTTTTATTCTCTAAACAGAGCAGGAACACAGGGTTTAGGCGTCGCACAGGGCTGCATTGATCATCCACAATATCTGTGTGTTTCAATGGTGGGAACTCCAAATGCTTTTAATATGGCAGAGCTGTGAGATGTCTGGGCCTCTTACTCACACTGCTCCACACTCAATAGTCTATTGTCTCTGCCCAACAGTGGAACCTCAAACCTGTAAGTCATAGGTGGGGGTTTAGAGATGAAGTCATCTCGGCAGGAGAGCGGTTCAGCCAGACACCTTCATGGCCAGGGAACAGTTTCTAAATCCTGTTCCCTCACTGTAAATCCTCCCAGACAGGTTGGCCTGCTGCAGGGGTGATAAAGGTAACAATGCCCGTGCCCAGCATGTGATAAAAATGCACATGGCATTTGAATTTATTTGCACAGCAGCCTTTATATACTGTTGGGAGTTCTTTTTTTTTTTTTTTTCTTTACCCTCTCAGAACAATTATAAATACACTTAAAAGGCAAAGAAAGTTTTTCCAACTGGCTCTCATGGAAGTTAATTCAACAAACAGTGTTACGCTACATGTAGGATACAATCTCGGCTTTAATTTATACAAATGTGCTTTCAATTGAAGGTATTATGAGTTGTGATTTTAAATAATGTGCATGAACAGCTGGGTGCTTGCACTTGTGATGCTATTTTTCACAAGAATAATAAACAGTAGCTTAAAGTAAAATGTATGGCCTCTTAGCCCCCCCCCGACCCAGTGCAACACAGAATACATCTATATATGTGTGCATCTGCATTCCCACTTCTAAACATACAATAAAAAAATAAAAAGAAGTCAGGTGAGTGTGTGTGGATCAGATCTATTTTACAGTCATAATATTCAGAGCTTTAAGGTGACCTTGGGCTTTAATGTACAGTTACAGTTGCTTTCTTCCGCAGCTGATTTACGATTTGACACAACGTGTTTGCAATGTAAATCCATTACCATACAGCTGTGGAGTTATGACCTTCTCCATGCTCTTTATCTAACAATAAACACAAGTAACAACAGAGAAGGATGCAAGAGGTCAGAAGAGGAGAAAGGCACACGCTTCAAGATGCTCTATAAACCAAGTGATCCAATGATGGTGACCCTGACAGCCTGTAGGGATTTGTATATAATATCACAATGAACTGCAAGAATCTTGATTGGACATAAAGTTTACTTTTGATTTTAAGGATGAGAAAACAGCATTTACAAAAACCAAGAAGGTGCATTTCTTCTGGACTGGGTGAAGCAAAAAGAACAAAAAAAACCCCCAAACAAACAGTCTTCCTTCATTGATGCTTAAATTGCAGGCAAAAAAATAAAAAATAAAAAATAGATGAAGAAGAACGAAAAAAAGGTGGAGAGGAGAGTGGGCGGTGTTTACTGACTGATAGTGTCTGTGCTGACAATACACAGCCGTATATAAACCGGGGGAGACGTCAAACATCCCTCACTGGGAGTCACTGTGCGCTGATGCTCCGCAGCAGGCTCGTATCACCGTCTGCAGCACCAGGCTCGCATCAGCTCCGCGAACTCACAGCGCATCTGACCGGCACGATGGATGGGCAACAGAAAGACCGCAGAATGACTCACTTGTGGATATTGACGTTACTGATATGTGTCTAACTTCTCGCACTGGATAACTCGGTCTTTTCCCAACTTCTTCTGGATACGGATTGCGGACCTGGATCTTGTCCTACGCGCTTTTTTTTTTTTTTGAAGGATTATATTTATTCTCATCACTTTTCGCCATCACCAACTTGGAATAGGAGCGGGGTTTTTTTGTGGAGGACAAACTGATTTTTTAAGGATACGCACATCAAACTCTAAAGGATGGCCGTTTGGTTCACCTCTATCTTTGCAATAGTTATATTATTATTTACTCAGGTATATTTCCAGCTTTGCAATGTATGAAAACAATCATTTTAAAAATGCATTCGTGTGTTTTGCTCACTCCTTATCTTCTTCCAGGTTCTGGGATCAGGTGTGTTTGAGCTCGATCTCCATCACTTTCAGAATACTCAAGGTTTGCTGGCCACTGGACTTAGTTGCAGCATGACCGGCTGCAGGACTTATTTCAGGGTTTGTTTGAAGAACTTCCAGACGGTGGTGTCTCCCGGTGACTGTTTATTTGGTAAAGTCACCACACCTGTCCTGGGCACCGACTCCTTCAGCATCCAGCAGGACGCCAGGCTGCGTCTGCCGCTCAACTTCACCTGGCCGGTAAGAGGAGCACCTGTTTTCTGCCGGGTGGGCTTTTGTTGAGGACAGCAAGGTGTATATAATTTGTTTCCATATGATGAAAAAAACCCCAAAACAAAACAGGAAAAAAGAGTAAAAATATGCCTACACACACACACACACGCACGCAATTATGTATATATATATATAAAACATGAATACAAAACTACAGATGTTTACTGGTAAAACTTTTGGTTTTATATTTTTATCTTTATATTTTCTGTTACCTTCTTCCTTTTTCTACCTCATCTAGCTATCCTAGTTTATTCCTTACTGCTGTAACGTGCAAATTTCCCCACTGAGGGACTAATAAACCATTATCTGAAAATGAAATGATGCACTGTTTTGTATTTATGTTGTTGCATCTTTGCTTTTCAAAAAAAAAAAAGAATAGAATGCAATAATCAAGAAGTAAAATCACTGTATGAATAATGATTTTTTTTAAATATATTATTTCTTTATTTGTGCCCACAGGGTGCTTTCTCATTGATTATTGAGGCCTGGTATTCTCCAACAGCGGACCCACCTGGAGGTGAGGGGCTGCAGCTACACTGTGTGTGCACCACTAGAGGGAGATGCGTCTTTGCTTACCTTCCATAACCTATTACCTATCTCCCATTTTAATGGGTGATAAGTAATTACACACACACGCACGGACACACACACTTAAAGTATGAAGTGCTGGCAAATACATCTGGCATTTTCAGCGTCATGGATCCGTGTTTGTTAGGATGCCATATGAGTCACACGACAATTCTTTACAATCAAATCTCTCCAACACAATTGCACTTCCCTTGTTTTATTTTTGGCATGCATGGGAAAGTGTACAGGCCTGTGTGAGAATATGAAACCCTGCCAAAAATCCCATGACAGCGCTTTTCCTGGATTTTACACCTTTCTGGTTTGGTCCTTCATAAAGAGGAACTCACAAATCCCTCAGTTAATAGTTGGTTATTGATCAACCACCTCATGGGTTCATCTATAATTCAAATCCCAATTGTTTCATGCTAGCAATCCAGTTTTATTATATCAGATGATATTATATCTGTTTTGTTTTTTTCCCCCACAGACACAACCAACCCTGATTTCTTGATTAGTTCTTTTGCAATCCAAAGACAGTTGGGAATAGGGCCTGTGTGGTCCCAGGATTTGCAGAACGGGACGCAGACGGAGCTAAGGTACTCATACCGGTTCATCTGCAATGAAAATTACTACGGGGACACTTGTTCCAAAATATGCGCTCCGAGAGACGACCGTTTTGGCCACTACACCTGCAAGCCTGACGGGCAAATAGCCTGTCTACCGGGATGGAAGGGAGAATACTGCCAAGAACGTAAGCAAGAATAAAGACACCATATGGACACTTTTCTTTGTTTGTGATGAGGGAAAAAAAAGGGATCTAGTCAGCTTTTAGGCCTTCTCCAAACTCTGGGCCCTGAGTTATGTCTAAAATAAATCTAAAAGCACAGGTCAGGTCATAATCAGATGCACAGAGTCATGTTTGGCGCATTTCACAACACATGATGAATTTCCACTGAGATCTTTATAGTCTGTCTGCCTGTCACATGATCTCAGGTGTGCTGAGATATAATGGAGGCTGATGGGGTGTGTGTTGGGGGCGGGGGGCTTGGCGCACTATCTCTCTGGGCGCGAGCGGTTTAATCCAGTGCGGTGGTCGCTCAGCAGCACGCGCCGGGGTTAATCACGGCATTATCGGCCGCCACGCGCCACTAAATTGTGGGGTCTATTGTTGAGGCGGTGCAGGGCAGCAGCTGCAGCCGGGACTCGAACTGCCCACAGATAACAATGGGGCAGCTGTCCTGCTTTTTTTTTTAAGAACAGGCATCTGCTCCGCACCAACCAGCCGTTTAACACCATTACAGCATGCAAACGCACAGAGCAGGCGCACATAACTGTATTTTTTTTTTTATTATTACTGATGTGGTCAGGTAACAAGAAAGAGAGAGACTGTGCTAATGTGATACTAAGGTATCATCAAGACATCTTGAGATTTAAAGTCTCTGTCCTGTCTTTTTTTTTTTTTTTTTAGCAATCTGTCTTGATGGTTGCAATGAAAGCAACGGAAACTGCACCGTACCTGGAGAGTGCAAGTGAGTATTTACTTAATTGCATGTTTATATTCTAATCAAAGAGCACATAAACAATAATAAAATTTATTAGTAGCCTTTACTTTAAATAATATCATCATTATGTTACAAAAAGTAAAGTCTTTCTGTTTAAAATATTAAAGAAATTATTAAAACAAAGTTATAATTGTAACAAAAATAGGAAATTTTTTTTAGATGTGTTTCAATGCAAATGCACGGGTGAGCCAACTCTTATATTGTGCTGCTTTATTTGTGCACAGATGCAGAAACGGTTGGCAGGGACTTTTTTGTGATGTGTGCAAACTCCATCCGTCCTGTAAACATGGTACCTGTATAGAGCCGTGGAGCTGCCACTGCAAAGAAGGTTGGGGAGGCATCTTTTGTGACCAAGGTGTGCAACGGCTTCTCTTTAAACTGAATGAAGTGTAATAAAAGCCACAATAGAGTGTCTCTTCTCAGTCCCATAATGTTTCTACCCATTTGTTTACAGATCTGAACTACTGCACCCATCACAAACCCTGTGCCAACGGGGCCACATGTATGAACACAGGTCATGGCAGCTACACCTGCGCCTGCCTGCCAGGCTTCACTGGTGTAAACTGTGACTTGAAGGTCAGGGAGTGTGACAGCCAGCCCTGTCACAACGGAGGCCAGTGTCTGGTGAGTCCGGAAGTCTCTCTCTCCTCTCTCCCACAACACAGGCTTTCCTGTTTTTGTTTTTGCCTTGGTCTATCTGCTAGTCCAGGAGGATGCTATCGATTGTCAAGTCAGTAGATGACCCAGTTCACAGACTATGTGCTGTAAATAGAATTCAAATGAAGGATAATGGGGTTCGTTGGGGCAGTCTTGAACAGGATATGAAAAATATGCGACAAGCAGCTTTTTGATAAACTTTATATCTTTGTCTCTGCAGGACTCTGAGAATGGCTATAGGTGTGTATGCCCACAGGGGCATGAAGGGACTCACTGTGAACACAAGATGCTGACCTGCGCAGATACACCCTGCTTTCATGATGGCAAATGCAGAGAGACGGATAATGGGAATAGTTACATCTGTGAGTGTCCAGCAGGATACACTGGGCTCAACTGTGAGAAGAAAGTGGACAAATGTACCTCACTGCAATGCACCAATGGTGATACATCATTCTGACTTCTCCTTTTCTGTATATCTCTTAGAAAAAGGAGATAAAAACAAGTGTGGCTTCTATAATTCTGTTTTATTTTGCATAGGTGGACATTGTGTGATCCATTTGAACCTCTGGGTGTGCAGCTGTCGCTCAGGCTTCACAGGACTACGCTGTGAGATCAACATCAATGAGTGTGCCAGGAATCCCTGTGCTAATGGCTCCACCTGCATAGACCGCATCAACGACTACACATGCACCTGCCCGCCAGGGTACACAGGACGCCACTGCGACAAGCCCACAGACCGCTGTGCCTCCCAGCCCTGCCTGAATGGAGGGACCTGCACCATTGGAGCCAAAGGACAGCCCACCTGCATCTGCCCTGCCCATTACAGTGGACCCAGGTGCCAGTCCAGCAATGTGACTTATGCCAACACCCCTAGCCCCGACATAGGCTGGGAGTCCAGTGACAAGCTGAGTTTGGCAGCCATTGGCTTGGGGGTCGGCTTTGTAGCTGTGCTTGTTCTTTTGTGCATGGTAGTGGTGGTGATATGTCACAAGAAACAGAGAAACAAAGAGCAGGACTCTGAGACTATGAATAACCTCTCTAAGGTTGACTTTCAGAAAGAAAACCTCATATCTACTCTAGAACTCAAGAATACAAATAAAAAGATCGATTTGGAGGTGGACTGTCCTAAGGAAAAGTCTAATCACAAACACATCAACCACTACCACCTGGACCACAAAACCTCCATGGGGTACAAGGACGAACTGTCCCTTCTGGACAAAGATGAAAACTGTGAAAAAATGAGAGAAGAAAATAAGCATTTGAGTAGAATGTACAGGTAAGAGCACATGAAAGGATTCAATGAACAGCTGTTATTGTTGTTATTAAGTATTGTTTTTATTAAAAAAGAAACAAGCTGTCAAAGGTGACTGTAAGACATTAATTATTTTCCTCCCTTTATGGCCCACTAACTGAGATTATGAATCTTTACAGTGAAAGGCCAGAGTGTAGAATATCAACGATATATTCTTCAAGAGACTCAGTGTACCAGTCTGTCTTTGTAATAGCAGAGGAGAAAAATGAATGCATCATTGCAACTGAGGTAAGTTTTCTCCTGGTGCACAAATTCTTCCTTTTATTGTTCATATTACATTGTGACTTGCACTGTCTCAGCTTTGATGGATTTATTGCTGAGGTAGTCAATCTATCCTCTCTTTCAGGTATAATACACGGAGGACATCATTGACTGTCAAAATTGGATTTCTTTTGGACTGTTTACAAGTGTGGAGAGACTAGGATTTATTTAAATGAAAGTTGCTGCTCTTGAAAACTTGATAACTGGATGGAGCCGGTGTGCTCTTCGAATGCAATAGAACTAAAGCTACTAAACTTTATGAGAATGTAAAGACTGAAAAAAAAAGACTGCAGGAAATAATGAGCAAATTTGACTTGTGGATGCTCCTTTTGATGTTTTTGACTGAAACCTTTGTCTGCTCCATCCCAAGTTCATCCAAGGGCAATGGGCTGAGATGTTTATGCCTGCGTGTTGATTAGAAAAAGAGGACTATCTCAATGTACTCCTCTCCACCTTATTGCAGTAATCAGCAATCAACAAATCAACTTACTGCCAACAAGCCTGTGGAAGGAGCCAGCCTTTTCCATTTCTGTGGCCTGAAACGCCCTATGCAAAAAAAAGGGGGGGGAACAAAAGAAAAAAAAAGATCTGCATCAAAAAGGGACAAAACTACTGAAGACGGTTCATTTTTGAAGGATAATAAGGTTATCAGTTTTGTAAATCAAATATTTTTTTTATAAAGAATGTATGCAGCCTAGATCAGAAAGCCTTATATATGTGTTTAAGAATAACATCATGCCCCGCCTTATCTTGACTCCTTTGCACAGCATCATAGAGGAAACGGAAAGATCAAAAGATGCAATACACTAACGCGCCATGCAGAGAAACTCATGACAGGGCCTTGTTTTACCTTATGCAAGATCACCCTTAAATACAGACAAAAAAAAACACATGAAGTGACCATCGAACCAAGGACGCCTTCAAAGGAAACTACAGAACCAATAATGTTATTTTGTAAGATTAGTATTTTATTGGTAATTTAAGAATATGAGGCACTGATCTTTCTCTTTTTATGTTTTATAAGATTATTTTGTAAATACTGTATATTTATACGTTGAGATTAGAAGTATGACTTGTACATCTGTTTTTAAGTTGATGCCCCCAAAAGGTGAATTTATTTTTAAAGTGTTGTTATTGTTTTATTGTATTATTATTTTTTTGTGATAAAAAGAAACAATGAATACATATCTGGTACACTGTTTGTTTGTTGGTCGTCGATGGTTGAGTGTACATGTGGTCAGATAACGATCCTAATTTAAAATGATGGAATCATCTAGAAACTTCATTTGTGTTCAGCTGGTGTGGAAGTGGCTTCATTGTCTATAGATACAGTCATATTTGGCCTGGTAGCAGTTTTAAATGATTCCATGTCTACTGTATGTCCATGACATCTGTGTCAGTGTTATGTGAAATCAATGTGCTAGCAATCATTCAGTGGGCGATATTGTAATTGGCGGCAATGTAAGGAAATAATCAAACAAAAAGATATATATTTAAAAAAACTGTATGTGAAAATAAAGAATCCATGTGGTCTTTCTACTCTACTGCTTCTGTATCCCTGTACATCAAACCTATGATGTAACACAGAGTGCTCTTGAGTTTAAGATAGCTGATAGATCTCTTACGGCTCTGGTCGAAAGGCGAATGGAGAAGGGGATAGAGTCAGATTTGATGAATATAGCCAATAAGAGAATCTGCATATCCCTTTTCAGTATTAGAGCATGAGCTCAGCAAACAGGGGGCAGAAATCAGAGCAGACAGACTGTCATGTTGACCATCTTCCTCTTGGTACGTCCAAACCCCCTGCAACTCATGTCACACCAACAATTTCATTTTTTGATTCTATCAAGATTGGAGCTATCGGTTTTACCACCACTTGGGGGCAGTGAGGAAGGAGTTTCCTCCATTCTAACATCTTGGCTCCTCAGACATCACAGACAGGGTGAGGCAGGCAGAGGACACATGAGCTCAGGCAGTCACTTAGAAGTGATCGGGCTGAATGGACAGAGCAGTGTCCCTGCGCAACTCAGACACCTAATGAGCTTAAGACAGGACAGAGACAACGTCCCCAGCTATTAATAGGTACTGTGATTAACCACTGGACTATTACCTGCTCACTGTGTCCCACTGAAGGAGACAAATTCTGCTGCCTTATTTTAAGAGGGCAACAGAAGGAAAGTGACTAAAAAGTTTGATACGATATGATGAAAGCAAGGACGGAAAAAAACAAATACTTTATAATGTGTCATTTCATGCTGATGTTTACTACATTCCTGACTATTGCAACATGTGCCCCTGTTTTGCTGCCTAATAACACTTTCTGATTGGTTTACCCGACAGCTAAGCCCGCCCCCTGTATGATTTGATTGGTCGAGACGGTCTCTCTCTGACGTCCTCTGAACAACAAATGCACGTGTTTCTGCCGAACTGAGCCCGAGAGCTGCTGGATCCGTCTGTGGACGACTCTGTCAACTTTTCTATGCGTTTTCTTTTCTTCCCCTCAACAGTTGAACACAGTCACAGTTTGATGCATTGGAATGAACAGGGCGGAAAAAGGCCGCTGCTGCCGCTCGGTGACACAGGTAGCGACTTTGTCTAGTTTTGGAAAACACAACCCAAAGACTGAAATGAAACCTCAAGATATCCCAAAGGAAAAGAGCAGCCTGTGGATATTTGGATACGGCTCCTTAGTGTGGAAACCTGACTTTGCTTACAAAAAGAGTAAAGTCGGCTATATTAAAGGATACAAGAGGCGATTCTGGCATGGGGATGACTTTTATCGAGGGGACAAGGAAAATGTAAGATTTGTAGATGTGTTTTTCTTCAAGTTTTTAGATGCCTGATTATGACTTTTTTCTTTGTACCTTGTTGTTGATGTGTAATTTGTGACTGTGTCACTGTGTGTCCCTGCTCTCTACAGCCAGGCCGAGTGGTCACACTGGTGGAAGATCAGGAGGTGAGTAAGTCCTTCAGTACAGTAAACACATCAGCTCCACAACATACCGTGGGGAAATTTATTTATATGCCATTATTACTATATGAGGAACACAGGAGGAGAGGGTTATTTTGACTGTAATCATAATTCAGATGTGCTGCTACATCACCCGCATGTCTAATATTGAAAAGGTAAATATGGGATAGCATCAATCAAAGTATGAGATTAACCACAAACCATAAAAGTGTCATTCTTAATTAAACCATAAATTCACCCACTTCAGTCTGTCAGACAGATTGTTTTATGTTGGTACGACACTCATTAATCCTCTTATATGCTGTGCATGACATGGATAAACATTTACTTTCTAACATTTTTTTCTATGCTAACTGCTGTGTCCTAACATTGTGTTTTCCCTGAAGGCCTGCACATGGGGAATGGCCTATGAAGTCACCGACTGCCAGATTGAAGAATCCCTCCAGTACCTGAACATGAGAGAAGTAGTGTTGGGGGGTTACATAACACAGATGGTTGACTTCATCCCTAAAGACATATGCCAGGGTCCACTGCTGGCCCTCGTCTACATTGCCACCTCTAACAACCCCATCTACCTTGGCCCAGCCTCGGACAAAGAAATTGCTGCCCAGATTGCCATTTGCAGCGGCAACACAGGTCACAATATTGAATACCTGATCCGGCTGGCGGACTTCATGAGGATTTACTGTCCTGAAGTGGAGGACGAGCACCTCTTCTCCATCGAGGCTGCAGTTTTAAACATATTCAGTGACTGTGGGGGCTCAAACATCCAGAACGAAAATCCATACTGTTAGGAGCTACATAAAAGACTCAGCGTCGTAAGGAAATTAAATGTAACTATACTAGGTGAAAGGGAAATTAAGTTCTGCAATGCATGTTCAAGGGTATTTGGTTCTAATGGGAACATTTGTTTCGACCTTTCCTGCAGCTTGCTGAATTTAAGTCATAACCTTACACTTATCTCACTTCAGTGAGCTACCTTTGACCTTTTCACTTTGAAGATGGGAAATTTAATATTTAGGGTAACCATACTGTACCACATACACATAAACTGTATAGAGACTCCTGAAGCATGTGACGCGTTCAAAAACTCTCACTAAGAGATGGCTTCTCTTTTTTAAATCCAACTTTTTTACACCTTTGTTATAAAAGGGCCACGAAAGTTGTTTGTGCTGTGTGCAGCTTTCAAAATAGTTTTAATAAAAATGACTAAAACTAAAACTGTATGTGGAAAATATTTTTATGTTTTACCTCTGAACGCCTCAGAGTTGAATTTGAAGAAGTATAGATGTTTATATTTGTGGTTGTACGCCCTGAATGCCGCCCCCACCCCCCGTCTTCCTCAAATCTCCATACCTCGTGGTTGAGGAATGTACAGCTGTGGTGTCTGGCTCATATTAAACACTGACTTTTTCTGTGCCTTTACTGTGAAAACACTCCGGATGTTTTAGGATGTCAGAGCTGCTCTGTTCGGTTGTGGAGTCAAAAACAGGAGGCTGTAAAAACATGTTCTTTCATGGTGGCAGGATTGCCACGGTTTATTTAACCCCCTTAAGATTTGGCAGGCGCAGTAATGGGTCCATCTTTTAAAATTCCTGCTGTGCAGCCAAGCACACCTTCAAGCCATGAGATGTTATTTTAAAACCTAGTGTGGATCACAATGTTCCCAAAGACAACAAGTCAGGGCGAATTGCATGCATATAGAGCGAACATAAAGTAAAGTTCATGTTATGTTTTTCTCAGTTAAAAATAGGTGAAATAAAAGGAACCATTGAGCATAAACCATGTACCTTTTCACCAGTGTGATTCCCACTGGTACTGGTGTTGGGAATCATCTGTAGAATTGAGTGCACACAGTCAGCTGCAAAGAGTGTATAATTTCACAGCTGGGGGGGGGATGGGGGTACAGATAGGGTTTTTCTCCCTGTCTGGACCTTGATCACATTGCAATAACATGTGCACCAACCACAAGTAAGACATACAAAAAAAAAAAAAAACCTAAACCAAAGCCCCACAATTTCATCCACGTAAGCCCGCCCACATTTTAAGCTGTACAGTTCTCTAGCACACTGTTCTACTTTCCTAGAAATCAGCTGAAAATTGGGTCAAAGGTTCGAGCTCTGTAAACAGCTGAGCAAGGAAACTCACAATTCTAGACAAGCTCACATGAAATGTAAAAAGAGATGGACAGAATTGTGACCTGTCATTATAACATACAAAAAATATATAACAGTACTTCAACCTGTGGTTGTCCCTTTACGGGAAACAATGATTCAACTGATCTTTGGAGGAACCGGTGTTGCTCACTGACCATTTAAAACAGTTGCTCACAATACTCACAACAATTAAAACATTCCTGAGGCTGTTTATTTACCAGCCCTGACAGCAGGGTGCTGGTATTGTCTTTGTGAGCCTATGGCTGTATGTTTGTGTGGCAAGACATCATCCTGGACATATCCACTTTTGCAGAAACTACCACAGAGGCAATTTTAAACACTTTGGCACATCTTCATATGCCTGTCTGTCAACAGTGTTGCAGTTGTGCCAGATACAGCCACAACATTTAATGGGTGTGCGGTTGAGATCAAGCTCATGTCATAATGTA
The DNA here is from genome assembly GCA_034769265.1 of Remorina albescens. Taxonomy (NCBI): domain Eukaryota; kingdom Metazoa; phylum Chordata; class Actinopteri; order Carangiformes; family Echeneidae; genus Remorina; species Remorina albescens. The sequence goes on from CM068488.1 coordinate 12,427,987, forward strand.
ATTATGACTACTGAGTACTTACCATGATAATGTAGCAATCACTACTGAGTAATCATGTAATGGTGTATTCATATTTACTGAGAAGTCACAGGTTGCAACATTAACATGATGATGAGTGTTGTAGCTGGTTTCATTCCACTGCAATATGGTCTCTAGTTTTCAATGAGGCCGTTCAACCAGAGACATCTCATATAACACAACATGATAACTATTATAAACACAATTCATCAACAACTGACGCATTGAGCTTGTTGGTGTTGTTTCCCCCCAGTCCACACCCTAAAATACATTTGTTCTCTCAATATTACCTTTGCTAATATGTTTTGTTACCTGCTTGCTTTGAGGCAGGTGTGTGCGATAACCCGTTCAACTTTGGCACCAATTTCTGGGGATATACTGTATGGAACTTGATGTCAAAAAATCACATTTAAGATAAAGTTGTGGATCTCACAAATGTATAGTTTTGTGGCCCTGGCAGAGATGCACGCTGCCATTCTAGTTTACTAAGAATTCAAATTTTTCCAATGTCTGGGCTCATCATATATCCACTCATACATGAAGGTACAAGCCACCAACCAGTTCAAAGAAATCCTTCAGTGCCTGGACATGGAAAAGACTATATTGGGGACAACACACATGGTGGCATTCATTCCTATACACAGTAAAATCACTGGAGATAAAAATCTTAGTGTTAGGCCATTTTAGAGTGAAGTGTTGAGGTTGTGGTGTTGATTCTGATACAATGAACTCCGTGCTAGTAAGAAAACATTTCCATGTGGACGTAACATTACAGAGTTAACGGTATCCAACACCTGCGGGTGTTGTTTTCACATCCGGGAAATTGGCAAGGCACACTTCCGTTAGAAATCTGAACGGCAGCCATTTTCTTTTCCCCGCAACGAGAAGATAACACGCGAGTGACGGGTGAGTATCATGACGATAAAGCTCACTGTTTGATTGATATTTTGCACAAATGTGTATGTGTTGGCTCGATATTTCAAATACAGGAAAATTGCGATATTATTGTTGTCTTACAAACGAATTACCGCCGCCGTACATGCAGGCTAAGCAGACATGAACCTGTCACTTATTTTTCATGCTAACGTTAGCGCTTGGTCAGTCTTTGGACACGGTAAATAAACAGTAACGTAAACTAGTTTAACTCTGAAGCTGTTTGAGTTAAAATGGTTTCTGCAGTTAAAAGAACAACGCGGTCGTCGGGAGTCATTAGCAAACAGCGACAGCACAAAGACCGGCCGGGCTGGAGGTTAGCCCGTCTGTTAAACGAAAAAAAATCGTTCTGATTCAATTTTCTACAATTTCTATGATTATTTATGTCTTTAAATTCAAATCTCAAAATAACACTGACGCACATGTTACTGTTTTGCTTATGCAATTAAAGTTGTCTATTTTGATTTGTAGCACGAGCAATCAGCAGGACCATAAGAGCCTCAGCAATGTTCTCAGCCTTCAGGTAAGTGAAAATGTAAAGTTAAAAGTTTCTACAATGTTCATGTAATAGCATAAGTTAGATTAATATCCCTCAAGATCAGAGAGAGAAATGGGGTTGGTAGCCAAAAGTTGTACTCAAGTAAGGGTATGATGTAATTCTCCATAGTTTGAAATGAAAGAAATTATACTATACACAAGTTGTATTTTGTTCTTTCTACAGAGTGGGACAGTCACATGTCAGTTGTTATCCCTGCATATCCTGCCACTTCAGCCCTCTATAAACAGAAGACAAAAGATCAGTGCAGCTCAGGCCATCAGTCATTTTCCTTGTTATTGGAAAATAAATATTTTTGATAGTCATTTTTGAAGTGATTATTGCATGTACATTTTAACTGTCAATACCAGTGGTCCATATATGCTGTATTAGCAGCACAGTAAATATTAGTTAAGTATACATTTCACATCAGTGTTACTGGTCATAACATCATAATGTTGATTAAAAATAAACTGGTGTTAATATTTTATACTTGGTTTTTTAAGTAACACTGCCGCAGTGCCACCTAATCAAAATGTATCTACATTAGTGTCACAATTTTACACTATTAGAGTTTGAAGTAACACTATTGTAGTGTTAATTAATGTGAATTTATTAATATTGGTGTCAATATTTTACACTATTAGTGTTTGAAGTAACACTGTTGTTGTACTAATTAATTTAGATGTATCCATTTGGGTGTTAATAATTTACACCATCAGAGTTTGTTAAGTACAACTGTGAAAGTGTTGATAATCTCAACACTATTGAAAGTGTTGATTTAACTCTGAACCAGTGGTTCCTATATAAACACTGGGTCAGTGTTAATTTTAACTCTGAGGGAGTTAAATTAGCCATTTCAAATTTGCTGCGTACCCTGTAAGTTGTTTGCCCCCTTCTACCACCACAACTTCCAACAACCCAATCTACCTTAGCCTGGCCTCAGGCAATGAGATTGCTTAACACATGGCCATCTGTAGTGGCAACACAGGCCACAATATTGGATACTTGAGCCAAGGATCTGATGTCCCTAGGTGGAAGGCGAGAGCCATTTCTCTGACTGTTGTGTAATCAAACTTTAAAAAAAAAAAGCAAAACAAAACTTTCTGTTAAGAGCCATATAAAAGATTCCACAGGGAACTCCACACGCTAAACATTTTAATATTTTTAAGGAGAAAATAAGAGCTCACATGCAGAACATGAAATGTCACCTGTCATTATATAACAGCAGCACTGCGTCCTGTGGTTGTCCTTTTACAGGAAACACTGATATAACTGACCTATGGAGGAGCTGTTGTTGCTCATGACCATCTAAAATCAGAACATTACAAGCACAAGAAGTACTCTGCCCTTTCTGAGACACGCTGTTAAGAAAGTTATGTTTGTTTGTCAGTTGTGCTGCATGAGAGCATTATAATTTACAACTGACTCTGGCTCCTCTCATTAGAGCTGAATCAGTCAGTCAATAAACGGCCCTTTCCACACTGTTATGGCTCCTTGGAGAGGTGCAGAGTGAAAATGAGACCAGGTTAGCAGAAACTTCCAGGAGCAACCATTGCCATATATCTGATTTTGTCACATCTTGCAACATCATCAGTAGATATGGCATAAAATCTTACTTGAAAAAACTTCTTATACATTGACCTAAAATCTATATTAACACTTACCTATGCTTGGATAGACTGTGTGCTGTTAGCACTTTGAACACCTAATAAACATTATTACCCATCATGAAGTCACTTGCTGTCAACGAAAGGATGTCTATGAAGAACACACACAAATTGCAAAGTGTGGGACAGAGGTCATGTCCTCGGGATGTGTGTTCGGCCTAGCGGTCACACTTTCCAAAAACATTATTCCTGCTATATGCATTTTGGAGCCTCCACCTGCATGCTAATGTGTACCCAAGATGAACCCTGAACTTTGACCTTGGCTTGGTCAGTGAAGTGGCTGAAGGGCACTCTGAAAGTGTGTTAAAGAGAAAGTGAGTGGGGTCCTAATGGAGGCCATCCGCTTTAGTGCCCTAGACCTCTCATATTGAGAATTCAGCTCCGACCTCTGAGGGTCACGTCGCCCCTCTCTGGGCTCCTGCCAGTGAACATAAGTGCTATGTGGCCACTTCACCACAAGAAGAGACTGTCCATTAATAAGGCACAAACAATGGCTAATGATTCGGCAATAAAAAACATGCCTTATTTTGCCCCCTCGATCAATCAACAGATAGAAGCTGAAACTAATGCTCCAGATGTTGTATTACTTTTTGAATAAATAGATCAAAAGACCGAATCTGGTGCCTGGCATGGCCTAGAGCTTCTGCTCATTTCGTCTCACGATGCAACAGTTCAGACTCATCCATCATCGTGCAATGATAAACACTATTCTTTAATCCATTCATCATCACCAGTGCTTGATGTGAAAATTGTTTTTTTTTCTCATTCAAACAGAAACATGACTCATACTCATTGGATCTTTTAATCCAATCTGTTTGGAGCAGGTCCCTGGACTGAACCAGGCTTGACAAAATTAAAGCTGCAGCCAGAAAGCTGCCTCCTGCTTCATTAGCTTGTTCTATCCTGGAGGAATGGCACTTTTGCTGCTCTTAATTTCATTTCCCTAATCTCATTTACACTCAGACCCACATCAGCTGCCTGGGTATGGCCGAGGGTGCCAGGCTCTGTGGGCTAAATGATCAGCTCAAAGTGAACATTTTTTTGTTTCAACTTCAAACATTACAATACACCATAATATATAAACACAAGCTGTTGTCTGGATGAAAGTTATTATCGTGACAAAGCATGAGTGACAATCATATAACAGGAAATCACAGTTGCATTTGATCTGGTTGCTGTTTTTTTTGATGGAAGAAGGCAGCAATGATGGATGTAACCATCTCGAAACACAATCTCCCTGCTGAACTGCCTCTTGGAAGGGATGCTGGTAAGAGACACAGAGGGTGCCGGTGCAGTGTGCAGTAATCACAGTCTGTGTCTGAAGGAGAAGGTGCATGTTTTGATAAAAACACCAAGGGTTTTTGTATGACACAGCGTACCACAGAATGATCGGGCGGGAGATGTCATGCTCTGCTTACTTAGTGACTCCTGACATCAACAATAAAACAACATCAACCAAAATAAAGTGACCAAGTGGCTGAGATATAGATAGCTGCTAATGTAGACAGCGAATTGTGAAGAGCAACTAGGATGAAATGAAACACCGCTGGTTCAGGAAGCAGTGGGGTCGTGTGGATGTTTTTCATTGATTATGTTCCTGTACTTCCTTATTATTATTATTTGTAGTAGATGTAGTGATATAGTTAAGATATTTCAACAAGATCTCATGTCACAAGTAGTATTCCTTATTTTGCAAAAAAGGAATGCATCTATATGTATGTACTATGTTATGATTTATTTTGAAGATCATCTAGTCTCTGTTAGAAGAACAAACTTTGGGATTTGAGATGTGTAGTATAAAGAATTGTCAACAACAGTGTCATTCTATGAAAATCAGTTGTTAGAGTAACACATCATTTATGAAGTACTATCTTCTGGAACATGTTAACTCCTGAACCCTAACTCTAACCCCAATCGTATTCTAAAGCAAAACTGGGAGAAGCAAGAAGCTATGAAGCTGATGAACAAGATGATTAAAGTTCAGGATGATTTTTATTCTTGCGTGGTTGTGAATCTTTGTCTTCTGCCCACAGACCTCATTGTAGCAAGACTTTGAATGGAGATGGTGCAGTGTGATGGGGCTCCAGCCCCCCCTGTTGGCAGATACATGCTGTGTTTGAGACTGAGTTTGAGACTTTAAAGTAAAAACTTTGATACATTTAACCAAAACTGCTTTACAATGCATCCTGTTTTACAATACATCAGTCAATCTCTCTGTCCAACCCTGATGGGACTTTCAAATCGTAACAACGTTGCTCTGTGATTTGTGAGACCTTGTTGGGCTTTGACGTTTGACTTTAAAGATAGCTGTGACTTTCTGAGGACTCTCAGCTCTCAGGTACTGACTCACTTTCTTAGCCCAAATCAAAAGACCCCAAAAGTTTCCTGCCATTTTTCTCTGGTGTGTTTTCTCTCAAAGAACAGGAAAGGGAGCTCTGTTTCCCACACACTCACAGAGGTTCGATATCAATGCCATTTTTTAGAGCCCATAGTCAAGCAGCTGCGCAGTTATTGTGACAGTCTCTGTGCAGTAACACATTTAGCTAACAATGCTGCAGTTTTTAGAGGGAACAGTATCTTGGTAAAGTTTTATTATAACACAACCATTGTATGTTTTAGCACTGACTACAAGCTTTAATTTAGTTCATCTGAGTGGCTTTTTATCTTCACCAATATACTTCAATCTTGAAATTCATGTTGTCTTCTAACTACTCCCTAGTTATCACAAACTTTTGCAAGGAAAAGGCACTTACAAAAGATACCTCAACATGGCTGCATAGACATTCATCTTTCTTCCTAATGTTGATCAACATAAACAAGCTGCACACAGCAACGTTTTCTATTTCAGTGTGAGTCAAATGTTTCCTAAGTGTGTAATGGCGAATAATGATGCTTTGTGTTTGTTTGGAAAGTTTTATCCCTTTGAAAAGATCATGTTCTCATGTTAATCAGCCAATTGCGACAGAGTTTCCTGTTTAAATAGATTCTAATCATGCTCTGTGAGAACATATGGTGCTCCAAGGATTGATGTGGAGCCAATTGAAACTAAAATGAGAAGCAAACACAGATGCTTCAAAGGCCAAAGGGTGAGATCCCTGTTGATATTGTTATCAGTTCCCTGTAATGCCTGGGATCAAACATCCAGACGTTGAATTACTGATGTTTTCATTTGTATTTGGAATCATCACGGCTTGTTTACTTTTGTGAGAAAAACATTTTTTATTCCTCTGACTAATGTTGGCATCAGCTACACATGAAGACCTCTGACATCACAATTACCTATTTGGGACAGACATGCACATACATGTCGGACTGAAACCAGATCACACTCAGCTAGTATGTATCATCGACTGATTCTGATATCTAATCCTAAATAATCATGGAAATCCAGACTGGAATTTCCTGATCTAGGAAATACATCACACGGGAAGTTTACCAGCAATTAAATTGTTTGTGGAATTTTTTCTTCAACACAACTTATCTATTTATTAAGATTTAACTTTATGTTGATCTAGATTCTACTTTTGTTAATTATTTATTAATTTATTTGGCTCATGTTATTGAAATTAACTGCGATCGTTATTATTTTAAGTAGGGGATTGTTGCCACTATCATATCTTTACAGTAAATATGAAATAGAAAGTTTAGCTTATCTTAACACTAAGACTGGAAATGGGGAAGCAGCTCACTTTCCTAGTAGGTACAAAGGCAACATAATATCGCACAAATAAGATTCAACAAATGGATACAACATGCGAGTTACTATGTAGTTTTTAGTCTTATTGACAGAGTCAGGCTAGCTGTTTTTACTAACAGCTGGCTGTATCTTTATATTTACTGTAAAGAGATTAACACACACTAAACAGAAGATAAAAGAGGGGAAAAAAAGTAAGAAAACAGACTCTTGTAGAAGCTAATATATCAAACTGTAAATTCATGAATGCATATTCCTGCGGTCACCATCAAGCAGATCAATTGAAAGGTTCTTGTCTGACAGTTTTGGGGTAAATCTACTGCCTCTCTCATGGGGGGCAGAGGACTCACCCCCTGTGATGCTTTCTGGAGGGTACAGGGAGGATTAGCCCACTGCTCATGGACTTCTGCCAGGGTTTAACGGAGCAGTAATAACTAAATTGACAGGGATGCTTGCTGGCCAACAAAAGCCCCAAAACACTCAGGCTTTACTTAAAAACTGGGACAGGCTGATTTACCCTAAGCTGGTTCACATCCAAATGATACAATACTTGTTATGAAATTGATTCAGATTAACTGCAAATGCACTGATCCAACAAAAAAAGGCAAGGAAGTATATCCGATTCACACGATCACAATGTATTCACAGTCGGAGTTTATGCTTTCCTGCAATAACTGTTGGCTACAAGTCAAGAATGTGAACAACAGGGGTCAGTTAGGAGGTAGGGCAGAGGTGGGAGAGATCCACAGAGGTCTGAATTCCCATGAATCACTTGATGCAGTGAACACAGGGTGCTAGATTTCGAGATGACCTGGGAGGAGGGCTGTATCCTGTTGCTAATAAACTGGGGATATATTTGGTATCACTCTAATTGCAAAATCCCACAGCCTGAGCCAGTGCTACAGATAATATAGGAAAAATAATTGTTTACAGGAATTTAACTCCAGACTGAAGCGGTTCAACATAAATTGCTATGAAATCTGTTAGAGACATGTTTTTCCCTCAAGGGATGGATCCTAAGGACTGGTGATCCCCTGAATTTCCCTCTTTCATTAACATAAGGTTCACATTATGGCTTTGATTGTTGTCAATTGTCTGCAGTTTTTGCCTCACCTCAGGGCTGATAACATGGTTATAGATTCGCAGTGATAACATGCTGTGTAATTTTAAATCTGAAATGGGAAACTTTTTGAGATTGAATGCAGGAATTTGAAGTTGCTCCTTTCACATGGAGGAATATTTTAGAGGTACATATACAACATACTATGATGCCGTCAATGAAGGGATGGAAAAATGCACCCCAAGGGCAGTAACGGCCTAATGTCAATTAATACACGGTTTTAAATGAATCCAACAGATTATTTTTTGTGTCAGTTTCAACAAAGCAGGTCACAACCTTTGACCCTAGGCAACAAACAATGTCAAAAAGATTACACTGAATAAATGTAAAGTGACACTGTGACCATTAAGTAACCCGTACAAACTAAAGAAGGAGAGGGAAAGCGTTTCCATTGTGTCAGGTCTCAGTGTGATGGAGGCCTGCATTCTGATCTAATCCTCACCACTTAACAGCCTTGGCACCATCTACTTAAAGGCACATTATGCAGGAAATGCTATGCAAATGTCTTGTTTATCGCTTCATCTCTGTGTCAGCCACCGGTTTTGTGCCCTGTCTATAATGTGCCATGCTGATCTCTGGCTTAGGGAGGGGCTTAATCTTTTAACACCTATCTGGCAGATTTTTCTATTGTTGTTAGATTTCATATAACAGTCTATTGATACTGCAGCTTACTTTTTAACAACCAGAGCAATACTTGATGGGAACATGATGAGTTTATCTATAGTTATATAGTTACTTCCTATAATTTATCTAAATTGTACAGATCTGCAGGAGCATGAACAAAATTCTTTTAAGTTTGCTGTGTGTATTGGGGACTTCCCTGAACTGCACACTCTGAGAGACCCTTACTAAGCAGATTACCTCCATAAATCTGTGTCAGAATACATTTCTGCATCTCTAGTCATGCAACATGAAAGACAACGTGAGAATGCAGACACAAAGCATGTTTACAGTCAGATATGCATCCCTGTCTTTTAAATTCAGGTTTAGGTCAGCAGGGCACTGCTGACATCTGCTGCTTGAGTAAAGGTACACGCAAAGCTTGCAAACATATTTGCATTCAGTTCCACAAGGCCGGTATTTGCACTTGTAGAACACTGAAGAGCATCTTAGTGGTTGATCTGTGATGACTAAAGAAGCTGCTACAGGAAAAGAATCTTTTGGATGTAGAGATATTTAAAGACCACGTCCTGTGTTTGACATTTACCTTGGATTAAGGAACAGCATTGTGACTCACAGCTGACAGAGGTGTAGCAAGGGAGTCGAGCTGGCAACACGATGTGTGTTTGTAGCATGGAGGTGGGGGGGTTGATGTTGTCCAGATGTTGTCCTCCTACCATGGGGAATAAACTGCAGGTCACTCACACTGCAGGTGGTGGGAAAAGGGGGGAGAAAGGGAGAAGAGAACGAGTGAGTGAGAAACAAAGGCAAACAGGAAGCAGAGACCTTACAACACAATGCTCACAGAGTTTCCTGCAGGCTCAGACAGATAAGGAACAACACTTTGTTTAAAGCTGTATTTTCACCCTGAAACGTTTCCTGCTCTCATAAACCACATCTTATAATGCCTGTGATACAGCTGAGGTTTTATGCAGAAAATGGTGATTTTGAGCTGTTGAACTCCACAAAAAAACCCTAATGTCTCAAAAATAATACAAGCAACAACCTGCATCAACATCTGCAGCAATCCAATCCCAGAAGTAGATACAGGGAAGGAGATGACACAAGGCAGGTGGGTTTTGATACTATCATACTTGCTATAATTACAGATTTTATCATGTTTGGCGATATTGGTAGTTGAAGGGCAGTGTAATCTGTCAATCGATTTTTATAATGAGAGATTTATAAAGAAGATAGCAATAATATATGTGTATGTAATTATGAACCCAGTCACCCTGGATGAGACAGGATGAAACAAGGCACATGACAACTCTTCTATAAACATGAGCTGGTGACGGTCTAACAATACTTCATTCCACTGCACCCTTTGCTCTTTCACATGAGAGTAAACTGCCTTCAAAAAACAGAAGTTTGTTCGTAAACAACCAAACATGAGATATTAAAAACAACTTGTCTCACAAAGTTACAGAGATACACTGTTAGAGGCCATTGCTCCTAAAAGCTGGGCTGGCAAATTATTAAATTAAGTATGAAACTGAAAATGAAGCCTTCTATCTAACATGGAAAAACAAGAGAAAAACACTGAAGCTTCTGTGAATTCAATAAATAAATATTTTATTTTCGGTCTGAAAAACTGTGGCTCCTCAATCTCTTCTTCGTTCATTGTTTCACTCATCAATTATTAGCCTGACAGAAGAAACTGAAAGCAGAGTCAGACTAAGGAACAGGGTAGACAGTAACATTCAGAGGAGGATGCTGGACCAACATCTCCCCCTATTGGCCAATAGCAGCTTTACACCCACTTATTGACTCAATTGAGCCTAACCAGATCTGAACAGCAGGGTCTAGGTTTCACAAAAAGATTTCACACTGTGATGCGTTTCATATCTTAACTATAACACAACGTGGAAATGGAAGAAGAAGATCAGCCACACTCCTCTTTAATCAAACAACAACCACTTTAGGCCACTTTTACAGTAATTCTTAGGGGACACCACTACCATGTTTTCTGCTCTTCATTATTTTCAAACATTTGTCTCTCACAATAAAGTAAAAGAACCAGAAGGGACATGCCACACAAACACAGGAGAGTTTTTTGAAGTTGGGCCTGCTAATCTTTATACAAATAAGAAATATGCTGTGTACTTGTTAAGGTTAAATGAGCTGGCCTTTACAGTAATCTTTGTGGGGGTGACTATGTAAATCTGCTTCAAAGGGAGACAGTCAAACTGTTGGGGGGTCACTCGTCTGATTGGGCGCCTTTGTTCTTTCAAATCTTGGTGTCCTGCAGCCCCTGGGGGAGAGCACATCTTTTACAGTAATACTGGTCTCCTGCTTGGAATTTTGAACTGCTGGGAAAATGGAATGATAATTCAAGAAAAGATGGCACAGGCCTGTCAGAGACACGAAAAAGCAAACAGACTGAAGGAAGAGCTGAGCTGCATGCTGGTTGGCGATGGAGCTGTGGGGAAGACCAGCATGGTTATTAGCTATATCTTCAATGGATACAACAGTGACTACAGACAAACAGCTTTTGATGTTTTCACTGGCAAGTAATGGTCATTTTTGTTTAAAGGTCAACAGGTACAGGATTCAGAAATGAAAATAATATTATTTTTCTGCTTAACTTCCAGGTTTGGTTCATGTGAATGGCATTCCAACTCGAGTCAAACTGATAGATACAGCTGGGCAGGTAGATATTCCACATATTCCATCATATGATTTATTTAATAAATCATTTTTAGCTCTTGGCTCCTCATCTCTCATAATGTGATCTGTCAGGAGGAGTTTGGCCACCTCCGCTCTCTGTGCTATGCCCATGTGGATGTCTTCATCCTCTGCTTCAGCCTGGTGAACCCTGTCTCCTTTGAAAACATCAGCTCAAAATGGATCCCACAGATCCGTGCTAGCAATCCAACCTCTCCCATTGTTCTGGTAGGGACCCAGTCAGACCTTTGCCACAATGTGGATGTCCTTATTCATCTGGACCAGCGACACACCAAGCCAGTCTACTTCAGACAGGCCAGAAGGTTGGCACACAGGATCAGAGCTCAAGACTATGTGGAGTGTTCAGCTCTAACACAGCACAACCTCAAAGATGTATTTGACTGTGCTGTAACTGCTGCCATTAAGCACAAGCAAACTGGCACTAAATCTAAAAAGCTTGGTTTGCTTGGACGTATAAAGACATTTTGCGCCTGTGGATGGAGGAAAATACTCAGATACATCTAATGTGGAATCAAAGGATGGAGAGCTTAATGAATGCTGTATGCTTTTTTGGGAGAAACCATATATTTTATATTAAAACACCTCTCTGCAAAATATGGATTATGCACCAAAAGAATTAAACTCAAAGCCAATTTTGACAAGATCCTTTAAGAATTCATTGTATTACCAGTTTTCTTTTCTCCATGGCTGTTCTTGATTGTCCTTGTCACTGTTGTTCATATTTTTGTGTGCATGGATTAAGGTTTTGTAATAAATGCACTGCAGTGTAACACATATATCATGCCCAGTTTCTTTTTACGATTAGATTTTGAAAATGGTTTAACCAGTAAATCAAAAAACCTCATCCTGTAGGTCCTGCAGTGGAACGTACTGACAGTGGGGAAATGGAGGGAAAACACTAAGTATCATTTGGAACAAATGGTCACCTGCTGATACTTTGAAGTGCTAGTTTAAAAGACAAAAGCTATTTAAGTCCGTCCTCTGTTTGAAAGCTTATGTTGATGCACATTCCCAACAATTACTTTTCAATCACCCACCCATTTGTAACTTTCTTAGGGCTAATGATTATATTAGTTTTAAATAGTATGCCCCTCAGTTTGATTTGATAAAAATCAGATTTTATTAAGTGTTATTTATCAAGTACTAAATATTATACTTTTATGCCCCAGATAATGTTATATAAGGGACATTAATGACATATAGCTGAGTATGGGCACCAATAATAGAACAGATTAGACTATAAAAGCGACTGTTTTTAAAACATTTCAGACTTTAACACGGTCTATCTTGGAGAACTCCATTTCCCATCATGCATATGCACCTCAGCCTCCTCTGACCCTGTGACTGAAAATAATCTGATCAGCTGATCTGACCTGGCAACAAAATAGCGTAGCCAGAGAGGAAATCTGCTAGGGAGGGGACTGAAGAACAAAACAATGACACTGCTCGGAAGGATTCAAACAGAGTAACACTTCATGAAGACTTTTAAAACTGAGTCTCTCGGATTTACCTCCCGTTTGAAAGTAAAACAGTCCGACGACGTCCGAGTTTTTGCCGTCGACTGGCTGTTGTTTTTGTTGATATGTTGTTACAGCTCAGTTGACAGACGGGGGCTAGCTGCTTGTTTAGACGGCTATGAACTGTTGGGGCTTTCTGGCTCTTTATTTTCAGCTTTTCTTTGAAAAAAGCTGAAGCAGACCGTCGAAACTAAACAGATGTGAGCTGAGTTTTTATGTTTGCGCGACAAATGATCTGCCGAGTTTGCTAACGACCTCCTGAAGGGACTGTTTGTTAGCTAGCCTGTTGTTAGCATCAACATTTGTACATTCATCCCCACTGGGAGACTTTATTGTCTGGGTGGGCACACGGTACCTTTACAGGCCTCTGTATTATTTCGTGGTTTTCTTCACAGATCTACTTGATTAGGAGCAGTAAGCTAACTTCAATGCACGAACTAGCCAAGTGTTAGAGGTAAAAAGGTATCAGCTGTAATTCAAGCATACTGCTGTTCTTACTTGACTGCCTCCCTGTTGGTTGCAATAAATGACGTTACTAAACCTCAAATTCAGTGAACTAATAGTCTAATTTGTATATATCGTTGTTGAAACTTATTTATTACAGTCAGTTCACCCTGATAACATTCAGCTGTTTTAAGTTGGTTTAATCATTGTGTTTGGTTAGTTCATTTTCTTATTATTATATTTGATGCATTTTCCATCAACTGCTGTTGGAAATAGCTGCTGCTGTTGTCAAAGTTGTTCCAATAAGCGTAACGCAGTATTTTAAGTTTTATCTTGTAGGAAACGATGAGTGGGCATGGCTCATCTTCTGAAAAGGGAGTTAATACAAGTCTAATATGTCAAGAAAGCTATGCCTGTGGTGGCTCTGAGGAGGCTGCATTTGAGTGTGATGAATGCAGAAGCCTGCAGTGTGTTCGTTGTGAGATTGAGCTCCACACTCAGCAGCATTTGAAGAACCATGAGCGGGTTCAGATAGGTCCTGGGCATGTCCCTTACTGTGATAACTGTAAAGGGGGTAACGGAGACAATAGCAAACGCCATCGGTCTGTGGTCCACTGCCAGAACTGCAAAGTCAACTTGTGCCAAGACTGTCAGAAACGCACCCACAATGGAGGTAACAAGAAGAAACACCAGCTCACATCTTACCCTCCACCACCCAAGCCTGCGGAGGTCAACTCTGTCCAGACATCTGTTCAACCCACTGTTCAAATAGCCAATGATATCAAATCTCAGAGAGCCAAACTCTTGGAGAAGGTTTCCAGTTTCCTCTTGGTTGATGAGAATGAAGAAATGCAGGTGAGTTGTAATAAAGCGACACGTCTTGTGAATAGAAACAGAATCATAACACCAAAATGTCGATGTTTTGATTTCTAGATTAAGTAACTAAATTTCACTGATAAAGTCAATCTTGTTCTTTCAAAGATAAAAGATGAAGCTTTGTTTTTGAAGAGCCTGAACTGCAACCCTGATCAGCTGCTGAAAGTTGTATCCATCTTTGGTAACACGGGAGAGGGCAAGTCTCACACCCTGAACCATACATTCTTTATGGGGAGAGAAGTGTTCAAGACTTCTCCCACACAGGAGTCATGTACAGTTGGTGTGTGGGCAGCATTTGACCCGATACACAAAGTAGTTGTCATCGATACTGAGGGGCTGCTTGGGAACAGTTCCAAACAGGGCCAGAGAACCCGTCTGTTGCTGAAGGTACTCGCCATATCTGACCTCATCATTTACCGCACCCATGCTGACCGTCTTCATGATGACCTCTTCAAGTTCCTTGGGGACGCCTCAGACGCCTACTTAAAGCATTTCACCAAGGAGCTAAAGGCCACGACGGCCCGGTGCGGCCTGGATGTCCCACTGTCTACCCTGGGCCCAGCTGTGGTTATCTTCCATGAAACAGTTCACACTAAGTTACTTGGTTCAGGTAAAACTTTCTATTAAGGTAGACCAGTACATTGTGACTGCCACAAATATGCATAGGCATCTTTGTAAGGTGTGAGAAGCATTACCTTTAAACTAAACTAAAGGTCATACACAGCTGATAGTTACAGGTTTAGGAAATGACCTGCCGTTTTTTTCTTCCTTTTAACTTCGCCACCAGCATTCCAACTTTTTAAGAAATGTGTAAACACTGCTTCAGGGACTAAACAAAAATCAGTCAGTGAAGTCATAAATGACATGTGCCTATAATGTAGTCACGCCCTTTAATGACAGTATCACAGTTTGCATGTTTTAGGCCACTTGCTACAACTCATACTTTACTTGGCTTGCCAATGTGGGTGGTGCACTGCAGTATTAGAGTTGTTTCTTTTACAACTTCCCTGTTGCCGCTGGTTTCTGTTCATTTTGCAGTGTTATGAAAATCAGTTTGCAGAGGCATGTGGTTTGTCCCAGTTAAGTGAATGCAAAGTGAGCAGTACTTTAATTTTATTCATTCATCATTCATTGAGCCAGAAAGGTTCCATTGAGTTTGAAGACCTCCTCTTCTATTATTAACTATTTTACAGTAAAATACATAAAAGCAACATAAGCAAAATAGTAAAAGAAGAAAGACATTCAGCCACACCATCAGCATTTTCCCTACTTACAAGTCATTGCTGTAAAGCTTTAAATGCTTCGATATTTCAGGATGCCATATTTTTGCCCCATATATCACAATTGGTGCAGTGAAACACAGGAGTTTTGACAGAATATCTGTAGTTAAACACTGTCCATCTTTGGATCGTTTCAGATAAATCATCTGAGTCAGTGGATCGGCTGCTGTTGGAGCGCTTCAGGAAGCTTTCCCGTTTTCCAGAGGCCTTCAGTTCTGTCCAGTACTGGGGAACACAGACTCTCAGTCCTCCGACTGACTTCTGTGGCTTGCAGAATAAACTGGAGCAGCTCCTAGATAATAATGCCACCCGTTCTCCACGCACACCTGTGGTCATCTTTAAAGCCCTACAGGTAGACCTGTATGAACACCACTCACGTCCACCTTCCGTCAGACTGGTTTATTTTATGGGACTAATCATATTAGATGTTGGTTCTTTCCTGTAGGCACTGAGTGAGCGCTTCAATGGGGAAATTGCAGGTGATCTGGTAGCTCAGAGCTGCTTCTTCCCTGATGAATACTTCACCTGCTCCATCTTGTGCCTCAGCTGTGGGTCAGTACATCTATGCTTTTTAGAACATTCACCCATTCTTGTGTAATCTTCTTTCTCGTACCATTTATTAATAATTTCTTCATTGTGGCCTATGACTTCTGCCCCAGGTCCGGGTGCAAGAACAGCATGAACCACTTAGGAGAAGGAGTGTGCCATGAGGCGAAGCACAGATGCCGTTATTCTGCCCAGTATGATAATCGTATTTATACCTGTAAGGTAAGAACAATACTTCCTTTATACCACAAAGATAGACCTGAGCTGTCCCTTTATATAATTGACTTGGATTGGAATTAGCCTTGATTCCTAACTGATGAACTTGATTTTAAAAACTATTGTATGTTGCATCACTTCAGGCTTGCTATGAAGGTGGAAAGGAAGTAATAGTTGTCCCTAAGACCTCAGCTTCCTCAGATTCTCCATGGATGGGCCTTGCCAAATATGCTTGGTCTGGGTAAGTAACAGGAGAATGACCTACAGGGTCACATGTAACTAGGGTTGAGTTAGGGTTATGTTACCCATGAGCCCAATTTTAGCACTGGTGTTCCAGACCGTGACCTAAAATCAAAATTTTCTACTCACGAGCCTACATGTCCCATAGTAAATAATATCTGAAATTCACATTTGTAGAGACTGAGTTTTACTTGTACTTGTTTGTGTATGTGTGCATGCGTGTGTATGTCTGTTCAGGTATGTCATTGAATGTCCTAATTGTGGAGTGATCTATCGGAGTCGCCAGTACTGGTACGGGAACCAGGACCCTGTGGATACTGTTGTCCGCACTGAAATCCAGCATGTGTGGCCTGGGGTAAGGGGAATATGTTCTTTCACCTTTTTTTTACCATCATAGATCGCATTTCAGTAAACATCCACAATCTACAGTTGTGCATATTGGTAACCATTCATCTACTATTTAAAAACCTCTGTTTTATTTTCAGTCGGATGGTTTTTTAAAAGACAATAGCAATGCAGCACAGCGTCTTCTAGATGGAGTAAACCTGGTGGCCCAGTCTGTGTCAGAGCTCAGTGTCAAGCCTGCCAAGGCCGTCACCTCTTGGCTGACAGATCAAATCGCCCCAGCCTACTGGAAACCCAACTCCCTCATCTTGGTGAGTGACACACAGCCCCACCCTCTGCCACCCGCCACCAACAGCCAAGTCAACAATTTAGTGTCCAGAGGGATTTTTACTGTCTGGTGTTCTGTGCCTGTTACGCCAGCTATGTCACAAGATAAAACTTGGATAGACTTCGATTACATACTCCTCCCTGCAGCTCTCAGTCAATAACAGCTTCTGTTGTTATTTGTTCTCTTGTACAAGGTGTGCCATAAGTGTCACGCAGTCTTCCAGGACAATGACACCAAGCATCACTGTCGTGCCTGTGGGGAAGGTTTCTGTGATGGTTGCTCTTCCAAAGCTGCACCCGTCCCTGAGAGAGGCTGGGGTCTTGCCCCTGTCAGAGTCTGTGACGTCTGCTTTGAGCAGAGAGCTTCATATGCAGGTACACAATCTCAAATAAATCAAATGTCCCTATTTTATTTATCTGGGTCTAATGAAGCCATTAAAGTTGGGGGAGCTGCAACTTCAGCAATGATATTTTCTCCATGCAGAGGTGCTTGAAGCAGAGTTAGAGGAAGAAGAAGGTGGAACCCTGGCCAGGAAGGTCGGAGAGGCAGTCACCAACACATTAGGGGTTGTGGTGACTGCTATTGACATCCCACTTGGTGAGTGTTGCCCACAGCAAAATCTAAAAAAATTGAATGTTATGTAACAGGGGTATAAGTGTGGGTGCATGGATACAATGCCCTCTGGTGGCAGAGTTGTATGATGCTTAATTACATCATGAGGAAAAGAAGTGAGGTCTTGATTCTAGTTAAAGTTCTCCCAGATGTTATGCAGGAGCTGACAAAGCCCTCCTTATAAGGAATATGGGATGAACTGATAGCACAGTTGTGCTGGAACCTTAATCATTACTAAAGAGCTCTCAGGTCTCTTAACTTAATATAAATCATGCAAATGTCAGAGATAAAGGAAAGTATTTATATATCAAATGACTAATGTACTGGTAAAATAATCTCAGATCAATATCATTGAAATAATCAAGCAGGGGTTCAATGCAGAATTTGCATCTGCCTGACCTTCTTATTCTTTTAAATTCAAAGTTTAAAGACTTTAGAATACACCATTAACTGTTCATTTCATTTAATGAGATTTCCATTTATAAACTTAACTTTAATATTTAACTTCTAATTGCTGATGGCATTGATGTTTTGAAGGTGCTTACATGACAAACCTCTAAGTAATTGCACAGGACTTGCAGTTGCACTCACTAAACTAACATCTAGATTGCACTTTGGTCCTGTGGTTATGAGAAGAGCATTTTTTTTACAATTACAAACACATGACACACTTCTGGGAAGATAAGCCAAAAAGTGTTACACATTGAGAAATTGAATTTATGGTGTGGGAAGTGTTAAAATGTCCTGCAAAATTAAATGCTCTGCTCACACAAATGCACAACAGGTTACATTGCTGCCAGCTAACCTTCAGATTGTTGTTTCATGCATATCTACAGTTTAATTAACCCATTCTTTGTTTAGTATTTTACAGCTATACATCATTCTGCTACATAACCCTACCGTAGAAGGCAAGGCTAGCTGAAAGGGAATTGATAAATATGTTTTTGATAACCTGACCATGCCAAAAATACCACAGAGCAGAGCAGAGAAGGTCTGCTCCAATCAAAACAAAATTAGCATTATTAACAAACCCAATTGTTGTCTTTCGTGTTTCTATGGTAACAAGAGCCAGGACAGCTAAAGCTTTAATTTTAATTGGACTGTCAATACATGTCAGTGTATAGAAGATAAAGCTAAAATGTAACACTGTATGAAAGCAAATATATGGAGGGAGTACAGGGTAAGATGTTGTGACGTAAGTTTAATGGAAGTTGCTCATTGAGTGTATGCACTAAATTAAAGGAGTAGTTCAGCACCTTGAGAAATGCAAGTTTTACAGAGATTGACGTAGTTGCCAGGCAACAACCAGAGACTCTGGGGATTAAAGATATTTAAACATGACATGACATTTTGATGAGGCATACTAATTAGTCAGCTTTGAGGTGCCGGTATTTGTTCATTACCTTTGGACAGAGCCTGGTGAGCTGTGTCCCCCAGTGTCCAGTCATTATGCTATGTTAAGCTGAAATGCATGTTTCTTGAAATGTCAATATTACACAGTTTAAAATGGCTGAGTCACTTGAAATGAATTCAGTGTGTGTAGTTAAAAAAGTTATTATTACCTTAAGACATAACCAATAAGTGCTTGTGTTTGTATGCATTTATGTTATGTACTCCCTGTAGGCCTCGTGAAAGACGCAGCCCGTCCAGCCTACTGGGTACCTGATCAAGATATTCTGTCCTGCCACAGCTGCCAGCGTGAGTTCACTGCCAAACTGTCCAAGCATCACTGCCGTGCCTGTGGCCAAGGAGTATGTGACGACTGCTCCCCAGAGCGTCGGCCGGTTCCGTCGCGGGGCTGGGACCACCCAGTTCGCGTGTGCAACAGCTGCAACCAGAAACCTGGAGAACTTTAACACGAACGGCCTTCCTTCCTCAGAGCACTAGAGAGAACCACACACTCACTCAGCTCGCAGTCTGTCACTGCTTTACCTCTGTTAATCCAATGGTTCTGTCCTGTATCTGTGGCAAGGAAGTTTTAAGGCATATGTGTGTGTGTGTGTCTGTCTGGGTGTATGTGTGTGTGTGTATACACACATATTTACATATATATATAGGACATATAGCAGATTTGGGATTTCTGAGTTCCTGTGGCCTTTGTAGAACAGCCAGAACATTTAAGTTACTTGACTGAGTGTGAAACCTGCAATTGCACTCTGATTATTCACAGAGTGAATATTTTAATTCTTATTGACACAAATCCCTAATTTTATGTTAAATAAGGCTGTTCAGCTATTTTTCTACTATCAGAAAATATTAAAAAAAATTATCATTTAAAGAATATTAGATAGTTGAGATCATTATGCGGTTGGTGTGATTAGTGCCCAGCAATTCATATTATTGAGCGTTGTTTCTCTGATGTAGTATTTGTAATGGCATGGAGATATTTTACTTCCATGCAGGTATAACTGCAGGCTCCATTGCATGCTGTATTGCAACGTTTTAGTTTTTGCACTAAGCCTTTTTCAGCTGTTATAGGCTGTTGCTTACAATGGCCAAAACCCAGATATCTAGATGGTCAAGTAGTTTGTCCCAGGCTTAAATCTAAAGTCTAGAGTGTGGATATCTGGGGTGCCAAAAATCATTCAGGTCACTGTATCTGTGCTGGTTTAATTGTTATATTTTATCATGTACTTTGTGGTTGTATGAAGACATAGAACTATGTTAGAGGGTGTACATTTGAAATGTTGAAAATTATTTATGTATTGAAAAAAAAAATAATATCAACACTCTGGCATGCATGGCAGATCCATGGCCTTTTGTTTTTTCAGAGTAAAATCTCTGATTAAGCCTATTTCTTTTACCAAGCGTGCATACATGTTTTAAAATGTCGTATGTAATGTTCAAATTTGTTTTCTTGACACCATGATTTAAATTGTTGGCTTTTTTTTTTTTTTTTGGTATTTACAAAAGTTTTTCACTAGGGTTTATGTTTTGCAGTAGTTAATAATATCAAAATATGTGTTTAAACCAGTTTTATATTGTTGTTACATTCGTGCCTCCGGGTCTGACAGGATAAGAACTTGTTTAGTTCCTCACAGCTATTTTTTTCTGTTATTTTACATCCATTAATGGAAGTTATCATATATTTTATTTTTGTGTTTTGTTTGGCATTATTTACTGTATGGATATTTATATTCTTTGTAGTGACAATGTGAACTGCTCTTATTCTCCATATTTTTTTTCAGCAATACACAAAAACAGATGCTCAAACATGGCATTGATGAGAAATTGAACCATATTTAGTGAGAGCTTTAACTTGTCTTGCATTATTAGTTTTATGTTATCGAGTAATGAGACTTTTACATATCATACAAAGCACAAGGTGATGCCTTTAACACATGCTTGTATTTTACTGTTAAAAATTTGAAAAGAAAAAAAAAAGGGGGGGGGGGGTCTGTCGATTGTATGCTTTGTAGATAAAGTTAATTCTCCCTTTGCTCCTAACGTGGAACTTCTTGGTTCTGATGTCTGATGAAGAGATGTTGTGTCTGCCTCATCTCAAAATAGATTTATCTGTCTGAATGTTGCATCACACACACACCCTCTGAGATGCTAATATTGCACAAGGTAGAATAGGAAATACATCATGTCAGATCACTTGTACTGCACTTCATTCCCATGCAAATGTTCACAGTGTGTTGTTTCCGATATGTTGTTCAGTTTTGATTTAACCAGACTGGGACTCACCTTCACACTACAAATCAAGCAGGAACAAATGATACATTTTTAACACTTGGAAACTAACTTGAAACAGTGATGTGTGTAGATACTTAATTGGTGGAAGATATGCATCTGATTAAAGTTGTATCAGCTCCTGTCTGTCGAAACATAATATGGAATTGCCTCCATGTCTTAAGTGTGTGTGTTTGGGTGTTTTAAATCTCCCTGTGTCATACCACTTACTGTATTGTATGTGGGAGGAATAGATTGTGTGCACGCCTGTGCATCATAAAGCTCAGCTTTCTTTCCTCTCCAACACTTCGGCTCTGGATAAAGTGAGGGAAAATTATTTGCTAGGTGCTTATTGATGGTGATGATAAATGACCTACAATTATTTTAATAAATAATTAAACAAGCTTCCATGTTGATCTTCTGTGCCACTTGCCCTGCATTAACTCAGTGAAGGAGGAATGGCTCTTGATTTGTATTGAAGCTACAGTAAGGGTCTCTTTAAAAGTGCTGTAATTCAGTTGTGTACAATTTAAATACAAGGGAAAACCCTTTAAAATAATTTTGACAGTTTACCCCATTAAGCCACGCCCCGTCCGCCTTCGCTGCAGACGTATTGGTCCACGAATTCAGCCCGAGCCCTGATTGGTCAATTTCAGTAGGTTCCCCTCAGAACTGCAAGACGCCGATATTGCGTTACATTGTAGCAAAATGGCGGCTGTCATTCAGAATCCACTAAAAGCGTAAGTAATTTAGACACTGAGGAAATTGTGAAGAATTACTTTGTTGCCAAGTCGTACATTAAAACTGGCTGTTCGTGCATGTCATTTCCAGTCGTGTGCATATGTCAGAATAAGCTGTCCAAATCTATTTTGTGTACTTCTTGCATGGCAAAGTAGCCTCCTATAGTTCTTTTATTCCACAAGATTTGAACATTTAGTCTCAAAACATGTGCGTAAGGCTGCCTGACATTTTGCCTGCTCTAGCGGAGCTTTTCCTCCGTGTGGGTTTGCAGTCAACAAGGGAGAGTGTCGTCTTTCCAGGGCTATAAATTTATTTGAAAACTGTCGACAACGTGCCTTTGCGCCGCACCGAATAATTAAAAGCCGATTTTCTTCGTGCTCGGTTTGGCATCGCGGCGGAATATCATCTGACATTCCGAAAGTCGTTTATAGTTGGTGTGAATTGTCGACATGTCAACTTTGGCTCCTCCGAGCGCAGACGTGGTCAGGACCCGGTAAAGCAAGGGAGGAGGCATTTTGTATTTGCATGCTTTGCTGGCGAAATCGACAAAAGTGACAGCAAATGTGAGTCCGCCGTTGGAAATAGGCTGTCACTCCGTGCTCGGATAGTCTGTGCTGTGCACGTTTCTGTCCCTCAACTTCATACAAACGCTCCACCTTTTTCTCCATTTCTCCTTTGTTCTTCTGTATTGTTTCACCCAATTCCACTGGTAGACATATTATTGTAAGTTAGGCACAAATAGCCTCCTGGCTTCCTTGTCATTGTCATTTTAATATGAAACCTCGATCATAATTTAGCGTTTCCTTGGATGCACGCATTGATGTGGACGTGACAGCAGCCAGCCAGCCTGTATTGATGGCTTGTAATGATCATCATGGCTCTTTGGGACTGTGGAAGGTAGAGCAGGCTCTCCACTGTGCCTTTAAGTGGAGGAGTGCTGGAGATTAGCTTGGTCCAGGATCCTGGGCCCATCTGTCAGAGAGATGCTCCGACAGAGAGGAAGTGTTGGGCACAAGCAGGAGAACCATCTGCTCCTCCATAGAGGTACCCTGGCACCTCAGTGGACTGTAGCAGAGTGAACCACACAACACTTTGCACATCACCCATTGGCATTGTTACACCTCAGAGTGATGTTTTTCATACCTTGATTGCGTGCTTTTGCTCCCCCCCCCCCTTTCACAGCGTGTAGACTTTCTGCTAAGGATTACTTTGCACTTTTAACAGATAACATGCAGACCCAAGTATACGCTTTCATGAACAGTCACTGGGACTTTGTAACCTGTCATAGTGGCCTTTAGCAAACTAACCCCCTACCGGCCCACTCTTTATGTGATGCTCTGGAAAGCACTGTTAGCTGAATGCAAAATTTCCCCCAGATCTGTATTTACACATGAGTCGACTGAGCATGCTTGCACTTGTCCTGCAGTGCCCTCCTTCTCAGTTTTGCCCACCAGGGAATGGCCCGATACAATCACAGCTTCTCTCTGCTGGCATCAGAACAGCTCAGTTAAGAAGCTGATGTTTGCGTGTTGGATGTAAATGTTTTGGAAAAAAAGAAATGTATATCAGTCTATCTTCCATTTTCTCATCAAGTATCACATGCTTTCCATTATTGTTATTATTTTGCAAAGTACATTTCATTTGGTGATGTTGGACTTTCTCGTGCTCCTACACACTTCAGTATGTCTGCTGTCAGGCTGCCGTTTCATCTGAGAGACGTTTTAGCATTTAGATGTGGAATGTCTCCTTGCTATAAGCTGTGCTTAATGAAGTGTTTCAATCTGCTATAATTAGCTTCTGTCTCGGGTTTCTGACTTCATTTCACAAGTTTGTCAGATTATAATTAGTCACACTTGACACTAATTGGATGTCGCTCCTGTGGACCAGTTTGACCTTTTTCTTATATTTCTGTTTAAATAAAAGGGAAAAAATCTTTCACTTTGGGGAAATGAAACGCTGATTTGACTTTGTTGTGGCGCGGTTGTGGCGGTTAAAGCGCCAGTGTGTGGGCCTGTGCACGTCGCTGTGAGGTCCATTCTTGGTTGGGGAGGACATGTATGTACATACATACATACATACATACATACATACATACATACATATACATATATATATATATTTTTTTTTTATTATTAATTTTTTTTTTTTCTTGGGCTGGAATTTACTTTCTTTGCTCTACTAATTCATCTGCTGCATGAACATTGGTGTTGATTAGACTTTGACAGTCAGGCCTGCTGTGTATTGACACTTCAGTGTGTGGAGGTGTATGATCTGGTTTTACTCCTGCCTTCACCCGGACTGTGTTGCTCTGATTGGTCTAATCAGAGGTTTTTGTAAGGATGCAGTCTGCACTCTGTACGTCCTCCTCCTCCTCCTCCTCCCCCTCTCTTGTTATGTGGTAGCTGTAGCTTCCTGTGAAGCAGCAGTGCACCTGCAAATTTCAGAACCCCTCTGAACAGAGCTGAAGAGACAAAAGTTATGCTTCTAGATGATAATTTTATACCTTTTGTCTTTGTTATTTCTTATTATTTTTACGTAATTCACACCTATCAAGTGGGAGGCTGTGTCAAAATAAGCACAGGAGTTTCATCATGGCTGCAGATCAACTTGGCCTCTCTGAGCTGCACTCCTGCAAAGTAAAGTTTTTCATTAGATATGCAAAACGAGTGTTGACACATGCTCACATTACGGACGTAACCATGTGACACAGCGAACCGTTGACAGGAATATGCTGATAGCGGAGGCCCCACTGGCCACAAGATTTGCTTTGTTCCCAGCCCTCATGCATACACTCACCTTCTCTACTCAACTGGAAGATATTGAGGATGTTTAGCACATACCTCTGAGGCACCTTTTCCATGACCTGAATTTTTTAAATTCACTTTAAATCCCCAGGATTTTGTCACCGTATGCCATAGCTAGACTTGTTCGATATAAAAGGCCAAGAAAGAAACTGGCTGTAATAAACCAAACTGAGCCTGACCATTTTGATAGAACTTTAATTAGAAAAGAAAAACTGAATCAAGAGGATAGTTGCTATAGAAGGAGTGTGTGTGAATATATACATACACACACACACTGCTCATGCTTTTTTCTTATTTGTGTTAAATCTATCTGCATCTACTTGGTGTGTGTATGTGTGTGTGTGTGTGTGTGTGTGTGTGTGTGTGTGTGTGTGTGTGTGTGTATATGTATATATATATATATATATATATATACACACACACACACACACATCAACTGCACAATAAGTTTTTGTTGAATAGATTTGCCTGACTGGATAACTTCACTTCTTGTGCATTCAGTACTTGAAATGTATGGGCTGGCAGCCCCAAAGCAAATTCATTTTAAAGGATAATGTTAGCAAAACAACTGACAACAGCTCTCTTCTAGATGAAACTGAATGTGGATGTGTTGGTAATAGGCCTTCTTTGAACAAGAAAACTATGTGCACACATCTAATATATGTACGTAGGTCTTAGATGAACCAGGAAGCTGGTGTGTAAACTGTGATGGATGTTTAAAACAGTTTGACTGATAAACCAACCATTTCCCTTTGTGTTCTTTCCCAAATATGTGCATGTCACTGCCAGACTGCTTTTTTGTTTGTGTGTGTGTTTTTCCCCATCTGACTTCTGTTTCGTGGCATTTTTAGTAATGAGTTTAAAGTTGACACAGTTGATGGGAATGGTGGGCAAAATTATAGAATTAAGACCCGATGAAGATAACAAACTGAAATAGTTCTCAAACCACTTTGATTTTAAACCAAAGAAGGCAGGGAAAAAAGAGTTGTGGCTAACGACACTCCGTATGTGTGTGTGTGTGTGTGTGTGTGTGTGTGTGTGTGTGTGTGTGTGTGTGTGTGTGTGTGTGTGTGTGTGGGAGGGAGGGAGGGAGGGAGGGAGAGGGAGAGGGAGAGGGAGAGGGAGAGGGAGAGAGAGGGAGAGGGAGGGAGAGAGAGAGAGAGAGAGAGAGAGAGAGAGAGAGTATGTGAGACAGAGACACCGACTGCCTCACCACTCCTGTGTCACTGGATGGTTGACTCTTGTCACTCATTACAAATGGCAGAAGGATGTCTCCCGGAAGCTGGAGCACCTGCTGTTCAGTGCACTGAGTACTCTGGTTTCAAGCATGTTGTCTTACATCCAGTACCCACTCAGAGAATTTTTGCTACTTACTTTGCCAGCCACCACAACAACCTCATGGAGAGTGTGGCTTTATGGAGTATTTACAACTGGTCAGCTAGTAATCTGATATATCACAGTGCGTCCCATAAGGACTGTGTGTTGATATCAAGGAATGGCAGTAGAGCAAACAGGTTTGGTTCATTTACTGTTGGAAACAGTAACCTACCACATGTGGTAAAGATCAGAGGAACACAATTAATACATCTTACGACACAGCTGTGTGTTATTTCTTTTTTAACAACCCCAATACACGTTGAAAGGGAATCTTTCATCAAGCTACTGTTGAAGATATAAAATCTGTTTTAAGTTCAACCCTGTGTGATTCCTCTTGTAAAAATTCCTGCAAAACTGCTGGCACATCGAAGAAACTGGTTCTCTCAAGCTGTACACCATCTTCACAAAGCAGAGACTAGTAGTGACATGGTTATCAGCCACAATAAAGCCACTTTTGGTATGACGATAGCATAGTGAAGGAAAAAAACACACCCCCATAGCCCAAAGTCATGATCTGGATGCTAGCTTTGAGCCCTGGTTCCCAGAGTCTTGCCTTTTTACACCCGGCTGTTTTGCTTTGATTATTCCGTCTATTCCCCATCTTTCTCTCTCAAACACCTTTTCTGCCCCTCCCTGTCCTTCCTATGTACCTGTGACTGTTTACTCTTCTCAGTCACACTGACACAAAGCCTCCTTTTCCCAGAAGCCTCACACACTGTGGCTTTGTCTGAACCACAGCACCGTGGGCTTTGTGCGGGACAGCATTTCTAACACGGCTGTTCATCTGCTGGACATCGTCTTGTGGAGGGAGAGGGAGACGGATAGAGGGAGGGAGGGAGGGGAGAGCAGGATTTGGAAGATGCTGACAGATCAGCCTCTTACCTCCTCCACCTCTAGTTTAAGATTCCAGGCTCGACTCTGACTGCAACTCATTAGTTTCACTTCAAAATGGCTGTCCTCCTAATGTTGTAATTGAGAACACGTGTAGGAACTTCATTATGCGGATGTGGAGATGTTCATACAAGAAGAACCGGTTGCCACAGTGTTTTTTTTTGTTTTTTTTTATTTGCCATGTTGGGCTTGTGATAAAACAGTACACTGTGGAAATCACACACCTTATACCTTACCATGATTCCAAAGTGGCTGCATTTACCCCCATCTTTGACATAGCAAAATTAGAACCTGCTCTTGTGCTAGGCGTTCTGCTGAGATTAATTAAGTAGGCTAATTACCATACCAGGCGTGTGATAGCGATTGAGGGCTTGAATGTGAAATATCCTCCCCCATTTCACTCTGAATATTAACTCTAACGCCCTGAGGGACTGCCAAAATCTCAGTGGCACTAAGAAAAGTGGAACTAAAGTATGAGAGTATTTGCTGCTTTAGTTGGTCAGAGGAGTGACTTCATATCACGCTGCAGATTCATTGTTGTCGTGATAATCTAACTCCGTCAACAGCTCTGGAGCTCACAGCCTATATCAAATCAGATCAGACAAAGAGCCCACAGAGGTAATAACATGTTTAACCTTGGGAGCAGGAGCAGTAGAGTTGTTGTGCAATAGCTGTGTTGCTTTTTTTGGTTTTTCAATAAATTCTCCCCAATAACAAGCTAGAGGGAGGATAGTGTCAGTGCCACTTTGATACATACATTGAACAAGGCTGAATAAAAGTTTGAAACACATTACTTCGACTGAGGATCATTTCTGCTTTACTTTCACATAATTTGTCTTTTTTTAAAGAAGCAATCAGGGCTTATTTTCTTTTGTTGTTTTCATCTGCTGTCTATTATATAGTGTCAGCTTCAGCCAACTGATTTAATCTGTACCCAGTAAAGCAATAGACCAAAGTCAGCATTCATACGTGATAAAAAAGACCAGTCTGTATATCAGAGCTTCTGCAAATAGTCACTTATCGTCAGCGATATGTGAGTTGCTGCCCAGCTCTTCAAACCAGCTGCCATGTCTCCAACTGAGCAGGTGTTGACCATGTCACTCAGTGTCACTGACCCCTGTTGCTAACGCTACCCCCCACAGGTTGGGTGACCAGTTCTACAAGGAGGCCATTGAGCAGTGCCGCAGCTACAATGCACGCCTGTGTGCTGAACGCAGTGTCCGCCTGCCGTTCCTGGACTCACAAACTGGTGTGGCTCAAAACAACTGCTACATCTGGATGGAGCGGCACCACCGTAGCCCTGGTGGGCAAATGCACATGTGCACGCGCACAAACACACACACACACACACATTATGAATGTTTAGTGAGAGTTAAGTGTTTTTGGTCCATTAAGCTTGTAAAATGGTGTCTGCATTTAAATTATCCAAAGCTATTAACAAGACTTGGAAATAATGAGCATTTTAATTATTAATCTGTTGATTGCTTCTCCCCATAATCAATTATTTTGATATTAAAATTTTCGAAAATGGTAAAAAAATAAATAAATAAATAAACTTTTCATACATACCGCTACCTAGCCACATCTTTCAGCCTTTTGTTTTGATTAAACAATAGTCCAGTCCTAAAAGACATTCAGAAATAGGACTGAGATAATAGATCAAAAAGAAAAGGTTTTGTCAATATGGTTGATCATCAACTGATTGCTAAAGTTGTATTCTGTTCTGAAAATGTGGATGTTATCCGCCTTTTTCTGTTTTGTATGCTTGTAAATTTATTATCTTTTGATTTTGGGCTGCTGAACATTCATTTGTTTTCTGCACAAGTGTTGGAGGCATTTTTAATTGTATCCATTATCTAAAGCCAACGATCAATTAATTCAATTAATAAGAGATAGTAAATATAATCATTTGTTACAGAAATTACAAAAAGGAGTACATGTAAAAGGCAATATCTGTCATTTTACATGTTCCTGAATGACTTAACTGATTATCAATCAATTACCTTTTTTATCAACCAAACAACTCCTTATTACTGCAAAGCATCACACTCATCAGTGTATTTATCCAAATAATGCTTGTGAAGTTAAAATAGTATCAGTCTCAACACAGATATCTATAGAAAACAAAAGAGATATAATCAAGCTCTTATATGAAAGTCTTGTTTTTTTTTATGTAAACTGCAATAAGTTATGACTTGTGTAAATAAAGTTTTTATCTTTAGTTTTTTATTAATGAACATTTCAATAGATGAAAGTTTAAAATTGGCATGTTTTACTGTTGTTATTATACAGGAGTTTCAGCTGGGCAGATGTACACATACCCCGCCCGCTGCTGGAGAAAGAAAAGACGACTGCACAACACCACAGATCCCCGTCTGGGCATCTACGGTCTCCAGCTTGGTAAGACCCTGAAGCCCGTTCTCCTTGCGCCACCTGCCAATCACTTCCTGCTCCTCTCAGTTCCTCCTCCTGCTCAGCCATCTCTCCCTCCATCTCCCACCCATCTCCTTTAGCTCATGTGATTACTGGTGATGATCTGGAATAATCTCACTAAAAGCATATCACTCAGTCTCGGCGTGCTGAGCAGAACCGTTGCTGCCAGTCCTTTTTCTGAGAATGAAATGTGGCTGTGTTCACCCCAACTGGTAAACTTGTTTTGTGAGAAGTAGAACATGTAATTAGATTTACCACTGCTTGGAGCAGCAAGACAGAGTTTGGCCATTGCAGACAGTATTTATTAAATGTCATTGAATGGAGTTTGGCCTTCACGGGCTGCCACCTGAAACAGCACACTCCAAACATTTAACCTCTCTTCTGTATTCTCCATGAATTTTATTTTCTACTTCCCACCTCCCTTGCTGATTGGTTTGGTCTCTTTCTCTCTGGAAACTCTTTCATCTCTCCCTATAAATTGCCGTGCAGTGTGTGTGTGTTTTGTGTCCGGTGTTCCTGAGCTCAAGTAACTGGTCCATTCTGTGCTCAAAGCTCTTTACATGCCCACTGGGAAGTTAAACTATCCTCAAGAATGAACGTGACAAAAGAGAGAGAGATATATTATGTTACATGTTTTAATTTTTTTTAGATTCTATAAAAGGAAGTTCCCTGTATTTTGGGGAGATATGTCCATATGATCCTTTAAATTCTGCATGACATGGTAGAAGGATAAATGTTAAGGAATCCAAGAAAGTAAAACTGAGAGAGCCTGAAAAGAGTAAGCAAGATGGGGAGATAGCATATGAACCAAGCCTTTGTTTGCCAAACACATCCCATTGTAGCCTATTGTTTTCCACTGAGCTGGCGCTCGCTAAGACCCCACCACCACCACCACCACCCTGTTGTCCCTCCCCTTTTTCCAACAACAGTGGATTGTCTGCCAGTGCCCAATAGAGGGGAAACATACCCTGATTTAACCTGGTGTCTCTCAGACCGAGCACGTTCTGCAGCTGGCCAGAGGTGTGCTGCACAGGGCAGCCTCTAGAGTGTGTCTCGCTGCCTCGGCAGGCTGTCTAACTGATGGTGTGCTAGAGACTGGGGCTGCATGCAGAATCAGCTCCCTGCTGCAGGCTGATGCTGGCTCTATTTTTAGTCCCCCAGCTCCCATGGGTTGGGAGAGAGGGAGGGAGGTATGGGGTGGGTGGGTGGGGTGGTCTGTCTCGTCGCGGAGAATTGAAAGTCAACGTGTGCAGACACAATGGTGAGGGGCTGCCACCACACGGTGGAGAAGCCCAATTTAGAGAAGCATTTTGTATCTGCTTCTCATGCTTACCTCTTCTATCTGCACCTTACCTGTTCAAAATTCTGAAAAAGTCTTTCTAATGGGTACAGATATAACATAGTAAGCAATAGGGGGGTGACTTTGAAGTGTGTCCTCTTTTCAAACATCTACACAGAGGAACATGATGATCATGAAGCTCTCTGTGGAGAAGAGATTTTGTAAATAAGATGTGTGGAATCGGACGACTGTCAAAACTCTTGTTTGTTCTTTGTCTGCTCAACCTGCTTGCCTCCTACACTGTTTGTTTAGATCTTCAGCTCATTGTAGGAGGAGATATCTGCATGATGCGCTCAGATTAAAGTAATAAGCCACTTATCTACATTGTACCACAGAGATCCCTGTGGACGAAGTCAGTCTCATGTCTGCATCGCAGGCAATTAAGCGGTCACTAATGACAATGCATTCGCTTTCAGAATGAAAACACGTTATTCTTAGTAATATACTGCTGTGAGGAAAGTTGTCAATAAAAAATACAGGTTCCATTGCTTTGATTACTAACCCTAACCCTGTGGGACTTAAAGTGAACAGTAACGTCAAATAAACAATAGACATGTGTTGGTATGCCGTGATAACATCAGCTGGTTTTGATGATCCGTCACGTCTTGCCTGTTTTTGTCCCTGTGCAGATGGCGGTCTCATGTCCAAGGACACCTTGCCCACTCAGAGCACCACACTGGAGGCTCTGTTGCGAGGAGAGGGACTAGACAAGAGGAACAATGCTAAGAACGACGAAGAGAGCTTGCTGGAGATCCAGGTTGGTTCAGTCACTCTCCCTGTGTTAAGCTTGCTGGTCAAATGTTTCAAATATGAATGTCCAGTGGTATCATGAATACCATTGAAAGCTGTGGCACTGAGAATGAAGTGTTTTGCCCCAGCCAGTTGCCAAGGCAGCTTGCCAAGTTTTTTCCAGCTGACCTGCAGGTCTTCTTAGCTGACTACTGTCCCACTAGTGGCAGCTTGGACAAGTGGTCTGCTTCAACTTTAATTTCCAGTTTAACGACCATTGCATATGCTTATCATGGTTAAAGCAACATAATGACTTCTAATATGAAACTTCATTTTAAATTTACTATTTCTATCAGTGGTGTCTGCAAGCTTATCTCATATCTGCACATCACACATTCCTCCAACATATGTACCTGTGGAAACATGGATATTTACAAAAGGAAGTCAAACAGGAAGACAGAGGTTTTAGCACCGTTGCTAATCCCTCCTCCCAAAGCAAACAGAGGTTATAAATCCTTAACATCTGTCAAGAAAATATTATGTGAGAACTACAAAGAGCTTTTTCTTTCCTCAGTGTTTTAGTAAACAGGCCTTTAATCAAAGTTGCATATTGAAATGGTCTTTCCTCTCTCCTGCTCTCTTGCTCCACGTCTCAGAGGGTTCTGGAGGCCGACGCAGCAGAAGACGCTTTCAATGATGATGATGACTACGAAGCAGACACTCCCAGGAGGAGACATCGAGGAAAAGGAAGAGTAAGTGACCAAATAGTCATATACCTCAGTTGTACAGTAGCCAAATCCACAATGACTTCGAAGGGATCTACATCAGCTGTGTCCCAATTCAGGAGCTTCATCCTTCAAAAGCTGCATGTGAAAACAAGTGTGTCACAGATGTCATTATTCAGTTTCTAGCCTTTGCCATTTCAAAAGCCCCTTCATGGCAGACAATTATGTCCTTCTTGTCCTGGGAAATGCGGGACCCAAAAGATGGATTTGTTGCAGCCCAACCTATCCCAAGATTCACTAAGTCCTGGTAATTAAAATAAAATGCCATCAAAAACCAGTAACATAGATTTTAATGGAATGTACTTTTAAATGTACATTTGGGGTTTTAACAGTACAACTGCGAGGAAAAAAAATCTGTGGAGGAGGGTTGCTAGGCAACAGGAGTCACTTTGCATGATAACATAACAGTAAGTGTGGGAAAAGCAAATAACGCAAAGCGAAAATCCTTTGTCGAGCAGATCCTCTCATTTCGGTTCAGACTTCTCAGTCTACGATGGCTACCGAGGGCCACACCTTTCACTGACCATGTCCTCCAGAGAATGCACCCCATCAATTAGGACACAGCTACTGTTTTGTCATCTTCGTAAAACAACGTTGAATTACAACTACATCAAGTGTGATTTGTCTAGGCCTGGCTAAGGCATTGCAATCTCTCTTGATATATACAAATACATCTGTGATGCAGCTTGACAACTCATATTGGAAGGTATGTTCTTCATTGTAATTTTTTGTGTTTGTTTTTTTTGTTACCTCAGGGACGGGGTTCAGGCCGTCGGAGGACAGATCTGGATGACGACAAGCCATACGTCTGTGACAGTAAGTGCTGATAAAGTCTGAAACATCAGGTTTTTCTTACTGAAATCCTTTCAGCTAATGAGATTACTGTGTTGAGCTAACAATATGTTGCTGTAAATTCCTCAGAGGCTTCTTCAGCCTTTTTCAATCTTATAGTCTTTGAGTTAATATACTGCCAACAACCTACACCTACAACAATTACTGTGACTTTAGTACATTACATATTGAGAAACTATTTGTTGTGTATATAATTTGTATATAAAATATAGATTGTGGAATAATGTACAGAGGACACCATGTTGCGAATCCTGGTTTTCTTACTGCATCTCAGACATAACTTTTTATTGGCTGTTGGTGAGACTGAAGAAGGAACTCACTAAGTCCAGATCTTTTAATGGAATTCAAACAACTTCAACAAATTCACATATGAAGATATTCTGAAAATCCTGGGGAGGCCGGTTGTTAAAGGCAGTGCAATTTAATCTGTTTTTAGAGATGAAACTGGAGGTTTAGGGAGGTGAACTAGTTCACTGCAGGCTCAAGTGTTCCTGTACATGCAAGTTGCATGTTGAAATCCAGACAGGCTCAGGGATTGGATTTAAGTCTTGGTCTTGTGACTCTTCCTGAACATCACGTTCTCATACTTGTCTTCCCCTCTTTTCAGACAGATACAAACAAAAGCAGAACTCAAAATCTTCGACCTCAGGTACCTTAATTTGTACGACAGTTGTTTTGTTTTGGTTTTTTTTTGTTTAGTTTTTTGTTTAGTTTTTTGTTTTTTTAAGATATTTATTTTGATAAATTTTTAAATGGCAGTGGTGCAAGTTCTGTGATTATTGATTCAGCCCCTATATTATCTTACTTTTCTTAAGCTGAAGAGTGCCCTTGGTGCTGTGAAACTGAGACTGGTTATTATGTTGTCTGGGTTTGTGTTTTATTTGACTGACTACGGTAATCAGATCCTAAAGTGCTCACTTTTTTTTTTTTCGTATGGAGCCAGAAGTTGAATAGTTGCCTCCATTAAATGTTTAATTAGTTTTCCTATTTATGGTAACAGTTTGTGCTGCTGAATACAAGAACTGCATGTAGTTTGTACTTCTGCTTCGTAATTGAGGGATGCACCAGTTTGGCAGACGCTTGGCGGGTGTTTGACTCGCAGCTCAGGGCAGGTCTCATTGCAATCAAAGGATGTTGAAGTCTTTATCCTAAACACAAGTTGGCATAAATGGAAAATCTCTATTTAAAAAAAGTTACCAAAATTCTATTTGTGAAATAAAATGCGGCCACTCTATGTGAATATCTGTCTACTGTTTATTGCAGTCTGTGCAAAACGCTACAGGAACCGTACGGGACTAAGTTACCACTACACCCATTCCCACCTGGCTGAGGAAGGCAGAGCTGGAGAGAGGAACACAGTGGCATCCAGGTCCCCCTCTGTACCACAGACCGACAGACACAAACGTAAAGGGCCTCACTGCTCTTCCTGTCATTCACTGCAGTGCTTGTTTTCCTTCAGCAAACCAAAAAATATCCTGTGCAGAAAGCTGGCATGAAACATATCAGCCAATTCTTAGTGTTAACGTTTCATTTGTTTTTGCCTATTTAAATACTGATAACACCATTTTTATAATTATCTTGGGTGCCAGTACAGATACAAAAATAGATAAGGAGATACTGTACTGTACTTGTGGAATGTATTGATTTTAGCTCATAGTCGTGATTTTTTTTTTTTTTTCTCTAAAGATTAGAGCACCCAATGGCTCATTTTTCTGTGTTAAATTAAGGAGAACAAAAACATTTATTCCACAGTATGTAAGCTGGTGGAAAAGGTATCTTTGTATTTTTACTGATCAGTAATAGCTGGGACTTTTTTTTCTGGAATTTTTCTTACAGGTCCAAAGGGTCCTGGTGGGGCCAGCATTCCCAACAACTACTGTAGTAAATGCCAGGGCTCAAACAAAAAAACGGGTAAATCTGGGTCTCCCTGCTCTGGCTGCCAATGCACAAGTGAGTCAGTACACAACAAAATGAAACTTCATCTTCTGAACTAGATCCAAAGTGAATGATTTGGTCTTGTAATGTCATCCGACTCTCTACTGCTTCAGCTGACGGCGGAGAAGAGAAGGAAGATGGGACTTTTACCGGAGCTGAGGAGCTGTTCGGCACCACTTCAGAGAGTGACACTTCCACCTTCCACGGTTTTGAGGACGATGAGCTGGAAGAGCCTGCTACAAACAGCAATGGGATATCCAACCGACACAGATAGAGTGAACCTTTTAGAGTCAAGAGACAGTGTTTTTCTTTTTCTTTTTTTTTTCTTTTTTTTGTTTGTTTTTTATATGGATTAACCTCTGGCAAAAATTTGCTGCTTCTTTTTTCAATGTTTTATGTTTGCAGAAAGCACAAATTGATCATTTCAAGACAGAAATGCAAGTGATATTTTATCTACTGAACATTGTTGAATAATTTATGAACACTTTTTTTACATATATAAATATATATATTAACTTTTAAGGCAATGAACAACTGTCAGTGTTTGTTGACAAGTGACTTGGCCTTCACGCAGAACGGAGGATGTTTTTGGAGCCCCCCCCCCCCTCGCTGGAGAAGTATCATAAACATGTTGAACAAAAAAACACTGGAGAAATTAGAAAATTTAAGAATTGAATATTTTAAAGGAATGAATGATACATTTGGGGGTTGATTGAATGTATCATTCAGACCTACATTTTGCATACTGGATGTTTTTTTTGAACCAGTAGTGGCTGTTACTTTGAAGGCCTCTTCTTCTGCTCCCACTTTGGATTAAGTTTGTATGAAAATGAAGGAACCAATGAACGGACTGCCACAGGCCACTGGACATCTCTGGATGAAGAAGTCTATATGAATACAGTCTTTAAAGATGTGGTGGACTAACAAAATGGAAGGTAAGCAACATGTGAAGAGTAATTTGACTTTGCTGGTGAAAAGGCTTCAATCAGCTCACCCTTCTGACACACAGGAATCAAACAGGATTATAGTTTACAGATCTGCTGGTGGCTCCAGGGAAGACGGAGGTGGCTCATCAGTTTGGTCCAGGCTGAAATATTTCAGTAACTAAATGGTACCAGTTGGCGGATATTCCTTGGCCCCAGAGCAAGGGCCCCTGATTTTTACTCCTGTGCCTCAAAATTTAAATCTTGTCATCAGCCTATGCTGCACTTTGTATTCAGTGCTAATTAGAAAGCGTTAGCACATTAACAAATAAAAGTTGTTTAACATGTTGGCCAAGGTACCTGCTTGACGCAAGTATATTAACGTTGCTCTAAAAGCACCGTTGGCCCACATGGCCTGTCAGAGCTGCTAGTGTGGCTGCAGTCTCATGGTCTTGTTGAGTCATATTGTGTGCAAGTCTAACCCTTCATGTCTGTGTTACACAGGAGCACTCAGCACATTGGCCCAGAGGTGGGGGGTGACCAGTGAAGAAGAGGATTTAACCCTCAATAACTGATGAGCCTTCATTTCCTCTCTGACTTGGGCCTAAAATAACTGACTGAAACGGATGAATAGGCATCCACCACTTCTACAGGCCATGTGGCCTAATTGAAGCAACTGCTCCCCAGACGATATGTATTGATCTCCCCTGAACATTTGATATGTGAGTAGATCCAGCTTTGTTTCATCTTTTCTGCACTGTGCTGGAGCTCCACTGAACTATGGGAACACTAAAGGCCAGGCCTTTGGATTGTTTGTGCCCAACGGGTGCATTTGGGGCCTCCCGTGGCCCAGCCTGCCCACTCCTGCTCTGTGACTCTGTGTCTGCTGTGTGATCTGATGTGACACTAAGACGTCATTATCCTCATCACTGTGCCAGCCTGCCGCTCTGCCCTGGAAAACCAGCTCTGACAGCCATGACCCTCCAACCTGATTTGACCAGTGAACCCCTGAACCCCAGCCATAGAGATGGTGCTCAAATTCACCACAACTACATGCAGACCTCTGGACTACTTCTATTAATACTCTGACATGGACGCAAAGGTTTTCTGCTTCAGTCCCTCTGTCTGGTTTCGCTCAGCCTCTTCTGCCTCTCATCTCTAATGGGCTGCAGTATTTTAGTTTTTTTTAGGGGGGGGGCATCGTTTCTCTGTTGTGTAATATTTCTGTTTTGAACTCCTTTAAGTTAAATTAGTATGACTTCTTGGGTTTGTTCAGACTGTATCAATACCTCTGTCCTGATCAGGTGCACAATAGCCACAACTACTCAGGCATCTTTCATTTCCTCTGCTGTTGGTTGTTCAGCCACTCAGCCCTGATTCATGTGATTTGTATTGAGTTGGTGAGGAAGGACAGAAACATCAAACATGGATCTCATTACAGTCAACTACCAGGGGTTTGAGATGCTGCAGTCCTGTGCTATAGGAAAACATTGCAATAACAAGCTTCATCTCTGTCTGGTCTTTGCTGATTTTGTCCACTTTTGGTTTCAAATCTATAGCCTCAGTAGGTTTTGCCAAGAGTGAGATTCATCTCAGATACGTTTTGCTAGTGAGACATGACCCCACTCAGAGCCGCAGACCTGGTGAGAAGTGAAAACTGTAAAATCCAACATTTGTGACATTTGAGTGTTTTAGAGGGGCCTAATTGCTTTATGACATTTAGAAGGTGCTTGAAGTACTGTATCAAAAAGCCTTTTAAGTCTATAGGTTGCACATGCTGTGTAATAGGTCCTCGCACTTCAATGTGAGTATTTGATGCCGTGTAATAATAGCTGCTCCGTTTTTGAAGCTAACCATTAATGTCTTGCTAGTGCAATCAAACCAACTTTCTTCACTTCCCTCAGGGACCCTCCACACAGCAGTTTATCTCATCTGGGCAAACAATGGATCTGAGACCTGTCTACTATCTTGTCGCCTTCTCCTTTATCAGCTGTGTAGTGTTTCCACAGTAAAGTTATGTCTTTTATCTTCTGAAGTCATGCCAATAAGTGAAAGCATGTGTCATCATAACCTGCTAAATGTTACCGTCGACAAACAGGCAAAGTGTGGTGCAGTTCTGAACAAAAGGAGAAGCTCCTAAATGAAAAAGTCAGTGATGCCTGCTTAAGATAATGTGTCACCAATCATTGAATGGCCTGTATACCTCGTCAAAGACACAGCAATAGGTCCTGGTACTCTCTTGTCAAGCCTGGCGGGGTTGGAGAGGGAGGATTGAGGTGGGAAAGGAGCCAAGAGAAGATGAAATGGACATGACTGGTTGTTTCATCTTCAGCTGTAAATACAAGTCCAAATGGAGAGAATGAAGTCTTTGTTTGTTAAACTATTTTTATTGTTCTGAAAAAAATAAAGAAAAAAAATGAACATTCATGCTGGATGTTATTTTATATGGAAAAGTCCATAGTTCATTTATCAAAGAGCTGATGAATGGAAGAATCCAAACCGGCTCAAGAGTTTGGAGTGACCCTCAGACTTTGTGAGCAAACAAGGGGGAAAACATGTGATGGGAGTCTTTAAACATGATTGGAGTTAAAAAAAAGTATAGTTTAAGAGCACTGCACATGGATCCTGTGAAATGTAATCTCACTTTGTCAGCGCATTTAAACTTGTGCAAGACACTAGATATTAAAATTGAGAAACTTATAAAAGCTCAGAACGACAATTTGTGATAGTTCCTTTGTACATGCTAGGAGTTGAAGGTGGAGATGTTTTCTGCATTACCAAGACAGAAGGGTTTGTTTGGGCAGCCCTTCTTTGTTTGGTTTGCTGCACCATCCAACACCATATCTGCACTGTACACTTCTAACATGACTGATCCCCCTCTTAATTTTATATTGCACTCTAGTTAATATTTAGGTGAATTTGACTTTAATAACTTACTGTTTGAGTTATATATCTGTGTTTACAATCCTTTTTCCCTGGAGAGCCTTTTTTACTGCTCTATTCTCTGGACAGAACTGGGTGTCTAAAATGGTGCATAGGGTTTAATCAGCTTTTTAACATTAATAGTCTATTAACTATTATTAAGCTTGAAATTTGGTGCCATTGTTAAAGTCTGAAACAAAAACACTAAGTTCAAGTTCCTCAAATAACAATGCCAAAAGTGCGAATAAGCGAAAGGTCTCTCCCCACAACCTTTTGTATTCTTTAGTTTCATAAAGGAGCAGAGCAAAACACCAATAAGGCAACGGCACAGAGCAGACAGGTCCAGAGTGTTTATTATTTGGTACCCATGAACAGATAGCAGGTGCTTGAGTGTTTTAGAGTGCCTGTAGTTATTTTGCTTACTGAGAAACTAAAAGCACAAAATGCCCTGAATATGTTACATGCATAGTAATGTGCCCATATCATAATAAAGTGTGCTTTTGGATAATGAAATTTAGCCATTTTACATCTACAATGCACTCTGTACATAGTGTCATTGTGTTTGTGCTGAGAATAAACATTTGGTACACTGACTCAGGTTAAACATTGCTCTCTACCTTATAATCAAGAGGTTATCGGTTCATTATAATAATGATAATTATTAATATTACCTGTACAGTACATTGCAACAACTCTAATAAAAAAACAAAAAACACATGATTTTCTCATTCAGCAGTGTTAGTCCTTCACTGTCGCAGTCATTGGCCTCATGGGGGAGCTGTGAGATTGAAATCTCTTAAATCCGAGGGCTTTCTGTCTATATGAGGAGGTTGAAGCAACAGTGGAGCTAAGACGCCTTAATGTTCAATGTGTGGCACCCGTGACAGAACAGATATTGTTCTTGGTTGCATTTCAGGGCTTTGATGTCTGTCCACTGAGGTGTGTTGCTCCAGTTCAGGGGCTTTTCCTCATCTGTGCATTGTCTTTGGAGAATCAAACCGTCTAATATGCTATTATGCTTCAATAACATGCACCGTTTTTCCCACAGCCATTAAAACACATGACACTATTAAACAGAGAATCATGGCACACATTTTGCCAAAAAAAAAAAAAAAAAAAAAAGGTCAGGTTTCAGTATTTTCAGAAAACAAAAGATGGGAAAAATCATGCAGTACAAAAACAACAAAACATAAACAATCCCATATTGGGAAGCAGGCCTAGAAATATCTCCATGATTGGAGAACAGCTATTTTTGACATCATAATATCCTTCAATATGAGGTGAACACAACACAATGCAGTCTACAACACTGGTCCTGTGGTTTATCCGCCACTAGATGGACCCATGTCACTGGAAACATTGAGAGCTTCACTAAAACGAGAGCCCAACAAGCATGTGGATGCTATTTCGCACGAGACAGTGAACACTAGAGACCAAATTAAACCTCAAATCACTGTGATTCACACCAGGCATCGAAGCATCTCATACAAGTCTTCACATGGACAATTGAACTGATTAATCTGACCGTGCAGCACTGAAATTGATTCTTTCATAAGTTGAAGCCTGGACGTTGTTAAAGCTGTGGACCATTTTAAATGAATCTTTGCCATAAGTCTCATTACAAAGCACTGTTGCAGATATGAAACATAAATCCTGGAAAAAGACATTTGGATGAATCAAGCAACAGTACATTGTGGATGCTACATTAAGCCCTTATGCCGTATTTTGGAATGTAATGAAGCATGAAATATAATAGCATCAAAAATAAAGTTCATAGATGTCATTAAATATAACTGAGGAAAACCAAACTTGTATACTTGAGTTCTGCCTATATTCACTATTTACCTGGCATGTCACATGCTTTTTAATAAACAGTTACAATAGACATTTCAAAGTTAGAAAAAGAGGTTAGATATATTTCTAAAAAAGGCAAAAAAAATAAAATAAAATAAAATAAAAAAGTGGTCTCACGCTTTAGTTATTGCTGGCGGCCTTGCAAGTACAGAGACATATGTAAATTAGATTAGATGTCTGTGTTGATGTGCTTCTTTGATTTTTTTATTTTAAGCAGGTATGAGTTAGGAATGGCCACAGCTGCTTTAGGACAATTTTAAAAATTGCCAATTCCTTTTCAGTGTTATGGCAAAGAGCTTTTAAGTGCAGTTTTTTTTTTTTTTTTAAATCAAAGACTATTGTTGCTTTTGATATTCAATAAACATGTCTATAAAACACAATGAAAACAATAAAAACTCAGCTTAGTCAACAAGTGGCCAAACAATTGCTTGGCCAGCTAATGATGGAAAGAGTGCAGTCCAAGTCTGAATGTGCTTATACTGTATGCTGCATGCCATGTAGTGTGTGGCTGATGTTCCCCTTATCAGCATTGTCTTTTCCTAAGTGTTTCCGTTTGGGCTTTTCAACCCAACAGGCCCCAATATTGCACTAACACTATGGCAACAGTCCTCGGAGCGGCATCTGAGAGCTTCTGCAGCAGTCCCGTCAAGGCCAGCTCCACTGTCTGTGCCTCAGCCCTGGCCCCTGTGTGGCGGTCACCCCTCCAACGGGGTCTGGCCGTGCCCCTCCAGCACAGGCTGTGTCAGGATGACTGCATCAGGCCTGTCAGCCGCTTTCCCGTCAAAGACTTGCCCTAGAAGGTCAATTAAAACCAAAACACATTACTTCTGACAGCAGAAGTACTTCATAAATCACAAAGAATCTCTGGCAAAAAAAAAAAAAAAAAAAGATTATATTGAAAATGCTAAGCTGCAACCATTCATGTTATTATGTTAACTTATTCCCACATACACATCCTATTACTGGTCTAAAAGCCACAGTAGAGTGTAATATGGTTATAACTGCAAAAGCCTCTGATAGTGAGCCAGCCAGTGTGGTTTGTGATATGAGCAGCCCCAGCTCCAAATGACTTACCACACTGCGGGTGAACTTCTCCAAGGAGGTGCGGCGGCCCTGTTCAGTGTCTGCTGGCTGCTGTTTTGGGAGGGGGGAAGCAGGGTGAGTGTTTGGGTCAGGTACGGGTGTTGACCGGGTGAGTTGGAGGGAGTCAGGAGTGATGTTGTTAGCGAGGGGGGTAAAAAAGGGGGTCAGGCATTCCAAGAAATGATGGGCCAAGGACAATGCGGGGGGGAGGGGGTTGCATTTTTTTTTTTTTTTTTAGGAATGGAGTGGTGTCAGTGAGAGGCCAGCAGGAGGAGCGGTGTCCAAACGGAACAGGGCAGAAAGGCTAGCATGAACACAGGCAGCTGTGATTTGCTGAAAAGCTCCATATTACACAATAATAGCTAAATGGCTGTTTGTTCAGCTGTGCAAGTCTTAAAAAAGGACAGTGATGAGCTACAGTAGGTAAACAAGATCAGATAAAACCTACAAAATCCCCTTGTTAAAATATTTTCACGTGTTAGGCTGCATCTGTCAACTGCCTACATACTGGATTGTCTGTTGTATTTATATTGACTACTGTCAGCTTGTTTGTGGCTGCTTGGTTCAAGACTATTCCTTTTTAAATCATTTTGCATTTCCCTACACCTGCAGTGTGGGGACAAAATTTTGGTCATTTCAGGGGTATTGCTGGCACAAAGCTCTCATACAATATCAAATTATTGTTTGCCAGACCTTTGTTAGAGATGAGAAAAGTTACTGATTGACTGACAGTAAAATGTTCCACTGTTGCAGCACATGAGTGTGTTATTACCTCAGTGTTCAAGTTGTTTGAATTATTTTGCTTTTCACGTACAATATATCACAAAAATGGCATCAGCCTGCGGTGGAAGAAGTATTTTTTATCTTTTAAGCAAGCAA
The DNA here is from genome assembly GCA_034769265.1 of Remorina albescens. Taxonomy (NCBI): domain Eukaryota; kingdom Metazoa; phylum Chordata; class Actinopteri; order Carangiformes; family Echeneidae; genus Remorina; species Remorina albescens. The sequence goes on from CM068488.1 coordinate 12,470,931, forward strand.
AGGCGCCAGCACCGCAGTGAAGTTAAGAAGCACTGTGTTATAAGTAAAAGTCACGCGTAAAGCATATCAGTATCAAAATGTAGAAATATTTAAAAGGATTTCAGAATAATTATATTGTTGTATTCTAATTGTTGATACGAAAGCATCTACCATGTTGCAGCTGGTAAATTTAGGGCTAATTTCAGACATTATAATGTCAGGTAGATTAATCTATAATCTACACGTGCAAATTAATGTGAAAGTAAAGCATTAAAACAAATGTCATGGAGAGAAAAGTAAAATATCCCACAAAATGTAGAAGTATAAAGAATAAAGATGAAAATACTTATGTATAAGGAAATCTACATTCTACCACTGTCACTTGTCAGCTAGTGACTCTAACCCTTAACTGTGTGCACACAATAAATATGAACCTGGTATGTCTTTTAAAACATGATCAGAATGATCAAGAATCAAGCCAATATGACAAATGCAATAAAAGTGGCAAAGCTTTGGAAAAAAAGAGGAAGTGACATCGAGGTCAGTGAGTGCGGCTCACCTTCTTTCTGGCTAACAGGAGATCTTGGTAGATGTTGGATCGCAAAAAGCGTGCATAGCTGTCACTTTTCATTAGCTTGAATATATGCTCCTGCAAGAGAAAGAAAGAAATGAACGTGTGTTGAACAGTGTGATACAGGTAAGAAAAAAGAGGAGTGGAATGAGGGGAATGAAATAATCCAACTATGGTGTATAACATTAAAAGGACGAGGGGAGGGAGCATAGCTGAGTAATGTCCTGCCAGTGAGAGCAGTTTCATGTCACACACCACCAACCCTACTTTGAAACTGGAGGAATCCACACCGAAGCAAGCGGACAACCTATTCATGGCATTACTCGCCTCATTATGCCCTGGCACAAACGCACTCCGTCATTCTTCCTCTGTATTCCTCCGTGCCCTCTCATTCATTCGCTTGTGTAACGTGAGTGAGGTGAAAGGGTTCAGTGTTTCTGTGAGTGGATGCGAGGAAATAAATGAATGAAGTGCGTATGTGTCGTCAACGGGGATGAAGTGGTGGATAAACCCATCTCAACTCAGAAAATGAGATTTTAGATTTTCTTCTAAGGCTAACAAATATCTTTCTTTTTAGTTTAGCTCCAGCTTGGTACTTTCTGTGTAGAGCCAGACGAATATTGGCTGTCTGTATGAGTACAGGTGTGTAAATGTTATACTGTGTCTGGTGTTTTTTTAACTTTTGGTGAGAAACAACACAGTCCACCTGAGCATCCTCGTAGCTGTATCGTCCAGGGTCCTTGAGGTTCTGGCTGGTGCGCTCATAGCTGTGAGAGTCCAGGTTGATGGAGCTCGGCGCCCCTTCAGCCAGGAACTCCTGCCAGATCTCCTGCGCCCTGGAGGGCACGTCCTGGAGTGGCCGTCGCTTCAGATCCTGCACTGCTAACCAGAAGCTATAACAGTGTCATATCTAATCAGTCACTTCCAAAGAATATACAGTGAAGTTGAGAAAAAAAACCAAAAACGTTTCTGTTTATGTTTCAGTCGTACATTTAATACACTTTCATTTAAGTATATAGCTATATTAATATGCCTGTTAATATGTGTAAGCAGCATTTTAATCCAGAAGCAGGTCAAAGTTGACCTATTTCCGTATTATGCCGAGTAAAGGATTACAGTTGTGTGTTTTTAGATCATCATACAGTTTAAAGTGTAGTACAAGAATCTCAAAACGGAACTTAAGCACATGTAATTAGTATTACCTGATTAAATCAGATACAAAATACCAAATAATATCATATTATAATACCACATTATTAAAATATGGGAACAAAAGCAACCTGAAATGATGAAAGAAGATCTGAATGAGAGTCTCACCGCAGGTTCTCTGAGCTGAACTCTGACTCAAGGAACTTCAGGAACTGATCTCGTCCTGTTGGGTCCTTCAACGCCTCCTCCAGAGAAAAGCCCCATTTCTTCACGCGCTGCTGGCTGGGATCGCGACTGCTGCAATAATACAGAACATAATAAACCTAATTATTAAAGCAGTTTATTGTTAAAAATCCTCCTTCATGGTCTACAGAGAGCAGACACACAAACTTCAGACCACAGCCATAGTTTCATCTTCTCATTAGAGATGACATAAAAACAAGCAGATCCCTTGTAATTTGGAAGACAGTTTATAAGCACCAAGACTGCTACGGTGCATGTGACCTCTGCACTGTTGACCCCAAGGCCTCACCTTGCGTCCAAGTCCCATAAGGACGTGTCGTCACTGACCCAGGGGTTTGGGGGCTCCGTGGCCGACACAAAGGGGTCGTACTCCATGAACTGCTCTGTGTAGGTCATCAGACTGTCAGCCACTTTGGAAACCTTCATGCAGTGTCTGTCCAGTTGGGTGTTCAGGAAGGTAATCTGACGGAGAGGAGAGAGAGAGAGACTAATGAGGAGGCTAAATACAGTAGCAGCTCATCAGTCTGTATCTTCGGCTGCCATTGTGATGGATGGGAGAGGAGGGCTGCTGGTAATGACCTGAGGACAAGACTGTCACACAGTGAGTTACCTCTTTCTGAACATCCTCTTTGGTGGGCTTCCTGGTCGGCTGGGAGCTGATGTGGATGGGACTTGGCTGGCTCTGACCATCATCTGGTACCCCGTACACCGACTGCAAAGAGCAGCGGGAGACACATGACTTGTTTTGATAGCATTGTTTTTTTGACAGATCAGGGACTCTAGACTGTAGTCTGATGAATGTCACGTGAGAGCTGTGGGAGAATGGCTGTACAATATGTGTCAGTGAAAAACAATTTTATTCAAGTTTGTTACAATTATTTGATGAAAATATTTTACAACTAAACACCTGCAAACATTTAGGCGTTGTAATTTTCATTGAAATAAATAAATAAATAAAATGAATAACGGATATATTTTGTTAAAATATTCTTATACACTACCGGTCAAAAGTTTGGACACACTTTCTCACTGAAATTAATAGGAAAGTGTGCCCAAACTTTTGACTGCTAGGGTATATACTTCAGAATTTTGTAATTTTTAATCTAAATAATCCTAAGAGTTAGATTTCACATTTCACTTTACAATGATCAGAGTGGTTGTGGCTGTTTAGGTGAGATGGTGCAAGACAATTTGGATACATCAAGGTGGTATTCCTAAAACTGTGTGAGGAAAGATTGTGGGGCGAAGTAAAGCCACGGCCTCTGTCTTTGCTCACCTTTTTTACCCTGTGTGGGTTCCTCTCTCTCCGACACTTACGGATGTCCATCTCTGTGGTGTTGACACAGCCTGGCTGTAGGAGGCATCAGGAGACAGAGTGTGTTTCTGGATCTGATAACAGCACATATTGTCTGTGCCTGTCTTCCTCACACGACACGATGCCATTTCTTTATTCATCGATGCCATGCTCACAAAATCCTCAAATCCAAAGAGACTGGCAGTAAATCTGATTCTGCTGGCACCAACAAAACATGACCCTCAGCTGAAAACCTCCATCTTTTTAACTCACCACTGGCCGATGGACGTCCCAGAATGCCCTCTCCTGGCTGTCCAGGATCTTCCTCTCTGCCTTGTCCTTCTTCCTGTCGATCCTGCGAACAGAGGGAACAGACCACTCCCATATAGACTTTCTACCTCTGAAACAGCCCATCAAACACAAAAACTCACTAAATTATGCCTCAGGATTAAGGCACACACACACTCTGCCATTTACACACAGAGACGACTGACAGGCCAGAAAAGCTGAAGAGTGAGTCTTAACCTGTCTGCTCACTTCACCCAGCCTTGCCTGCTGCTGGTGGGGCCAAGCTCTTACATAACTGACATTTACCAATTGGTCCTTGCTAAGCATTGTTTACTCTGCAGATGGAAGAGAGCATATTGCTTTCTGCATGGCCCCAGTCGTTCATAAAACAGCAGTCACTTGTCAGTGATATTTATCTGAACATTTTCTGTAGACGTTCATCACTGAACAACAGAATTTAGTTCTTAGTATTGTGCTTACACTTGCCAGCCACCAGATGGAAGTCTTACAAGACAGCAAAGTTAGGGAGAAATGTATGTGGGTTTAATTCCATGGAGGAGTATTGGCTGTATTTAATGCACATATCCCTCCAGTCTAAACAGAGCATAACATCAGAGCATGGTTAAAGAGGAGAGTAATTCCCATCTGACACTGCACACTGAGGCATTTTCTCATACATACGGAAATAACGCTCAAGCATATTTCAAACATATGGCCAAAGCTTTGTGTTTGTACACTACGTCATGTTTTAATAAAAAAAATGTAAAAAAAAATCTAATTTCACTGACTTCTCTCTGTCCCCACAGTCCTCATACTGCAAGTGTGTGATGTCAGTGTGGCACTGATATCAGGAGGTGACGTGTTTGTGATCCACGTGTACACACATGACTCACTTGACTTGAGCCTCAGCTTGCATGAAGATGAACTCCCACTTCCTGGCAAAAGCCCTCTGCAGTCGGGCGAGGTTCTCCTGGAGGAACCAATCAAGGCAAAGCTTTACAACAGAAGGTTATTTCCATCCAAGGCCTTCAGGTGATTATGTTGGCCATTCACTGTGATGGTGTGTAATAACATTGGCTTTACTATTGTTGAGATGAGACAACCTGTGACTACAATGTCCCTGAACGTGTCACTGACCTGCTGATACCACACAGGTTTAATGCTCTTCTTTCACACATACTATTGAACTACAATGTAATATCTATTCCTTTGAGTGTAGCTGCTTTCTTAAAGGAATAGTTTGACATTTTTGGGAGTACACTGATCCACTTTCTTGAAAAAGAGCAAGGTTAAAAGCAAAAAATAAAGCTCGTTAATTAAATACTACCCATGGTTTGTTTAATCCATGCACAAGACAGAGTACAAAAATGGCACGTTGTGCTTTTACTGGGGTCATATGCTGAACTATTACTGAGCCAGGATTCGCACCTTTTTACATTCCTGCAGTGTGACATGTTTATACTTGGATTAAACAGTCAAGGTCTTAACTGTGAGCAGTGTTTTTGGGTGCATTTATTACTTTTTGCCTTTATTATATTGACAGTGAGAGAGAAACAGCAATGCAGGGGGAAAGAGAGGGTATGACATGCAGCAAAGGGCCAGGTGGTAAGTGGCACCCTGCTATGGGTTCCACTTGGGCACCCATGTCATAGTAAGCATCTTTTATTTAATGATGCTGCTATCTTACAGCTGGCTCTGTCTAGCACAGTGCTAATACAAACGTTAGCAGCTGTAATGAGAAGGTTTTCAGTTTGCCCTCCACTACTCTGTGAAAGCTGACAGGATTGGTTTTTGACTGATGTGAATCCCTGACTGCTGCCTGGATCTGTTTTTGATGACACTCTCACTGACTCATTGCAGTTCCAGGGTAAAAATGTGCTGCCATGGCTGTTTCTGCTTATTTCACTGACGATGTGTCTTGTATTATAGTATACATGACAGTTAGGAGGATGTCGTTAGGCTAAATGTACTGTATGTTTGGATTTAGTGTCAGGATATGGTAGAGTCTCTTCATCCAACTCTGCAAGAGAGTTACAAAAAATGTTGATCAATATTTTCCCATTCACAGACTCAAAAGAATTAGTAAAATTGGAAAATGACTTTGTTGAAATTGCTGGAATTATGAAGGTTTCATTTTCACTGATATTGCAAAGAGAGGTTTATAGACCTGAGCAGACTTGCCAGTTTTGTTCATTGCAGAGTTGTAATTTTGGATTATTATCTGTGATCTGAGAACAGCACTGGCCAATCTCCAACAAAAGGTCACAACTCATGCTCAGTGGAATTCAGCGCTGTGTTATATATTTGGCTTTGTTAATAATCCATACTGCACACATATCAAAGCTGCACAAGGAAATGTGTATTCTTTATAAACCCAAACAAGCATCTGTCAAAGATACAGTACATGACCTGATTACAAAGAGAGAAAAAACAAGCAGGCATGTAACAGTGAGAGCAATGAGGCCTGGAGGCACAAAATGACCTGGATAGGAGAGAAAGGAAGAGTACTGGACAATAGATGCAGAGTAATTCAGAATATTAAAGTGCCGTGGGTAGGTATTCTACGCCAGCAAGAGATCAGCACTACAGTAATGTCTCCCTTGGCACTCTATTGATCTGCTGAGGCAAAGTAGGCTCACAGAGGTTTTTGTTTACATTTTGGTGGCCAGTAAATGGCTGAATCATAATCTGCCAAATGTTGGGCTTGAAAAAGTCAAATTACTTTCCATGAATTGGTTTAAAAGGCTGTAATATGATAAAGGCTTCGGGCATTTGGAGGTCCTGGAGGACTGTGTATCAGGTTTTTTGTTCTTTGGCAAAGTGAAAGAAAACAGGAAATTCAGTGTGTCATCACATTATGGTCCACACCCCATGATAGCATTGAACTGATAGCTTCCCAGCAATAAGCTGGAGCAAAGTGGCACTGTACTCACAGCCTCGTAGTCGGCGAGCTCAAGCCTGGCTTTATTCTGCATGGTGCGCTTACACAGGTAAATGGCTGGAAAGGGGAAAAGAGACAGAGTGAGACAATGACGAGGGCAATAGAGTTAAATCAAGTTAGGTGTGATGGGTCATATTCTTTGTGCAGAACAAGAAAAAGTATATTTCCAGTGGCTGGTGCTGTTGTTTTTCACCGAGGTCTCATCTGTGTGAACAAACACTAATGACTGTTGTACCAAAGCAGGCAGGAAATGTGTGGTCTTCTGAAATAACAAGCCTGGAGTGAATGCCATGCAGAGATGCTCAGATATGGCTGTATGGCTGTCCCTTTACTTTGGCTAATCCTATCCCACTGGGCTCCCTCCAGAGGGTGCTCCCCAGAGGCCAGATGCATTACAGGGAACGACCCCATGTATCGATACTCAGTGAGAGTTTGTTTCAGCAGTGAAGGAAGATGGACAGCTGAAGCCATTAGTGAGATCTCACTGCTTCGTAGAAAGAGTCAAAAATTGATAGAGAGAGCGTGACTCACCATAGTCTGTGTTCTCAGGCTCCCAGCAGTTTGAAGGCCAAAAGTATGGAGACTGACGAAAGCAGAAGGGGATGAAACAGAAAGATTTTGTTTATTTACTCACACGATCACTCATACATTCTCTTTCCATAAGTGTCTAGAAAAACAATAATGTTGGAGTCTCACTTCTACTACCACCCACACCCCTTCTGTTCTTCGCTTCCACACAAAGTCTAAAGACAACTCTTTGTTTGATAATGATCCTTGACCACCATGTGCTGCACATAACTATCTGGGGAGCAATGGTAGCTATGTTCGCCCTATCAATATTCAATTGTCTATTGCAACTGATGTTGCACATTGAAAGTTCATTCGCAAGTTCATTAATAATGGATCACTCACATCTATCATGCATTCTTAATATTTAGAACGTGGTGATTCTCCACCACATATTTCACTTCCACTATTATTCACAGTGTTAATTAGACTCAGAGCTAAAGGCTGATGCAGATGAATGTGCTTGCTTGAATGTAATGAACAGAAAGGTTAACATTGCTCTCGTTGAGCACTATGCTTGTAATTACCACTCAGATCAGCATCAAATTTCATCTTAATACCTCACATGGGCCCAAAACAAAGCAGAGGAATTCATGACAAACAGCAGAAGACAGTTGTCATTAAATCTGGGTCATCTACCAGAATAGTATCTATTTTTAGGTCAGCAAGGAAAAATACCCCCATGACTACTTCTAACAGCACAACTCTGGAGACTGGCCAGTACAAATGAAATGCATCACAGACTCTTCAGAGAGCTTCTGATGATGTGGGCCTGTTGCATCTTGACAACATCAGGGTAATATTTTTAGCTGCCGCTGAATGAGCAAGCCCGACACATAATGCCCTCCCTGCGCAGGCACAATAATGGCTTTTAATCTCAAGCAATAGCGGTGAAGATAAATGTATTAAGAGGTAGATTGAGGGGGAGGAGCAGGGGTAGGTTGGTGACAGAGAAAAGTGCAGAGCCAGCATGCAGCCAGCTCAGTACTTCCCAGAAGAGCACCTGCCTACTGTAGGTGGGTGGCCAGATTAAGATTCAAATGGCTGGAGCCCATCAGTGGGACGTGCCAAAGTTCATGCTGGATCATGTAGAACAAAGAAGAAGAAGAAGAAACAAAAAAAACCAACCCAAGTCCAACATGGATAGAAGGGACTGACCTTGGTAGGATGAGTAATAAGCATAGCAGGGTTTGCTCTCATTAGTGCATTTCAACGAACATATCCCTTATGATAACTCTCAGCATCTCATTATCCTGCATTCCACGACCTCATATCTACCATGGTGGGTGTTTTTATACCTGAAAGCGATAAAGGGTTCCATCGTCTTTAAGCGTCAGGACGTGGTCAGAAATGGGGAAGATGTAGCCATGTGCAGCCACCAGACTCCCAAGGTGGATGGCTTCAGCTGTTGACAAGAGAGAAGGCACACAATAGGGAGAGCTGGGGTCACCTCCAATTGCCTTCTTTCTCTTCACTTGAGCTCTATTGTGCTTAAAAGTAATGGCATATTTTCTCAGGAGACCTACCTGGATCCTCAATGGAGAGGTTTTTCATCAGCCATTGAACAATGTCGGCCCCTTGAATTCAGAGAAGGACATTGGTTAGAAGTGCTGGCACAATCCCATATCTGCAATAGAATCAGCAAATGTTCAAATACAAAAACACAACTGAGGCTTGAAGAAAGTGTCTGTGATTCGTTTCTGTTCAAAGCTGTGGGTCAGAACTGTCAAAGATGAGTAGGTGTCTAAATATAACATAATGTTAACAGGTTTTCAGCCCCCTCTTCCTCCTCCTCGTCTCTCTGCTCCTGGACAGCACAACATCTGGCCTGGCCTTCAAGCTTGGCAGAGGCTGCTGACAGAGAGCGTGAGGCAATCAGGACTGGAGGAGCCATGTGAAGGAGTGACTCAGAGAGAGCCTCTGGGAGGGAGGGAGCAACCCCCCCCCTCCATCCAACGCTGGTGACTCACTTCACACACAAACACACACATACACGTACACAAGAAGGAGTACAGTTCGTACATGGAGAAGGGCAGAGACAGAAAAGAAGAGGAGAAAGGGAGCTTTTCAGTGGTCTGACAAGGTCAGCGGCACAGCACAGGCACTTCCCTCAGCGGCTGGGGTCTTATGGGCAGAGACATCCTCTGCCTCCAACTATAGTAGCACCAATTTAAATGAGCCCAAAAGGTCAAATTAACTTTACTGATTCTGTCACAGCCAATCTGACTGAGCTAAGTTGCTGGGTAGGATAACAACATACACACACGCATACACACAATGCGAGTAGCATTGCAAGTAGATCAGGTAGGAGAAGCTCTGATTAGGGAGTGAAGACACAAGGAACTGCAACATGTGTAAATGTGCCTTCACACACACACACACACACACGCACACACACACATACACACACACACACACACACACACACGCACACACACACATACACACACACACACACACACACACACACACACTCACAGATACAGTAAACAGGCATGTACACACACACTTATGCAGACAAATACTCACCTGATACCACACTGGGGATTTTGGAGAGGAAGCTCTTGACCGTCCGGATGGCTACACCTCCTGCCTTCTCATCTTGTATTCGTGTTACGATGTCTTCAATCTGTGGGGAGACCAGAGTTATTGTTTCATGTTGTATGTTCCACAATAGCCATTAAAAAAGCTGTAACAAGACAACTTCTCCTTAAATTTAATTTATTTTAAAAATGCACTATAATCGGCTAATTTTAAGTAATTACAGGAGTAATTAAAAAGTACATTCATGATTTGCTTAATGCTCCAACGCTTGGCCACTTGTGGGTGGCAGACAAATCTGTTAACACTGACATATTATCAACTTAGAAAGGTATTTGTTTTAATATGCCACTTATAAGCAGCAAAACAGTTTATTTATCCAACTGAGTCCAACAGAATGATATTAGCATTAGCAGTAACATTTGAGTCATATTGGCCTCATGACAAAACTAAGTTGAGTAAACCCCCCCCCCCCTTTTTAGCAATTTATAGCAGCTAAATGTTCACCAGGTACTGTTAACATTGTCTCTCTGTTAGGTGGCTGATAGGAACAATGAGTTTGTGGATGCCAGATCAGTGATGCTGGAAAATGACCTTGGAAAAGCACAAAAAGCTGAATGTGGGTTTGATAATGATTTAAAGTGACACTCTTGTCAATATTTCAGCTTAGATCTTAAAAACAGAATGGCTTTGGGTCAACAGTTAAATACAATTTGATATTTTACGGAAACGATACATACAGTATTCTCGTGGTTATATTGCCTCGCATTGCTGTGACTTAGCTTTAGAAACTCAAGCCAATTGTAAAAGGCCGTCACAGCTTTTCCCCAGAGGCAGAGGTACACATCACACCTTCGATGCAGACAGAATCCAAAACCCATCACACATCAGCCACCTAAAATTAGGCAGGGCAAAGCTCGCTACTCAACCACTGTACATGGGACAGCAGCATACTGTAAACAAGCAAACATGCAGTCATCAAGGACATGGAGGCACATGTAAACATTCGCATGAACATACAGAAATCCATACACAGTATATATATTGGTAAACAATTGAACATAAAAAGGTACTCAGCTGGGCTCAGGTCAAATATTGATGTGAGCAAGCAGTGCTCTGCAGAGTCTCACTAGGAATCAATCTACATCAAAGAGATCCTGATTTTGCACACTTAGCTATATGGTCAGCCAAATGCAGTGCAGTGCTAAGGTCGTTGCGCTGGCTATTAAATTCTCCATGGCTACCTAAGCAGCCATGTCTGTGAGCACACTCAGATGCTTGCACATACACACCCATGCATGTGTACAGTATATGCATACGAGCACCCAGCCTGATATAGGAACCTCAAAGCTGATTAGATGATGTCGAGGGTTCAGCTCACAGGCTTGACAAACTCCAAATTCAAAGCCTCCTCTGTGTCCTCTCATCCAAACTCGGCAAACCTTCTTCTCTCCTTGCCACTACATTTGTAGTTGAGTTCAAGTAACAATTTCAGGCACGCAGCATGACACTCTGCTCTAGTTTGTGCCATTTGTGCCTACTCCTGGATCCTCTCCCTTCTCCCCTCTTCCTTCCCTCATTCACTATTCAGGCATCATTTTGCACAGCATATCTGTTAGTGAACTTAACAGGAAGATGGACAACTGAATAAAGTCTAATGTGTAAGCTTATGACATTGTAAATGTTTGTGATCTTGTATTTTGGCGATTTATATAAATTATATTTATATATTAACTTTCAAGATACGTCTGATGTTTTTCTTATATGAAAAGACCACAAGAACCGAAAAAGAATTTGTTCATTTAATCATCCTGAAGCTTGTAGAAGTAGGAGGTGTAAATCTTTAAACAGATATATCCCTAAAAAGGCTCAAACGAATTTTGGGAAAGCTACTCGGATATTTGCCTGGCATTATTTTCAGCTAGGGATTAATACCTACTGAATATTTATTGCAGCAGGATGGTGTATGTGACTCAAAAATGACTAACCCATGGTCCTGGTAATCACGGTGTGTTTTTAATAGGTTAGACAATGGAGCTCTGTGGCACAGAGGAGTAAGCTGCACTGGCAACAGATTAATCCTTTGGTTGTTTGGGTCTTTTCATGACATTATTGACAGTAAGGAGATACATAAAAGCACCTGCAATATCCTTTAACTCTTTACACGCAAATCTTCTGTACTGTATATATCACATATTGACAGTCAGATCACAGGTCAGGTTTTAAAGGCTAAGCTGAAAATCAAATGTGAGGAGACTTGTCAATACTGCATTGTAAAGACCAAAAAAAGTATTTACCTGACAAGAGAGTGAGGACATTTTTAAAAAGCGAGGACCTTTAAATACCAGATTGAGGGTAAGGGTTAGGTGGTCGGCCAGTATCTGTGTGTGTGTGTGTGTGTTCTCACTGGTTGTCCCTACCCTGCACAGAAATTAAAATATGAATGTGCAAGTATCATTCACACCTCTATATTTCCCTTTGAAATGATTTACCTGTAGACTATCCCAGCTGTGATTATTATGCTTCCTTTCATCTTCATGTTAATAGATGTAATGTTCATCCTCGGCTAACTGCCCCTTTGTTCTTTGATTCTTTAACTGTGTTAAAGTGATAGTCTGTTAACAAAACTCCAGTATATTTTGGGAAATGAGGGTAAAGCGAGAACAAGCAGAAAGCGCAGGATGCTACCACACGTTTACTCAGCCACCATTACAATCGAGTATAATCATGCTCTGTGGCAAAGCATTAAATGGATGATTCATGCAAGCACCCCATAAATCTACAGCCAATACCCAGATGTATATGGATTTAATAATACACGTAATGCAGAGCAAAGAAATGAGAGAGAGAGAGAGCACAGTGTGGCAAGACAATTACCAATCTCTCACCATAAGCTTGAGAGAGTGTCTTGGCATGAATTATTGAACATCCATTATGGAGAATTACTGCCTTAACTCTGTTGATAAATCTCTCACAGGAGGGCAGCGAAGAGAGCGAGAGATAGAAGAAGAAGAAGAAGAGCTGCATCTGCCCGTCTGTGTTGTGATCAGAGCCTTGTTATTTCAGGCCTGCTTCTGCATGCAGTGAATTAGTTTTACATGAGCACAGTCAGGTGCACAACAGATTAGCACTGAAACGTCGCATTCCTCCCTTTGAGGACAAACCTTCCACACAAAGCAACAGGGAATATGCTTTGAAATCAGCTGTGTTCAAACCTCCTCTAAACGACTCCTCATATCCCCGAGACACAACTACACGGAAAAGATTAAGTCCTTTTGTTCTCATGTTATAATGGACTTTGGACAATAGCAACGTAGAAAGCGGAACTTATTATCTTCCTATAGGATGACAGCAAACAAGAAGTGTTTGGAACATCTGTGTATCTCCTCGTTGTACGGGCTAATGGTGTTTGTAGCTCGGTCTGAAGGGCTTTAGAGAGCTGAACATTGCTGCTAGTCTGCGATAACAGCACTTTGCCCCAAGCCACCAAGCTCTATAAATGATTATCGGGAGAACACTTGTGTATCTTGCCACTGTATGTTTGCATTTGCACCACACGTGTGTTCGAATTTGTACCACAGCTTGAGTGTGTATTTGTCCATGTGTGCTGTGTCCATCTTATCTTTTATGGCGATGGTGGAAGCACTTGCAAATGCAGGAGAGAAAAGGTTTAGAGAATGTGAAGCGGTAGCTACAGGTGATGGGGATGCACCAAAACAAAGGCCGCCACTAAGCATCCACTCCACATTAATGTCAGCGAGCTCTAATGTCTAAAACAAGATGTTATCACTTCTGTTTTGTAATTGTTATGTAATCAAGTGAGTTAAAACCATGTCAAATTGAGGTGACAAAATTCACAAAATAAAACCAGTGTTCTAAGTACAGAAACTTTCACATCTCCTACTAATTGAAAACCCTTCACTTGCCTTTATTTTCCCCCAAAACGGCCACATACGAAGCTATTAAAAAGAGTCCCAGTGGTCAAAGATGAAAAGATGGATCAGGTCATAACAGTGGCATCAATGATTCAGCAGTCATCAGCAGCCCCAGACTCACTTGTCACTGTTGAGAGACATTTGGCCTCTGAGGAAAAGGACAAATGTGCAGGTGCTTGGTGAAAAGATAAATCTCTGGCCTGGTGATGATTATGAGGGGTCGCTGAGGGGCGGGGGGGTTGAACATGAAATAATGTTGAGACTTTAAAAAGTTTTTCTCTAACACATTAAGAAGTCTTTGAGCTTTTTTCTAGGTTTACATTCTTATTGGTAAAGTACTGAACATTAAGAAAGAGCTTAGTATAGCATAGTTATATACTATTAATATTTTTTAAGTACGTGATCAATATCTTCTCTGTCGCAAACCTCTGTGGAATGAGAAACTTTGAAGAAATGTCAAAAAAGTCACCTTCAACAATAAAAGGAAATATGGGCAGTAAGTAAACAGCTTAAATTCTGTTTTATTTTGGTTTCATTTTTGGCTCAGGGCTTACAGATGCTTTGCAATTGTCTTACATTATGCCAGTTGTTTAGATTTGCCTTCTTGTTGGCTGTAGGTCAGTTGCCCCGGGACGTAGCTCAGTTGTAGAGCAGATGCTTTGCATGCAGATGCCCCGGGTTGAAACCCCAGCCACAACGCAAACCAGTGGTAGACTTGTGCTGGTGCCAAGCCCAGATAAATGGGCAGGAAGGGCAGGAAGGCCATGTGGCATGAAAACGGCCAAATCAATCCTGCAAGTCACAGAGCGGACTTGCTGTGGCATTCCCAAACAGGGAAAAGATGAAAGAGAAAAAAAAAAATGCCGGTAGGTTAGTTGCTGTCAGGCAGGCTGTTTAAACTTGGATAAACTGTTTTGCTTTGCTTTGATCACATAAATTACTTTCTATTGCCTTAAATTAATTTTCAAATTCCTGTTCTGTGAATTAAAGGGCAACAACAGACTAAAGTTTGCTGTGTGTAGAGTCTGCTCATTCAGTGTCACTCGGTTACCTTTTCTCTCTTTCTTTTGAGTGCCATTTTGACCTTTGTGACATACTGGCTGCATAATCAAGTGACTCCCAGCTGGTGTGTGGTGCCCTGAGGAAGAAGGTGACAATAAACCTGCTGGAGAGAAGACCAGCTACCCGACACCCCCCACAGCTCTGTTAGCATGCTAAGTCATAATGTGGGAGCTTCTCTGCTGGGTGTGACACACCAGGAAGAGAGACAGCAAGTGGAAAAGCCCCGTGAAGACCGAGTGGAAGCTTTGGAGACGTGTGAATGAATCACATTTGCACACACTCGGTCACACACTGGCAGATACCCATGCACAACGCTGTATGCAGCATGTGCCCATGAGCACTTGCACAAAAACAAGGTGCTTTCTAGCTCTCATGGCTCACCTGCCACGTTTAATACTGCATTTCAGTGTGGCATCTACTAAGTTGTAATGTTTGTCAAAGAGAAATATTCAATGATCCATCTCTTCTCTGAATTACCATCTCCACAGGAATGCCCTGCAGGGGAACCCTTTTCTTTTTTGCAATAAACAACAGTTTTCCTATCAGGCCCTGCAGCCTTTTACACTCCAGCAGAGCCATTTTACCTTCTGCCAATACCTTTCATAATCAGTTTCCTTGTGATCATTAGTGGCAAGTGGATTGTAGACGCAATAAAGTTAATTGTTTGAATTTGTTGAAAAGGAATCCTATTAGGTCATGAATTTAAGAAAATCCTGCTGAAGGCCGTCTTGTTCTGTTTAATGACCTCCTCAGGCTTTCTCGGGATAAGGCAACACATTTAGAGTATTAGGAAACCACCTTGGTTTCCTTTTTTATGAACACTCTGCATAGGGTTGGAATCACGTGTGATTTAAGCACATGCCAGGCATGAACAGCTTCTTTATCTGAAGTGGTCACAACATAATAGAGACCCTGCCCTAAAAAAGAGGCCCAGAGGTGCACCACTGTACGCAGAGTCCAGTTAGCCACTGCTTGATTGCCCACCCAGCTGGATGTTCCTCAGGGGGAACATGGTGAAATCCAGAAGTGTCCAAATGTGATGCTGTGCATCACTTTGAACCAATCGAATTTAAAATGTTGGCACAGACAGTGCTGATGATGATTTTTGTCTCATGTGTGAGCCAGTCCAGGATCAGTTATGGTAACTGATGCTGATTTTGGCAATGCAATGGCGCCACTCTGTGTGTGTGTCATAAGTTAGATTCTGGCAACAAAGCAGCAAGAGGAGCTAAGTAATTAAAAGTTTGACGAGATCAGCTCCGACATACAAAGAACGCCAACTTGACTTAATTACAGTTATAGATCATGCTCTTTGGGTGGCAAGGGTAATTTATTTGTCATACTTTCTAATTAGTTTTACTTATATTGAAAAGTGGAATTAACAAACTTAAGCTCCTCAATAAGAGAAAAAGATTCTGTTGCGCAAGATGCAAATGGACACACTACAGTACTGTTCCAAGTCTGGCTGTACTCAGGAGAATATAAGCCTACCCACCAACCACAATGATTCATCAGGTCATCTTTCTGGTGATGAGACTCAATTAGGACAGAAAAAGATCTCCTCTCTTGTAAATGTCTGATGTTGGATACTCCACGGCCTGCTAAGAGCCTGAGTGCAAGGAAAAACAGGAGTGATCAGCTCCTCTGAATAGATAGTCCACTCTAAAACAAAGTGCCCGGTGCAGCTACTTATAAAAAGAGACACTGTCTGAAATGAAGGGCATCGGTAGCCACACATTCGACTGGCTGCTTTCATAGGTTGTGTTGGCTGTTGTGTGCGAGTCTGTAACTGTGCTGGTGTTATTGCGTGTCAGATATTCACCGCAGCTAAAGCAAAAAGCCGCCAAGGGCAATTTTTGTTCCAGAAGGAGAGAATCACATCACCTTCAGTTCACTCCTCTGCAAGATTTACCTTTCACTTTCACAACACCATTTTACCAATTTCACTGCAAACACCTGCATGTTGAGTACCTCTGGGACTCTGTAGAAGTTTATTTTGCAATAAGCTTCAGTATGTTTATATCTGCCAGTCTGTAATTACAAGAGAAAAGCAAAAGAAGAGTATTTACATAAGCGGTATTGAAAGAACGATTGAGAGGTGTGATATGATGGACTGCTCCAGACGGAAAGCATTTGCAGCTGCTTTATTGTCACTTTCAAATTTAAAGGTTTTTTGTTTTATTTCACCATCCAGACACTGTTGCCCTTTAATGAGAGAAATCTAAGTGTCTAAGTCACAGTGTGCCCACTGTTATATAAAACCTATACAAGCTGCTGAACTGTGAAAGTGAAAATCAGCAGTGGTGTGGTGGTGTCAGGTGAGAGGCAGTGGATAACGCTGTCTATTTTCAGGATGTTCACAGTTTAAAACCCCTCTGGGAGCCTCAAACTGGGCACAGTCCTTCTTGCTGCTGCCAATTGAGGAGCTCAGTGGCAGTGGCTTGTGGAAGCCACTCTAACTCACACTTGATGTCTGTGTGTGAAAGGTGACATTGAATTCATGTTCTGTTTGAATCTTTTCCACTTTCAAGATCAATATATATTCATCATGTTCTCCTATCTGGGGCACTGCACCAGGAGATGGGATTGAGGTGTCGGAACCTCAGGACCATCTGTTTTCCTTTGATGTTGGCATCCTCCCCTGACATGCTACTTCTGCCCACCCTATTCCTTTAGGCCTGCTGGTAATTGGGTCACACTGAGATAGAGAGAGAAGAACAGTCGTCATGCCCAGGTTTGCCTCACCCCTCACTGGGCCCACAAGCCTGTTCTTGATGTCTGAGACACCAAAGACAAACTCTCTCGGTGCAGTTCACCCATCTCCGAGGAAGAGAGGAGAGGGTGCCAGGATGAAGGATTGGGCATCAGAAGTTAACAACACAACTCCTTCCTTTCAACATTTATACCAGTTCGAGCTTGTCAGTTTCCTCTTGCTGTCTAATCAAATTCTTTGCTATGGAAGTTTTGATGCGTGATATTTGATTGGCCTGATGCAACCACAAAACATGTGGAGCCAGCGTCTGAAGTGCTTATTTGAGATGACAAGATGTGTTCTCTAGTAACAATAAAATGCAAGTGGTGGGCAGATCTGGCCTCTCTCATCTGTGCTCAGCTCCATCCATTAGAACACATACAGATGGTGCTTAGCCTGCCGTAAGATTGTTGAACACGTGTATGTTTTTGTGTGCATTTGTGCAAGAATGTGTGTATGTGACATATACTTTGCACCCAAATAATACATGAAATCTTCCTTCGCTCAGCCATCTTTTGATTTAAAGGAATTTTTTTGTTGTTGTTGTTGTTTTTTTTTTCTTGCCACTTTATGTCATGATTCAATAACACCATCTGCTCTTCATTTCTTCTGCCTCCCGGGACATGTTATGTTTCAATCCACTGCACATTTCATACATCCACTGAAAATTGTACTGGTTCTCAGCCCCTGATCCTCCTGTGGTCCTCTGCTCACATGCAATCAGTGAATAAGAAAGGCCCTTGACCTTTTGAGTTGCACAGATTGTCTGCCTTGGTTACTGGCATAAGAGAGGGCTTTTATAGCTCCACTGTGTATCATTAAGCTCACCTCCCTTTCTTCGAGCAATGTGATACGATTGTCACCCACACGCTGCTGTTACCTCAGCCCTGACATCCTTATTACCTGCAAATGTGACAACGCTGCCAGCCTTTTAGGGGCAAGTAGTGTTACTGTGACAACAATGAGACTAAGTGAAAAGGCCTATTATGAACAAGAAAGCAGGCATGGCAGAGTAAAAGAGGGGGGGCCGCCCCTGGCCCCCCTCAGTCTAACTCACACAGGCTGAACCTACTGTCAGAGAGGAAGTGGCCCCTTCGCGGGCAGTTCTGCAGCATTCGGGTATTTTTCTCTGCTCATCATTTCAAGTCTGGTGAGGTGCTACGAAAACAACTCTGTTTTCACCGGGTGACAGATTTCCAATACTGGCAATAAGGTCTTGTTACTTCCAACTTGCAAGTACAGGTAATAAAATTCAGGTGGCTGGCTGACACGTGGAGGGAAAATCTCATCTCACAGTGCCACAGGGCAGCAGGCAGCAGCACACACCTGTAATGTGCTTTGCTGCTCCTCATTCCCTTGAGGGATGAGTCCTCTTCCTGATAGAGACCTGCAGAAGAGATGCCGTCCTCTCCCTCATACACAACTCATTCTATTATCATTCTCTAATCATCTTTTAATGAAACTGCATGAGACTGAAGTGGCCTGGACGGCTGCTACAATTGCATCACAGGCAAAAATGTATTTAATAACAGGATGTGGGTCAGGGGTGTGTTACCTGAGGGGCTGATGGACTGACTGAATGATGCAATCAATAGATAGTAAAGTGCAAATCCTACACCAGGGTTGTTCTATGGCATCAAATCCTTAGCCACAGCTGATTGATTATCTATAACGCCAACACACCCCATTCAGAGCCAGCTAATGCATTGCTAGGCAGTGACCAAATTTTGCTTATGAATCTTTTATTCTTTGGTCTCATGGGAGCCAAAAAAAATGAAGAATCTATAAGGTCTGCAAAGCTAGAATTTGCAACCTAACCATCACCTCCCCTTGAATTATTGAATAGGCTTTTTAGAAAGGGACCGGCCACGCTTTGTGATCTAATACCCCCTCAACATCTTTCAAAATGAAGTGGCGTTTCCTTTTCTGTTTTCATCCTCGGCTGTGTGCTATCGGTGCATAACAGCTGGCTGTAATTTAACAAGAGTTTGTGAAGGTGATTTGCTCTATCACACCTGCTTCAGGACTTTGCACATCAGAATTGTCTAGTCTTGTTTCCTCCACGCTGAAAGCACTATTTTCTGAACAGGGATTAGGGAATTCCTATTATAACCTAAAAATAAAATATTGCACAGAAAGAATAACTACAAAAGAAATTTGAAGGAAACATACTGGATTCTCACAACCAAAATATTACACTCACAACACAGCCGTCCAGAGTTTGCAAGCTGTTATGGAAAATCTGGAAAATGATGTCCACTGATCATTATGTGGTATTAAGACAAAGCTCAACAAAGCCATAGACACTGAGAGTGAGACACTGTTTTCACCTTTTACTTTGTTAAACAAATATCTTTCAAATGGAATTAAAAAAAAACTTTTTTCCACTGAATCAGAATTTTACACTTTTTAGCTTTTCAGCTGAAGAAAACCATAGTTTTTCTTAGCTTAGTTCTTTTGGCATGTTGAGAAGGATCTAGCTTTTGAGCCTAAAAGTGATCTGAACAACAGTGTGATGCATGTCAGCATAAATATGGTACGTAAAAAAGTGCATACAAGCAAATGTGACCTTTTCAAGCCGAACTCAAAGTAATCACAGCTCTGTTATGGATTTGGCCTCAAATGTATGAGTTACTGACAGAAGAATTGGAGTGGAAATGGGATTCTGCACACAGCAAGGTCTCCCACAAGGACATTTCTATTATTTTCAAGGCAAAGAGGAAGACAGAGCACAATCTGCAACCAATTATCCAGCTTACTCACATAATGTCAAATAGTGCTGGCTCCTCGACATCATAAATTCAGTTTGAAATCTCCCTGGATGCCAGAGGACAGAACTGTCATTTTTGACAAATTAGTTGTTTAGAACTTTAAGACTCTGACTGTGACTGAACCAGATAAAGATGCAAGGATTTTCAGTCATTTGCTAAAGAGTCAGGGTGATCTGCAGTGAAACAGATCTGGGGACGTGGCTCAGGGATGCAGACCCATGCTCTGGAGTGATGCCAAACAGTCTGATATCTCCTCCAAAGGGTGTATGGTCAGACAAGCTAGGCAAGGTGATTAACATTTGAGGCCTGGGTGACTCATCTCTGCCTCAGCGTCAACCGAGAGACGATTACAGAGAATCACACCACTCCACCTACAGACACTCCACATTACCTGTTGTTCAACAGTGCACAGATAACACTGTGTCTGTCTCCTGCTCATCTGACTCTGACCTTCTAGTTTAAGGGGAACTCATTTCTATATATCCACCTATCAGATGTGTCTGTAAACAATACAAATGGGAGAGTTGGCAGATGGTGCAGCAATTACAGTACATTAGTAAGGTTTCACAAAGTGTTGTTGATCAGCGTATTTCGGTTTCAGACTTGGTGGTACGACAACCTGTACCCTACAGTACTGTATCCGGCTCTTTGTCTTTGTCAGAAGTAATCATCGGAGGTTTGAATACTGCATGAGAGTGAGACTAGATTCTTCAGTTATTTTTCATTTTCTGAGACCTTCCAGTTTATGGGCAGACGAGGGGGCCATCTCATGAATAATTCTCAGATTAAAACGAGAATATTCTTGTAATTGGGCACCACACTTCATTAGCTCCATTCAGCATAGTGAGAACATTCTCATCAGCGGCTGGCCTGCCAACACATGGAAAAAATGGACCACCACCAAGAAGGCTGTCAGCCATGACAAAAAAAATGTATTTTCTTTGATTAACATTGTAGTCAGAGTGAAAATGGTACAAGTGGAAGCGAGGAGCATTTCTACATAAGATCCCCTGAGGTTTGAACAAGTCACAGTTAAAGTTACAGCTTGAAGAAGACAAAGTTGTCAAAAGGGAAGAGCTGAGCAGCTGTGAAATGCTAGCGGAGGGGGAAAATATTGATAATATTGCAGCTCTGCAGGGAGATGCACACATGCATTAAAGACTTCATTCTGTTACTTACTGTATCATTAAAAGAGAAAAACTGATGTAAGTGACTTATGAGTTTATAGATTCAACTGAATGTATCCACAATTCACCTATTAAAATCTACGCTAAGGATCATCGTCTCTGATCATGATATTCTTTTCCATTTGTGATTATGCAGGACAAATAAACCTCTTGCATCTTTGATGCTCAATCTGCTAAATCTGCTCTTAAATTTTCATCATCTAAGTTAACTAATGGCAGACTTAAGGTTTACTTTGCACAGACGCTGCACATCATTGACTTGGTTATCTACTCTAATGACCTGTGCTCATCACCGTTGGATGCTATTGCACCCCTTGAAAACTCGATCAGTCAGCGTGTCTTTTAGGCATAATGATGCAACACTGGCTGTAAAAAGTCAGGACAGAAAAGATTAACACAATTAGAGCCTGAACCTAATGTTATCTACTAATATCCAAAGGCGTCTGTAACCTACAATCATATCATTACTAATATTCACACTCTTTTACCAAATGGTAAGAAATATAAAACTCTTTCCTGGCCAGTATTTTTTCAATGTGTGAAAAAAGACTATTTATGACTTTTTGCATGTCTTAGCTTAGAAATGGAAATTTGAGAATTTTGAACTTACAGAGGTGCAAATGTATTAGAACTGATTTATAAAGACTGTGGCTACACATACTTTTATATTAGTCATAGCTTATGTGACATATCGTATGTGAAAGTTGACTCTCAACAAACCCATAGAGAAGGCTCCAAACACTAAATGTACACTACTTGCAAAAATGAATAACATTGTCTTCACGGCTTGTTTCTGCCCACAAGTTGCTAAAAATACCTCCATTTAACAGCATATTTCACAGTTCTATTCATTTTAAGATGCAGGAGAATTGAGGAGATGCATTTTTGGGCATAATCCTTCTTTTAAATAGAATCTATTCAGCAGTTCCTGACCAAGCATAGTTCAGTATGGCCAAATAAAACGCTGACTTCTCACTTCTAGATGAGTCCAGCGTGAGATCTTCAGGCAGGAGGTGTTTTATACTCAACAGCTCTCCCAAATGAGTATATCTATCAATTCCCCACTAGAGAGTTATTTTAAATATGATCTTTTGATCTTTTGATTACTTGACTCATCTTGTACTCTGGACAGATATTTTATATTTTAAACGCAATACATGCAATATGGGGATGTAATAATTATCAATGTTGCTGTGGATGCATGTGTTTTGATGAAAATGTGACAAAACCATTTGGGACTGCAATAGCTTGTTTTCTTTGGACATCTCATTTTTACTAATTCACTGAGTCAGCATCACCGCAGGGCTACAGTTTGCCCAGCAAGTCACTGCTGTCAAACACGTCCGAGTGTGACCCCAAGGCACAGAGCACCAGCAGCTTTTAACCTACTAATGTCAGAGCCAGGTCCAAAAACCATTAGTATTTACCATACATGATGACACAAGAGTTTTTTCTTTATCAGCATTGTCAACAGCAGCTTATTCGCTGATGCTGTTAAACCAAATACGGTTAATGAGATTTGTATCCTCTCCAAGTCAATTGCTGTAATTTTGTACATAGTTCCAGTATTTCCATATCATCTGCTCTGTAGGAGCGCAGTGAGCACCCTCAGTGTCCTGCAGAGATGCCGAGGTTATTCAGAGTACAGTTGGAGGTATTTAAGGCATGCTCCATCTCTAGTGCCATTCCAAGCAATCTTTTCAGGCTGCGATAAGTAGGAGACTCAGGGGGCTTTGGAGGGTATTAAGAAGTAGAACACATTGGTGCCTATCAACTGCCCCCCCCCCCCCAGCTGCATTATTTAATGTGCCCCTTCAAGAGTATGTTGCCAGCAATTGTGCAAACAGAGAGGAAGACCAGGAGCAGCACTGGCACAGGATGGATTTTCCTCACTGGAGAAGGGCCTTTAATTTCACTCACAGTGATGAGGTGAATAATCCTGTCAACACAGTGCTCAGCCTGCCAAAACACTGCAAATTATTATCCAATTATGATTTATGTTTCATTGAACTTCCACGATTTTCATGTATTGGTCCTTCTGACTTAATGGAAAGAAGAGACAGGCTAACACAGACAGGAGTTGCTTATATAAGAGATAAAGCTTTGCGCTCTTACTGTTGTTTTATCTTATTGACCCAACTAGGAAAGCAACCCACACTGGCACTTAGCGTACAGGCACACGGGCTTCAGCGTGATCCTGATAGTTCAGCCCATACCAGCGCTTCAGATAAAGGCTCCCATGGTGCAAGTGAAGATGGTGTTAAAACAGTCGTACATGATAAAGCACTGGGAGAGCTTATCCATACAGCTGCAGAGGTGATATCCCGAGCATTCGGCTGGACCGCGCTATCTTAAGTGCACAGAGGAACAGCAAATCGTGGACCATAGACACCTCGGATGGAGGTCAGTCATAAAAGAGGAAAGACATATCTATGCCCCAGGGGCACTTGAGGGAGAGAAGAGTGTGTGACTTCATGGCTGGCAGCAAGAAGATAGGCAGGCGAGCTTCCTCCTGACTAGCACAGCTATAGCACCTCCATCCTCTTCAAACTCAGCCAGCTGTTGGTCCCTGCTGCGGCAGGCAAATGGACAATGTGGGAGTTTGCCATTTGCGGTAATTTCATCTTCTCTTGCCACTCAAGGGAGAGTCAGTGTCTAACCGGCCGTAATATTGCTATAATTTTATACACGTTTCCAGCATTTCCATATTATCTGCTCTGTAGGAGCAGAGTGAACTCCCTCTGCGTCTCTGGACTCATCATAAAGTCAATCAGCCAGCAAACACTGATGTGGACGCTGTGGAAGTGAAGGCTGACATTGACATTAATTTCATCCTCACATCCTCACAGGGTGTGTTAGATTCAACATCTATCTAGTCTGCAGGAGTGACACAAGTGTGAGAACTTGTGTTAGTCAGCCCATGGCTCCTGCTACATGAGCAAACCTCCACGATCATGTATCACATAAGTGTAAATTCAAAGAGCTGTCAGACTGACAGATTGGAAGTATTAGGTTTTAGGAAGGTGTTAGATTATCTTCTCTTTGTGTCTTTTCTTCCGTTTCCCCTCTCCCCTCCACACATTAAGACGCACATATATGGATAAAAATACCAAGTCATGATAAAAAAAAAAATGTGCTGGATATGAATAAATGAATGGGGGAATATGATATTTTTCCAAAGATGGCAAGCTTGAAATGAGCTTCAATTATTAATCAGCAAGACGTGGCGGAGAGGTTGAAAAAAGAGAAGAAATGGGGGAGAAAAGGAAGGGAAAGGTGGTAAAAACAGCGCTGATCACAACAAAGCCTGGTTGAAATAAATACACAATAAGTGGGAAAGAAGAAAATAGATAAATAAAACATTTGCTGAAAAAAGTAACATGTACAGCAGATGTATAGTAGCATCTTTATTTTTTTCTCTAACACATACTAATTCTGTAAATCCACCGAAAACACCTTGGAGTGAGCTAAACTACAAAATGGTGATAGGTAATATTAATAGATTGTTAAAGCTTACACATGCCCAAAGGCCGCTGGCACCAAGTGGCACTTTTGAACTTCCTGGCATGGCTCATTACTAATATATATCCACTAATGGATCCAAAAATCAAACTGGGTGAAAGTTGTGAGCGACCACCGACCACATGTGTTGCGGTTATAAAACCGGCCTTCATCGTCTGTGCCGACTGCCAAGAACGATGCAACAAAGCATTTGACAGTTAAATGACAATCACCTTCAGCTTGATGTGTGTGTGTGTGTTTGTGTCTGGCAGTCATCACAGCTCAGATAAGTCTAAGCCCCCAAGACATAAGGGGGGAGGTGGGTGAGAGTTGTCAGCTATTAATAGTTTGCGAGCTCTACCTGATCAGAGCAGTAAAATGACCTCTCTCCTCCACTTAATTGCATTTCCTTCACAGCAGCGCCCGACAGTTTGAGTTTGTTTTTGTGCGTCTCTTGGCTCCAGTCCTATAAATCTACCTACTCTTCCCTGTCTGCTAAGCCTTGAAAGGGGCCTGGCAAACACAGCAAGGAAAAACAATACTCAACCAGGTAATGTGCACTGAGCTAGCAGGAAGCATGTGTATGAGTTCATGCTTGTGTGTACACTGACTGTGTGTGCAGCCCACCTGTGTTTTTTTCCATCGGTCCTTGTGGCAATAAGACATCCTGCAGTTATTGAGTTGTTTTGCTTGGCTTCCTCTTTTTGTGTGAGAGAGACAGAGCAAAATGGTACTGCAGCACCTACGACAGCCTCCTCCCGTCACATCACTCAGCCTCTTTAATGGCTAAATGCATCACATTCACCTTTCTCCAACTGCCTACACAGTTAACTTAATAGTTTCCAAACAGATATTGAAATAAAAGTGACAATATTTTAACCCTAACCTTCAACACATTTGAAAATGATGCTGCCCACACTTTGAAATATTTTTATCACTTGACTAGGGCACTTGGAAGATGCTAATGTCTTCCAGCTGACAGAGGCTGAGGCCCTTGGGATGGAGCTGCCAGTGTTTTCCCAAGCGGCTGAGCATATTGGTGGCCATCTGCCCCTCTGCTAGCAGCGCCTTCACGCTGTGCCAAGCTGCCCACCCTCTGAGTCCAGGGGCGATGGGCACTTTGCCCTCAAACACCCAGAACCTCTCTACCATTTGGCCTCTCTGACATCCGTAGGTAGTGACTGACACCGAGGTCAAACACAAGGCGATACACCAATGTCAATTAAATTTAAGGTCAGGCAGCCGTGCCTGAGCCTGCCAAAACACAAACATTGCAGCTGAAATTTTTATATCTACGTGAAGAATACATTTGCTAATCTGGTTAAGTTGCATCATCAGCAGTCTGCGTCAAAAGCCTCACGTCAAAAATCCCATTTTCTAAGCAGGAAGAGCAGACACGTCCTGTCACTCTCAGAATCATCTGTCTGCTGTCATCGCATATAACTAAATCATGAAATGATGAATATCCCCTGAGGCAGCATCATGACAAGGATTTAAAAAAAAAAATAAAATTGCCTCTTAAATGTGATGCCTCCAGACAGGTGCAGTGTTACATAATGAAGCTACACTGTGCAATCCATTAAAGATACCCAGTATTGCATGCAACTACAGTAAGTTCTCTCTGCAGCGTGACAGCCTCCTACAATACATGGAGGCTCATGACAACACTGCACTGCAATGATGAATGCATTATCGTGCAGAAAATATTTTCATAGCTCCATGACACATGTCATGAAATCCAGGTTTTGAGACCAGGAGCCATCTTTCTAAAGACAGTCTCAGGTCACAGCCCTTATTTGATTATTGATTATTGATTATTATTCCTGCATTCCTAGCAAAGACTTTAAGAGAGTGGAATTGCCCACTGTTACTGTAACAGGTAGGAGAATTTATGGCATACAAGTGAATTATTGCTAGCAATGCACTTCCACTCTCCTTTGTGCTGCCAAATGCTGATGTGTGAAACTCATTCCACAGCCAACAATCTCACTATACCCTAACCCTAACCCTTGTCAATAGGATCAGGAAGTTATCAAGTTTCTGAGTGCAGAGCAGGTTTTGGCAGTCCTTCCAGCTGAGCTGCAAACTGAAGGTGTTTATTACACAGATGGAGGTTTACCTGGAATTTTTTCAACATATCACTGAGCGCAGTGACACACAGTTAACAACACAGCCCCAAAGGAACATTTCACCAACTGGCTGCTGGCAATTATTTACAGCATTTCCCCAGTAATCTGTTTACACAGCTATATGAAGGGACAATCATTAGGAGCAGGATAAAACAACAGATTTGGGACAGTGGGATGAGCTCTGTCAAGCATTGCCTGCTTATAGCTCATATTTTACTGTACTCAAGACAGCAGGCTTGACGGTGGCAGAGGATCCTGTGGTTTGAATCTGATAGAACAGAGGCTTTTCTTTTTCTCTTTCTTTTTTTTTTCCTCTTTTAGTGGGCTGTTCTGGTGCTGGCAGAGAAATAACAAGCTATTCGTCAGTTAAGGAGTCATAACCACCCCCTCATTGGTTGCTCCCAATCCTAGCCATGGAGAATCAGCCACTTCCTCCGAGCCAAACATCCACATAATTAGCCACCGATACTACTCACCCTCTCCAATCAAACAGCAGCTATTGAAAGTGAGGCACCATGGGGAGCAGGTAATTACTCTTGAAACTGAGAGGACAGCACATTGTTCAAACCCTCACTGATGGGATCGAGAGCTTATTAAAACACCGCAGAGATGAAGTTTGACAGACTAGTGATGTGTGTAGTGGCAGGAAGAAGGTCCTGAAGGGGGGGGGCAGTTTGGAGACGATTGAAAGAGAACTAACTGGCACCTAAGTTTGACAGAGACACTGTGTCAGTGGTAGATACACACTGATGCAGACCAGTGGGCTGTCAGCAGCCTGTCTCTGGGTCATTACTCCTCAGCAAATGTTTTCTCCCATCATACAGCCCAGATATAGCAGCACACTTGCCTTTCTGTAGACAATCATATTGGGAGAGTCCTCTTCGGGATCAGTGGTGCCCATGCTCGCCTGGTCTTTGGACCCTTCTGCCATTTTTACTCGGTCCTGCCAATAAAAAAATACCAAACAGATGACCACATGAGCACTGCAACCCGCCATTGACTGGACGGAGGAAGAAAACACAAAATGACAGTTTGATAAACATAAGTCAAGTGCCATCTCTTTCCCCTCCGAGCCAAAATTCCTGCAGCCTTTATTGTCATGGTGACATTCAGCTGCCAAAAATTGTGCTGCTGACTGGGAAGGGGGGGGGCATCTGTCACAGTAGGGACAGATAAGAGAAGCAAGTTAAGCTGTCAGATGAATAATAACAAAGCTACAAAGTCAAATCATGAACATGCAAAACAGCAGTGACTCAACTATTACTTGTACCTCATGGGCCTCTTCTGCAGTTTCCACAGTCTACAGGGAAGATTACAGCTCAGCAAATGTAAGAACCCAGAGATCTTGATTTGATTTGATGCAATCTGACTTGATCTAATAAATGTATCTGCATTTTAAGTTACTTTAATGTCTGAACATTAGACGATGGAACTAAATGTGAAAACGAATTAGCTTGAGTCACTGATGCCTAAAAGGTTGGTTAAAGTAAAAGGATAAATGGTTGAAATAGTTATAAAATCTAACCATTCAGATTGCTACTTATTTTTAGCTAAAAGTACCAAATAACCACCTAATGGGCTTAAAAAATACAAATCGGTTGCTAAAGGTAGATGGCTGATATTGGTAAAAGTAGTGGATAAATTAATCTTGATGTAATTTGCTAATAATAAGTGGTAAGCATAAATGATTAGCATGATATTGTGAAGTGGGTGTAACAGTAAAATCATTTACAATGCATAGCTGAGCTTAATGGAATACCAGATCGATGGTTATTGTCCAGTTTCTGCTGCCTCACGTGTTAGTATTATGCACAAATATATGGTAGGACAATTGATCAATACATATAATCAATAGTGTCGAACAAATAAATTTCCTACAGTTGAAATGTGAGGCGGGGGGGTGAGGGGGTGGGTTGAGTGTTATGCACCTGACACAGCTGTAGGGAGACATCTGATAAAAATGTGTCTTTGGTACAGTATGTCAGCTCAGGGGACTCAGGGTGGCAGCAATAATGTATGAAGCACAGATGTTTGTCGACAACACAAAGTATATGTGGCTGTGATGAGTCAATAAACAAAACTGATGTTCATAATGAATGAACTGGCTGAGGTAACACTGGTGGTTTGACTGTGGTCAGTACTTTTGTTGTTATGCTAAGCATCAGTAAGTGTTGACTCCATTAACTGATGGTTACCTCTGATCTGCCTGCACTCACCACATTAAACCCCCCCCCCCCTTCCCGCCAAGAGCTGCTATTAAGGGATTTAATCAAAACCACCACACAGTCCCCATTACTTTCTCTAGGCTGTTGCCCCCCTCCCTCAGGAGAACTAATTCTGTTTAACTTTAACTTAATTTCCATAACCAACAGTGACGACTGTGCTTCAACAAGCCCCATTAGCCCCGTCGACCCTTTGCCATCGAGGGCTCCTGAGTGTCACAAATGGGTAAATTTATTTGTTAGGAATCAGTTAGAGAAAAGGGGTCATGGGGGGGGGGGATTAAACAGGTCAACGCATTCATAATTTATAGTATAAAACTACCAGGGAAAATATGATCTACTGAGGCAAGGCAAGCTTATTTATAAAGCGCATTTCATACACAAAGGCAATTCAATGTGTTTTACACACATACAGAGAGCATACAGAGAAAAACATGCATAAAATCAAATTCATAAAGTCGTAAAATAATTAAATTTAAGTGATTAAAAGAATGGATTTAAAAGTATTGAACATGTTGGACCAGACCATACGTGTCTAATACAGAAGAAAGTTCTTTGGCCTTACCATCAGTCTTATTATCTATGTGAATGTTAAAATCCCCAGCTAAGACAAAGTAGTTAAAATCAGTGGAAATAACGGGCAGTAAATTGATAAATTCATCAATAATATTTGCACAGTATCTCGGGGGTCTGTAAATGATTAAAAATTTAATTTTGGGAGCACCCTTTAAAATAAAAGTGAGCTAGTCAAAAGACCTAAAATCATCAGGTGAAACCTCTTGACAGTGGAATGTATCTTTAAATAAGGCCTCTTCTCCTCCTCTTTTCCTGCCATTTCTACACATGTTCGTAAAACTAAAATTTGGGGCTGCTGCTTCCTTAAGAACAGCATATCTCTGTCAGAAAAAAAAAGAAACTCTGATTTGTGGGAAATGACTAAGTCATTAACTGGCAGTGATTTGTTGGAGAGGGATCTGATATGAAGTAAAGCTAGCTCTGCAGAGATAACAGAAGCCTCTGTGGCATTCTGAGCGTTACATGGTACGGTTAACAGATTAGTTTGATTCACAACATAAGCTGAATGTATTCAATTCCTTCTTTTACTGACTATTGCACTGGGTCCCAGCTTGTTCTCAGAGCAGCTGTCAGTAGTAATACTACTATAGCAGGGACCCTGAACACATCATGGCATTTGTTTTGAACTCTGCTGCTGCTCTACTGAGGAGAGCAAAGACAGAGAATACAAGGAGGCACACATGAGCAGGAATGATATGAAACTACTGAAAAACCTTTATACATTGACTGAATTAGTAACACTGCATCTTGCCAATGGGCCAGCCACTGGCAAGAGATTTGGAGCAATTGAATTCTGTAATTGTAACCGTGAAATGTTACGAGTTTGAATAACTGCAGATGATTCTGGTGGAGAGAGAGGCATTTTAATGGGTAAAATTCAACATGGCAACAGGCTTGCACAACAGTAGACATGCGAGGTGGCTTTTTCACCAGAGTTGAACACTTGAATCTTTTACAGCACAAAGCATGGAGTGATGTGAGTGACAGAATACTTATTCATCTGCTCTTCCATCACTGTTTTGTTATTGTCACCAGGATCTGAGCACATTAGACAGCTAATCTTTGCCTTCGCCTCAAGGGCCGTATAGAAAGGCAGGCAGTATGGATTGCACAGCACCTGTTTAGAGAAAAACAATGGTGTGCCAAAGTGTCCCCAGTGGACAGGAAGCTGGAGGTCCACAGAACATGCTCCCAATTGAGCTGATCAAGCATGGAAATCAAAGTCCGCAGAGGGCCCGTCCAAGATGTTAATTGAAAGCTGGTGTCAAAGTGAAACAGAAAGAGCACGGACACTGACAGCTGCTCAAAGGCACCCAGGGAGCAACCAGCAGACCCTCAAGCACAGTGCATGTGTGTGTGCGTCTGCACATGCACGCTTTCACATCCGAGCACACTTCCAATATCAATTTACGGTGAGTAAAACACAACAAGAGACTGCACACGCGCATATTCACAGGAAAGGGCAGAACCCCCACCCCGCTATGGCCCACATAAACGAGCTCACAGACGCCTGGTCAACTGAAACAAACTGAATAAACTAGTGAAGAGTTCACACACAAACATGTTCAAAAACAAGCTGTGCTCCAGATCCAGCCACAGTCGTATCGGGATTGTGAATCCTAAAGCCCCATTCACGCTCAGCAGCAGAGCAGTGCAATGCAACATCTGTGACACCTGACAGTTACCATTACTGCAGCATTCATTACCTTAGGAACAAAATAATGCCTGGTCCACTCTGCTCCCCTGGTCGGCTCCCCTTAGCAACAACAAGCAGGCAGGTTCATGGTATAATTGGCACAGGGGGGGAGAAGGGGATGAAGAAAACAGGGGGATGAAAGCAGTGAAGCAGCGAGAGAGAGAGAGAGAGGGAGGGAAGCTGGCCAGTCACTGCAGTATTCCTTTATTCCTCCTCCTCCTCCTCTTCTCTCTTCACCAGTCCTGCCTTGCCCCAGCAGTTCAGGAGATCCTTACATGTGTGCACCTCGTTCATCCCCCATCCCTCTCTGCCTGCATGTGCTCGAGTCTCAGTGAGAGCAACTGAGTCCAGTGTGTGACAGAGAGAGAGAGTGAGAGAGTGAGAGAAAAAGGGAGGGAGAGAGAGGGAGCGAGGGAGATGTTGTGCAATAGAGAGGGGCAGATCAAGTTGGTAAAGGGGAGGGATGAAGGAATTAGAGAGAACATAAAGAGGAATAGAGGGAGGAGGCAGACTGAGAGAGAGAGAGTGTGTGTGTGTGTGTGCATGAAGCTGCAGGATAGACAGCAGGGGATGCACGGTGAAGAGGAAAGGAGGACAGAGAGATGCACACTGCAGCAGCGCCCACTGATGCTGAAAATAAGAAACATTTCATTAGAAGGATATTGAAATGCTAATTTAAAAACAACTTACTGCTACTGAACGCACACAAATGCAGAATATAAATATGTATTCCAGACTGTTGGAGCAGGAAACACAGTCAGTGCGTATGAACAATTGACTTACTGCCTGCAGGCTATGATCCAAAGTTAGACATTTTCCCACAACTTCTATTTGTCTTTTTGGGGCTTAAATCTTTTTATATCACTCACAAACTCAATCCGTTTCAGTCAAGGAGGGCACACATGCACTCGTCTTTCTGTGCGTAGCTTCTCCTCTCCTGTGTGTCTTTTTTCTCCGTCTTCCTCTCTTCGTGGAAACTCTGGAATCATCCAAGCTTAAATGGCAACCTGAACGAATGAATCTTTTTTTCCCTGCAATAAATGAGATCCCAAAGGCCCCTAAGGAAAGTACTCCAGAAATACATGTCATAGCCATTTGTGAATGCATGCATGCAAAGTGAACTCTGTCATTTCTCTCTCTCTCTCTCTCTCTCACACACACACACACACACACACATACATATATATCTATATATATATATATATATATATATATATACACATGTTGTTGTATTGACAGAACCAGTTCACCAGTTGTCACATAACTGTGTCCTCCTCCCCTGTGTGTTTTCTTGCTCCAGCAGGATGTTGGTATCTAAGAGGAGGTCCTGACTCTGAAACATTTTCTTTGCTTTTGGAAGCATCTGAGGTGAATCGAACATTCTTTACAGACTGAAAAGATCTTGAATACAGTTAGAAAAAAAAATCTGAGTAGATGAAAGCCCAGTCCTCATAAACAAAAATACATTTTCTTACATGTTCTCCAGGCACAAGGCAGATAAATATTCTGACAGAAAATTGCTGCTCTCAGTGAACGTGGGTTAGGCATGTGTGGCGTGCCTATTAGAGTGTGAAGCCATGTCTCAGCCCGCAGTGCTTACTGCACACATTTCTCAGCAGGAAAGCAGCAAGACTATGTATTGTGTGTCCCCTTCCCCCAATTGTTAGTGCACTGCCATCATAACTGTACATCCACCATACAGCTTTATGGCATAACCGCCCCTCCCCCCAGTCAGAACAGACCACACACACACACACACACACGACCCACACTGACTACAGTGACCTGCAAACAGCGCATCTCTCTGTCCTATGAGCTGCGGTGGATTTAAGGAGCGCCATCATTAACAAGGTGACAGACAGGCAAACAGGGACTTCTCTAATCTGCTTTAAGGGGACCAGCCCTGCTATAATCTGCATTAATACTAAATTATTGAACAGCCTGTTCACAGCCAGAGAGCAATGCTCACATGGCTACATGGAAGTTTCATTATCATGTCAGAATGTATTGTTTGTTCTGTAGCCTTCTCTGGTTTATTCCCCAAAACTCAGATTTACTTTGAGTACTTAGTGAATTTAATAAACATTATACATCACGTACGTCTCATAGACTCTGATGTTAGCATGGAGCTGTGTGGCAAAGTATGTACAGCCTCACTGAGCCTAAGACATTTCTCCTTGCTGCTTGGCTTCCACTGCAGCTCATCAAGTATAGACTGTGAAAACTGTTTTTTTTCCCCTTTCTTTTCTTTTTTTTTTTTTTTTTTAGGAGAGAATTTCAATTGAGACACCCACTCGATTTATCTAACTCGAGCCTCTGCAGCTTTACCTTCAAAAATTCCTTTTTTGCACAGATCTAGGACAGTAGGATTGTCTGCCGGTTTCTTCAACTGGAAATCAGATAACACAAGGATCATGGTTAATATGGACAAGAGGAACAGTAAGAAAAACTAATAATTTAATGTATATGTGACCAAGCCACTATTCCTGAAGAAAGTAAACCTGTTGTATGTTTCTATCAAAGATCCAACACAGCTTTCCAGTAATAGTCTGCAATAGTGAAAACTCATTTCACAGAGCCATAATCGTCTGTGTTTTAACCCTGGCGTCTCTTAGTCTGCCCTCATCCATCAGTCCATCCAGGCTCCTCTCGGTCAGGGAGAAGGTCTTGCATAATCATGTCCAAGTTGAAAAACAGCACCACTCTGTTAATCACAATACAACACCAGGCAGCCACCTCCTGCCAGTCCACTGAAAGCTATCCATTTACTACTGCAGCATCCTCAGCATGGTGGCAGCAGTTATTCTGTTTCACAGTTTCAGTGTTATTTAGTCTCTCTGCATTGCTGGTATTAATGGTGTCAATGCTGAGGCCACTTAAGGAGGCAAAATGTAATTCAACAAAATATCTTTAATAGATATAAACATTTGTACACATCACAGCTCAATGGAAACAAAATCACATGCTGTCACAGGGTAAGAATGAGGGTGCAGGGACGATCTGCTGTGCGGGGCGCCTGGGGCTCAGGTGCTCACGGTGTTTGTCTCTTTATCTATTGTATTGGTCCTGTCACTCTCCACTATATCCAAGCAAATAAGGCAGAAATACATCAAAAATAATCTCAAAAATAAGAATGAAGGTGCAAATTCTGATGAATATCAAATTTTCCTTATATACAGTTGCACAGTATTTTAGTCCAAAAGGAAGCAGGTAAAATATGAGGCTTTTGTTTGGTCATGTACGGGCCAAATTTAGGTTGGGCTTACAAACAGATTTACACACTACAGACACTGTAGCTGGAATTTTAGGATTTACACAATATTTTACTAAGTAATCATATATTGAACAGTACCGATTTATCCTACTGAGAGAGTTAAGAGTCAGATTGAGGCCTTTTAACATGCTATAGGCATAGGAGAGGTCAAATCCATGTAGCATTTTACATGTTGTCAAAATGATGTGGCACTGTCTATCAAACCACTGCAGCAGGAAAGGCAACCCCCCCCCCCCCAAAAAAAAACCCCAAACAAACCCCAAACAAACAAAAAAACAAACAAAAAAAAGAAACGAAGGGCTAAAAACTAAAAAAAAAAAAAAATGTAGAAAGCATAAGAATAATTTGTATCAATCAAAAGTTTGTCTTGTCCTGTTGGAATTTCTTGATTTGAATTTAAGGATATATATTCTCTTATAATAAAAGGAGTCTAGCCATTATAGGTACATGTAGATATCTAACTGCATATGGCTGATTTTCGTAACTTGGCCATCTTCTTGGTCATAAATACTCTTTACATACAGTTTCATATGAAGGGAAGCAGTGTGAAAATAACGTTGTATATTTACAAATAATCTGAATAAGTGACACTGAATTGTAAATGTATATATTTATGGCACCCATATTATTTTGTTTTTACAATATATATTTTCTTTTTCTTCTGGCCAGTAGTCCTGTACAAAATTAACTTGCTTTTAACCCCCTAGAGACCATATATTTGATACACTTTTACAATCTTATTATATCGGCAATACAGACAGGCACTTGACCTTACAGTGTTTACAGTATGTGCTATGCCGAGGGGCTCTTTGTGTGTGTCTATGTACCCACACTGCTACCATAAAAGCATATTGTCTCGTATAGCTTCTTCTCTTTTGGTTAGTAGTAAAAACAATTAATCTCAGAACTGTGAAAACTGGAGAATATTTAAGCAGCAATTCATTTACAACACATTGTCACTTCTTTCCACTTCTTGGAAAGTGTCAAGCTTTGTCAGGGGAATAGGGGCTATTTCCTCCTGCATAGGATGAACAAGTCTTAAATTGCATTGAACTTTTTAATTGGAAATCTGTTCACTTATAGTTAATGAGGTTAGCTCAGAAGCTAAATGGGGACAGTAACTTTAAATCCCTTTAGGTTAGTTTCAACATCTTCCTCTCTGTCATGCAGGGATACCAACAATCCATTAGATTAGACACAAAACATCATATCATTTTAGGAAGGGAGTGCATGCTGATCAAAACCGTTACACACTTACTCCTCTGCTCTTTCTCTGTATTCCTTTGCTATTTCCTGTAATGTTTCTTTCACTGTGATTCTAACAGACCAACAAGCCTGAAGAAGGACAGCATGTAAACCCATGATGGCACTGGTTTGTAAAAGCCAAAGAGAAACAGCTCATGTTGTAAGTTTGTATGAACAAGAAGATCCTTGCGGGACCGTAGAGTGTGGACAATACTGAAAAACCAAGTTTCAGATCAGCTTGAGTAGTGGTCAAACTCCTAATGGAGAGCATTCAGACACTGTGTGCATCAGTTCATGTCAATGGTGTTGAAGACCCACTCTGTGAACTTCTTCAGCTTGGCTGAGGCGCTGTAGGACTCTTCCAGGAGACGCTGGTTGTCCTCTCGCAGGTTCTGGATCTGAGCCTGCAGTGAGGCCTTGGCATCCTTCTCCTGATGGTGACACACACACACACACTTTTGTGACCTTTTATATATTTATGTAATGAGCACCTCATATTGATTGATGCAACCAGAGGGAATCAAATACAGTCTTGTGAGTCAGTCTGATTTTTGTTTCTCTCTATATTTATATTCTATTAGAGGAGGAATAGTAAACAAGCATATTACAGTTGCATTATATCTGGCCTGAAATTATTAAGAATACTGAAACAACACGCCAAACATATCATGGTTTCTTACTCACAATGTGACTTTGTTCATTTAGAATCTGGAACAGATTTTGTTGATGTCTCAAACTGCTTCATGGTTGTAAACTTCAAGCGCCTCAAGCATACGTTTTTTTTCTACATACACTAAATTTGCAAATTGTGCTTAAGGTGTTCGTTTATGCCTGCTGTAGCATAACAAAGGCAGTGAATGTGAAGGTGAACACACCTTTTTCAGGTCTTCCTGTAGTGCCTTCACCATCGACTCCAGCTGGCTGACTTTGCCCATCAGACAGGCTGGGGTCTCTCTGTGAAAAGGGACAGCCAGGACGTGAACTGGGACAAACACTGTAAATGCAGGTTATCCAACCAAAAACTACAACTGATGATTTACACTGATTAGTACTTGTATGTATGTAATAAGGTCAACCTTATTTGAGCTGGAACAGTGTGTGTTTGGAGGGAAACCTGTGACACCAGCGAGTTAAAACAAACACTGGTCCCAAGCCATGACCTGAGGCCTCTTACCCAGGCGAGGGTTGCCTCAGTGGGGCTGCCTGAGGCTCAGCCTGCTGGGGGCTGGTGGCTGTTGCATTCTCAGCCATGGAGTTCTCCTCTTGGGCTGCTAGGAAGACCAACCTCTGCTCTGAATAGAAAACAGTTAAATTGACATAATATTAGATAGAAAGAAAAAAGATAGCATCACAGTGCCCTCTTCTGGTGAACTGTTGAGTTGCTGTGCCACACCCTTTTCTGAAAGGTAATAACAATGATTGACCTTTCAATGATGACATTGAGAAAATGAGAACAACACCTACCCTCAAAGGCCTTGGCAGCATCTACCAGGTGGGCCCAGTCCAGTGGACCATCTGCCCCAGTGTCAGGCAGGGGCATGAGGGCAGAGTCCTGCAGTTGCTGCCTCTTCCTCTCCTGCTCCAGCTCTGAACTCGATGGGGCAGACAGGTCCCCTGGGAAAGAGAAACAGGAGTGTAAAACACACTGGGACAAACATTTTGCAGCCACAGGCAATTTTACATAAAAAAGAACATGTATGTGTATATAGTATAATGTAATGTTTCAGCTATGTTTGTTTTAAGTATTTTTAGATTATAACTCCCATTATTTGAAAACTAAGACAAATTATTCTACTTCATGCTTGTACACAACATTCACACAGTATATATTACATGGCCACCTCCTCCATGACCAACTGTAAATAAGATTAGAAGAATTATAAGACTCACCCAGGGATTTGTGTGATGCTCGCCGGCTTGGTCCGTGGCGAGTGGTGGGTGAGCGTGGCATGGTGGAGCAGCTGAACAGAAGGTCAGTAGGCGTGTCACGCTGGCCACCGGAGGATGGCTCCCTCTGGCCGCTGTAGATACTCTCATCTGACAGAGTTCTTTGGAGTGGACGCCGATTGGCTGGTGGGCCTGGAAACAATGGCTTCACAAATGGAAACAGATTAGAACTGGCAAATAAGAAATACGACAAATGATATGCTAATATCACGTTTAAATAAATCTATTGGAAAGCTTTCCGCCAGTTTGGCCATTTAATCCTTTAGCCAGTGCCAACTGAAGAGGTGCCCCTGAGCAGGACTCATTGTAATATGATCCTGTGTTATAAGGATGAGCATAGACTGTTAGACAGCCTTTCTCAGTACCTTCTCTTCACTTGTAGTAGGTGGAGGACTGTCAAGTGTGATGAGCTTCTTTAGGTCTTCTTCCAAGCTGGACTTGGCAGTGTGCCGCTGGGGAGACTGGGAGCCCCGGAGATTGGCCCTAAGCTGTGGCTGACCACCCAGAAGACCATCACTCTGGTGTCGTCTGAAGATAGAAACAAAAGCCAACTAAGACAGTACCTCTTAAATCCAATTAACACCCAGTAATTGAAAAAAAATTAGGGAGTGAAGGCGATAGAGTTAGCAGACAGGCATTATTGTGATTAGGCCTTAGCAGTTGTAAAAATTTGTGAACAATAAGTAACCAACAGTTTTCCCGATGTGCCCTTTACATGATACCTAACCACTTAGTAGCTAAGGGAGGAAAAACTGTGGTTTATTGAGAACAGTAGTAGTCATCAACCACAAATGATTCTTTTAGCATTTGACCCAAACACAAAGACCTATGTTGCCTCAACCCTGTGAAAAGAAAGAATGTTTTTCCTGGCAGCCAAACAATAAAAAAACTTCTAAACCCAGACACACCACGTGGTGGCAGTGTTGACTTGAAAAATGCCTCAGTGTTAGCCAAGCTGACACTGGAATGATATATCACAGTATTCACTTTTTCCACCAGTCTCTTCAACATCAACACCATTGAGGGTGAAGCACATTTCTATACTGAACGATCATTTTTCAGAACATACACTACTGCCTGAGGCAGACACACCACAGATGTTTAGTGAAAACTATTCCTTTCTTACTTGCGAGTGCTGCCAAAGTCCACAGAGTTGACAGTTCCCCCGGGTTTCCTCCAGCCAATCAGGTACTTTGATGTTGCTCCCTGACGAGGATAGAAACTTTTGGTCCCAGGAGACTGGGAGTTCTGGGAGGTGGGTGAAGTAGCTGTGGCAGCTGTCTCATCCTGGGGTGACATGGGGCTGCAGCCCTGACCCATCGAACTCCCTGAGTGGCCAGAACTTAGTGTGCTGGAGGTCAGACACATGTATCAGCAGATTAAGGTGTGAAATACAGATAGAACATAGTACTTTTAATTAATTTCACCTTATTTTTTTGCTCAATTGTATTATTGATGGCAGCACGGAAGCATAGTTGTTAGCGCTGTTGCCCCACAATAAGAAGGTCACGGATTCAGTTCCCGGGCCTGGGGCCTTTCTGTGTGGAGTTTGCATGTTCTCCTTCGTGTGTGTGTGGGTTTCCTCCGGGTACCCCGGTTTCCTCCCACCATCCAAAGACATCATGCTTAGGTTAACTGGTGACCCTAAATTGTCTGTAGGTCTGAGTGTGAGTGGTTTGTTCGTCTCTGTATGTTGGCCCTGTGATGGACTGGCGACCTATCCAGGGTGACACTGCCCTCACCCAGTGTGAGCAGTGCTCCTGCACTCCCCGCGACCCGGAAACGGAAAAGCGGTAGAAGATGATTGAATGAATGTATTATTGTATGTATTATAAGTATGAATATCTTGCTTTTGGTTGAAAATGTATTTATTTTGGTTTAAATGATTAATATATTTTGCAGCTGCATTAAGAGGGTTTGTAAATATAAACAGTCATATTCTCCTAAACCAATTGGCCAACTTGCCCAATCACAAATTCCACTATTCACACAGATATGACCAATTCATAACTAAATAAAATGGCAGAGTGCTTGCATGTCATTTCCAGCCTTCAAATAAAGAATTTTCATAGTTTGACGCAAAGCTTAAAATTTCAAACAGCAAGTTTTGTTAGTCTGGGCCCAAGTGCATATACTGTAAAACAAAGCTTTCAATATACAGGTCTGGTGGAGCAAAGTTATTTCTGGGTGAGTGAAGAAGAGAGGGAGGTAAGCTTCAGCTGATTCAAAGGAAGTGGGATTTAGGAGAGGGGGAACAGTGCTGAGCTCAGTGCAGTCTGCATTTCTAGCAGCTTCAAGCACTTGCTTTCTATCATGGATACAGAGAAATGGAGACACATACAAATGCAAAGAAAACACACACACACACACACACACACACACACACACACACACACACAGTTATCCAGTTCTTCCCCTCTCCTTGTTAAAGCCAAACCACAGAGTTTTAGACTTTTCCATCTGGTATGGCAAAGGATAAATCTGGACTACAATGGATCACTGTCTGTTTAATGAAACACTGATGCAAGGGCAGAAATTCCTCAGCTGCTTAGATGGCTGACACTAAGAGAACAGCAACACACCTGGAGTGGGAGGTGGCATCGCTCAGGCTGTATGAGCAACTATCAGGAACCAGTGGAAAGGCTGATGGGCTCTTCGCTGGGATCTCACTGCCGCCAGTGGCCACTAGGGGGTCAGGTGTTGGAGGGGAAGCGTTGGTACCCCTCTGACTGTCTGCTAAGTCATCTTGCCATGGGATTTGGTCTTTGGCCCTGAAGGCACCGGTGGAGGATGCAGTGCTGCTCTGTGTGGCAGTGAAGGAAGTGGCATCAATGCCACTGTCGGTGGAAGCACCCTGCAGGTAGCCATTCAGCTCTAGATCACTCCGTACTCCTGAGCGAGAGCCAACTTCGTACCATTTCTCATCGCTGTGGGCGGAGCTGGAAGCGTTGCTTGAGAGTGTGTTGCTACTTGACTGGCTGGACAAATATGGAGTGTCCAACTATTGACAGAAAAGTAATCAAATGTTAATTTTCACACTGAACAAACATGATTTTCTTTGTGTGTACTGAACAAATTCTCAGGTGTCTCCTGCGCCTGTATCGCTTAAGAAACTCTTTAATTACTGCCCTCTGTGCTGGATGGTAATATGGAGGGAAAATACATGTGGTAATTTCTGATTCCACCTCACCTTAGAGCTTTTGTTCGGAGACATGTGGCTGGTTTGCTCTGCCGGCTGCAGTCGAGGAATCACCACCTTGGAAACCACAGTGTCTGTCAGAAGATTTATGGGTAAAAAGATCCATGAATTAATGATGGTAATAAAAGTCATTTTTTATTTGAAGCTATTGCAAAGTCTGGAGTTCCTCCTACCTGCATTGTTTTTGTCCCCCAGTCTGCTGGCTGCATCACCATCCCCTGTTCGGCACCATCCGACACCAGGGCTAGAAGACATTTTGATTCCATTGACTCCATCACCTCTTACCTGCCGCACAGATGGCACAGGGGACTGGCAGTTGTTGTTATTAAATCTAGAGGAGAGTTGAAAAAGGGTCACCTATATTTCCAAGTATTGCAGCGAGCCAGTTGAGTTAACGATATGTAACCCATTGCATGGAACAGAAAAACATACCCATCAGGCATAGACTTTTGCCTCCAGTGGTTGGCGCTCATCGTGTCTGTGTAGGAGAGGCTGGAAGGGGAGTTTGTATTGTGCAGTGTGCGACCCATCATGATGGAGCATGCCAGAGCATAGTTGTCGTTTCCTGGAGAATACCTGCAAATACCGGACAGCCGGACAGTTTTGAGTTGAGTTTTGAGTGTGTCTGCTAGTTTCATAACAGCATCAAGTTTATTTCTAACCTTTTGGGGTTTAGGGGCCGGCCATCGCTGGACACACTTCTAGGCATAACAGCAGAGTTTCGGTCATTGAAGTCTGGGGGTGGGGCTTTGATGAGCGTTCCACCTGTGCCAGCAGTGCGTGTTTGAGGGCTGGATGAGGTGCGTGGCCACTTGGTGTTGTTATTGATAGCTGGGCGAAAGGGGAACTTTAACTCGTAGGGCATTCCCTCCTTGTGGTTCTTATAGTCCACAAGTGGCATGTGGTAGATTTCTGAGCAGCCTCTGTTGGCACATGAACCATTCACCATCAGAATATTACACTGTCAGACTAAGATAAGTTTTAACTTATATGTATGGGTCTAATTTCACTCTACCTGCGTGGTGTGGAGTCCTCATGTGGAGGAATGATGACCACCTTCACAGTGACAGAGGTCCGGAGGAGGTCGATCATCTGTTCATGAGTCAATGAGGCCACCGCCA
Source organism: Remorina albescens (assembly GCA_034769265.1). Classification (NCBI taxonomy): domain Eukaryota; kingdom Metazoa; phylum Chordata; class Actinopteri; order Carangiformes; family Echeneidae; genus Remorina; species Remorina albescens. Next base: position 12,513,121 of record CM068488.1, read on the forward strand.
CCTTGCAAATCTCTACCAGCCGGCTGCCCTGCCTTAGCCCAGCCTGCCAGGCATAACCATAGAGCTCTACCTCTGCTACAATTCCCTCAAAGTTGACATGAAAACCCAACTGGCCGAGTGCATTACGGCGTAGTGTCATCTCTGTGGTCTGACTGCCCTTGGTCAACAGCTGAAGAACAGACAGGAGAGGGAGTGTAGGGGTTAAAGAAGGAAGGGAAGAAATGCACAATGCAAACATTTACCAAAAACAAAACTTTCAGAATCGTTTGCATTAAACTAAAATACTTATCTCCATTCAAGACGCATTTCATGTAACAGTAGCTCTAATCTCATGCGGAACATATTTCAGTATTATGTAATGAATACAAGTACTTTTCCACTTAAAATACTTAAAGTACATCTTTGGGCACCCTGTCCTACCCTTTCCCCTGTCAGTGGGGAAGTCAACTCAGAAGTAAATAGTGTGTGTAAAACCAGGAATCAATCACAACAGGAACCGTTTGATGTCATGTGCATCATGACACTCACTACAAGGCAACAGTCACTTATTACATTGTTTACCACTAACTGTCGAAGGAGTGATTTCAATGCCCTTACCAAAAAGCACAGCATTACCTACACCACATGGAAAACCTTAATAATGATATCATATCACCAAATGACTATGTGTTATACTTAGCATGGCTCATAATCATAGAATCAACAAAACAGCTGTGGCTTTTTGGTAGCTGTATAATTTCCGGCTACACTCCTTATGTTGCTATAATAACATCAATAATACTTTTTTCCCCATACTATTGTTGTCAGAGTAGTGGACAGAGGGCAATGTATGTCTTCAAACTGTCAATCATGAGCCCTCACCAGGCACACATTAACATCATACTTGTTCAGTGGCAACAGGGACACATCAAAAGACCTGACCTCTGTACTTATTGGTGCTGACTGCTTGATTTAGAAAAGTGTATTTATCCAACTGTTTTAGTCTTTTTAATCTGATTTTGATAAGCTTACCAGGTGACTCAATAATATTAGAGTGCGATGATTAAAGCGCTAATACATTCAAGATAGTCCAAGGTAGACTTTATGTGTGTGTTCATTACAAGCTGTTTGTCAGACACAGGGAGTCTGGCTTAGTGTGACCTCTTGAGATTCAGCAGATGGTGTGTGCTAATGTAGATGTACTGTCACAGACAGTAGTGAAGCCCCACTGACCTCCAGTCTTTTTACAACCTCTCCAAAGTCTTCTGTGTTGTTATTGATGGAGCGCAGAGAGACGCTCTCGCCACGCTCATAGTAGATCTTCATGGAGGCGGGGCTCCCTGTCGACCAACCAATCACATCACGTGTGGCACAGTTAAACACAACTGCTTTGGCCTCCTGATCCAAGAGGATGATGAAGTCATTGGAAATGGCCAATAGGCACTCCCGTTCAGCACCAGCTACCTGATCTTCGGCATGCACCTGCCAGGTTACTGCCCCAAGACTCCGAAGCTCCGCACCACTATATGGACGCACCTTCTCTCGTCGTTTGTGTGCCAGAGAGATGAAGGGAAACTTCCCAGTGGGTTCCACTGGTGTGCTGGTCACATGACGCTCTGCTAAGTCCCGTAAGTACTCTTGCCGTGTGCGCGTTGCCATGGCACCAAACTTATCTGACTTGTGAGCTGCGTTCTCAGCGTTGATAACTTTGGCTAACAGGAAGTCCCGGAAGACAGTGGATTTGGGGAAGGTCACGCCCTTGGGTATTGGGGGGCCAAAGGAGGGAACGTCCTGGGAACGGGTAACAGCCACACTGCAGAAGGAGAAAAAAAAAATCAATATGACTATATAACTTTTAACATGTGTTTCAATCAAAGTGTTTTAAAAGTTCTGTTTTACTGTCATAAAATTATATAAACAAGACAAACTTGCGTGAAAAACAAATATCAATTTAATATATTATGAAATAATAAATAACTAAAAATCACAAAATACAAACCAGATGTGTATGGTCCTATAACCAGGATACAGTAAAAAGTCTGGACCGATACTCAGCAAGGACAAACAGCATATGGGCTCATAAAAAGAAATAGTGGAGACATCTTTACACGGCTTCCCTGAGGTATTGTTGCCGTTGACCTGTTTCACTTGTGAGTATAAAGGAGGGCGTTAAAATTCCTAGGGGTAAAGCTCTCCTCTTGTTACCCTCTGCTGCTCCTATTCCATCTGCACACCATGACTGTGGAAGAGTTGTATTACTATAAATTAGTAAACAGATTCGGGTTAATGCTCTGTCATACCTCTAGGGGTAAGTAAATGGGCTTGATTGAACATATCCTGAAAATTGTGCTTTTAAACAAAGTGGAATCATCTGTCATTCATGAAGAGGTGTTTATATTTTCCAAAAAGTTGTAGCGTGTTTATACAGGCTTCATGACTCCAACTGTTATCCAGAGGCTATATACAGTCAGCCTATATAATAACAGCCCATAAACACGTGAAAATGGAAAACTGGCCTTGGAAAAGCTGATGTGACAGTCCTGACAAGTCTACATCCAGTCCATTAAACAGATTACACAGTTATTGCCCGTAGCGGAAATGTTGCAAACCATGCTTGGCTACACTGAGAGTACTATACGATATATCCAATCACAGCTGACAGGCTAGTTCCTAGCCCCGACACCCTGCCACTCTCTTCTAGATCACGGTATGGAGAGGCAGTACTGGGGCTGGCGCTAGCGAGCACAAACAGCCTACTTTTTCCAAACAAAGATCTAGTTATGCAATCTGCCTAGCTGGCCCTGTGTGACTTTGAGGCAGCGGTTGAAAGCAGCAGATTAGCACCCCGCTGGCCACGGGCCACTTACTCCTCTAATGCTCCAGCCTGGCTCAATATGACTGGAGTATTATCCAAATCTCAGCAGGAGGCAACCACGGGCTATTAATAACTGGATGACTCAACAAATGATAACATATACTTTATTAATAGAGATTAGGCAAGAAAAGTGCATTACTATAATATATCTTTTGTAAGAAATACAGAGACAGTCATATGAAATGACGGTAAAAAAATCTAAACAATGACCCTTTTATGCTAATATGTGTGTTCTAATAATCTGTGTGTGCGCCTAATGTGTGTACGTTTAAGCAAATGGGTGACAAGAGATCAATTGAAATCCACATGGGTTGGTTGAATCATTGGTCGGCAGCTCTTCATAGTTTCAATAAAGCCAGCAACCCACAACATATAAATATAAAAAAAACAAACAAATATCTACAACGTACCTCCTGTTTTCACCAAAAATGAATTGTAGGCTTTGGTGTACTGCTGCAAAATGTCCTGAATGTTTGTTGGAATCAATGCGAGACGATAAAACAATTTGCTGGGTCAATGGTAACTTGATCCTGTTCTATAGCCACAGTCCAACAAACTACACCACTCAGTAGGGATTGGAAAATCCTTATTGCTGTTCCAATTCTCTTGTCCCAGAACTATTTCCAAACCACCAGGGGAAAACATCCAGGAAACACTTGTGACAGTCAGGAGAGAAGTCCTGACATATGGTAGCTAAATCCATAGAATATGAGTAGAAAACAAAAGGCTGGCAGTGTGGGTGACTCTGGGTGGGGTACTAGGTTCGTCGTCAAGGTTTCTGTGTCCCGTGCCTCTCCATTTCATCCATAAGGCAAGCCAGGAGAACCAGCATTTCACCTTTTCTTCTTTTTCTTTCCCAACCAGTACATACAGCCTTTAGGTTAAAAAGCAAGCTGAATGAGGGTTTCCACTAGTCGGTGAGACGATGAGTAGATGGTCAGAAAAAAAAAAGGAACGTACCCGAGAGAAGAGGAAAAGAAAAGCTCAAAATAAATTGGCCCAAATTTGATATGGGTTAGAGGTGAGAGACAGAAGGTTGACTTGACCCGTCCGCTCCTGAGCTGGACTCTGAGTTCTGAGGGACTCAGCTCTCAACAACCCTCCCTGCTCAGATGCATGTCCGGGTGAAGAGAACACTGTGTGTGCATGTCACTAACTCCTTCAGACCACTCTGGCTCATGCTGCCCAAAGGCAAAGTGGCAGGCTGGGGGAAGAGGAGGAGGAGGACATGAAGGGGAGGGGGGCTTATACCATGTGAATGTGTGATGAGTGAGCCTTTGAGTGAATTAGCATGGAAGGAGAAAAGGGTGTGCATGTGTGTGTGATTTTGTGCAAATGAGCATTAGAAAGAAATAAAAAAGGAGAAACAGGACTTTGAGAGCGAGAGGAAGCAACTATGTGTGCATAATATCTGTGTGTGCAAACCACAGAAAGTGTGTGTGCTGGGGGGTAACAGTGCACAAGTGTGAACACCACAAAGCTGCAGTCTGATCATCACGAGGCCAAGAATCAGTGAGCGGAGGAGAAGAGGAAGAGAGCTCCCATCAATTCGATAGCCACTGCTGGGCCAGTCGCCTCTGTTTGATCATAATCAAATAAATTTATCCTTCTGCGGAGATACTGTTGATGCAGCCATCCACAGTGCAGAAACAATGGAAGGTGATCATGCACCAGGCTTTTACGTTTGACCCATGCCTTCCGGTCAATGCTTTTGTCTTAATGCTAGTTCCTGCATTAAGAAAAGAAAAAAAAAAAAAACTCTGAGTAATGTTGAGGTTTTACGGGAGAACCGGGAAGGGAACTTAATGCCACATTTATTTCATATTCCAAGTGTTGGGTCTGTTTGGACAAAGGAAAATCATATAACATGTCTGCATATGTGGAAGAAGGAGAAACCATTTCTATTGTTGTCCCTACTGGTTTATTGTGAACCCCAAAGCTCTAAAGTTTACTCATTACCAGTTCAGTTCAGCTCTTATTCTGCCTTTATTTTTAAATTTTTTTTTAAAATCTCTCCTGACCTCATGCAAAGACCCACCTGTAACATGTGTTGTCAGAGCAGGGGTTGTGCACACGGACGATGATGAAGACGTGTTGAAAATGAGAGCGAATGGCCTTGGGGGTGAAAGGGTGAGCCCCAGGCTCCTGGAACACAATAGTTACAATGTCGTTCCCAATGTGGCGCTTCCTCAGCAACTGGAAAAACAACATCAACATCATCAAGTTTTAATTAGAGAAGCATGGGGACCTGAATCTGAGAGCACATATTGTTTTAAGATATGGCCAAGAACATTGCACTTAAAGAAAATAAAAGTTTCTATACATTGTTGGATGGTTATCAGATACCTGAGTTGCAAGCCATGTCATGCATTCTTCCAAAATATGCACCCTTCCTTGAAGGTTTCCTTTGTTGCATACAGTTCCAAATAAAGGGGTTTTCAATTTCCCAATACACAGCTAATAGTCTGACACAAAAGACTGGGTGTTCCATTTTTACCTGTTGTTTATTGTTGGGTGTGTAAGGCAGTAGAGTTGACACATGGAACATGATCTCATAGTCCTTGTATGAAGTGTACAGGGAATGAGTGCCTGTCGAATCCGCTGCAGGAAAAATAGCAATATAGCAATGAGGCCTACGGTACAATAACTGCCATCCATCTCTCTCACATGTGTATTCTGTGTTCAGTGTTTTCTCTGCAATCCAGGATGCAATTTCACCATAGACCAAAAAAAGTGAACTGCATGGAGATCATTGTCAGTGTGAATCAGGTGACAAAACCAATGCACAACCAACCATTTTACTCAAGTGTCATTTGTAAGTGGAGCTTTTTGAGTATTTTTATGATGTTACCGTTCCTACAACAATGAACAGAAAGGCTAAATGTGTGAATAATTATGAAATGTGCTGCTGTATTGCAAAAGACATTGCATTGCAGTGCATTACTTTCATACAGGTGTTAAGAATCAACTGCAGCATAGTCACGGTAAAGATACATCAGACCCTTGGTCTGAAAATTACAAGGTCTGTCTGTCGTTAGGAGGAGATGTTGAGAGTTGTTACTTTTGGTGTCCAGCTGGGCTCTGTACTTGGTGAAGCCTTTGAGGCGAACCTTCTCCCCCAGCAGTTGGAGAAATTCTTCGAGGGCAGGGCCGGCTGTCTCATTGTTGTACATCTCTTCCTCAGTGCTCTGGCCTGCTCGGCAGTACATGACCCCCACCTTGACCTGAAAACTCAGCTGGAGAGCAGCAACACACAGAAACGACAACAGACACAATACTTCTTTAGCATTGATTTCTGCAGGACTGAAAATCCAAAAACACAATTCCCTTAATTTACAGAGGAATTTACATGCCAGAATTGCACACAGTTCTTATTCTGTGAATTCCTCTTTTTCTAATAATTGTGCTTTTCCTCCTACCCCTTGTTCATCCAATTTCATCAGCTGCTCTGTGACCTTGGGTGTGTTGAGGGCCAGTCTGAGGCAGGACAGATCCAGCTCAGGGAGAAGGTACTCCAGGACGTCTTTGACAGGCAGCCCTCGGGTGGTCCCATGCTTAGAGGTGGAAGGCACTGCATCTTCCAGGATAGAACCTCGCAGAGTTGTCAGCTGAATGGTCAGAGACAGGGAGAGGAAGAGAAGATTAGAGCGGGAAGAGTGAGGACAAACAAAGCACAAGGAATCATTGGTACAGTTTGAACTTCGTCTTGGAGATGGACTACACTGATAGCAGAAAAAAGACATTCCCAGACACCAGGAAAAAATTTACAAACTAATGTGGTTTTTAAAGTAATAACAATCCCTTAGTTTACCCTTAAAAACATAAAACAAGACAATTCTGACGAGAGGCTTAGGGTAAACAGAAAGTGGAACAGAAGAAGAGGTGGGAGGTCTTGTTTAAGCATTCTGTGTACACAGAGTCGGCATTGTGCTGGACTGTGGGAGTGAACTCAATTGCTCGGCTATCATAAGCAGCTGGAACGGACGGAGACTTTCTCTCCTGCAGGCTTGAGGCTCTGCTGGGCCTGTATTTACAATGAAACTGTGTTCCCTGTGTTTGTAAGGTATGAGACAGGGGTGGGGGTCCTGAGGTACTTCAGTCTGAAGTGTAGGGGTTTAATCACATGCACCTGTACTACTTCAGGCCACAACAAACAACCCCAGGCAGCTACCTTTGCCCTCCGTCTTGGAATGCATGACTATATGACCATGGAATCAATATCAAAACCCAAACCCAGAAGACTTTCAGTTAACATTGCGACTAAATACAAGCATATTTCTACTGAAAGTAGAAAGAGAAGCAAACCTCTCCACACAGGGGTTTGAGGTTGTTGGGCACTGACAGGCTTTGGAGGCTGGAAGATGTGCACATCCAGAAGTTTCTTTACACATTGCTGCTACTTGGAGACAGCCAAATAGCCCTAGGGCTGCTTGCATGATAAGACAAAGAGCACGAGTAGTAAATAAATACTATGAGTAGTTAACCTCGAGCTGTCTTACTCGTACATGGCAAACAGTAATAATTGAGTTATACACATCTCCTACATGGCTCAATAGTCAAACAATGCGAATAGAATAAATACATCTTCACTTTTCGTCACTTTCAACCAAAAAATATTTTCCCAGTTTGTGAGAGAACAACAAAAAAAAGGCGGGACACTTCAGCTGACCTCACTGGTTCTGAAGATGAGGCGGTAGTTGTACTGCTGGCCATGCTCCTTGTCTTCCTCCAGCTTCTCCCTACGTAAGCTCACCGCAACTGGACCAAGTGCTTCATCCATCCCGAAGTAGTTCCAGTGCTCTGAGGTGGGAGAAGTGTAAGAAAAACATTTGCCTAAGCATTTTTTAACATTACAGAATAATGTAACAATACATACATGTAATATGCGCAGTTGAATGTATCTTACCCCGAAGGTAGAAGAACTTCCTATAGTAGTAGGCCCCGAGGTCCAGATGCTCCACAATATACTGTTTTCCCTTTTCACTGAGTGTGCTGGGGCCCTCCTTTGGTCCCTCCAGCACTGCCACTCCAGCATTTGTACAGTGTGTGCTAACAGATGTTTCATAGAAGTTTCCTTCCCCACTCAGGGACCCTGAGCCACTGTTATTTGTTCCACCCACAAGTCCATGATAGCCTGCTCCACCTCCTCCCAATCTCCGCCTTCCATTGCCATCGCCACCTATCTCATTGCGAAAGCAAGGGCAACTCAGCAACATTTCATTGCTCTGTTCATCTCCTGCGTCCAGACCAGGGCTCTCCCGTGAACTCAGCTCTTCCTGGCTGCCACTTGGGGAGCTGTAAGGCAGGCTGTGGGTGGACGAGAGGGTGGATGTAGCCGAGGCTACAGCAGCAGCAGAAGCTCCAGTGGTGATGTTTTTCCTCTTGCCTGCTGTGTGCCGCAACTGAATAACTTCATTGAGGTCAAGCAACATGCTCTGAACATCATAATGGGCAAATCCTTTCTGACACAGCCAGGGCTTAGGAGGGGGGCCCATCTCATCTGTTCGGCTGTCCTCTACATCAGACCCCGCTCTGGGAGGGTCCATCTCACCCCGCACATTCCGTAGTTTGCGGAATATAGACTCACCCCCTGTCTCTGATTTAGTGCGTCTTTTGGGGGGCTTATCTCTGTCCTTGGCTTTAAGAGGCTGGCTGTCTGTGTCCTCCTGAAGATCAATTATGGCCTGCTTGGGCCCAACATTCAGCATGTCCTCCAGTTTCTCTGGAGCAGGGCTACGCTGGTCAACTTTATCCCCTTGGTAGCCCTTAAGCATTTCAAAGAAGCTTTCTCCAGATGCTCCATGCTGATCTATTGACGAAGTGCTGCCATATTCTCTGTGAAGGGGGGACCATTTAGCTCCTGATGGATTCCAGTCCTCTCCGCTGTCCCCACTGCCTTCCATCTCACTGATAGTCATGTCACTGTTGCTGCGTTGACGGATGCGTCTCTGCCGTGGGTTTCTATGTGCGGGTCCTTTGTAGTCTCCCGGGGTCAGGTAACGGGTGTCAGGGCTGTAATTGTTAGACTGGGCCTGGGTGCGATTCTTCAAAGTATTGTGGATGTTACGCAGCATTGATGAGTCCTGAGGGCTCATAACAGAGCCTAACTTAATATGACTTTTTCCAGCAGAGGGCACACCAAAGTTCTCTGGCTCTGTTGATGAGTGCCATAAAGCCCCTGTAATATCTTTCCTGGGGGGCCAGTCAGCCACTCGAGCTCGTACCCCCATTTTAGGCACTCCTGTGCTCGCAGTGGCATTGTCTGTGCGGATTGGCACAGCCCCTCCATTGACCATACGGAGGTGACGGGTGTAGAACTCGTCAGTGGCTGGGATGGAACCCCCAACAGTGCGCTCCATGGGTGGGCGCTTCACGCTGGTCATGACACCAATGCCAACAGCTAAAGGCACTTAGCAGGTGGACATGGCTGCCTGTGGGATGGGACAATGATCCCTGACTTCATGAGCAGAATGATTGTCTTGATCAACGAGTGAACACAGAAAGGACAGGATGGGGAAAACCCACCTCCTCAAACATCAAGCTTGCACATTTTTCCCCAGCTGCGTCGACACTGTCACATGGTATTTTTCTTACACTACCCTGGAAGGGAAAAAAGAATGAATCAGTGCACACATTACATGTAGCAGATATTAAATTATGAAGCTGCTGAAATAAATATTGAGTAAAATTCAGACAACTTGACAGTTTATTGGTTTTGGCCAGTGACCTGTGACCCTCAGACCCTTTGCTGAGAAAGCAAAGCTATTTTATTCCCTGAAAATTCTTATTATTTATTGTCATCACATCTGAACGTGGATTTTTTTCATGCCTTTTTTTTGAGCCAGTTAAAAAATAAAAAAGTCAGTGACACATTAAATTTTAGATTAGTTTGACACACTTCAGTGTTTCATCAAGTACAACTCTAATCTTCCACTGAGGTCTCTCACATGCCTCTTTAGCAGCCAACATTAGTGAATTGTAATGCAGAGTTGCAGTTTTTGGGATCAAATATCCCAAGCTGCACATCAAAAAGCAAGAGGCCCTTTGAAAGTCATCTAGGAAGTGGATGATGATCCTCTGCCTGACAAATCGAGCCAATTTGGCAATGAGACACTGGTGGAGATTAAGGCTCCACTCTGAGTCGGCCCTGCCTGGCTGTGGCTGTGATCACATTAGCCACAAGCAATCAGTGCACTGTGACGGGCCTACAGCACAGCCACCTTCTCACTGCATCCCAACATCAGGGCCAACTTCACACTGACAAAGACACATACTCTCCATTAAAAAGAGGAAATTCCTGGCAATGTCAGTTCAGCGACCAATTCCTCAGTTCTTCTGTTTTTCCACAATATCAGTGTCAATTTTTAAGTCGCTCAAGGAGGTCTAGAATAAAATCTAAGGCTTTGACAATCATTCAGTTTGCCTCAGGCAAAGTATCTCCAGTCAGCCTTACGTCAAACCATGCATGTGTTTTTCCTCAAAACAAAAAATATGTCTAAACCTTTGCTAATTAGGAGGTAAAGACCCTTTCTGCTGGTCCAATATTCTGCACTAAAAATATGCTGTTACATTTAAAAGATACAATTCCTCTTCTAAACCAACAGTGTTACACGATTATTGTTTCGTATCTAATCAAATTATGCCTTAAAAGCATAAATAACAGTAGGGATTAGGATCCTCAGACCCAGGATGTCACAGCTTCATGGCAACATGATAAACTAACTTAATCACAAGGCCAGGATCCCCACCTGCATCCCTTTATTTAATCTCCATGTCTTTTGACAAAATAAAAGAATATTCCCACTGTGACTTTCCATTTGTCATGCAAGGAATTTCCCCACAGTTCCCACAGTCCACAAATGAATGGACATCTAAAATTGGCCAATAGATTAAGTGGAGCAAATTAATAATAACTAATTATTAACTAATTAATTCACTGAATTGATTAAAAAAAGAAAAACAGAAAAACTCACTCATGTTCTACTAACACCCCTTTCTCTGACATTAATAAGAGATAAAATAGTAGGGTTGTGCCAAAAAAAAAAATAGATTCATATAAGAATCGCGATTCTCATTTACAATTTACGATTCAGAATCGATTTAAAATGTCCCAAAATCGATTTAATAAAAATAAAACAAATCCGCGGGACGTTGTGTATGCCGGTCACCACGGAGCCAGTTTGTAGAACATACACATGTGCGGTAAGCACCAAAACAGGGAGGAAACTACAATAATGGAGTAAAGACAGATTCAACCGGCCCCGTCCTCGTTGAAAGCAAAGATTTGAACTCATTTTGGTTTTTACCTAGAGCCCTATAAAATCCGTTTTATTTTTTCCCAAATTCTTTTCTTTTTTTTTTCAGTTTTTAATTTATTAGAATTCCGTTTTTAGCATTTTAAGCAAATTTAACCCCGAGACAGTGTTTTAAGTAATGAAATATAGACAATTTCTTCAGTTATAACTGAAAACTTTAATGCTTCCATACATTTAAGCAAAAACATAACAATAAAACAATGAAACATACGTCCCACAACTTTGGTGGAAATATCAAATCCACTGTAAACTTTTTAATTTCTTCTATCCCCATGCTCTTTGGTTTTCCACCGATTACTGACATCTACATAGAAGTACATGATAGTCAACCTCTTTGTGTTGAGCTCAGTGAGTGACTCTTGCTTGACTTAGCACTTAGCACTCAGAGGGCCGCTTCATTGGTGGGGGTCCGGTCTCTGGTCTAGTCTGGTCTGGTCCGGTCTTGTCTCTGGAGGGGGGTCCAGTGTCTCGTCTAGTCTGTTCTGATCTGGTCTAGTCTGGTCTGGTCTAGTCTCTACTCTCTGCGGGGGTCTGGTCTTTGGGGAGGTCCCGTCTCTGGTCTAGTCTGGTCTGGTCTGGTCTGGTCTGGTCTGGTCTAGTCTCTAGTCTCTACTCTCTGGAGGGTCTGGTTTCTGGTCTGGTCTAGTCTCTGGTCTAGTCTGGTCGCCGCTCCTTGCTTGTGGTCTCTGGCCTTTCTTATTGCGGGGCAACAGCGTTAACCACCACGCCACTGTGCTGCTCAGGTCACCACATACATTTACATCAAGTCACCAATTAACCTTGACATGTTCAGGCGCCCCCACTGGGAATCAAACCACGCCCACTATGCTACACACACTACACACCTATAAATTGAAGTAGAAATCATTATGAATCGAAAATCGATTTTGAATCGAATCGTAGCCCCAAAAATCTGAATCGAATTGAATGGTGAGATAGTAAAAGATCCCCACCCCAAGAAAATAGTCAGGGAATGTAAGTTAAACTGGAGGTCCTGTCCCATAGTGTTGGGCCTCATTCCCCTGTACTGGCGAGAGCCCAAAGGGATGAATGAATAGAGGCAACACACACATGAACACATGTCCCAGAAAACAGGCCTCTAATCTCCTTGTTGAAAGATTTGTGGACCGATGACTGGCTTCACCGTCTTGTCTGATTAAAAGGAAGAGTGTGGCATTGAGACTGAGAGTAAGAAAGGCTGAACTTGCAAGAGAGGCAGTCATGGAGAAACTAGGAGAAAACACAGGAAAAAATTTAATAAAAGAACAATAGTAGAGTCTTTTCCATGCATCTTGCCATACTGTGTTTATCTTCAGTAGAATAAGGCCAAGCATTTTTTTTTCTTCACAGGTCAGAGGGACATGCCCAAACAGCTTGAGTCTGTTGGCTAAATGAGGTTAACTTCCTGTACTTGGGGCTCTGACTGCCCAGCTTGTCCGTTAGAGATGAGCAAAGTGGGGCTACAGACAAAAGGCTGGTGACATCATAGCACACCTCTGAAGAGTTACAATTTATTCCTCTGTTTGGGAGTGACGAGTCTAGACAGCAAAGGACTATGTAACACATCTCTGTGAGGACTCACACTGTGTGTGTTAGAGATGACTCAGAAAAGTCTTCCTCCAGGATGTTGCAGGATCATGTGACAAGACACAAACATACTACATGGAATTAAAAGACAGACAACAGTCAGTCAGCAGGACAAATGAATTGTCTGATGAATCACGCATGTGAAGTGAGATTCTGACTCTTTCTAACCTGACTCAAACAAATCAAACATACCTTAGTCATCATGTTAAGACACGACTTGGAGTGCTAGACATTATTAAAGCTATGGCATCCTGCAGAGGAGTTCCAATTGCTGAGCTGGCTTGACTTTCCGGTGTCCCAGAGAGAAAGGACACCATTCTGGAGTTCAAAGACTCTTCATCCTGGGTCTTTAAACAGAGAGGGAATGAGGTTTCCCAGTGGACTGGGGAAGTGTTTCCAAAGCTGAGACAAAGGATCCGAAGAATTGCCCTACAAGCTTGTAATTACTGTGTGCTTGAAAGGGACTATGGGCCTGTTTGGCCAACACCACTGGCTTTCAAATAGGAACCCTACCATTTACAGCAATGGCTCTCACTGTCTCTTAATCTTCCCCAGTTCTATGGAATGACTGGGCTGTTGGACAGCAGGCACAAAGGTCCCTCTTTGCTGGCTCAGGAGACTCTAGGGTTCCAATCCAACACGGTGAAGTCTTTGAAAATTGCCTGGCAAGAGGACCTTACTGTGGCTATTTACATGAGTCCTGCCAGGAAAGTCAGATGAATTAAATGCAAGTGTAACTGGCAGGATAGAGATGAAGCAAATGCGGAACCAGAATTTGGAAAACAAAAAGAACAAAGAACTAGGAGCTGAACACAGAAAAGCAATAGAGTGACTGAGCAGAAAATGAACAGTGTTGAAATGAGAATCATATCAGGATAATTATGCTATTGTATAATCCACTGACTCACTGCTGCAACACATTTTAACTGTCAGATGACTGGGATTTGGAGAAGTAATGCGAGGAAAACATTTTTCTCCGAGGGAAGTTTGTATAAATGACTAAGACACAATTAAACCTCAAACCCTTCCTCAATGAGAAAGCCTTTGCAGAAAGTTGTGCACAGGCCAGGCAGAGAATTACAACTTTGGAGGAGAAAATTCTGCAATAGCAAAGCAATAGCAAGCTCCTACACAATATCATTTCCTGTCAAGCTCAGAGTGTTGAGAAGTGAGGGTTAACTGAGGTCTCGAAATATCCACTGAGATGCAGCCCAAACATAGCTGTCGAAAAGCACAACAGATATACAGAAGTAACAAAGTATTTTCGCCACACCCCACTTTTCCGTCTGCCCTGGTGGTGTTTTTTTAAATATATTTTTTATTTTCATCTCTTTATGTCTACCTTTTCTTTCTAAATATATTTATCTGGCTGGGTACCAGGCACAAACTTGCCCATTTGATTGAGCAAACCTGAGAACCTGACACCTTGAAAGGAAAACAGACAGGCCTGCTGGCAGGCAAACGATACCACCATCATCCAACCGCGAGCCGAGATCCTGGAATTCCACCAATTTCACCAGAGGAAGTGATGAACGTCTGTGTGAGGCGGGGAAGTGGAGTAGGGCATGTTCAGACAAATTCTTTAAGAAGTACAACACAGACTGTCCAAATGATAATCTGCTATAAAACATTTTATGGTGCCTCAGTCTGCCATGACTTTACAACTACAGCTTGTCTTTTATCTTTGCAATCAACTTATCCTGAGAGCAGTGATACATGATGTCAGCTCTGGATGAGGTGACATGCCACAATACAATTGAAAACCAGGCCAACAAATTGTTCAACTGACCACATACATACAATGCAAACACCACGTGCAGTGGGAATGCATGAAAAAGCGGTGACGGTGTATCAACATTCATAACCACCATTGTTCTGTGATGTGCCGCTCGCTCTGCCCCAACTCCGGGCCCCTCGCTATCACTGCAGCACAGTTCAGTGAGTAATGGGCATAGCTAACCGCTGGCAAAGTGAATTTCCCTCACGGCCTTCCACAAAAAGACAGTTGTGCAGCACCAGAATATATTCAGTGCCATTGTGTCCACCAGGGTGCCTTCGATCCTTTCTCTCTTCTTATCCAGCAAGTACTTTGCTGGGGGGTTCCCTTTTTACATGGGAGAGACGGCAGGATAAAAAGACCCTTGAAACACTTGACACAGTTTATAAGCAGCAAAACCAAACCTATTCCTACTTTAAAAGTTATTATCTGGGTGGGCCATTAGTTTGACAATGAAAGCCTTTGTCCTACTCCTAGAGGGTCACTTTCCTTTTGGGAAAAAAAAATTAAAAAAACTAATTGCTCTGCTAACAGCTCAGGTGGTTTACTTGTCCACAGTAAAAATGAATTACTCCTTCCTATACTTTAATCTAACAGCTGCTTGTCAAGAAGAATGAGATGGAAAAAAGTGGACAGTCTTTAATAGGCATGTATTCGATTGATTTAAAGTTTGTAAAGCCACCAGCAATATTCTGCACAGTAACTTCACAGATTTATGGTCCATGTATACATTAATCTCCAGGGGCCAAGCCTGAGTTGGTTTAGAGCCTCGTATTTGACGGTGGGGTTATTGATGACTTGTCTTTAGGTTCAGGTTTAAGGTTGTCAGCTTTTAAAAGTTGTGTGTCATAAAGAGCAATGGAGGGGAGCCAGTGTGCTGCTGCTTGGAGAGGAATGTAAAAAATTCTAATGAGGTGGCTGCCTGGCGCTTGAACTGCAGCAGTCGGGAGCTGAGGTTTAAAAGTGGAAGTCTGCTCTAGGCTGCACTTTCCCTTTCCCTGCCCTTTCTGCTGCCTCCAACTCCAGAACTCCATTAGACAGAGAGGGAGCTCCTGATGCACATGGACAGGTACACACAGAGACCAAGACTCTAATAAACACATACATGGGGAAGCAAAAACCCAGAGAATGAGAAGAAAAAAAAAAAAAAAAAAAAAAAAAAAAAAGGTCAAATCCTACTGAAATTTGAAGTAAACAGCAGATTTGTCAATTTGGTTCATAAGAATAAATTGTGGGAGCTCATGGGACAATAGCTATTTCTGAACAAGAGGAACCAAACTGCTTTTTGTCTCTGCAAACTTCAGAAAAAGCCTTTCTCTGTCCCCCCCCCACCAATTTATAGAGATGCTATTTCAGCAATAGCTGTCTCAGACTAAGAATACTCTCTTTGAAATGCAAGTTACAGTCTCTCTCTGAAGTCTAATGTAAATTGGCTACGCAAAATGTAGGACCTTCTCAACCTCTCTTTTTAATATAAATAATATTCCTGTGCTGATATAAAGACAAGGGGCATGTTAGAATTGAATTTTCAAAACAATCACCACCACTACAGAGAAATGGTTTAACTATGTCAGTCATGCTTTAAAATTGGCAGTATTTACAGGTTGGAAGCCAGTCAGGGAACATGATCTTGTTCTTTAACAGGAAAGACTGGCTGTGATTTTCAGTTTTGATTCAGTGTGTAAATGATTCAAAGGTCACTGATAGGTGGACCGCAATCCAGATCCAAGCCCAGCCTACTCAGGCCTGGACCTCCAAAATCACAGACATTCATTAAATTTTGGCGTAATTTTCACTGATGCAATTACAGTCACATGATGCAAATCATTGTGTCCGAATTCATAGAGTGAGGCTCACACACATATACACACCAACACATGATGTGCAATATTACAGGGATTATCATGAGAAAAATTCAGTTGAGATGTGACAAAGGAAACAAAAATTAAAGAACAGGTTAAGTCAAGCTACACTTTTTCAGTCTATTTCACTTTCGCTTTTGTGAAATTAAGTACTTCATTTTAAGATGCACTAAAAAGGCTGATGTTAACTACATGTTTTAAGACAATTGCAGCAAGCCTTGGTACCTGGTGGCATGTTGCTTGTTGCGTTGTTGAAAATAAAGCCCAAAGTTCATCCTACCGATGTGTTGTGGGCATTTATGTCATTTTTGAATGCTAAATAATCATTGTCCCTAGCAACACTGAGTTTTGACACATCAACAGAGTCAACCTGCTGAGGTTCACTAAAACGGCAAATGGATTTTGATACCAGCAGCTGTAATGAAAACGGAATGAAAAGAAATGTAATGAAACTCTCACTTCAATCCTCCTCCAAACAGGCACAATTCCAACAGAGCACCTCTCCCAACAATCTACAGCATCATTTCCTTCAAGTGAAAAAGATTTGTGATTTATATGGGAATGTCTTGCTGATTTCAAAGCTGACCCCTCACTCTGAAAGTCTGTCTTGCCTACTGTTCACACCGGCAGTTCCTGTAAGAGCATGTAACTCCCACCTTGGCAGTCACAAATTTTTATTTAATTACCTTATGGTTATTCCTATTATGTTTGCATATTGTAACTGGCTACATTGTAGTAAAAATGCAGGCAACAGAACAAATGTTTTTCTTCCTGACCCGAAAAACCAGGCCAACAGCGCAATGAAAGCATTTCCCAATGGTGTGCCTTACTAAACAGGCAATGTGGGCTGGGGCAGAGAGGTGCTTATAGGGACACTCTATTTCCTCTGTTCCAGCTACAAAAGGTAAATACTACCTCCCCAAGTTTTTTAATATCTCAATAACAGTGAAACATTTGTTCCTAAACAAATATTCCCAGCTCAGCATGCTGCTGGCATATGCCTCCGTATGTGCTCAAGTGTGTGAGCCAGATGAAGCAGTTTCCATCAGTTGAGGATTTAAATAGATTGGATGTGAGAGTAGCAGCAGTATAATTAACAGTGTCCATGCAAAGAGGAGGGCTGAGTGAATAGTTTATGTGTTTACTGTCTGTAATTCAGCATCACCACGTGCCAAAAGACAAGGATGGGGCTCAACCAGCGGGGGCAAGCAAACAATTCCAAGCCTGCTATTAGTTCATTCTTGGATCACAGGCACTCAGGAGCAAAACAAATCAGAGTAAGCCTGCAGCGCTATTCACTCATCTAATGCATCTAAAGAGATTAAGTTTGACGACTCCACTAGTTCAGTGTCACATCACTGATGGTAACAGCATAGCTGTGATCTGAGGGATAAAGAGAGAGTCCAGCATACATCAGTAGCGATGTCAATTATATCAAATCATGGTTTTGATAGTGCAAAGGCCAGTGCCCTAGAAGAGATGTTTTGCAGGCTACCATGCAGCTCTGACTGCCTGAGGCTCGAGGCATCCACACTACCTGCCAGAGCATTACCCTGTGTGCACATCATTGAGTACTGGTCACTTACCCAGTGTCCGTCAAGGCTGGGTCTGAGCCAGTACAGTCATTTACCCTTGTAGCTCATGGTTACTAGCAGTGGAAGTAAAATGGAGGCTGTCATAATGTTCATGAAAGTCATCATGCTTAAAGACAATAAGCATTAATGACACATAGAAATCTTTATTGGACCACCAGTCACATGGCGAAATAGTATTTACTGGAAACATTGGGAATCAGTCTTATAGTGTTGGTCACTCAATTGGATCGAACAACTCTGGTAGTGTCAGGTAGAAGGCGCATCGTAATGAAAATGGCTAGATCTTGTTTTCGTATTGGCTTTTCAAATCAGGACACACTTGGATTAAAGTTTAGTTTCCTATATTTATTATTTCAAATGGCTGCAAAGTAAGTGAATGAAGATTGTATGAATTAGCACAAGTATGTGTGTAACAGTTAAGTATGCAAGCGTGGGTTGGGAAGAGGATAAGCGGCAGGATGAGCACAATTAGCCCTTCATGTAAGTAGTAAGGTCAGTGGACAGTAGCTTGATAGATTCTCACAGCAGAGGTGTCAAAATGACAGATACCTGCGATGTTTGGAAGTCATCCACTGCCCTGTCCTCTCAGTCCTCTGCCTGATTACATGGCTGGCAAACATGCCAAACCACAGCAGACACAGAAGAGGAGGGAATGCTGATTAGACCAGCGTTACTGCAATACAGTACTTTTTTTTAAATGAAAATCAGAAACAGGAGGAAATTTTAGCATCTGTCCATATGATAACAAGTAATACTGTATCTGTTGCAAAAACAAAGACACATGAACTGAATACACAGATGAGATACAAGTTGGACAGGAAAAAAAGACTGAAAACATTTGTCTAACAACATTTGTCTAACAAAGTGATGCCCAAAATAAAACTGTGTCCTATTGAAATAAAATATTAAGAATGGAACACTTTAAGAATGAAGTATATGTCCTTCCTGCATTTTGATGGGGCTGTGTGGAAAATTTGTGGCATGGTGATGTCATGGAAGAGGAACAAAAGTAATGGTATGACTGGCAGTTTGGGAGGGGTCAGGACCCCACTGTGCCAACATGAGAAATATGAGCTTCACTGCAGCCGCAGCAGCAGGCACTGACCAAAGGCTATCTAAATGGCCCCCAAGAGAATGTAATCAAATCTATCACAAGATGCTCTACACATCCTTTGGAGTTTCAATCGATCAACAGCTGCTGGGGAGAAAAAATACACCTCTGCAGCAATCAGGATGGTGCACATAAACTAATTTGATTACACAGATGAGTTGGGCCATGTTGGGATGAATTTCAACTATGCAAGGATTCCCCACAGACAAATATCTGTAATAGAGGAGCAAGAGAGTGCTGCTAGGAAACAAAAGGAAGCCTTAACTGGGAAAGCAGTCAAAAGGAAAACATGGACAGACTGTCTTGGAAGGCCAGAGTCAAGGTGAAAGCTTGATTAATATCCCCCCTAATTAGCCAAATAGCCGCTCTGCTGCCACCGGACATATAGTGTGCGTCCAATGCTCAAGGTGCACTCTGCCGTTCTGTAATTTCCCTTTGAGTTTGCAAAGATGGAATCATAGAAATAAGGACAACTTCTTGTGATATAAACATTTTAACAGGGGAAGACAAGAGGCTGCAGAGCGGGGGACAGAGAGAAAGCTTCAGTATGAAACGACATGAGGACCAAAATGAAAGTTGGGTGCAGCAATGGAGGGGCTCATCATACTCTCATACTCCAGGAAAACCTCAGGAGGATTCTTTTCCATGTGTCTGGGGAATCCTGGCTGTCCCCTCCAGCTTGGAGAGCAGCCTAATTCCCTAACTGGGGACTCAGTGGAAAGTTCAGGTGTATCTCAGTAGTCAGCATTATTTGTAGGAAATAGATAGTAGCTTCCAAATGTACTGTTCTGCATGTGGATAGATTTAATGAGGACACAAAATCCACAACAACAGTGTAGCAAAGTTCTACACATAAACCATTTCCAGTCATTGATTTTGGCACGTGTCCAGTGCATAGCCCTGTGCACTTTCAGTCCAATTATAAACAGTCAGGCCACAGAGTTAATCAATTCATACAGAGTCATTTGGACTCTGATAAGTCAGCTAGTGTTGCATAACAGTGGTGCCCTGATAATTCACAGTCTGTGCCAGAAAATTACAGTGGAAACCTTCACAGTGTGCTGCTGCTGCACTGCACTGCACATACTCGTGCACTCCAGTCGGCTCTGGAACTGTGGTTTATGTGCTCTCGAAGCCAGATCCATACAAACCACATCTGGCTTTAAGCAGCACCCTGAAATTAGTCTTTTCAATACTTTTGTCTCCTTTTAACACCAGAAAACCCCCAATAGTGTAAATAAACAACAGCAAATTAAATAGGTGCTTTATTAATCATGCACATGCGTGCAACACACACTACGCATACAGCCCCCCTGGTGGCTATAAACAGGACTTTGCATTCCCACAACTCACAAAAGACAAAAACAGGCAAGTTGTGACTAGAGCTCTTTGTGAGTCCCTCATTTGCATCACTGAGAGTGTTTTCCTGTGTGCAGTGTATTTTTAAACACCTGATCCTGGTTTTTAGAGTCAAGTTTTCATTGAGAAAGAAGCAAACTGAAAATTCAGGGAAATGAAGCCCAACTTACTGTAACAAGCAGATGCTGATGTCTACTTCCTATTCAAGGCAAGTATGAGTACCATGTAAACATGACAGCACGAACTGATGCTCCCACTATTGATAACCATGTTGAACCAGGTCTCTCAAGGCAACCCTGTGGACACAACACTGAAACACTCACTCACTTCCATCAATTTAACCCAGAAATAAGCAGAAAGAATATGGTCATAAAAGTGGTCTCTCATGTATTATACAAGCACATGCCTAACTGCATATTTATTATTCAGCTTTCAGTTTCATCTGTCTTTCTTGTGTAGCAAAGCTGTAGCCTGGGTGTCCAGGAATACATCAATGAAATACACAGGAAACAGGCAGTGAGAGAGGAAAGGCTGGGAAAGCAGCCATGTTTGTTATTAGCCTGTCCTATCTGCCCTTTGCACCTTGGGCGACATGGAAAAAGTCTATGGCCTAACACGTAACCTAAGAGCAATACTGAGTTGTCTCTGAGCTTTCATTCACCACTACGTTAATTGAACTACATGGTTGTGCCACATGGAAAGTGGATGGGACATTTTTACTCCACACTTTTCTACTATTTGTTTAAAAAGTCATCTGAAGCCAGCAAAACCCTTCAGCTCACAGTGGTCTCATTCTTCCCTCTCAGCTTTGGAGCAAGGTAGGAACTCAGAGGATGGAAATGGATTCCCCTCTTCAAAAGCAAAGGATGTGGAATTATGGAGCAATATGAGGTTGGATTTTTTTTCTTCAGCACAGGAAACAAAGCACAACACGACCTCTAAGAACAATGCTTTCAATATTCTGTCATTTTAGCTCAGATGTAAAGTCAGAGTAAAATGTGTGTAAAAGTTTTGTTTTAATTCAAGCAGTCAGGAGAAAACCTCATGTGGTGCATTGTAGTGCCAGCATTCCTGTTTTACTGCACATCAAATGGTTAAGGCAGCTCCTGAAAATAACAACAACGGTTAGAAGCATGAGCAGGAATGAAGACAAGCTTAACAGACCTGTCTACGCATTGATATCTGTTTCGAGCTCAGCCATGACCAAGCCCTCACACATTCCTGCTTCTCAGATTTCTGTCCACAGGAGGGACAACAGCAAAACCCCTGTTGGCTTTTCTAGGTGGAATGATTTTCCACCACTGCCCACATAGGCTCTGTGTGGGGCCACGGGCCTGCAACTCTGCTTGATGTTTTGATTATTCTGTTCAGAGTTCTGTAATCCCTTCCAGAGAGCATGCAGGCCGAGTAGAGACAGTGTAGCAACCAGCAGACATGTCGAGACAACGCCGAATACGTCATTGCTTCAAGGCAGTGGAGATAGCCTACAGCAACACATCATCATCAGAATTCCAGATTTGATTTTTGATTTTTTTTCTTTCTTTCTCACTTTCAAATTTTTGAAGTGGTTGTTTGTCAAACTGTTTTTTTTTTCCCCCTCTCTATCCTTCTCTGTCCCATATCGTACTATTTTCAGCACACATGAGGTTTGATGGGAGCAGAAAAGGGGAATTACGCACTGTCTGATCTCTGCATGACTGTGGGTTTTGGTTTAGGGTTGAGAGTTGGATGCAGAATGACTGAAACCATTCACAGACAGGCTGCTCTAGTTCATGGACACTGAAGCAATAAGACCACCAAACAGAGATCCAGTCGTCAATCAGGTACAGATCTGAGCCATGGCTACTATGTGCACCTGCCCTGATGATGAACTCCCTGTGCCAGTGAGGCCTACGAAAAAACTGATAATTACAGTGTCTGAACTGCTGTGCGTATTTGCAAGGTCAAAATTTCCCCAACTTTGTGGTGAGAAGGCAGAGGGGGGTGGGGGGGTTAAAACGAGGGGAATTTTCCTTTGTCTTGTAGCATTTGCTCTGTGACAGTGCGCTGAAAAGGGATTACATCATCACTATTGTAGCTTCCGAACCCTCTGCTTTCCCCCATTTGTTGATATACGATGGACTGTCCAGTCCAGACAAAGCATTCCAACTGTTTAGCAAGCAGGAAAGAACCGTAGTCACACCACATTACAGTCAAACTCATCAACCCCTTCAGTCACCAGCAAATAGACAATTGCACCAAATATCATCACCAAGTCATTTGACTTCTGACTATGGGCTGAATAATCCTCGTTAGAAACATGTTTAAAGTGACAGGGTTTCCCTTTTAAAAAAATTAAAATTAAAATAAAATAAATAATAATAATTCAGTGATACATCTGATGCTGTTATTAGAAGTAATTATGAAACCTGACTCATTTTCTCACAAAAAAAATAAAAAAGACTAAAAAAATCCGCCTTGTAGGTGACACCAGACAAAGCAGGCGCCGTATCTCAAGGTCTGTTTAGTTTGTCATTTGGTCTGACATCAGTAACGGGTACTTAGGGGTGACAGGGACACAGATTTCAGAGCTAGTCAGGTGCTGCATGAATTATAATCCCACCCTCATTCTAGAAAGTATTAACTGTATTAAATTAATTTAATCTATATCACTTGAAATTAATTACAGCAATATTCATTATTTAACATTAACAGTTAATGTCATGATGGTCACTTAGCATAAATGCAGCCCACACATTCCAGAGTGGCAAATTAGAAAACAGTACAATGCTCCTCTTGTTGTTCCCTTTTATCTTTGCTCAAGCTATTCCCTTTGGGCCAATGCACAAGAGACAATAGAAACATAAGCTTAACTTAGCAACAGGAAGCATCACTGTGTGAATATGTGACCACATTAGAAACACAACTACAAATGAAGTACATTAACTATTTTTATTGTTATCTGAGAAGTATGATGCAAAAAGTTAAAATAGAAACAATGTCCATCAGTAATACAACAGGGCGAAAACTATTTTTCCTCATCAGAAATATACAGCATGAAGCCATGAAGTTTTCCCCAAGAGGCAGATGCTTTAGATACATTTACATAAAAAGTCAAAAAAAGAATCCAAATCTTAGGACAGATCTGTTCAACCTGCTGCTTCTCACGTAGCTATGGCTCCAAACTAGTCTCCCAAAATGAGCCACTTTCATGCCTGTGCAGGTCTGTCTTATCTTAAGCCCAAATGGTATTTTTGTAAACAAAATAAAACAAATTTGTCGTGATGAACTCAAAAGGAATGAGTGTACTTCAAACCAACAGAAAAACAGAGCAGCTGCATTTTCATTAGATTAATTTTCTATAAGAAATCCCATCAAAGAAGGCACAAAGCGAGCCGGTGTGAATAATAGCTACCTTTAGAACGAGCAAAGATGAGATTAGACCCACTATTAAAAACGGCAGTGGACCTGTATGACCAGTTATGCCCACCGCAGATCGGCTAAGCCTATCAAGAATGCTAAAAATCCTTGATCCTTGGCCAAAGCTAAACTCTAAAGCTTCCTTTTTTTTCACCTGACTCATGCCAAGCACTGCTACTGGACAGTGCACTATGATTCAGTTATGGGGGAGTCCTCCAATTTCTACTTTCCTTGTTCACTCAGGTGTGATTGGATTATTAACAGCTGATATTTTGTAAATACCAGATACATTACAATGTGTTTGAACTTTTTGAGGTTGGCACTGTGGACTGGTTCTTAATACCTAAACAAACCTTTGTTTGCCTTGTAGCCCCTGCATTCCCAGGTATTTCCCACTCTCCCCTGTTACCACCACTGTAATGATCTGTCTCCCCATGGCCACGGTGGCCAATAGGGATGGTTGTATATATTCTGTACATCATGCACATATAAATTAGCCAAAAAAAAGGACTTTCTTATTGAATATTATCTGATCACAATACCAGCTTATTGAACGTTCACTATCAACCATGACCACTTGACTGTCTGATGTAAAATCCATATAACATGCAACATGGCACCAGGCCATTAGGTTGGTCTAAACTGTTCAAACAGCTGATGAAACAGGCTGACTGTAAACAAGCCAGAGCCAAATTCAGGAAGACGTGCAACAGGGAAATCACTTGGTGTCACAACCCTCCTCGTGTGGCAACAACACGGCGTATGCCGTGCCAAAAAAAATAATATTAAAAAAACACAGATTTTCTGGTTACACAAGCAGAAATCCACAGATCCCATATCTACGGATGTAGCATGCACAGTGACACCTGTGAAACCTCTGTGGGAGCAATGCCCTTGACATATATATACAACGACGCAGCGGGTATGTGTTTAGACAGCCCCGTTGCTACAGACGCTTTTTAACGACACAAAAAAAACACTGGCACTGACTGCGCACTGACTCCACGCTGCACCTTCACACAGCACAAAGATGTGCTTTGTCCTCACAGCTACACAGATGTTGTGTGTAGGCACCTATTAGCACGAACAACACCCCACACACAGAGGCAGAGGCGCGCGCGCACACGCACACGCACACGCACACGCACGCACACACACACACACACACACACACACACACATATATATATATATATCCAGCACCGACTTACCTTCCCTCCCTCCTGCCTGCCAGCCTGCCTCGGGCTGCTGGGTGTCATACAATATGGAGCGGGGCTTTTCCTCTTTTTTTTCTTTCTTTTTGTGTTTGAGTGCGCGTTTCTCTCAACTCGTAACAAGGTCCTACACACGACAGACGCACGGGTCCTTCTTACCTTCGCGTGGAAACGTCCTGAAGCCGAAAACAGCCCGGTGTCCTCCTCCTGGAAGGCAACTTGGAAGTTTGATAGAAAGTTACGGGCTCACCTCGCTGCGCTATGCAGCTGCTGGAGGGATGAGATCATCAAGCAGCCTCCCCGCTCGCACCGCCCCGCAGTCTCGCGAGAAGACTTTACAGTGGGAGGAGATGGGGTCGGGGGGGGTGAAGCAAACGTTACCATGGCAACAGTGCCCACCTGTAGTGGGTAGAGGGGGAGATGACGGAAGGGGGAAGAGCTCCCACTCTGCGTTAAAAATCAGAGATATCATGCATGCTTTTTTTTTTTTTTTTATTTTTACTTTCAAACTTTTACACCCATCTATGTCTTTGTTCAGTTATATTGTTCTTTATGTTTTGCCGTGTTTCAGTTGGGTCACGTGTGAGTTCATTGGGAGTTTCTGCTTTATTTTGCTCAAATTTTGTTCAGTGCTCTGTGCTTTTCACTTGTTTACCTGCTTAGTGAAAAACAAACAACCTGCTGACCTGCTGTTTGAGTAAACATAGAGGGCATCTACACCTAATGCATTAAAACGCTTCTTTTCTACGTTTTACGCCTATTTTCATAGTTTAGCTTGTCATGCACAGCCTAGAGCAAAACACACAGGCAAATACAGTGTTGTCAAGAGTTGAAGGTACGGTTCATGTAACATTTGGACAAATTCAGATGTCATGAGATAGCTGTTTGTTTCATTCTATTCTTTTAAACTCTTATAAGCCTAGATTATTTTTCAACAATTGAAGAGTGGATTATAGCCAACATAAACGATCTTTGATGGTGTTTTCTGCAAACTGTATGAATGTTTGAGGGGATATTGCAGAAGGGTAAAGCGAAGCCCCCTTGGTATTACTCCTCCAATATTTGCTCTTTGTGTCTGCTATATTTGCAACCTGGCAGTTGAGCACTGGCCAGTTAGCCCGTGGTAGGCATATTAATCGCATGCTCTCCTGTCTCATGACACCACAAACATTTACATTTGATATGCAATGATAACAAGTTAGGCTGCAACCACCACAGGCAGTGTAAGTGCAATGAAATCAAATCCTAGAGTTGACTGAGTTTCGCTGCTGTCACAAATGTTCCCGGAGCTATCTGCCAAAGACATTACAGGGCAGTGTCTGGCCTGTGTACCCTGTGGCTCTGACACCATCAGCTGATGTGGATGTGAGCGGATGTGCAGAAAATCCACTGCTAATCTGGAAATCTCGCAAACAATGCATAGTGTGCAAAGAGAACTAAAGCTGGACTAAAGCTGGACTAAAGCTGGACTAAAGCTAAAGCTTTCATGGTAGCAAGGCTGATGCTTTCTTAAATGCATTACTTAGGACTCATCCTCAGGTGCCACTGTAGTACCAAAGCATTGCCATAGCTGCACAGGAGGTTCTACTAAGACATGGAGATTTTGTAAATTGGTGGTGGAAGAAGACCTCAGCAAATAAAGAATGAATCAGCAGACTGGAGGAAGGATATTGCAGTGAAATGGCCTATGAGTTACCCTAGATAGCATTAAATGTGCAATGACAACATTCATCATCACCACACATCCTACTGTAATTTAAGCCTCATTACTATGCCCACACAGAGCTGTTTAAGATTTGACAACATCTGCTTTTGTCAACCTGTTTCACAAGCACATGCCATCATTGAGGTTGCCCATCCATTTGTGTATAATCCACGAATGATACACCACTGAGAGAGAAACGTTCCTTGAATATTTTTATTCCAGTGCAAACATTTTATGAGTGTATGTGTCATGAATGTTAATTCATAAAGATAAGAGGATATGATTCTTCTGCTTTTATGATTAAATCTGTAGCACCACCTGCAGGCCAGATAGGCATAGGACAAGAAACAAAACATGCAAATCTGCTCTTCCAGCAATTATTGGGTCCAAGTAAAGCCACATATTTTTGAACCTGTAACTATTCTGCACAATTGCCTTCTGTCTTTGCACAAAGTTTAAAAAATATAATGCATTTATTCATCCACTACTGTTAAGCACTTATAAGTTTTCAGATAATATCCCCTCAGCTTTTCAGAATATTACCCTCATTCAATAAGGCTTAAAAATGTGGAGGACAGCATGTCAGCGCTGACTATAATGGATGAGAAGTCATTAAGAGGGGGAGGCTATTCTTAGGTCTTGGTTAATCTTAACAGTCTTTGGATGTCTGGCTCGATGTCAATGGTAGGGAACTTTTTGCTGTATCTTTTAAAGGGCTCACCCTCTGGCCCAATGAGGAATTTCTCAAAGTTCCAAGACACGTCATTCCTGCTGATGGGACTCCAAACCAGAAATTTGGGATCCATCATGAGGGAGTTGGAGTCATCATCAGGATAGGGGAGCTTATCTTTCAGATAAGCAAAGACTGGATGTGTGTTTGTTCCATTGACATCACACTTCTCAAAGATGGTGAAGTTGGGCTGAAAGCCCCCACCTGGACGCACATGCTGCAGTGAACTCAGGATCTCACCATTGGAGCAGTTCTCCTGCAAAACACAGGTATTAACAGTTAGAATGACAATGGTGGACTTAAGTGGCCCAGCAACAGTATAAATTCCTAAGAGACAGTTTACATTTAATTTTGGCGATGTATTCACACTTTCGAAGTGAAAGTAAGGCAGGACAGGGGAGCAACTTTGAAGATCATTTTCAAATAATGGTTTTGAATGGGACGGGAATATCTGGTCAAGTAAGTGTGGTGAACATGCCTAAATACACACATAAAGCAAAACGAAGGCACGACATGCCAATTACCCAGACATAGGTTCAACATTGGAAAACTGGTTAGACAGTTTCAAACTCGGTACAGTATCATCAACAAATAAAGCAATATAGTAAGATGTCTGACATTATTAAGGACCAGATATTCCAGCATACCGCTAAACTGTCTAAGGCAATAATGTGGTTCAACCTGACCTGATACCCAAATTGGTTACAGGGAAAACCCAGGACCACCAGCCGATGGGGGTACTTGCTCTGAAGGTGTTTGAGCTCGCTGAAGTCCCGGGTGGTGGTGCCTCAGAGTGAGGCCACATTCTCTATGAGTACCACCCGTCCCCTGAAGACGTTGAAGTCCACCGAGTCTCCTTCCAGCGTGGTGGCCTTCAAATCGTAGAAAGTCTTGGCGATGAACGTCATCTTAACTCCTGTGTTTCCACACTTGTGGTGGACAGGATCTTAGTGTGTGACAGCACCACATCGCTTGGGTCACCTGACTCAGGGTAGAAAGCTCCCTTTCATGGGTGTCAAATGGCTCTGCAAGAAACTGATCTACACCTGAAACACAACACTCAATAGAAGCTTCATATATAACTGATTGTAAAATCACAAAAGTGCATGAAGCTGTGTTTTTTAATTATTTATAGTAAGGTTTGTGTTATTTAATTCCGAATAGGCTCAATACAGATAAATCTAAACATAATGCAACTTTTGCAACTGGAATTCTTTTAAATCTTTTAATGCACATACTTGTCTATATGTACCCTATTCTAGTGTTGAACAAAAGCTGGGAAGTCTAACACAGCATATATTTGTATTGTATGCTAAGAACATGTATCAGTTTTCTCAGTCATCAAAAATTTACCATGTGATCTCCTGTCTTTCACAGCATGTGATGAAAATTCAATGACTTTGAACTATGGACCTCACTCGACTCTCATTTCAAATTCAGTGACTCAGCAAAGTTCAGAAACCAGATTAATATGTTTTAAATAAGGAAATCCAATTTATTTTCTGAGCTTTAAATATTATATTAAAATCATAATGGCTGTGGCATTTCAAAAGATCCTGAAAAATACAATATTAAGCAATAGCAATAATTATTCAATGTACAATTCATAGTAGGCAGGGCTATACAGCAAACTTTACATATGCACTCAGTTTGATAAATAAACATGCATGCACTGCATTGAGAAAGGTCACTGAACATGGCACAACAATGTCCCCTTGGGGAAATAAGTCCATCATGTAAATGAATCCATGTTGGCTGGGTTTGGGTTTCAAGGCATGAATAATTCAACTCCGTCCTCAGTCTACCTTGTTGTAGCATCTATACTTGCTGTGATAAACAAAGTTCTTTGATGGAAAATCTCATAAGTCAATTTCTTTTGATGTATAGCATGCAAATCATATAATGCAAAAAAGTGCAAGAAAGCAAAAGACACGGGAAAAAAGTAAACTGAAACAAGTTTAGGACAAAACTGGTTTTCAGCAAGAAACAATCAAGAGAGCAGGTGTATGGATAATTTGGCTGGACAAAAATGGACACAGTTACCTTCCTGAGGTTCAGATTTCAGCAAAGTTCCATGAACATGGAACAAAATGGCCATCTGCTGGCTGCTGCTGCCAACTGCATCTGCCACCATTTAAGCTTACTAACTGACAAAACATAACACATATGACGACAGCAGTGTATGGCTGGGGGTCAATTCACAACAGGGAAGAGATGTCTTTTCTAATGTATCAACCATGGTGCTTTCTGCTAACAGGCACAACTTCCCTGAACTTTGTCATCGGTATCTTGACTCCCCGTCTCTTCCTCCAGAGCAGTTTTTTCTAGATAATCATCCAGAGATCCCAGCAAGCTGTCTACATCTCTCTTGTGAGCCTGTAGCACCAGTTCTGTCACACGAGTGAATGACTTGAGGAAAGAATAAAAGAAAAACAATAAACTGGCAAACATAAAGAAAGCCATTTTGTGTTCCTCTGCGATATCTGAAAATATTCCTGACATCACAGAACAGATTCCTGAGAAAATTTCTCATACCTCACTAATGTTACTGCTGGTGGAAGCACTGGTTTCAAAGAACTCCATCTCATAGGTTTCTGCTAGCTGGAAGATTTAGTTGGATATATTTAGAAGTGTGCAGCAATGGTGTTCCACGTTGTTGTCACTTCCTCCATAAGTGAAGGTTTTAAGACAATTACTGGTTCAGCTTCATTGACCAAAAGAAAAAAACCCCCCACATGATTTCATCCTCTTTGAACACTGTTAAAACAAATTTTTGCTACATTCGGAAGACATTCTAATGCCTACAAAAAACACCAAAGTAAGACTCTAACAAACCTTGCTTCCTTGGTCCTTTGTCACCTGCCTCCTGGGCTCCTCATCAGACTTGTTCCCTACCAAGATCCTCTGCACTTTGTCTGGGGCATACTGCAGAGCAACCGCAAAAAAGACAAAACAGACAAAACTCACATTAAACCGCTGAATGAACAGAGAACACCAACATAATAGTATATTTATAAATATCAGGAGGCTGCGAAGGGCAGCAAATTCAAGGAAGAGAAATGACAGAGATTATTTCCTTACTTCATCCACATCACTGGCCCACTTCGCAATGTGCTGAAAGGACGGCTTGTTCGTGATGTCGTATACAAAGATGATACCCTGGACATGAAAAATGTTAAATAATGAACACTACAGTGGTGTGTGAGTGTAACTTGACTGCCAATGATTGTTTATATCACCTGTGCCCGCCGGTAGTACTGTTTGGTAATGGTCTGATAACGCTCCTGACCAGCTGTGTCCCTGCAAAGATCACAAAACACGACAACAAGGTTTACACAAAATGCATGTCAGCAAATTGCAACTATGATATGACTCACTGCAATTTGCATCAATCAAGCATGCCCCCTTAAATCTCAAGCTTATGGCTCGAAGACAAGGGCATCTATGTAGCACAACAATGCTCCATTATAGTTCAGACACACTTTACCTTTAATATTGCAGCTCCGTCAATTTGGATACTGAACTTGACAACGTTGTGATTTTGATCATATATTTAATAATTGTCCAAACGTACTGTAAATGCAAATAAAAAGTTGAACTTACCATATCTGTACTCGCACTTTGGTACCATCTATCTCTAGTGTTTTCATTTTAAAATCAACTCCTGCAAGCATAAAACACACAGTCAAAGTGATTTCACTGAGGCGACTGAGACAAAATGGTGGAAAAAAGTCTTTGTCCTAATTAACACGGCCTACTCTGAGTTTGTAAAGGCTCAATGAGTGTTGCCCAGGGATGCCATTTTCTATTTTTCTCCCTCCAGGGGAGGGAGGGAGGGGTGTGTGTGTGAATGCCAGTGGTGTTGTGTGCTGAGTGACAAGACAAGCAAGCTAAGAAATGTGACACTAACTTGATATTATTTCATATTAAATCAAGAACAAAATACGACAAGATACATTAATAAAAGGCTTTAAGTATTTATTGTAGTATTCCAAGTCTTTAAGTTTATGTATCCTATCCTATCCTCACTCTATATTGTACTTATTATTTTCAAAAACAGTTCATCTTTTGATTCCTTTTTCCGATTCTTAAATTCATCATTTGGACAGAAAATTGTGAAAAAACAATATTCACAATTTTATAACACCCAAGAACAACACTAAAACACAGCCATTTCCATGTATCACAATAATAAAATAAAACATTACAAAAGCCAGTAAAAGTTCAGAACTGAGATGCTGTAACATATTATGTGGTTCATTTAACTTGTTAAAGAAGGACAAAGCACTGGTGTAACTAACTACATTAGCTATGACTGGGAACCTGGAGCAGGCTTGTTAAGCTCTGCTACACATGCTGTAATACGGTACAGTATGGTACAACCTATTATTGCACTTCCTTTTGCTACTGTGCTTTTTCATATCCCCTACATGGGATCAATAAACCTTATCATACCTCAGACTTTGTGCTGTTACAACTTCTTCTATCAAGTGCTCACATTCAAGAATCATCAATGTTGAACAGTTGAGTTGATCCACTGAAAATACAACAGTGAATAAATCTACTGACAAGCACCATTTTTGTTTGAGATGTTGTGTTGATTTGAATGTAGCTTCCAGAAAAAGCCCTTACTGTAGGGAACAGTAGAGCCATGCTTTCACTGTTGTACAATTAGATTTTTAGCACATAACGTTATCACTGTAGTCTGTTGCTGATAATTGGTCCCAATAGAGAATTCTACAATTCAGATTTCAGACAGCTGCAGAAAAGACTACAGTTTGGCATATTTTATTTCTAACAAAAGTGGTGTCTCACCCGCTACTCTGAGCCTTTCGAATGTACAAGGACAGCTACTTGCTACAACACCTAACTTAAACACCCTACTCCATTAATATATGCCACGTAATATAAACACAGCTGTGCAGTCAATCGATCTGACTGGTGACTGTGAGAGGAATGACTGAAGCTGACTGAGGTTTGCCAATAATAGGAGATTTTATGGACCATGTGCTTTCTCAAATAAGTGGGGTTAAACCCATGCAAAGCCTCCCCACCCTGAGCTGAGCAGGCCCCACTCTGCACTAAAGCAGTTTGTATTAGTCCCAAAGTGCAGTGTACACCCTCCCACCGAAGCATCTGCTGCTTATTTTCTCTGAGTGTGTGGGCATCATTTATTCTTTTGTGTCAAATAGCCACATCACTTTCATCAGAGTCTCCCATTAGTCTCTAACAGCCAGAGGCAGACAGTGTGATCTGAAGTACGGATGAAGAGTTACTTTATTTTAATAAAAGTAAAGGATAACAAATCAAACACTGAATTAATGGTGTTTTTCCTGTGGACCCGATCGGTTTATTAGTCAGAGTTCTTCTGCACCTTTTACTATCTTACTTTGGGCAAATTTGGGTATGTTTAGGGCCACCACAGCTTTCTTAGTCTGACATGTTTCTGCTCAGTTGCAGCCATACTGCTGTGACCTGTAGCATTTTGCACTAATCCTACCAGCTGAGCAGGCCTTCTTCCAGCAAAAGCGACAAATTAAAAAAAAAACAAAACAATCCATTCAGGAAAAAAAAAAAAGTGGTCCCTGTTGTTTATCCGGTTCGACCTGAGGGTGACAGCGACCAATCTGAGGAGAAGAAAGAAAACTTGTTGGATGGCTTACCGATGGTGGAAATGTGTGAAGGATCAAATTCACTTTCAGTGAACCTGCGCAACATACAAGTCTTTCCGACGCCCGAGTCCCCGAGCATGAGCAGTCTGAACAAAATATCGTACTCTTTGGCCATGACTAAAGACCAACACATAACTCTGTCATCAAACTAATGGCTGATGTCTTCATTCAGTGTGTCGCTCTGTGCTGCCTTCAAGCCTCCTCGGAAACGCCGCTTCGAATTCGGAAACTGAGCAGCCAGTCTAAACCATGGGCATATTATCCATGGAAAAGTTTACATCTTTAAACAAAAAAAAAAAAAAGCTTTATTTGGGAGTGTAGTAAGGGCACAATCAAGGACTAAACTATTATAAAATCACGTTGGTAGTTGGCACAATATTCACTTCAGCCAATATCATAAATGCATCACGTTTGCCTTTTAGTGTGCCGTGGCTTACATTTTTTATGCTTTAAAATGGCGTCATTCCGTCATTTTTTGATTCAAGCCAACTTGATGACTTCAATCGTAGGCCTTTTTTATTTTAATATACGTTCAGCAGCCTCGCTAGTAAAATTCCCGAGAGCCCATGAAGGCAGCAGACAGCCTGCATCCTTGGGGAGGCTCCCTGCTGTAGTGGGAGTGTCATTCAGGACACAACTCCACAACTAAGGCATGACCCGGGTATTAGGTTTTAGCCAGCCTCCTTTCTCTTGACTGTTTGGATTTTAAAAATCATTATTTGTATGAAATTGTATCATAATTAGCATATAAATTCTCATAAAAATTTGCCTGGTGAGGCTGCTGTGGCTTTGACCTCAGAACGACAAAAACATCAGTTCCTTCAGGTTAAGTGAATGCTTTCGCCAAATTTCCCCTCAAGATACTGCAGTGATGGGAGCAGAATGGACAGAGAGACTGACAACCCAAAAACATCATTCCTCCAGTCACGACTGCTGTTGGCATGGGAACAGAAAAACACACCAAATCACAAATACATCCCACAAGGGTAAAATAGTTTTATTTATAGTCTCATAATAAAGGTATGCCTTAACTTGCAAGACAACCGTTGGCAGTATGTACAACATACCTGTAATTTCCATGGAATGGAACAAACAAATATCGATTACATACACACTAATTTGACTCTGCAAGAAGGAAAAAAAGAAAGATAAACTTTCCCAGCACAGGCAAATATTTCAAGGGAAGGCTTTTCTTTTGCAGAGCAGACACCATTTAAGAGTATACAGTGTTATATACTACACACTGACATGGACTTCCATTAACAAAAATAAAGATCACTGCCCTTTAACTGCTTTGTGTAACATTCAGTATCTATTAGGGGATTTTTTTATATCCATGTTTCATTATTATTATTAATAATAATAATAATAATAATAATAGAGGGAAATCAATAGTTGAACCTATGAAAAATCCTCTAAAACAACAGGTCAACTTGTTCATCCTCTTGTGTTCTCTGGAAAATATCAAGCCAAACATAAGGGAGATCAGACATAAGAATATATAAGGGTAAGAAATCAATTTTGGTGCATCACTATAAATAGAGGGATCCATTTGATTACACAAACATTTTCAAAGACAAAAACTTCAGCCACTTAAACTGAAGAAGGAGGGTTGCATCTTGCATAACATACACTTTTTCAAAAGCAACTTCACATTCTTTCTCTGGAAAAGTATGAATATTAAAAAGGTAAACTACCCTATTAACCATTTCCTCAAAGGCTGTTAAGATTGACAACTCCTCCACCAAATTGCAGAGCAAAACAACCAGAAGAAAAAAAAAACAAAAACAAAATTTTTTTGTAGCTTTACTAAAGCTTCATACCTTGTCTTCTCCACTTTTGATTATGAATGGTTATCATGAGATTTGAAAAACATCGGTCCTTCAAAACTGCAGAGCTGCCTCACTTTTGGGGGGGCGGAGTCATAAAACTTGTTGCTTGGCCACAACAGGAGTGACAGGATGCTTACCGGGTGGAAAAAGAAAGGTAGAAGCATTTTATATATAATAGCACCTCTCTCACACAGTCTCCACCTTGTCTCCTGGACTGCCATAAGAACCCAGGACTGAGTGCGGACAGGTTAAGAGGATTTGGGGCTGGTGGGTAAAGAGAGTCTGTTTGGAGAGCTGGAGGTGACACAAACCTAGCTGGGCTCCGCGCGCAGCTTTTTCCTGTTTGGTGGCTCATCTGGCTCTGATTCAGAGCTGGAGTCAGACCCACCGTCAAATGCAGAGACCGCACTTCCTTTACGGTTTGTGTACAAGCTGCTGTCAGAAGAATAGTTTGTCTGGAGCTGAGTGTTCCCCTTGGCTTTCTCCAGTGCACGAACTGCAAACGTTTGACAAAGACAACAAAAAAAAAAACAGAGGTGAGCATCAGACTTTTCAGTAAAAAGAGTTTACCATCAAAAGCATTCCTCCACCTACCCTGCTGCTCCAGCAGTGCATTCTGCTTCTTTAGGTCATCGATGTCTTGCTGGTGGGTATGGTTTTTCCGCCTCATGAACTGGATGTACTCCGTGGCTTTGTCTAGAATCTGTGCTCGGGAGGCCTGTTTAACAGAGTTCTGTCAGCAGAAATTTCAGAGAGCCATGGGGCAACGCTTTAGTGGCTATTTGTTCAGGCAGAACATGTTATTTCCTCAACTAACCAACTGTACAAAAACAGCTATGCAGAAAAGTTTTATACATGAACTTACATTTTTAGTTTCATCATGGTGCAAAGTAAAATTTACTCAGGCACAGCACTTAAGTGTTATGTTGCACTTGTACTTGGACTTCTAATTAATTATTAGAGAGATCGTTGCAGGTTAGTTCTCATACTGCTTTTAGAAATAAACATACAATATGATTCTCTGTCTGTAGTTGAGGCTCACAAGTTTAAGAAAAGCAGTGCCACCAAACTATCCAATTTTTCATAAAGAAATTGGCCAAATAAAAAATACTACTTTTGTGGAGCAGATTTTTTTAATGTATCCTTTCTCTCATATATCTTCGGCTTTATCTTGTCAATGTTTATTGGGGGCTGGACTGGACCACTGGATGATATTAGTTTACTGGAAATAAAATTCAGCAGCCCCAGACACATGAGCTCCCATTGACATATTGCAGAAATGTTCCAGACACATAAGAGGGGAAAAACTATATATATTTTTTTTATGTTGAACATTCACAACACCAACTTAATTATTTATGCCACAAACAGTTTATGGAGTTTATAGTCACAAATCACATAAAATATACAAAGTGCATGAATGTAACTAAAGATTTCATTTAAATATATTGTTACATTGATATATAATGTTGTGGACACGAATGATAGATGGATTCATTTTCTCTTTCCTCTAGCTTAAACCTCTACAAGTGTTTCCCAGGCAAAACAATACAACATTAGTTTGATAGGTACGTTTTTCTTTTAGATGCTCTAAAAAAAAAAATTAGTCAGAAAGAATGAAAGTACAAAATGACTAAACCTGCATTTTCACCATCTTATCATATGCCCTAGACAAAAGCAGCTGTCACCTGAACATTACACTGCTATTGCTGACTCTCTTCAGTTTGGCATCTTGTTCTCATGAATTTCAAAGGTGCTTTGATTCTAAACAACTAATTACAACTCCTTGACAAGACACACGGCTTCAAAAGGTAAATAAGGGCTAAGAGTTTGTGCTGACTGTGTGGCTCTCCTGAAGACATATGGGTTAACTCGAGAGTGTTCCCTTCAGGGTCCCTGCCTTAAGTGAAAAGT
This sequence comes from Remorina albescens, assembly GCA_034769265.1. Taxonomy (NCBI): domain Eukaryota; kingdom Metazoa; phylum Chordata; class Actinopteri; order Carangiformes; family Echeneidae; genus Remorina; species Remorina albescens. Next base: position 12,550,047 of record CM068488.1, read on the forward strand.
TAGCTGTCAAGAAGATGAATAAGTGGGTGAGATGATTAATGAGAAAAAGCCTGCTGAGCAATTATGCTGTTAACATTATCCCTTTGAATCTTAACACAACGTGTTCTTTCAAAATGATTGATTTTCTTTTCTGATAGAGATGTGGAATGTAGAAATTATATTTCCTACTTACCTTCTCCCCTTGTAATGAAGGCACAGAATCTCGTAAACTGTGGAAGCTGTCTTTGATGTGGTCCCTGCGTTTGCGCTCCAGCGCATTGTGATGTGCTCGCTTGTCTGCCTGCAAAACAACAGGGAGTTTATATGTGCAATTCCTAAAACACACAATAAATATGCAACTTGATTTTAAAGAAAAAAGATGGTGATCTAAAGCTGCAAATATGCAAATACTGCTGCTTTAAATGGCAAAAAAGTAGTGACCTAGTCTTTGTGTCCAGACATTAAAATCTCTTTTCCCTGACATACGTACAGTGTGTAGAATAAGATATTTGTTTACAGAATAGTTGGAACAGCACATCCTAACAATCTCAGCAATGACCATCCTTTGCAGGAACGTAATATCAGCTCCAATGTCCATCCTGTCTCTGCTGAAGTCAGACCATCATCATAGAAAGTATATCTCTTCCATACTGTGCACAGTCTGCACAGTCAACCTCTTGCCTTTACAGCTGCTGTGAAGGATCAAAGGACAATACTCTTTCTGCACAAAGGCAAAAAGTTAAAAACCGTTTAAATGAAGAAAACATATCGACTTGTGACAGATTTCTGTAGTGTGGTTTGAAAATTTCACTTAGTACAATCTTATCCAGCCTTTCTGTTTACCCAGGCCTTACATGGCTGCACAAACAAACAAACTTAGGTAAATCTGTATGTATTTCCTGACCACCTTACAGTTATCATACAACCATCAGAGCAACTGGGTAGGTCAAATATTAACTGTGGTGATCTCAGATGAGGTGCTTACATTCAACTTAGAGGAAATCAATATATGTTATCCTAGAGAAAAAAATTCTTATTAAATATGTCAACTAAATATTAAACATACATCAATTCAACATAAATACAGTAACTATATATGAGTCAATGTAAGATTAATAATGTATTCGCATAGAAACCAGCTTTAGCAGTCCAATTCTGTATGTAATATGTGATCAGATCATCTGACGTGATTCCATGCTACATTAAAGCGGCGCTGCACATTCATGGATTAAAAAACACAAACATATTTGCAGGAAATGGCTCGGACAGAACATAAAACACAGCCTCTGTTGGAGGCGAGGGCTTCGTGCAGATTTACATTTTGAGCATGAAAGGACATCATATTTTCGATAAAATGACACCCACAAAGCACACGACTTGACAAAACATGGACGGAATGTGGCCTTTCCTCCCGGCAGCTACACAACAAGTCTGCTATATATAGCTAGGATGACGTGAAAGGATTACCCCTTCATCCTTAAAAACGAGATAAGAGCTCCATCATAGTAAAAGTATGCTAAGCAGGCCGAAGCAGACATTATGGGAACTAGACGTTGACTTTGGCGGATGTTGACAGGTCGTCGGTCCCCTCGGAGCTGACCTTGCCTGCAGCAACAGTTTGACGGCTGTTTGTGACCGTCGCTTTTTCACGTTTGTGCTGCTTCGGCGTCGACGCGGATTTACGGACAAGTGAGCTCGACTCCAGCTGACTGCAGCAACATGGACGACCGGAGGAAGAGCTGACAGTCTATCAGACAAGTTGGTGTTGTCTTATGCAGGAGCACTCAATGTCGAAGAGCTTTGACGCCACGAAACGACGCAACTCCCGAGCTAGCTCGACTTTCACGCACGAACCAGCGAGGCGGATTAAAACTTAATTTTTATTTATTATTATTATTATTTTAAAACCTTGTTTGTCGTGAAATTCAAAATTACCCAAAAAGAAAAAAAAAACACCCCACCAGTTAGCTGGTTGGCTATCTCAGGCAGACAGCGTAGGCTGACAGGAATGTTAAAGTTGGCTAACAAACAGGCTAGCTGCTTTTTAAGGAAACTAAAGCACGTACGTCGCTGTCGACTTCGATGTCATCGTTTTCGCTCATTCTTCGGAGAAAAAAAAGATGGAGGATGGCAAAAGGAAACAAGCAGCTGTCAAAACAAAGTGCGGCGACAGTTGCGAGGCAAATAATAACATATAGCAGGGAGCTCTGCTACAGCAGAGACATGACGATCAACGGTCTCTCTACACGTGATTCGCCTACACATGGACGGGAAAACATACACGGCGCAAGCGCGACGAAACGAGGCTTTGTGGGTAATAGAGTCCCTCTCATGCACGCAGCTCGCTGAGCGCCGGCGCTGTTTCTGGAACTTGACATACATTTCCCACAAGGCCAAGGAGAATTGGACGCGCCCAACGCTGTATCCCGTTATCTCCTCCAAGTTGCAAACACAGCATCCTCAGGACAAACAGTATTAGGAACAAATGGCTCAGGGTATTTTTGTTACAGAGCTCCAAGAATATTAATCAGAATAGATTTTTCACATTAAAATAATATGATTTCATTACACTTTCAAGAATGAATCCCTGCTGCTAGAAACATATACACCATATTTTATGTATGATGTTTTCTACTAACATGCATTTCAATCAGACATTATTATGTGGTGTCAAGAACCAACGTGCACAGTGCTGTGTTTATTGTCAGCAGGGTTGTGTGATACAATAACTAGGCTCCTTTCCCTGCATATGATTATGAGGCCAGATGGTGGCCCAGCTCACTGGCTGTCCTCCCCCACTCAGCATCCATGGTTGCACACTGGCTTCCCAAGGACCTTTAAATAGCTTCTGCAGCAATATCACTGCTTATGAACCCGCTGCAGCACTACAGAGGTGTGCTTTGACATCAGGACTCCGTCTTGTTTCATTTGTGTGATTGTTGGCAGATGCTATTAAAAAGTGAATAACTTCTTTTTCATCCTCAATCCTTTCAGTGTCTTTTACTGAGAGTTGACAGGTCATCTTGAATAATATTATGGAAATCAAATGGAAATGCCTTCATGGATACCTATATTTATATGGTTCATAATTTCCCAAAGTGCCTCTCAAAAACCTTACCCGGCATCTGCTTTTTGTTGTTGTTTCATTCATGTGGCATAAGATCTGCAATCTGGTTTCACTTTGTCTTACTGCTGGTTTTAATTCAGAACAGGACTTTTACTATTGTTATTCCTTTTTTCAAATGTTCTTAAACCCTGACTCTGTCTCACACAGAGGTTTTGTAGTTGTGTCTTTTGTTGTGTAAGTCGGTTTAACTGAGACTGTATGTCAAATGAGCCTGTTAAAATAGCTCGGGCTAAAGAAATTCCACTGAATGTCAGAACATGCATATGAGATTTTAGGATTGGGTCTCTTTAACTTTGGGCATTAAGACCACGTCTGCTTTGTTCTGTGAGTTGTAAATAAAGTCTTGTTGTACAAAACACCTCAGTCTCACAAGAACTGAGGCTCCCTTTAGAAAAGACTTGGAAGTCTGCCAGGCAAACTCTGGTTTGGCCGATTGCGTTATGTTAATTGTGAGGCCAAATGAGAGAGCTGCAGAGGTGACTGGATTGTTTCCGCGTTATCAAGCCCATCAATACCAAGCATTCCCACGGGGTCAAAAAAAAAGAATTTTGAAGTAACTCATTATGGAGAGGGTTCAACTTTCTATAACTGGCTTTAATGCTGGATTCACAAGAAGTCTGACTAATAGAAAAACATAGATGGTTGGAGTTCCCATGTGAAGTGTTTTGAGTCAATGAGATTTTACAACTGCAACACTGTCATGAGTCCACGTGATAGAGAGGGGAGGGCAGAAACTACAAATAGAGAAAGGAAGTTCAGAACAAAAATGTGAGGGGAGATGTGGGCAAGTGTGTGAGGGAGTACAATTTGAAGCCATTTAAGCTGTCCTGAAATTAAGGTAAGAACATCATTACTTCTGACAACTATGACAATATTTTATTTATTTTATCGGCAGTTTTCAGAGAATTAAAGCTTGACCTACTGTGCTGTACTGTAAAGGCTAACTGACTAAAACACACAAAAAGAAACATGCTCTTACACTTTGAGATTCTTTGTTACACTCAACATGAGCAGTTGTAATTATTATGTTCCTCAATAACTATCTTCACATATAATATATATATATATATATATATATAACTGACAAAGTTATCAATGAAATGTGTGGAATGATTTGATTGCAACCAGACTGACACATGGAGTAACATTGTTTGTTTGGGGCATTTTAATGGACTAACACACATCCTTATATACACACACACACACATACATAGCTCTTGTTCTACAAAACATTAAATTCTTTTTCTTTCTGGCCAGCCAGTAAAAAGCCTTGCAACATTGTAGCAATGCCCAAAAAATGATTGTTGCATAGACTATGAGGGAGTGATTTGGCATTTGCTAACGGGATGACTCCATAGGAGAAATAGGATCTACATGTTATCCCACTGGTCACAATTTTCACTAATACACATTTTCACCAATTTTTCTGTAAAAAAAAAAAAATGTAATTATGTATTATTCAAAATGGTTAATATATTGCCTGTTGGCATAAAGTGTTTCTCAAAAGTCAATTTGTAGTGTATCTCTGCAGCAGTCTCTAAAGTTTTCATGTTTCACATGTTTAAGTCACGTATTGGATCCCAATTGGCTTCCAAACCTCACGCAATGCAGCAGGTCAGTTCTCAACGATGAAACCCATATAAGATGTTGGCACACATAATTCACCTTTTGCAATTTAGTAATCAGATGCAAAGAACTAATAGTTCACCACAACTGTATGATGAAGGTATGTGTCATCCTTTAGTGACCTCTGTAAGAAGATTTTGTTCAAAACTGTTTAAGTTCAGAAATACACAAAGGGCCACCTAAACATTTTTTGCCTACAACTGTTCTTTACACGGGAGTGAACATTTACTTGTGAACATGTGCAGGTTGAAACCAAATTCTGTCCAGTCCATGGAAATCTAAAATATTAAATCTCAGTGCTGAATTCCTTTGCTTTCTATAAATTTGATTTGTTCTGTGCGACAGGTGAAAGGCACAGACTGGTAATCACACAGTATACTGGGACAGTGCAGTACAATGAACGTGACAGAATTCTTCAGGGGAAACATCTATAATGCTTCTGACAATGGAAGCATTGCTGATTTGAATGCCTCTTCTAACCTTAACAAAATCATCAGCGTCTTCACCATTGTTATCCTCTTCATCACCATGATATCGCTCGGCTGTTCAATGGAAGTTTACAAAATTAAGGCACATTTCTTCAAGCCGAAGGCAGTGGCCATTGCCCTGTTGGCACAGTTTGGCATCATGCCCCTCACCGCTTTCTGCCTAGCTAAAATCCAGCAGATGGATCCCATCAAGGCTGTGACTGTGCTCCTATGTGGCTGCTGTCCAGGGGGAAGCCTATCAAATATTTTTTCCCTGGCTCTTAAGGGTGACTTGAACCTCAGGTAAACCCTTTGTGATGTTTTGATTTCTGACTTCAATTTAGTTCAGTTTGCTGTCATCAAAGTTCCTGTTTGCTGAACAGAAATGTACAAAATGAGAGCATTGTTTAGTACTTCCGACATTTATACTCAAGGTCAGTCTCTCCAGTAACGTTTCTTCTCTCTGACACTAGCATCGTAATGACGACATGCTCCAGCTTCGCAGCCCTGGGTCTGATGCCTTTGCTGCTGTACATCTACTGCCGAAGCTTCCCTGGTCTGGAAAAAGCTGTCCCGTTTGCTGGCATTATGAAAGCTCTCTCACTCACCCTGGGGGCTTGTGCCATTGGAATTGCCATTAATCACTACAAACCAAGCTACACACCAGTCATCAGAAAAGTGAGGGTCCTCAATTTTACTTCAGATAAAACAAAGCCAATAGATAACTTGATTCAAGAGCAGGAGCCTGAAACTGACACAGTTGAAAGGAATGCAGCCAACACTGCCTAAATTATTTACTGCTGTAATTTCTCTACGGTAACAGATCAAATTGATTTTAGGGAATGACTGTTGAGCACAATGTTTATAAGATCATCACATGGTCTGGATGTAATTTGTGGTCCACATAAACATTATGTGTAACAGTATGATGTTGTCTTTGATGTAATTAAGAGCAGACTTTGATGCTCCCAGATGAAGTTTGGAAGCCTCATACTTTAAATTTCAGATTCACATACCCTTTAAGGACTCTTGTAACATACTTTCGCTCAAAATTTTCCATCTCAACAGGTTGGTCTCAGCATCCTGGTTATCTCCAGCTTAATACTTGCTATCTTGTCGAGCATTGCCATCAAAGACACCCTATGGATGGCCCTCACAGCAGAAATTATGCAAACAGCTGCACTGATGCCACTGATTGGCTTCATGCTGGGATACGGCATGTCTGCCATATGCAAAATGAATGCTAAGTAAGTGAACACTCACTAGATGTACCTATCTCTGAGTTTAAAGCCAGTCTGCATAGTTGCCCATTTGCACGGATGTGTCCCTGTTTCTTACATATTCAATAGATACAGCCAGCCAAAGCGCTGTATGCTATGCTAGTTCTAGCAGTACAAAATCAACATCATTCACTGTTTTGAACAAACAAGGAACAATGCACCACCAAAAAAAACCAAAAAAAAAACCCCACCATCTTTTTCTAAAGAACATTTATTCCTCTTTTAATTTGACTTACAGCCATCCACAACTGCTTTCGCTTTTCTAGATAAATTTGTTACAGATTCCCAGATTTCTTGGTTTGTCAATAAATAAAGCAATGTGTACTAGAGACTGCTCTTCCTACAGTATAGTCAACTAGTTTGTTTATTACTTAACAAAAGTGTCAATGTCAGTGACTTTTTTCTTTGTGAGAGATTTCTTTTTTTATTTTGCAATTTAGGAACTTACATTATATTCATTTTGTGTATTTTTGTTCATTTATTATTTATGCCATACAGGAACAAGGAAAAATTTCAACTTTTTCCACCCAGCTGCAAAAAAAAAAAAAAAGTCATTATCAAATAATGTTGATGATTATTTTTCTTAGATGCTGCAGGACCATCTCCATGGAGATAGGGTGTCAAAACATCCAGCTATGCTTTGCCATTCTAAAGGTGGCCTTTCCCCCGGAGGTCATTGGACCCATGTTTCTTTTCCCTCTAATATACATGACATTCCAGTGTACCGAGGCCCTTCTCCTGGCCCTGTGCTTCAGATGTTACCAAACAATATTCAAAACACCAGCTGAGGGTAAATGTCACAGCTGTCTGTGCATGCTTTTGTGGAGGGAAGCTGAGATGAAGGGTTGAAGGGGGTCATACATAGCATGCTCTGTTTTTTTAATTCTGACAAAGCAAAAGTATAACACATCACTCCTTTTCTATCTTACATTGATACAGGTAAACAGGACACTGTTGCCATCAAACAAGGAGGTGAAATAACAGCAGTGTCAGCAGAGTAGATGACAAAACTGTGCTGGAGAGAGACAAGAAGAGGAACTGAATGCGACATACTGATGTGCTGACATACTGAGAACGTAGTGATGCGCTGTATTAGCTGCTCATTCTTCACTCTAGCCTGTGCTAATGTTAAAATACTGTCAAGTACTTTACCTATTGTTCACTTGATTAGGCATGTACAGTGACTGCATTGAAAGTACATGCTGAAGAAGAACGCTGATAACCGATAATTACATTTTATATTGATATTTTTGTATTCCAAATGTGTTTCTTTTATGATTAAATCTGGTTGAAGAATATTTAGATTTTAGGAATACATTTTTGATGTCAGGTGCTATTTAAAACTTTCATTAAAATGTGTCAAAACAAAGAGAAAAGTCAGTCTCACACAGACATAGCCAATGTGAACATCTCAAATTTTTAATTAAAATGATCATATGATATATACAGAGCAAATTTAACTTAAAACTTTTTACATATATATTAAAATACCTTCTTCAGAAGTCCAAAGTAAACTCAATGGACAGTCAAAGTGAATACTGACATTACACTAAGCTAAACACTTTCTAACTTTATGTGTTTGATCTTCCCAGCCAGTTTTACAGTGTCACGTTAAATGTGCCTGCATTAAAAATTATCAAAATGTTGCGGCAAAGTGGAAAGATTTTTTTTTTTTTTTTACTTTCTAGGAGCTGTAGAAGCATCAAAAGAAGCCATGGCTGATCAACAGCATTCTGGACACAAATAAATAAAATGCAAAGTTTCCTGATGTAAAACAAGAGTTTCCAAGCAGCCTGAATAAATTAAGAAGATAATATTTCGGGTGCACAAAGCCACATATTATATAATTAAGCAGTGGAGGCATTCAACTGACCTTCATTTTTAAAATTCCTTATTGTACATATTATAGATACCTGTGCATAGAAGTGGAAAGCTAAGGCCATTGGGGGAAAGGGTATAACCAAGAGAAGACATTTGGAGATGTGGCTTTGTAGAGATGAAATGTGCTAAATCCAGGCCCAAAAAAATAAGTCACTTAAAGCATTTGTCCTCTTGGGTGGACAAGCAACCTGATACTATACAATGACATGTGGAGCGGTGTGAGTCATGATTAAACACTTTAAATAATGAATATAATCACAAAAAGACAATGCTGTGAGGAGACTTCGACAAAAACCTAGATTACCTAGCCTTCATGCATCTTTTCCAATGTGATATGATATGTGATATCATCTCCCAAATGAGTTTGTAGTTTTGCCTTTGTCCGAAATACATCCCTAATTATTTTTTTACATTTCACTCACCCTTTGAAGGCATTCAGAGGTTCTTGTTCCTTCCTTTGTTGTCCTACATTTTCAAACTGAGCTTCAGACATTAGACATACATACATAACGTAGGAATTACGCTAAAAAAATGTAAGCATGTATGTACATGTGAAATCCTTCTCTGTTCTCCTTTGGGGTGTTCAGAGGTATCGTTCTGAGTGACCAACAGCATCACTCAGAGCCTCTTCAGCAGGGTTGTTCTGTGTTGACAGCGGTGTTGACAACTCTCAAGAGGCATCCCGCCAACCAGTACAGGCCAGTAGCAACTCTGGTTGTTTCGAGTAAGTCCAAAGGCTGCAGCATGTTTCAGGCCTCCTTCAGCAATGGCATATCTGTAGGTAACCCATAAAAAGGTAGCATTGGTACAAATTTGGGACTCTGAATAAGTAAAAGGTGAAAATGAGGGGTTTTACCATCAGAGTAGTCCATTTCAGAGTCCAGAGATAAGCTGTGTTGGTTGCTGCCTGCAGACGGCCTACTTTGTGAGGATGAAAGAGCTACAGCACCTGCATGCTCCAGGACCCAGGTAGATGATGAGGGTGAGGGCGAGGGCGATGACGAGGAAGGTGGTGCTGGGCGGACAACAGCCATCTCTGAATGCTGCTGTTTGAGGGAAGAAGGCCTTGTGGGGCCAGACTCTGGTGTTGTAGCATGCTGACCCTCCGACAACACTATCTGGACTCGAGACTCAGAGCTGAGAGCTGAAGCTGAGGCTCCACCACTGCTCACAGCCTCTTCATATGAGGGCAGAGTCACCTGTACTCCTTCCACCATGATGGACACAGGTTGGCCAGACACACCCTGATCCCGCCTAAGTATTTAGGACCAGAGGAAAGGTTGAAACTTTGACTTCCAAAATTTGTTTCCTCAATATACAATGCCAACCATGCCCCATGGTTTTTAATTATAGGATGCTGGTAATAAACAAACATAACTTTGATGGAAAACTCACCGATGGAGGGATTTTAGTTTTGGCTGTAGAAGTACAAACAACACCACAAGGAGGAGGATGAGGGCCACTGAACTGGCTGTCGATGCAACTATGGACAAAGCAGGCATTCCTAATGGTAAAGTTGGGTCACGGTCTGTGAAACATGAACAACTGACCTTGTTATCTGTACAAAACTATAATAATAACAATAATAATAATAATTCAAATATGTCATCTAAGTTTTACCTTGCTCCATGAAGCAGCTGAGCTTCATTTGGCTGTCCCATTCCCCATATTGGCAGGTAAGGTATTTATAGTCTCCCTTCAGAATATAGCCTTCATCACAGAAATATTCAATCACAGTGCCATGAGTAAGTCTTTGGCATGGGGAAGGGTGGCAGGTGTACCCCCCATTCTCTGGCTCATATGGAGGCTTGCATACTGTTCATGGAAAGAAAGAAATACAATAAATAGGGACTTCTTTTTTAGTAGGCAATTACAGTGCAAATCCCCAGGGCTCCATTCTTTGGCATTTTCTATTCATCCTAAAATGGCCAACAACTACGCACAAGACTCAGATTAATATAATAGAATATGGTCCCTTTCCAACACTAAATGCATTCATGGATCCAGTCAATAATTGGATGTAATAATAATTTCTCCAGACCATAAACCACTCGGAAAAAGCATAAAATGTGCATGAGAAAAAGATTAAAATACAGTAGTTTCAGATGGTACTTTAAGGGGTTTGTGTTTACCATCACTGTGTATACAGCGAGGAGGTTCTGAGGACCAGTGTCCTTGTGCACTGCAGGTAAGGATGCTGAGTCCATCTAGTAGGTAACCAGGGTCACAGCTGTATTGTAGTGCTGTACCCACTGGGAACAAGCTCCTGTTGGTTCCTGTCAGATTAGTTGAGCCATGCTGCACCATTGAGGGTCTTACACAGCCTTAAAGATAGGACAACATTCAAAACTGTAATTATAATGTAATCTTAAAAAAAAACAAAAAAACAATCAGGGCATTTTTACATCCCAATTTTGATTAAAATGTGTTAAAGTACTTTATAAAACAAAAAAGTAGAAAGGAGTAATATAAAATAATGTAAATAAAAAAATGAAATGATGGTTAAAATGAATGAGAACGGATATTAGATTGCGATCTGGGAATCAGGTGAAAAAGTTGACACTTTTGTCTGTGATTACATCTGTAATCGTTCAGATTTATTATCTAAACTACCTTTACCTTGCTCCAAGAGGCAGCTGACTGGCATTTTGTTGTCCCACTTTCCATACTGACATATATGAAATACATAGTCTCCCTTCAGGGCATAACCTTCATCACAGAAATACTGAATCAAGGTGCCATGGGAGAGTCTTCCACATGGGGAGGGGTGGCATATGTAGCCCCCGTTCTCCAGCTGATATGGAGGCTGGCATACTGTCCATGGAAAGAAAGACATAGAATAAATATATATAAAAACCTCAGTGCTATATATTATTTCACTAAAGCGTCAGCATCTCACATTGATGTGTCTGTTTGTCATAAAAACATAGCTTGTTTTTCCATAAATAGTAATCTCGACAGCGAGTTGGCCATATGTTCCTGTTGTTATCACAGTTGCTAAATGTTGATTCAAGACACAAAAATGTGTCTCCTGTGGAGAATTTTTTTGTGACCACTATGCTTCACTAAATATGGAAGTTATAATGCAAATAAACTGCATGTTAAAAATTGCAGGTGTAAATTGAAAAACTCAAAGTACATATAGTAGGTTTAAAAATTAAATTAAAATGAATATGGGTAACTAAATGAAAATGATGAATGATGATTAATACACAGAAAAATACCACCTGTTTGGTCAGTTTACAGTACACGCTGACCCCAGACTTACTGTATGGTGTGTATGTGGATTATGCAATGCAAGGGTACTATGTTATGAGGTATATATGAGGTCATCTGTCTTTACCGTCGCTGTGTATACAGCGAGGAGGTTCAGAGGACCAATGTCCCTGAGTGGTGCAGGTGAGGATGCTGGGCCCAGCTGGAAGGTAACCAGGGTCACAGTTATACTGTAGTACTGTGCCCACAGGGAACAAGCTCTGGTTGGTGTCTGTCAGATTGGTAGAGCCATTCGTCACCATTGAGGGTCTTGTACAACCTTAAAGAAGAGACAATATCTTTGACATTTAAATATTGTTAATATGTTAACATATGTTCATATTAATTATATTTATAAGAAGGGAGGTTATCATGAAATTTATTTGGAAGAAAATTTTAATTTCCCAGCTGACCATCTAATTTATTAAAAAAAAAAATCCACATTCTTTAGACAGGATTAAATTAACTGAAAAATGAAACAATGGCATTGAAACACTTGTGTGGAATAAGTGATCAAATAAAACACTGTGATTAAAAAACTACACTGTCAATATCCTTAACCCATGGATGTTCATATGTTTTGTTTTTCAATGTCAATTTTGACATACTGTTTTGTGTTTGTCCTTTTTCAGTGACAGCTTTTTAGTGCTGTCACAGTTTTCCAGTGGTATACCAAGCTCAGTTTCATTTTCCATCGCCATTTTGGTGTAAGTTTTTTTTAGTGTTTCAATGCCATTGTTTCTCTTAACATGGACGGCTTTGTTTCCTCCATCAAATTTTATTTTCAGTGCCAACATTAACATGTCACTTTTCTAGCCTCTTGGAAAAAAATTTGAAAAATGACCAACCTCGGCTTACACAACTGATCTGCATAGGGCCGTCCCACTGTCCATCCTGACAAGTCAGGTAGTTATAGTCTCCATTGACAATGAAGCCCTCATCACAAAAGAACTCGATCACAGTGCCGTGGGAAAACATTCTACAGGGGGATGGATGACAGGTGTAGCCCCCATTCTCTGGTTTGGTGAGTGGTAGACATGCTGATGAGGGAAAAATTGCAGTATGAAGAACCAGTCCAATGATAGATATTCCTGTCTTTGTTAATGTTGTTTTCTTTCTAACTTTATATTTACAACAAATTGGCAATAAATGTGAAAAACAAAGAAGAGAGAGAATATCTTACCACCACTGCGTATACAGCGAGGAGGTTCAGAGGACCAGCGTCCCAGTGTGGTGCAGGTGAGGATGCTGGGTCCGTCTGGCAGGTAACCGGGGTCACAGCTGTACTGCAGTACTGTGCCCACAGGGAATGAGCCCCTGTTGGTTTCAGTGAGGTTTACCCAGCTGTTCTGGACCATGTATGGCCTCAGGCATCCTGGGAAGAGATGACCATTGCAGAGGAAATTCTGTTTAACTACTCAATTCTTTTAAAGTTACACCATGTCAATTACCTAGCTAGAAATTCTAGACTTGGCACAAAAAAAAGTTACTTAACACTACCAATAACATTCTTAGAAATTTACTTTTCGAGTTTTATCCTACTATAGCAGTGCAAAATGGGGAGGAAGATCAACAAATTTACTTTTTTTTCATATTTAGAGAAGATGAGAAAGAAGGACATCATCAGTGTAAGCATAATGAAAGATCCAACTAACTGTGCTGCTCAATGGACCAGTCTTTTCATAAAACATTCACAAGTTTCAAGGCAATGTCATGGTAACTACAAGTACAGTAAATTACAGTGCTGTCCTGGTTTGTCTTTATGTACAGGACCTTTGACCATAAGACTGTTGTATGTGGGTCTATCAGTTAAACCTTGATAAAATTCTAGAGCAACTGCAAGTTAAATCTTTTATCTAATTGACTGCAACACCGATTTGGTCTGGCATGGTTGCATTACATAAGTTATGTGGTAACATTTTAGCTTCTAAAGCACATCTTTCCTGCTTAAAAGTTGATTGTACATTAGCTCTGCAGACTAAAATATAGAAACACACAAAAGCTTTTAATATATTCCCACACTTTGATTGCCTGACATAAATCTGGAACAGTTATTTCTTTAAAAGCATGTCAATATATACAGCAGTTAATTCTACGTTATTCGCACACAATTCTAAAACCATGATATTTAGATAACATATTGTACCAGGTAGATTTGTAAAGTACTGCTTCTCAAAACCAACATGCTGGGATTACAATGGAATCTGGAATCTATGTATTGCTATGGCTGATTTTATTATCTTTGTTCAACCAGGAAAGCACAGGTTAACACACTAAAGACAAAAGCCAGAGAAGTTTGCAGGAAGGTTCAACCATGAAGACTGCCTCTTACCTGACCCTTGCCCTGTGGACACAACAGTCAGTCCCAGCAGAAAGAAAAAGGACCGTTTAGTGGCTGAGATGCGGGCCAAAGAGGCTTTTGATGTACACTCTATCATTCCATTGCACATCTTCCCCTACCGAGTCAACTCAACCTGGAATGATTAGAAAATTATTACATATTGCATTGTTAAATACCTAAATATAAGTAATGATGAGAACGTAGCCGTCCATCTGCTGGCACCTGCCTGTCGCAGGTAATCTGCAGAGCTTGGAGAGCAGCCAGCGAAACTGGAGGGCGTGTGGGACAGTGGTACAATTACAGAACTGACGAAAATAATAATAAGGATGATGCCATGGGTATTTAGCAAGCTAACGTTAATAAGATCGGACACCCAATTCCTTTCATTAATGCCGTGAGCTATCAATGTATGCGACATATTCACTAAAGCTAACTGTACCTCCAACATATAAATTTTGAACGTTGGTTCTTAATCGTTCTATCTGCGGCTACACAGCCATTTTCACCTCTTGCTTATTGGTTACCCTAGCTAAGTTTGATTATCCTAGAGACAACAAGGACATAACAAAGATGCTATATGTTCTATATGTACATATACCATTGCTGATGACAACATTAGCCCTTTTAGCTTGCTAACGCTAACTGTACTGTATTAGGGAATGGCTCATTTATTGGCGTCACCTACCACACAAACACGGCCGCGAAACCCCTGCCCTCGTCTTCTAGCCGTCTCCGTGTTTTCCTACAATGCGCCAATTTCACCGCCGACACTTAAATAGTCAGATAAAACAAGATGTGATTTACGGTAGCGGTACCACTACAGCTAACCGCTAGCTAGCTCCCTATCGGCTAACTTATTACCCGCTACGCTAGCTAGCCGCAGCGATTGAAGAATCAGCTGAGCTGCCTAGATTTCGTTCGGTAGCCATAGCAACAAATATATAGTTGCATAGTTACAACATCCGGGAATGTTTGCGTCCATAGTTACCAAACATTTACCAAACTGGAGAAAGTTTGTGTTGACGAACATCCTTTATTTATTTAGCGAACAGTTATTTGATAACAAAACACATTTCTGCGTAAGATAACCACACTATGGAAATTATCAGAGGTAGTTTGGATGACATTTCTCGACCTGCATCGAACGAACAAACCGGTGGTCGTGTGTCCAGTGCGGTGTTGCCCAACAGTGACAGAAATTGTCCAACAAGCCCCTTTGCCCTTGTTGTTCTGACCAACGAGTCTGCTGATATACAGGTAATTAAGTAAAGATTTCCAGACCACGCTTGTGATTTTTCAGTTAAACTTCCATTAACTTTAGAAAACATTTCCCTCTAGATCCACAGCAGTTTTGGAGAAACTATATCCACCTCCTCAGTCACTGGTCCTGAACAAGGTAAGTGTGATGTATGATGGAGGAGTACATTCAGCTTTAAGATGATCCCATTTCACACAATAGAACACCATCTGTGCTTTGTTAAGGTCAGTGTCATGATGCTGTGGATGGAGAGGGAGAAGATTCAGAACTATATCGAGCCACTGAGGAAATGAGGAGACTTGAAGAAATATTGTCTGCACAGCTCAGCAAAGAAAAAGAAGTCATGCATCAAAGGAAAGAACTTCAAGCAAAACTCTGGGAGGAATTGCAGGTGGATACAGCCTTTGAATTCATTCTTCTTTCAATACCAGTTCATTCGATCAGTGATGTTTTTGACTACAAAAAACGGTTAACTCTTATTACTTCTTGTTTGAGTTTATATATGAATATATTTCTGCAGCAAAATAAGCCTGAGGGTCAGTCTGAATGTGCTCATGAAGCTTTGAACACAAGGCTATTTTTAGCTCTGGAAGCAGCCAGTGGTAAGCATAAACAACAGTTTACTGATCATCAACAGTGCTGAAAAGTATGTTACATGCCAGGAGAGATATCTAAAACATAGTTTGTATCTTTAAGGGACGGAAGAAGAAGAAAACTTTGGGCCTTTGTTTGAAACTCAGGTTCCTGACAGTAAGAATGACAGACATAAACAAGTTTTGGAGCAAAGTAAGTTCGTGATTCTCCCAAAGAAAATGCTTCACACACAATTTCATGTTTTGTTCATGTTCTCAGATGTATTGCCTAGTTTGTGCACTTGATGGCACCATGAGCTTGGGGAACTTGCAGCTGCAGTTCTTATTGTTCCACTTGAGGCTGGGGGAGACAGTGGTGCACTAACTTAAGTACTGGTCCAATTTTCCAGAGGTGAATGCAAATAGTTTATCCAGTATGTGACTCATGAGCAATTTACTGTTCACGGTTTGCGGCTTTTTATATCATCACAAAGGCAATAACAGAATCTCTGTTTCTCCTCCAGACAGCATCCCAGACTATGAATCTCTCTTTTCAGGCACCAACTTTGGCTGATTTTTATAGTGGGGGGTTGGACACCTTAAAATTCTGATCTAGAATATTCTTCCAACAATGGCACATTTAATTCAAATTTTGTTTGAAGTCTTTAGAAATTATTTGCGCTTCTCCCACTTTCAAGATTATTTTTGGCAGCTGCAAACTCTTCAATCATGTAGATCAGATGAGAGAATAAGAACTCTTGTATGAATAATGGCTGTATAGAAATTCTGAGATTTTTAAATCATTTTGGCTATTTGTTATTATTAAAGCTTTGACTTACGATCTCAATATTTATGATATGGAATCTAAAGTGTGGCTTGTGTGACAGGTGAAAAGAGGTCAGGCCGCACAAGAGAATCATTTGATACCGGGAAAGAGCGATTTGAAAGCAGCTGCTGTGAAGCATCCAAAGGCAAGAAAAAACAGAAGGACTTTGTCAAGAGAAACATTGAGGTATGTCAAAGTTCACATTGGGCCAACTGCAGCGCTGGGGTTTATCGCATGACTAAGAGCGAGTCTCTCGTCTGTTTGTTTTTCCAACAAGGAAAAATAGTTGTTTGTAGTTGAAGAAAAAGACACATTTTGAGCCCATTTGGGCACAATAAAAATAATAGAAATGTGATGCAAATGATAACTTTATTACATTTTTTTTCTGCCAAATGTTGTGGCATGCATTAGCTGGTAGGTGCAGAAGATGGCCAAGTCCATTTCACCCAGGCACAAAAAGAGCGTCTGGCCGAGCTCCTCCGAGAAATAGACGAAGAGGAAGAGGACAGTGCCAGAGGTGCATACAGCGAGGTAGGCTGACATGGAGCATTAACTGACAACATATGCTGTAGGAGCACTCTCTTTTTCAAGTTCCATTTTAAGACAGTCTCTACCTTCAGTTTCTTTTGTGATCTTATTTGGTGGAATCTGTGCCATTATCTAACATTTGGCCTTTTAAATAATGTTATTAAAGACATTTTTTAATACCTCAGCCACTCTTTGGCCTTCAGAATAGCACAGACAGAGACAACATTGGTCAGATATCCTTGTTTTGATGACTGCCTAGCAGCTGAGACTGCCTCTGGGCAGAAGATCCTGACTCCTCAGAGCAGTTCCGATTATAAACCAGATGTGTAAGTGCTGTATGCAGTTCACATGAAATGCCACATTTCAAAGTTTTGAAAATTCAGAAGCCAGGATCTTTCATATATCCTTACTCTAAGCTGTAGTTGTCGCATAGTGAACATGTGGTGGTAGAGCTGGTAGCCAAAGAAACTGAGGCTTTTTGTTTACCTTTGATGGATCTTCATCCTGTACCACCTGGAGCAGGAGACTGTTTTCCCATCTTAACTTCAGATGTTTTAATTCTCACTTTTAATTTGCTTTAATAGCCCTTTTGGCAGCTGTGAGGCCAGTTTGAAGTCATATGGGATGAAGTCTGTTGGGAAGTAAGAGGGAACATACTTACCTTTCACATACGGTTCCATTTAGCTTGACCCCGACAGCTCTGCATCCGTGGGACAGCTTGCCAGCTTTTTCTTTTTTTAATTTAACATCTTGCGGCTCTAATTGTGATGTTTACCTTGACTTTTAGAACAATGCTGGAGTGAATGCGGTAGATGCCAAACACCAAACTGAAGGGGAGTGCATATGCTCAGTGTTTTTTTTTTTTTTTTTAACTGGCTGGAAGAAGACTTCCTGTTATTCTGAGGCATGCTATTACGAATGGCCTTAACACAGCAAGCACATTATTCATGTCACCAAGACTTTGGCAGTGAAGTGTCTTCAGTTCTGAAGACTTCTTCCAGTTCTTGGCAGAATCCCCCGAGACACATATACCACAAGCTGCTGCTCACTGTTTTCCTCACACGTTTTTTTTTTTGTTTTTTTTTAATGTTACTGACTCTCATCCTTACAAGCTCCACGGTTTTCTGCAGTTCTGGTAACCCAAGGCAATAAATCAGTAGCAGGCCTAGGACATTCTGGGTGCCGTGGTGAAGCACTGACATTCATCTCTCACCTACAGGCTCAAGTTGATCCAATATGAAAAGGAGGGATTTAAGAACAACTATGTGATGACTTTTTTGAAAAATCAACTGACTGGTTTGTACTAGTGTCATCCAGATATATGGCAAACTAATCTTCCAATGCCCTCATCTCGATTTTCCCAGGCCTGTGCTGCATGTCATGGCACATCACTTTCCTGTTGTCTCCTGTCTTCTCTTCTCTGTGGACTACCCAATGTACCATAGAAATTTTTAAGGAAAAAATCAGTAATAGTTTCACATGTTCAGTTCTTCAAAGTTGAAAAGATGATGAGTAGATTGATACCACTCACATGTCTGTGTTGTAAGGCTACAGAATGTTGGCTTGTCAGCTTCAACAAGAAAGCAAATGAATGCACTTCTCAAACTCTTTGTTTTCAGATGGAATTAATTTCATATAAACAAATCTATCATGAATACATTGTCAACAGGATGGATTCAGAGTTGGGCTATGTAAAGGATGAAAATAAGACCTTATTCCATGGCTGTGTTTTATATCTTGCCTTTCAAGTCTATTAAAAATGATGGTGGGATTCTGTCATTCTATGACATTTTTATGTTTAATGTCTTTTTAATAACTTATATTTGAAGACAAAGGGCAAACCAAGGGCTGTCTGACAGACCTAGTATCTAAGTATATATGCAAAATACTGGAAGTTTAAAAATCAGGCTTGCTCAATCAGAGCAGATATGTGCATGGGAGACACGAACCATGATCATAAGAGTAGTTGGAGTCATTTGTAAACTTTTGGCTTTGCCTGGTGCACCACAAAGTTTACAGAGTTTCATGTTTGCTTTCCTCTATGCTAGTATTCTTCTCCTCCTTAAGGAGAGCATTCAGAGTCTACTGTTGTGCTCTTTGTAGTGCAGTGCTCTTGTTTGGCCTGATGGCCTTGCAACAAGATTACATCTCCCTTGGGCTGTGATGAATTTAGAAATTTTACTAGTTTTAACTACTGTGGAGAAAAGGGATCACCAACCAAAGGTGGAGATTAACAGCTAATTCCCCATTTCAGACTGTTATAAGGTTGCTGATTAAGCAATAGATAGAAGTCCCTTATTTAGGTCACCCAAAAACAAAGCAGGCTTGTACCCGATGGGCTATGACTTATTTCAGTGATGCTTTTCTTCCAGGAGGATATGTGGGGTGTCTCAGTCTTGACAGGCCAAGGTTACACCCCAGAGCCTTCTGACCTGGAGCAGCTGACTGACATTGACTCCAAAATGCGCCTTCTCCTTCCAGTTGAAGAATTTCTCTTGGCACAGAGCTCCTGCACAAACTGTAACGTGCCCCCTGTAAGTTTTCAGCAGCACTACTGCAATGTGTTTTCTCCAATACTGTCCATGGGTATACTGAGAGGTTATTACAAGGTCAGCTCAGTATGGCATCGTTGGCACATCTTGTAAAAATCATTTGTTACTGACCCTCAGGGAGTTACACCTAGGGGTGGGAATCTTTTACTATATCACGATTTGACTCAATTCCGATTTTTTGGGCTACGATTCGATTCAAAAAGATTTGGTTCATAATGATTTCTGCTTCAGTTTATAGGTGTGCAAAGGATCCTCATGATCTACTCCAGTCTGCTTTGCAAGACAGAATGACAAATGGAGACATTAAAGTGTCTTTTTCACATTTATTAAGTTTGAAACATCTATGTTTCAAAACATCTATCTATGCTTAGATGGAATTGTTGCAACTGTTGCATAAAAGCAATATCACATATTGGTTAAGTAACAAAAATTAAAGTGTCTCTTTATAAAAAAAAAAATAGTGCAGTTAAACATGGGTTCACCAAGTGCTTAATCCTCATTTTGCAAACCTTGCACACTGTGAAGCTCTGAGGGGGTCACTAATGCATGCCCCTCTATCTATGAATAAATAAATAAATGGATAAATAAATAAACAAACAAACAAATAAATAAATAAATGAATGTGGTGTTTTGAGCGTAGTGGGCGCAGTTCGATTCCTGGTGGGGGCACCTGAACATGTCTAGGTTAATTGGTGACCTGATGTAAATGTATGTGGTGACCTGAGCAGCACGGTGGTGTAGTGGTTAGCGCTGTTGCCCCACATTAAGAAGGGCACGGTTCGATTCCTGGTGTGGACCTGAACGAGTGATGGACTGATGGACTAGACTAGACCAGACTAGACAAGACACCGGACCAGACCAGAGACCGGACACCGACAGAGAGTAGTGACTAGGCCGGACTTGTACAGAGGCAGGACCTCCCCAGAGACCAGAGACTAAATCGGACCCCGTCAGAGAGCAGAGACTGGACCCCTCCAACCCCCAGAGACTAACCCGGACCAGACCAGACGAGATGAGAGAATGGAACCCTCCCCTTTTTTTTGGAATAAAAAGGAACATATCTGTCAGGAAAATTCTCCAAAGGGGTCACTAATAATGCACGCCTCCCTCCAGTGAAGCGGCCGTCTGAGTGCTAAGTGCTAAGTCAAACGAGAGTCACTCACTGAGCTCAACACAAAGAGTTTGACTATCATGTACTTCAATGGAGATGTCAGTAATCGGTGGAAAACCAAAGAGCATGGGGATAGAAGAAATTAAAAAGTTTACAGTGGATTTGATATTTCCACCAAAGTTGTGGGACGTATGTTTCATTGTTTTATTGTTTTGTTTTTGCTTAAATTAAGGTTTTCAGTTATAACTGAAGAAATTGTCTATATTTCATTACTTAAAACACTGTCTCAGGGTTAAATATGCGTAAAATGCTAAAAACGGAATTCTCAAAAATTAAAAACCGGAAAAAAAAAACGAATAAAAAATAAAACAGATTTTAGGAGGCTCTAGGTAAAAACCAAAATGAGTTCAAATCTTTGCCTTCAACAATGATGGGGCCGGTTGAATCTGTCTTTCCTCCATTATTGTAGTTTCCTCCTTGTTTTGGTGCTTACCGTGCATAAGTATGTTCCAGAACCAGCTCCATGGTGACGTCAGGACGTCCCGCATACAAAATGGAGGCAGACATCGTATTAAATGAGAATCGCGATTCTTATATGAATCGATTTTTTGGCACACCCCTAGTTACACCCAAACAAGTAAGTGGGATTATTAATATCCAAAATCCCATAAGAAGACCATATAATAAAGTAAATATTTCTCAGACTGTAGTTTCATTTTAAAAGGTGATTGTGTTTTCTCCGTGTGTACTATGGTAAATTTGATACAATTATTCATTCACTGTTTTATTTTAACATATTGAATTATCCATCATTTCCATACATTTCTAGAAACTATTTATTAAATATATTCATGCAAAAATAGATAAAATATATATAGAAAAAACGTCACCTCAACTCACGATGCTCACCCTTTACAAGCACATTGTCTGAGTGATCTAAACATCACAACCACATCAGTGGAGATTTAACTTCACAGATATTTACAACAGTAAAAGTTTTCCAGGCTTGGTCGCGGGGTTGGGCCTGCTCCTAGACGTGAGCTCATTGAGTTATCTCACAACCTTATCTAACAGCATTTTAATGCCAGATGGCATGCTTTGCGTAGCCTGTCGGTGGAAAATGTCTGATGTGTCTGAAGTTCTAAAAACTTTAATAATGTCATATTTTGAACCCTGGGTCACATTTTGTACTCTCACTGCTGGCTGTAGACAAGGAAAAACTGCAGCACTTGAATCTCTGTGCTGAAATAAGACATACTCAATACAACAATGTCCAGAGTTTCTATATTTATATTTCACCTGTTATGGGTGCAATTATTTTACCTTCACCTGGTAAATTTACAAAGTTATTGATTTTATGTCATATGAAAATGGCACTTAAAGTAACCTTTAAAGTTGACATATTTAAGACATTTAAGTGGCACCCTTTAAGAACCTGTTCAGATTTCAGCATGTATAATATTTCAGCTATCTTCCCTGGTATCACTATATACACCAATAACTGGCAACATTTCTGTACAAAAATGTCAATTTATTCTTAGGAAATTAATTATATGATTGTCAATTGTCACATTTGTTTAATGCACATATATCAAAATCAGTAAAAGGCTCAAAAATCCAGTATCAGTCAGCTCATAGACTGGAGAGGGATGTAGCTTTAAAATGAGTATACAATCAAAGTAATTTGCAAAGTTTTGTGCAGGAACCAAAGTCAACTTAGGAGATCTATTAGTTAAAACCAGTAGCTTTTTAAAAATTGATTAATTATTTAACCCATATCTTTTCATTATCTTTACCACTTATCCATCCGGGCAATGCCGGGGTGCAGCCTGGATGCCAATCTATCACAGGGCCCACATATAAAGACATATAAAGCATCATGTTTGCTTGCTGTGGGGCCCCACTGACTAACCACCATTGCACTGTGCCATCCCCATTTAAGCAATATTTCAACTAAAAATTAAAAAGATACTCATGCTGCCTTCTCAAATGTGAACATTTTTCTGCTTTTGGTTTTTTTATCATAGTACTTGGAGTATTTGGGGATTTTGGACTATTAGCTGCATAAAATAAGCAATATGATGAGTAGCTTTGAGTATTTTTCACAAATTCACAAATTGATTGACTCTCCAGAAAAACATTATTGGCAGATGAATCAATGAAACAAATTAGGATTTTTCAAACAAGAGGACACACAGGGGAGTGTCAGCAAAGAAAGTCAGTCTCAAAATTTGAGAGACTATGATTGAATCCATCGTCTGATGAAGACAGACAGCTCAAAAGCTGAGTTTACTACATGATTACGGAGTAATCACTTCCTCTGAGAACTGATTGAGCTCAACCAGATGTGATCAATAGTATAACAACAGGGAGTGCTTACATCAAGATGTGGCTCATTGCCTCTTAAAATTCCTAAATTTCATGATTAATAATATTCAGACGAGTTGTAATGGCTGAATTTTTGCAATGGGTGAATTAAAACAAAACCATCATTCCTCAGGAATTGTGACCCTCACATTAAGTTTTTGTTTGTTTTTTATTTCTTCTTCTTCAAAATAAGGCAATAATCCTTTGTGCAAGACATGTCCACACTTGATGTGGAGCTGACTTTTGGCCAACAGTACAAGACTGACATTACTGGACAGCTGGATGTGTTAGTTTGTGTAACCTACTTCCCTTCCCTTCACACCCTTTAATCATCTTGTCAGGTTAAAAGATGTTTTGAAAAGTAGTGAAGTAAAATTCCCCATTATCCATCCATTATCAGCTTTTTATTACTGCAGAGGCTTATAGGGTAGCTTATAGGAATGAAACAACTACACCAACATCTTGCAAGTAACTGGTTACAGATGATTCATCCCCAGACTGCTCACAACAAACAATTTAAAATTCACTGCACTCTCAGTTTTTTAATGCCCTATGCTACATAAAAATGCAAAGGTTGGGGAACACCATGCTCATGGGGCTTGAAAAGTAGCTGTTTTTCTTAACCTGGCTTAATCCCTCAACACTGTTGTGGCATATATTAAAAATATACAGCACTTACAATAAATCTCTTTCAGAGCCAGCCATTCATTCCACACCAGGGACCATAAATCTTAAAGGTGGTCATAAAAGTAAATATGCTTTTGTTTTGCGGTTACCTTTCTTCTAGTGAGCAGCTTGCACCAGTAAGCGTTGCCTAACAGAAACCATTTGGACAGCGCTTTAAGAACCTGCTTGTTTGTCTGCTCATTCCACAGTAGTCTGTAGTGTACACAAAAGAGATCATCCTATCTCACTTTCAGCGGCACTGAAACTCATTTCTCCTGCAATATTAAATCATGGCCTAGATTTTTTGTACATCTGTCATTATCTCCTGCCTTCTGGCTACATCGGATTGCTCCTCTGTCACGTTTTACACAGAAGAGGGAGATATTTACGTCTCCCCAGTGAGCACTTGCTCCTCAAGGATCAGTCAATGTTTCAGGAACTGTGACTTCAGAACCTGGCGATATCCTTTCCCTAATAAGTTGTGATTAATATGCTGAAGAAAAACAGCACCCTCTGCATTCCTATGCAGTCAGCCTAGTAGTAGTCTCTTGAGTGAAGTAAAGCCCACGAGGGTGGATGCAGTCTGTGAGGCCTGGCAGCAGCCAGTAAAGTGCCACAGAGGAGAGTCAGCCCGCCATCAGAACCTAATTACAGAGCCTGTGGAGGTGAAGCAATGCCAGCTCCAGAATAAGAACAAGGCTTCCTCTTTCATTTGGAGACATTAACACGTGCAGAATGGCTTCCTTATACATGATGGCTGCTGTACTGTACACTAGATCGAAAGACCAATAGCCCATACAATACAGCTAATCTATTTGTAGAAATACATGTTTGCGTAAAAAAAATTTGAAAGCATACTCTGTGCTTTTTTGATCTCTATAAAGATAAGCAATGGCAGGTGGATGTTGACTGATAAGAAAAAAAATCTGGTGCCATGCCATTAACCACAGCATTAGTGTTTGTGGAAGTGCATCACATAACTAAATGGTGAGTCATGGTGAACGTTTTGATGGGAAAAAGCCTTGCTTTCCTTGCCTTTGGCTCTTCCTCGAAGATTTTGATGATAGGAAAAAGGTCAGGTAGCCACAAACTCTGCTTTAATGATTTGGATTGAATGGAATCAAAATACAACTTTAAAGCCTGTTTTACTTGGACAACTTTAATACTGCCTTCATGACAGCATTGGTTCTTGTGAATTTTTTTGTTCTTCTCCTTTCTCAGCCTTCATCTGAAATAGCTTTTTATTAAAAACATCTGTTGGCACATAGGATTAATGTACAGTACACCCCTCCTACTGTACCACTGTGTGGTAATGCCTGCACCACCCACAGCTCGATGCCACTAGAGGGAATGCTGTCAAGAACATTAGCTGTTGTTGGGTGTTAGGCAGTGTAAGTGTTTGTATGTATATTTCACAGATTAGAATTTCATATACCATCCTCTAATGTGGCTTTTTTTGAAGTGTAGTAACAATTAATATTTATTTAATTATTCATTATGGTTTAAACTCACTGTCCTTCTGTATTTGATTTCATCAGATCCCTCCCTTAATCAACAGGGCTTCAGCTTCTTGTGTTTTCACACAGTAACTCCAGCTGTGTTTGGTTGTGTATTGGCTGGCTTAATTTTGATGTAAGACTATGAGGTCACTTAGTCACACTGTGTGGTTGCTGATGAGCACCCATAATTTTAACTACAGCAAATGTTAAGTGAGAGAGCAGAAGTTTGGTCAGAAAACGCCCTTTTTGACCAACACCATGCGGTCAGCTGACAGTTTACAAATTTATCTTATTTAGTACGGTCATATAATTTAACGTGCATGGAAAAAACCTCATGCCATGTTATATTCATCTAAAACCTCGGTTAGTTCCTATTTTACATCAGCAAATGTGGAGAAAGTTCACACATATGATACAGGTGGTGTACGTATAACCCCCTAACCCTCACCAGAACTGGAGAGTGAAAAAAAGTAGTAGAACAATGTGTTTCTCTTTAACAACCATGACAGCAGGAAGATAAAAAAGACATTTTACCCTTTGTACTAAGGAAGAAACTGTCCTCCCTGGAATACCATGGCCATATCCTGACTGAAATATTGAAAATTCACAACAGGAACTCATCACATTTGTAGCCATCAGTGAATGAAATTGTTCTTGTCGTGTATTAGAATGAAGACACTGGCATTTATCCATTTAGATGGTGTGATATCTTTGACACCTATGTGGTTTACATATTTTTCTGATGGACTGCAGCAGGGTGAGAACTGAGATGTCAGGTTTTTCATGTGGCATGCTTGGTTTTTTTTCACAAGATTAACTTGGCTAAAAAGAATAAGCTCCACACCCTTCCCCACCCTGTAATTCCCATGAGACCCGGTTTATTGTCTTCTTATAAACGCCTCTCCCACTGGTGTTATCCACAGCAGCAGTTCAGTTAAGTGGTTTCAAAGGTTTTTCCCTTGTCTTGGTTCACATCTAACTTTTGACTGTTCCACTCATTATGACACCCAAAGTGGATAATTTTGTCTCAAAATCATCTGTTAACAATAACCATCCTTAAAAATATTTGCCAATCTTTTGTTTCCGTGGCCCAAGTTAAATAACAGTAAAGTACTGTATAACATTATCACAACCCACTATTCTTTACATTTCAATCCACAGACAGAACCTGCAAAATTTAAAAGGAATAATTTGATATTTTAGGAAATATCTGCGAGGTAAACCACTGTGAAGGCACCATTTTTTTGTTAACTGCCGCTTTGAAGCCTCAAGTTTGCAATTTGGCTGTTGTTTTGTTTTGGTTTCATTGTTTTGAAACCAAAACAAAGCATACTTGGATGAGGAGATTGAGATGAATAGGGGTGAAGAGTAGATTGACCTACTTGACATGCCTCTACTCTACATGAGCGCCTGGTCTGTCAATCATGGGGTAGCCACGCCCTGCTTTAATTTTATCTTAATGTAACCATAACATAATAATGACAATCATATTGCACTGAAGAAGACTTGAACAAACAAATAAGGCCATAAACTGTTTAGAAAAAAGTTACTGAAGCAGAAAGTCATGTGAGAAGTAGAGGTAATTTCCCACAGGCTTCAAAAAAATTAAATAAAATAAAATAAAAAATCAACTAATAAATCTGATGATCATCAGATGAAATTCAGGTTTAAGTTTAGCTCAGCACAAATGCTGGAATTACCTAACCTGGCTATGTCTATGGATAACAAAATTATAGTGTGTCTGACTAATGTTGACCTTGTGGCGTATATTGACAAAGAGTACAAAAACTATAAAAACCACTCATCATTTTTTTGGACGCAGCTCAGCTACCATTAAGCTGGTTCACTATTCTTTGAAACATCGCACTGACACTTGCGACAGTCCTACATTTTTTCTGTAACTCAAGAAAAAATACCACAAAGTTGTGCAACAATAAAATGTAGGTTATATATTGTACTTTGCTATACACCCCTAACTAGGGACAAGGAGAGCCAAAAGATGTTTGGATTTTTTTCCCCCTCCAGATGCTTTTGATAAACATTTAGCACGGTCTGTTTCCTAAGATCTTAGTTCAAATGCATTTTGTTTCTGTCATTATTTGGAAAACACTTAAATTACCTTATATTAGAAAAAGGAATGGAGTGATCATGGGTGGAGATGATCCAATGAATGTCTTTAAAATTGTGCAGTGTGGAGTATTTACAATGGTAAAAAAACATTTTTAAATTTTTTTAATAACTTTGATTGCTCTTTGGATACTCCCAAAGATAGTGAGAAAACACAGGTGGAATAGATATTTTAGTCCGGTCTCACATTAAACATACTTTTTGTTTGAAGGGTGCAGCAGGAGGTTTTGATTTGTGCAACTGTGATTGCTCCAGACCACCCTCAATTCTGGAAAAAAAAAAATCACAAGTATAAAGTCCAGATGACCCACAAGTGAATCTTCTAATACTTCAGGAATGTTCAGCAATCACCAAGTCATCTAACAGGGATTCAAAATACTGAGTATAAACATAACCTCTGGACAGGAAAAAGACAACTTGAATGCAAACAAATATCAAATCTGGCACATTTTTAAGATGGTCATATACAAACCCTGACATTGTCTCTTATGGAGCAGTAGACATAGATAGTTCAAGGGTTCATTCACAATAGATGGGAAGAAGAAATAAGAAGAAAAGGAGAGAATGGTGTGAACCTTGTGCAAGGCAAATGGCACATAATAAAAATTATTTTTGCATTAGCTTGCTTATGGAAGTGTTTGCATCCAGTTAGGTATATCAGCTCTATTACAACACCTTTATTCCAGAATTTGGAAAATGACTTTAGATCGTAATTGGGCAAAATATCCCACTCAGACAGAAAGAAAGAAAAGAGAGAGAAGAGTCAAGAGACTTTCAGCAATAGCTTCCGAACAGTTTACTCCTGAGATCTCACAGGGAGAGCTCGTGGCAAGGCATGTGGACAGGCCTTGGCAGGTAGCCTGGATCCACGTGGCACAGCAACAACTCCTACTATACTTGTGATTTGTAGACAGACCAGGAGAGAGAAAATAGAGAAATGCATTAACAAAGTCAGCATGCCTGGCTGTCTTTGATAATAACAACTATGTCCCTTGGCAATGTGTTTCCAAAGGTCATTAACAAGTTCTGTTGTCCTTAAACACTACATTTTCCAGTCAAATGGAGTCAGTGTGTACGTAAGTAGTCTGTCAGTAAATAGGTAATGGACTCAATAATCAAGTTCATATTTATTACCAATGTTAACCAATACAACATTGCAATGCAACCCCACCAAGTTTGTCCCTTGTTTTTGAACCATTTTGATGTCCATGAGCAGGAAACTGAGGCATAGCTGAGGTAAGGGGGGTGTCTGGTTTCAGAACCTTTTTGCAGGTGATGTGGGTTTTTTTTTTCTTCTTCTTCTTTTTTTTTTTTTTTTTGGCTTTATTGAAATGCGGTCTCCAGTACATACTGGGATGGTTTGAAACTAAGTGTGAAGTGGCCAGGATGAGAGTCAGCCCAAGTCTGAGGTCATGGTTCTCAGCCGGAAAGCAGTGGCCTGCTCCCTCTCGTTTGGAGGTGAGTTGCTGCCCCATGTAAACAAGTTCAAGTATCTTGGGTTCTTGTTCATGGGTAATGGTAAGATTGGGGCCAGCAATAATGTTGGTCAGATGGTCAACCATGATGTTGCAATGCTCTGGATAGTGACTAAAAGGATGAGATCCTGGATACAAGTGACTGAAGGCAGTTTCCGCTGTAAAGTGGTTGGGCTCAGCCTCAGTGGTAGAGTGAAGAACTACTATAGGGAGCTCAGAGCTCATTCATGAGAACTCAGAATAGAGTTTATGCTCCTTCACAATGAAGGGAGCTAGCTGAGGTGGTTTTGGCATCGGATTTGGATACCTCTTAGGCACCTTTCTTTCAAAGTTCTCCAGACAAGAGAAGACAACCTGGTTTGGGAATACTTTAGGATCTCTCTGGAGAGTCTGGAAATTAGTCCTTAAGAAAGGGAAATAAGTGGGAATACCCTGCTTTGGCTGCTGCCACCATGACACAACCCTCATTATAAAATGGATGCAAAAGAACATACGACCTATAGTCAACCTAATAATTTTCATTACTTTCCCAGCCTTTTGATGACTGAGTGACTTAATGTGACTAACAGACATTGTTCATTTAACCTGCCTATGGCATGTGGCTCTTCCACCTATTTTTGATTTTGGTTAGTTTAAAAAGGTTTGAATAACTTTGTTGAATAGGCCATATGTTGTACAAATTAGTTTGTTTGGATTGTGCAGTTGCTTTTATTAATTTTACTGTTGACACGTGTTTGGATTAGCAGCCTCAAAACACGCTGGCCCTATTTTGCTTGTCTTCAGTGTGCGAACAATGCCATCAAGATATTTTTGTGGTTCTTGGTTGGGTTTCAAACAGACCCGAACACCAAATGGAAGGAGAAACTGGAAGCAAGCGGTGTCTTGGTATGCCTGTGTTTATAAAGAACATTTTGCTGCACGATGAAAGAAATACAGAAACATGATGGTGAACTTATTCATCTTGTTTCTTTGCTGTTTATGAAATGTTTCTGAGAATGTCTCTACATACAAAATCCAGCTGTTATATTTGGTGAACTGCACCACAGATAGAACCCTCAGTGAAGCAAAGATGAAGCTCCTGGCCATGGCTCTCTACACTGTCTAATATGATTTGTGTGATACGATAATGTGTTCCTTTAATGGGACCATTAAGCTATAGCCCACTCACTATTGCTGAGCGTAAGGCAATCAAATTATGCTTTGAATTCATTTGAAGTGAAATGTTTTGCATAACTTAATCCCTGCTTTTTTTCCTACTTTGTCACTTTGGACAACAGCAGATCATCCATCAGCTCTTCACACTCAAATACCATGACAACCTTTAAATGGAATGTGTTGACTCTATTTTAAAACATTAAATTGATATCAATAATCACCTAATGAATGTGAAAGGAATGATTTACATAAGTTCTTTGGGGGTCATACAAATTGGAGATTATACAAAAGATTAATTTGTTTATGGAAATTGGCAGGTCCTTTATTTCTAGCTTCATGCTGAGGGAAAGCGAAATGTGAACCATAAGGTAAAACAAGGACAGCTTCTCTGAAGTAAGCGTATCATGCATGAATGACATTGTTACAATAGGAGCTTTTCTTTTGGACCCCCAGGGAGAGACTGACATGGAAAACCAGCAGAACTCTGTGCCAGGAGACTTTAATGTGGTAGAGATGGGGAATGGCTGAGGGGAGAAGGATGGTGGATCCAGGCGGTGAGGGTGCTGGCAGGGTTCAGGAGATAGAGTATGTGAACTGGAGACAGGGAATGTGACAGATGTTTTATTTCAAGTTCATCCTCTTGAGTTGAAGATGCCATGGGTAGTACATTGCATTAACAATGCTGTTTCATTCATGATACTAATATCACATAAAATCAAGCGGTCTGGTTTTAATATTTTCTCGCCAGATATTCTTAAAACGTTTGACATTTTTTTTCATATGTTTGTCATAAAGAAAGTCCTGTGACTCAGATAAGTGATGTGATTATTGTTGGTCAACAGTTTGCCAGGTGCTTATTCTAAGGAGAGCCTGTTACCTTTGTTTGGCTAATGTCCAGCTAGGGAGAATCACAGTCTCTTTGCCTTGCTCTTTTTGGACGTCACTTTGTCTGACCTCCTATTGAGTGAAAGCTATCACACATTCCAGAGGAGGAAGCAGAATTGCCATAATGTTTTGGAACAACCACTGGCGTCTGTTGAGGTCAAGAAACTTTATTTCTTCAATCTTCTCCAAGAAGCGAATCATTACTGCAATTTGATTGGCATCAGAGCAAAGACTAATAGTATGCTGTTTGGCTTGTCATTGTCTTGGAAAATTGAACCAAAGTTGTTGCAGGGATTTATTATTATTGCTTAATCAACTATATATTTTAAAAAACTGTGAACAAAGTGGTGCAAATAAAATGTTATTGGTGGTTTATGAAAGAGACAATGACCCCTATATAAAACATATTTAACACTTCTAATCTCACTTGACTCATTTGACAAAGAGCTATATATTCACTTATTCAGGTTTATGACGAAACATCTTCAGTTTAACTTGCACTGCCTCCCTTTAGAACTAAAAAAGCCTCTTGTGATATGAATATATGAAATTTTACTTTGGTTCTTCCTTTTGTTTTCAGAAGCACAAGCAATGCATACCTATGCCAGCTTTCCTAGTAATGTTAGTGGTAATGTTCTTGTGGATGGTCAGTCCAACATTTTTTTCCAGATTGAAATGTCTCAGCAACTAGAAGATAGTTCAACTTGAAATGTTGTACAGACAATCAAGTTACCCAGAGAGAGATCACCGTCAACCACTTTTGTGATGATCCAACTAGGGTCATCATCTAATTAATGTCACTGGTTTATGACCATATACCTGGAAAGCTACTAGTATTTCCATCAACCTTTGTTCCTTGTGTTTAGTTCTCCAACCCAATATTAACATGTTTGCAATTGTCTCTGTTAGCATATTTTTACACCAATATCAACATATTACTTCCTCTGAAACTGTTGAAATTTATATTAAACTCCCACTGAATTTTATTGTGAATAAAGCTTGTAGATTATTTTAAAGTTCAGAGTCTATAGTTCCACCAAAGTAGGGCAACTTTCGTTTCCAAATTAAATAAACTGTTTCTCCTGAAGATTTGGGCTTTTTTGGAAACATGCATTTAGTGGTGTGAGGACGGTGGTAAAGCTAGACTTTAATTTTTATTTTTCCTGGTTGGAATGCTGTGTTTCTCACTCTGGTGCATGACAGGAGTCTGATCCCATCATGGTCCTGGCTTTTGTAGTCTGGATGAGGGAGTCTTAACAGAAAGGCTCTTGTAACGACCACTTAAAAGAGGCTTCAGATAGAAGCTGTCATTATTTCCCTATAGGGAGAAAGAGGGCACTGTTAGGTGAGGCCACACACACTTGAGAGGGTCTTGTTTTTGCTGAAATTAAATATTTAAGTCTCACTTTTATCATCAAGTTTCCTAAAAACTGCTTACATGTAATATGTAGTCTGTTTTGTTTGTTAACAATGGTAAATATTAATTCTTTTTCTCAAGATCCTGCCTGAACTTAACTGAAATCCTCTCCTACTGTGGGTTAAACTAAAATTCCATCCTTAATCGTCAATGTGTCATAGCAGATTTAGGAACTGTGTTTCATAATTTTCACTGGGTCCCACTGTCCCCTGTAACCTACCATTTCAAGTCCCGACTGAGATGTCGACATTTTAAGAAATATCCATCAATTTCAATATTATTAGATCATACATATGCCTGCCTGGCATCCAAGCTAACCAACAGAGATGGAGATTTCAACCACATGGCGCTGGACTGACACTCCGAAACAGTCCTGCGGTTGGCAACTTCCTCTCAGACCCAACAATTTTTGGACTTAGCCGCTGTTTTTATAGAGTAGAAGTATATTTTTAGAGGTCAAAAATTGACCCCACCACTGGTCATTCATTGGCTGGGTGTCTACTGGGTGTATTTTTCATTTCTCTTCAGATTTTCCATCCATTCTAAAGGATTAAATGGTGATTTGGGATTTACCAGTTTTACTAAATGTAGCATTTTCAACGCCTACTGCTCACCATGTTGCATCAACAGAAGCTACTGTTTTTCTTCATTGTGGCTTTGCATTTCAGGATCAGCAAAATACAGTATATGATAGAACTATTTCCTGTTTAATTATATGAGATAAACTTGACATCTTTATATTAGTCATTTGGTGTGCTCACTTTGGTTTGTTCTTTCTTTGTGACTGAAGCCAAGTGTAAAACAAAAAAAAAAACTACCTATGGTCAGCAACACAGGCCTCTCACTTATCAGCTGCCTGTTCTCCAGGCTTGACTCTCCTATTTCCTCCTGACCCATTTTTAGAGTTTGCTTTGGATGCAGCTTGTGCTGCGTTGTGTGAACCCAGTACACGTGGATGCCATAAATGTAATTTATATTGGACCCCATAGAGACTGTAGCTGTGTTGCTCTAACTGAGGTTTTAAACGTCACAACTTGAAATGACTACCTGATTTTACTCTGCTATGTGATATAAAAAAAAAGAACTGCACTATACTGCATTTTCATCTCAAGATGTTTAGGACATACTGCAGTGATGACATTTTAATAGAGATAAACATACTACAACTTAAGAGTCCTGGCAGAATGTAAAACCTCTGCACAAATGAATTGTGATGATCTGTTGTTTGGTTGTGATCCCTGTATCCCAGAGACAGACCTTAAGCTGTGGGTGCAGCTTTAGAAATGCACTGAAACACGTCCACATGTGAAATGTGTTGTTTGCTCCCTGTGAGAATCAGTCATGTCTGTTGTGTATCAGGGCCATGGCGCGGAGGTTGGTTGGAAGTGCGATGGGGACCCAGAGCCAGGAGAAAAGGTCCTGCAGGACATAAAGGAGAGGAGAGGGCAGGAGAGGCGCCTTCAAGAGATCCAACAGCAGCTGGAGATCCTGGGCCAGAGCCAGGAGAGGACTGTGAGTTCAAAGCAGCTATGCTCATTCACACACACATACACACACACACACACTCACACTCACACAACAAGACAAATGTTCTCAGAGCCTGTATATGTTGACACATGTATGACAAATTATTACAAGCACGCAGCTCCCTCACAGTCATCCACACAGGGGACAATTAAATCACATGCAATATTCACATCTCTGCTGACCCTTTTTTTATTTTTCTCTTTTCCCCCGTTTTTCTTTTCTTGCTTTGTATCACTACAACATTTTTTTGAATAATTTCATGCTTTTACTTGGTCTGAATGGAAAGATGCACCCTTACATCACTGATGGTTGTTTACTCCACTGATAGGTTTTTGTCCTCCAACGTATTTCATTACCTTTTAATGTCCACCCTCACACACAATGTTCCTAGGAAACCTTTGAACGCTGTCTGATTTTAGGAGCCACCGTAGACTTACTGCCTCAGAACTGTCACTCGTTCCCTGAACGCTGTCGCTAAAGATACAACACAAGAATGTTGCCAGGACAAAGGTGAATGGGCTTGATTTCTGCTTTGTCTGACATTTATGACTTTATATTTTGTGTGCAAGGAAAGGAAAACATTAGAGATATATGCACTGATTTGACTGTCATTTGGCAAATGGGTGGCTTCTGACGGTCTTGTGAGACAAGCTGCATGTTTGTTTCACCACAGTGCTGCTTTTGATGAAGGACTAATTGAAACGAATTATCCAGCACATCCATTGCGTCACTAATGAGCCATAATGTGATGTATACATGCCTAATTTAAACATAAAAGATTCCCTTTTGACTCACAAATAGCCAATAAAAACATTACATGGCAGCCACTCCTTTACATCAAGCAAGGCACCATACTCCAAAACCCAAACCTATTCCGAGCTTAACTAAGCAGAAACAAATGGTTTTTCACTAATTAAGCCAAGCTTCATTTGAGGAAACTGTTCTTTCATTATGATCACATAACATGAAAACCACCAGCCTCTTAACTTGTGGTATATAGACACTCTTTAGCTGTGTGTTATTACATTTTATTTATTTTTAGGAAATAACTGAACCTAGCCAGTGATAGCAATGTAAATAGCACACTGATTGTATATTCAGAGTGCTCCAAGGCTTGTTTTGTAGTTAGAAAAGGTTTATTTGTTCAGAATTTGTGTGGATTGGCACTGTTAAACTGTTTCACAGGTCCAGTACACTCGTAAAGTTGATTTGTATCACATCCGTAACTCAAGTGTCTTCTCACAGTCTTTTGGCACTTGAAGAGTGTTTACCAACCATACCAGGTTTGTGTGTAGTTGTGGATTGACAGTTTATTCTCTTCTGATAATAAACAAAACATCTGTTAATATTTCACTCATGAAATGCTATAATAAAATTGAAAACGAAGGATACTACAATCTAAACAGCAACATATTAAATTGTTAAGATGAGGACACGAAAAAATTAAGTCAGTGATGTAAAACATGATGAAGGGTAAGGGGTAGCCTCAAAGATTCAACACATTTCAAAACATTACAATGTGCTGTGGAACAAGATATACAGTAATACATGAAAAAAAAAACACACACAATAGAACAAACCAAAGCATAAGAAGAAGGGGCAAGACAAAAAAAAAAAACAGGTATGAATACAAATATTGGAGCTCATAAAAGAAAAGTATAATACACATCATGATAATAAATAAAACGATGTATACAAGCAACAGAGTTTACAGTAGTTAAATCTAGCCCTAAAACATTTACAACAGTTGCAAGAAACGTGAGCCCGAGATGAAAAGAAATATAATCCTGAGTTCATTAGAAGAAATCCAGTGTAAGAGGTTGACTGTAAATCTGTGTTAGGGACATGTTTGAAATAAAAATGTTATACTGAAGCAGCATACATTTTCAGTGTGCCAAGGTGGATTAGCTATTGAGTGTATTTCCTCCGAAGGGAAGTATGCTGCTCTCTGTGTTTAGTCTACCCTGCTGCTGCTGGAGTGTAAGACATATTGTAAAGATGGAAAAGATCTCATATATTGATGAAGTGACTAGGTTCCCTGCACTACATCAGTTTGATTAATTCCAGTGTGTGATGTTAAGAATTTGAATGTTTGTGTAGAGAGTTACCTGATTTACCTTTTGAACAGATTTATCCAAACAAAAGCCATATTAACATGGATTGATATTGAGACCAGTTATTTTGCGTATCATTCTTGCTCCTTTCCCACAATCCATGGGCCTGTCCATGGGTTGCCCTTTCCTTCCCAAAGAAACAAATTTTAAAGTTCACTGTTATTGATAAGTAATAATGCCTTTATTTAGAATAACAGGAAAAACCATTGTTAAAATCTACTAAGATACTAAGAGGTTAAAATGGTGCTAGGTTTCCTGCAACTTAACTTGGCTGCATCCCTGCATCAACAGCAAAAGGGAGGACAGTCTCAACATTTACAGTAAAGCAGTATTTTTCTTTATTCAGGCCAACATCATCAATCACACTTTCTCTCGCCCACTCTGTTCTTTCTTACATTAGGACTTCTTAGAGAAATTTAACAAAAGTACTAATCATTATGTGTTTGCAACTGAGAAGGTCAACAAGAATTAGTTTGTGACACTCTGGTCTGATTTTAGGCTTTTTGCACTCACCTTTTTACAACTGCTATTATTTTTTCATGATTTCAATAAAATGAACATACAAGAGGAAAAAAAAGAGTACTGATAATATTTAAAAAAGAAGAAAAACAAAAAACAAACAGGAACTTGTGTATATCATCGTAGGTGACAGCGGTGTTGAGTCAAGGGAGTTGACTGAGGAGTTGGCAATCGGGGGAAATGCCCAGGGCTCAGATGGCTGAGCGAGGGAGAGGGAGGCTGGGGTTGGGTTATGAAAGAAGAATGCAGGTGAAAAAGTGTGTGATTAGTCTATAAAGGCTATACTCAAAACACAAAAAGTTATTTAATGTAACTTAATGAAAACAACACACACACGCACACACAAACCTAACCTCTTTCAAAGCAGAGGGTCCCCACCCAGGATAAATCAAAGCTGGCCTTACTCTTTTCAAGTGTTAAAGAGTCCCCAGATCGCCTGGGAATACAGCAGTTTCACAACTCTTTTCACCAGATACAAGTTTTATTTACCAGAAAAGAGGCACCAAAGTGCCTGTGTAGGGTTCAGTGTGTAAAATAATGAGGTGAAACCAGGATACTGCTATTCAGCCAGCATATGAAAGTCCTTGATGTGCATTGAATATCTATGTCGTTGACATTACCTGACGTTTGTCACTTTGGTTTTCTCTCCTAATCGTGATGCATTCACACTGATGTCACAGGTATAGTATAGCAGCATGCTGTTGTTGGCATGTTAGTCTTTGCATTTGAACAGGAGCACAAAGGGAGTAATGAATAGAATTCCACCCTATTAGTGGTGAACTGGCCCCCGGGTCTGTGGCCGATAAAGCTGAGGTATGTGACTGAAGTCAGTGACCTTGAAAACTGAGCAGCCCATGCTTGGGGTAAACCATCCCTGCGCCCTGTATGTTCATGAGCCTACACTGAGCTGCGCAGAGGTGGTGCTCCATTGCAGGGCGGATAGCTTCAGGGCTGGACAGCTCTGGCTTTGTCAGAACTCCTGCTTGGAAACTGAAACCGGACAGTGACGAACAGCCTTCATCTTTCACCAAATGTCAAGGGTTCACCCACTCAGTTATTGTTTGTTGATTCGTGTGTCTGGGGGGCACACAACATATTGAACTCATCGTCATTTTGGTGTTGAATGATAGTACAAGGACTAATAGTGAATACATCATAAAATGTTGCTAAACAGAACAGTGACACAGGTTTTCCCTTACACTTACTTTCTTTGCACATGGGTCATGTGTTGCCAAATGCTGGACTGGGGTGGATGCAATACGCCTGCTGGGTCTGGATAGCAGGTGGGAGAGCTAGACAACAGAGCAGTATGAGCTGTCAACAACTAACAGACATACGACACATAGATATTAGGACTGATTTTACTATTTTTTGACTTACTAACTTAAGCGATGAGACATTAATCAAGGGCGAAGTACCTTGTAGCAGCTCTTGCTTAATGAAAGCAAGCTGATCTGCCCAAGTAAAAAGCTTTTTATATGACTCATAGATGTGAAGAATGAAATTATAAAAATCACATGTTGGCTTGATGAGCACAAACATCAAAGCCATTTTCTCACGGATGTTTTGTCATGACTATGAGTAAGGTTAACACTATGTTGACGCTATTGTTATCAAACTTCTTTGGGCCTTTATTATACTTTTATTTGAAATGAAGTAAAGAGAAAGATATAAAATACGGGAGAAGCGTGTAACAAAGGAACAAATTGATTGTGAGTCAAACTGGGGATTTGCTGCTTCAGGCTGTATCCTTATGCATCTGCACTCTAACCACTTGTTCATCAGAATGATGGCCAGGTGGTTAGATGCTGATGCTTTCTGATAGAAAAGTGGTGATGTTTGTAGAGCAGAAATATTCTTTGTGATCTCTAATAAGTTAATATTGGCTATAAAGCACACGAGATGATGCAGTACTGTCTTTGTCACAAGCCTCATATTTTTCCCATTTGGAATCGTCTGTGTTAAGTTTGCCTATAGATTCTAGGCGGGTGTCCTTTTATTGATTCGATTGTGTTTCAATCAGTATTTCTAGAAGCTTCTAGAAACAAGTCAGTGCATTCAGAAAGGCTGTATCAGTCATTAGCTCTGTATAGTCATTGTGGCAACAATACAACATTGCATTGACATTAAAATGAAAATGCACTTTTAATACTTAAGTATTTTCAAAGCAAAGACTCCATAATTTAACTTAAGTAAAAATTTGACTGAGCACTTATGTTGGAGTATCTGTACTTTCACTCAAATAGTGGAGTAGAGTACTTTTTCCCCTCTGGCAGCTCACACAGCTCCACAGTCCTTTTGACTGGGGACTGCCTAATTCTTTTTTTGAAATGAAATTTTTGTTTTCACATTGTGGAATCAAAGCCACTCAAGACAGCTGAAAAACAGCAGTCTGGCGAGTCCTGTTAGATCATTTCCTTGTGGAATGAGTCTGATAATGACCCTGTTTACACACTTCCAACCAGGTCTCAATGCAGTTGATATCCCTCGCTGTATCACTGATATCCCAGGGAGGGAGGGGTACTCAGCGGAACTATCTCAATCCAATTTGTCATGTCGTTTCTTTGGCCAGCTTTCCTCTAACTGCAGTGCTTTTCTCAGCTGTTTATTGAAATGACCCTGGCATCTGTCGCAAATGGAATGAGATAAGCTGAAGTGGCTCTAACACATAATTTAAACTTTATCTGATGAGAGTAAAGAGTCATACACAGACACTCTTGGCCCTCCTAGCGTTAAGGGCACCTGAGGTCAACCACTTTTAAAGGGTCACACTATTTTGTCACAGCAGTAAGAGATCCTCTTTCTTCTGTCCATGTATTTTTCTCTCCTATCTGTAGAACGTCTCCCTCGTAGCTCCCATCTCAAAGAGGGCTGGTACTGGTTAAAGGCATTTCTGGCCATTAATACTCCTGCTAGTGGGACACTTTTTTATTGCCCCCATTCATGAGCACTCAAACACTCACATGACTATAATCGACTGCTGAATTCTTTGTGCCACATGTCTGAAGTTGCAGTAATGGTTCACTTATGTTTTTGCAAATTTACGTTACAGTTGCCATCTGAAGGAAATGGTGTTTTTTGTGAACATCGTGTCAGCTATACCTATTAAAACATGGAATAGCCATCAAAGGGAAGCTAAGTGTACCCAACATCACTTGAGGTTAAGCCTGTGGTCCGTTAATGCATACGGTGAGGTGCCCACCTATAGATATCGGAAATGCCCCCCTCCCCCCGAAAGTGAAGGTCAAGTGAACAAGCGAAGCGCCATATGTTGCTACATGCATGTCAAAGTACAAAAAGACAGAGTGTTGCAGGGGGCATCATCCTCGTGGCTGGAATGTGCCCATGGTGTCTGTGCAAGATGATATGCAGTGTTTAGATAATCACAGGGGTCATAAAGGAGTAAGACAGCCCAACATGCCATGACCTAAGGGGCGTCATTACATTTTGGAGGACTTTGAGCATGGACCTGATTGTCTGTGAGAGATGTCTATCAGCCTCTGAAATCTTTTGAAAAACTGGGGAGTTTCAGGGGGTGGTCTTGACAGACAAGGAGGACAGATGATCCAAGAAGAGTATTAGTTTGAGCTAGCGGGGCAGATGAGACACAGGAATGTGATTTCGTCTCTAGTGACTCAGCGGGATGTGAGGAAGAGAAGGAAACAAAAGCATGGGCATAATATACTCTCTGTATCAGAACAGAGTGCCTGGAATGAGTCAGACTGAGGTGAAAGTCGAATTTTCCACATTTTCA
The DNA here is from genome assembly GCA_034769265.1 of Remorina albescens. Taxonomy (NCBI): domain Eukaryota; kingdom Metazoa; phylum Chordata; class Actinopteri; order Carangiformes; family Echeneidae; genus Remorina; species Remorina albescens. The sequence goes on from CM068488.1 coordinate 12,590,355, forward strand.
GATCTGAATGCAGGTTGGCTGCTGTAATATATTGAAGAGGAGAATATATTGATAACATTTAAAACTGCATTGATCTCAGATGTACCAGTCACTACTTTTAAAACAATAGTTCAAGATGGTGGGGAATGCTTATCTGCGAGAAATAATTACATGTTGAGATATCACCAGATCTGTATGATAAGTGAAGAAGTTTACCATAAAGTCTGTAAGGAAGAGCAAACAGCTAAAAGCTGCCAACAGCTCTAAGGTTGACTAGCATCTCTACAGCTCAGTAGATAACATGTTACACTGTACAAGGTCAAACTTATGCTGAAATTACATTAATAAAGTGTATGCATTCTTGACATCCAGTTGATTTAAAATATACATTTTTATTCAAATGTTTAAAATCAAACAATTATACTAAATGAAGATATAATCTAAATTTCTGGCTCAGCCAGTTAGTTTAGCTTCGCCATAGCAGTCAGTACCTCAAATATTCAGCATCTGTTAGGATCGTTGGGGCCTGGAGCCAATCCCAGTTGACATTGGGCAAGGGCGGGCTACATCCTGGACAGGCCACCAGTCATATTCAGGACTGGGATATAGAGGCATACAGAGACAAACAACCAATCATGCTCACACACTGACTAGTTGACTAGTTGACTTACTAGTCAACCTAAACGTGCATGTCTTTGGACTGTGGGAGGTACCTTGTGAAACTGGAGTTTGAACCCAGAACAATCTAGCTGTTCGGTGTCAATACAAACCATTGCACCACTGTGCTGCCCAAGAGTAAAATACACTATATAGCAGCTATTTTCCTCAGGAGTTACTGGAGATGCATTAGATTTCCATTAAATGGCCATGTCGTCTCATGACTGGCATATTTGTAAAAAACAATAATAATTAGGAAAAATCAATTAAACCCTTTAGGAATGTGGATCAGGGACAGAATTAGTGGATGAGGTGACCCCTGCTTCAAATCCAGGAACTTTTTATTTGGTGTGGAATGACTCATAAAAAACACTCGTCTACATGCTGAGAGAACGAAGTCAATGATTACTATTCAACTAAGAGATTTACGAGGTGGCTTAACTAGACACGTTTTGGCTCGAGTCATGAAAAGCAATGAGTTGATATGATTGGAACAAATTGGCTGTTGAGTTGCAGCTGTTTAAATAAAGTGCAGGATTCTCACACCAAGATAGGGCAACTGTCTGTGAGCACACACAGATAGGTAAATGAATCATGTCTGACCTTATTATTAGGATTTAAAAGTTTACATAGCCAAATAATTTGAAATCTGAAATTACATTTGCAGTTACCAAACAGCAGATCACTCACATGGACAGATATTGCATTCATTCAAATGTCGCAACCTTCTCCCACATAACCTAGTCTACGATGGCTGGCTTTCATCCGTGAACTCTCATGCAGTCCCAAGAAGACTGCCTGCAAGGAGTCTGACTTATCAGTAGAAAAACAACATTTGTATCCAACTGGAAGTGTTTTTTCCCCGGGCTGCTTCCAACGAAGCACAGGGGATGAACACAGCAGTGTAGTTATTATGAACTGCCACTGTTATCATAGGTCGTGCATTAATGTGACATGTCCAGATTTGCCAAAAGTGAACTTTCAATGTCCAATGAGGAATATTTGCAGTGGAACACATCCAGGGAGGATGTTTGGAAGATAGCAGCCGTTCAGCTAAAATTTTTCTGTCATTGCTTCTATAATAATAAGCCCATGTGACCTTGATACCAGTAGAGTTCCGCTGCAATTAAATTAGCGCAGCCAAACACATTCTCAGCTTTTAAAATCATACATACACAATGTCTGTTTTTCTGCAGGATGAGTCTCCAGGCCTCACAGAGGAGCAGTTGCTCTGCCTGCTGGATGAATGTGAGCTGACGGAAAGCTGGAGCCAGGACGCACAGATGACTGACACAACGCCATGAGACCCTAAAAAGTCACAAGTCTTTTTTAAATTATGCATTTTTGCTGGAATGTCACAATCAGGCAACTATAGGATGGAGAGAAGACATTTTTAACTGGGTGTAAACACTTTTCACCAAAATATTTACCTTTTGCATATCTAACAAAGGATCTATAGACGATAACATAAGATCATGTAAACTCCTTTTATAATGGCGGCAGATGGCCGCCCCCCCAGAGCCTGGTTCTGCCCGAGGTTTCTGCCGAAAGGAAGTTTTTCCTTGCCACTGTCGCCAAGTGCTTGCTCATGGGGGGATCTGTTGGGTCTCTTTAAATAATTTTATAAAGAGTTTGGTCTAGACCTGCTCTATATGTAAAGGGCCTTGATGTAACTTTGTTATGATTTGGCGCTATACAAATAAATCTGATTTGATTTGATTTGATTTGATAATGTGCCAGTGCTGGAAGAGAAATACAGCTCTAACTTTTGTTATCATCCAAAATTTGTCTATTCATAATCTTCAATATGGAGCTGGACTGGTCCCCATTGTACTTATTTGTGTGTCAGTTAGAGAACAAACTGCAACATGGACACCCTTTGTATTAGGCTAAGTAACCTAGATGAGAACAGAAAATTGCCGTCATTAAATCTAACAACTGGGTACAGCGGCCACAGAATGTTCTCCAGCACGCACTAGTCGATCACTGTTGCTGTGGGGTGAAGTACAATATGAGCACTGTCATGTATTAAAGCCCTGTCCTATGAAATATAGTATTCCTGTGTAAGTAATGTGCGGTCAGACATCCAGCGTGGCTGTTTGTGAGGACAAAGGAATAATGTGTGCTCCAAACATTCCTGCCATTCCTGCCTCTATAGGTGATGGGCTTTAGAGTGAGTCAGATTAGTTGGATTTTCTGAAATTGGAGCTTGTGTTAGTTATTTTCACTTAAAAAAAAAACTCTGACAAAAGATGACCATTGTTGAGAGTCATCCCTCTCGGTTTGTTCTGGAGATTTGTAGAAGCTGTTGACACAGTTCCTGTTTGCTCCAATCAGCACAGTGTGAGTGGCAAGGCCTGCACCTGGCTGACCTAAATCCAGAGGTGCTGCCTTTCCTCCCTCCTGGCACTGGACGCCTGCGGGCCTATTCGTCTCACTCCTCACCTCAGCCACACATTCTGACCCTGTTTTGCTAATGGGAATTATCTCACATTCCTCTCGACTGAAACCACGTCAGCCAGGTGAACCCGTCAAGGTCAAACCCTAATGAGAGGCCCACTATCAGTGGAAACTCCGGCGCCACCTGTCGAGGAATCAAAACAAACGCCTCAGCACAGATCTAAAAGAGCACACACTAGCACTTAAAAGAATGACTACTCAAGATTAGACTTTAATTTCATATTAATTCCATGCATTTGTAATAATTTCAGTCATGTCTGATTGCTCACTTTACCAATACCATAGCAGAACATCTCAGAGGGACACACATATACTGCTCATATGGAGTAATGGAAACACAGTTAGCTCAGTATGGTAAGAATGAGGTCACTTCTAATGTAAAGAAACCAGCAGCATGCTGAGACTCTGGATTTTCTGGCATGACCCTCACTGGTGCTTTAGATGCCGCTTTTTCTTGCCCAGTCTGAACTCTGTTTGTGATTGATATGCCAGCGCAGGCTCTTAAAGTGAACTGCAGACATAGCCTATGGATATCTCAAGTCTCATCTATTATGACAAGTTTTAATCACACCTTTTTATGAAAACTGGACTTCAAATGCACATTCTTACTGGTAAGATTGGACCACAGCCATAACCTCTAGTTCACTGCACGTGAGAATAGTACAACTGGAGTGCTAGCTTTTGAAGGTCTGAGGAGATGTCTGTGTAATGTGTAATCAGAGCTGTATGGATGTGCTGTTTAAGTAGGTTATACTTCATGTTGAGTTTTCCTGCTGTTGACTCCAGAGGATACTCCCTTTCTCCAAGGCTTCACTTGAGTCGACTAATGAATTCCAATCGTGTGACATAGCAAGGCTCTGCCTTCCTAGCTTTATTTGCTTTTCTAAGGAGAAGACCTCAGTAAAAGTACATATGAACTCCAAAAATCACTGATGAAGTGTCTAAGGTCTTGATCCAAATGGCAATTTAATTATTTGCCTGGCCAAAAAAAAGAACACAATTGACTGAAATTTTTTTTTTTTTTTTTTTGTAAACAGTTTATTGTTCACTTGACATTACAAAATAACAGATAGGAGTATAAACAGCACTTTGAGTAGAAACTATAGTACAAAGTTTATTGATAAGCGTCACTAATAATTAAAAAAAGACATACAAAAACCAAAATAACAAAGACATCCTCATGTCAGTGTGCAAATGAGTTTATACAGACAGAAACGCTTCCATATGAGGCTATGCCTCTAGATAAATTATTTAAATAGCATATATCTACACAAATGAAATAACCTCAACATAAAACAAACATAATAATTTATCAAAAAAATGCACAGGAAATACATTTCGCACAACATAGTCAAGACAACATTTCCTTAATCCCTTACTTTCCTGTTTGGGCTTCTTTTGCTACAAAAATATCTTATATACAACATATAAAGGATACTAAAGTCTTGATTTAAAAAAAGAAGCCAACCAATTTATACTCTGTCGCGACGAAAAGTGATTCTTGTGTATTGCTGGCCTCAATACAAAAAGAATTAATGAGGTAATATTTGTACATAAAGGGTTTCTTTTTATTTTCCCTTGTCGGAAATGTACACAAAAGCTCAGGCACACCAGTCATGCACACTGCGCAGAAGCAGAATATTTGAAAACACTGGAAGTGATGCCGATCATTTACTTTTTCCACTACTTTTGGTCAGATGTATTACTATGACTACGATTTGGAATTAGTTGCTGACAGCATTTTAAAAGAGGAAGATGCAAAGATGAGCGAAATCTGAAGCCTATATGATGAATATGTAAATAAAAACAGCTGTGTGTAACTATAGTTAACTTATGACAGGATATAGACTGGCCGTTGCTGTTTACGTCCCTTGACATTTTTAGCAGAGATATTGACATAATATTTGCTCATAATTACTGTTTACAAAGCAGTGTGCAGCATGCCTGCTTTGTGGCCCTGTGCTGTCCTGAATTTGTGCTCTCCTTGTTTCTTCTAGTGCTCTTTCCTGAGAAGACAAATATTGTAGGCCAGCCCTAAGCCTCAGCTGAATACAAAACCTTGTGCTTACAAATGTACCTGCATATGGGATGAGGGGTAATTTCAAATAATTTTTTTGACTTGGTTGTCTTCATAACCATGCTTGTTGGCACACATGCACAAACACACAAACAACATTCACTCTCTTAGATAGTAACAGTCGGTCCATACTGTCCATGGTCCCTCAACAGTTCCTTCAAGGGGTAACCGAAGGAAGTTCTCCTACTGCTTTTTCCATTCTTAAACAAGCATCTTTGAATCCACAGCAGATGTATATTAATGCTCAAAAATAAAAACATAAAATAATTAAAAACATTAAACACTCTTTGGTCCCTCATCCATAGAGGAATACCACCAACCGACAACAGTTCAGGTGTGCAAAGCAATAAGATGTGGCCCTCTTTCAACGCAGATCAGAGCAATAAGCTGAGAGGGCAAAGGTCTTCTGAGCAGAGAAGCGCTCACAATTTAAGTTTGGTGCAGTGGTGCAGAATAATCATAGAACTTTCAATTTGGCTTTAAGTCCTGAGGTTAGTTTACCTCATGTTATCTCACTTGCCTGTCATTCCTCCAATGTGCATTTCTCAAAGGAAAAAGTCAAAGAGATATCAATCCAGTTCTCGTATTAAAAATTCATTCTGACGGACTGATACTTCTTCCGGAAGGCTCTGTGGACCATTTATGTATCTGAAAGAAATTAAGGACAGACAACATGTTACAAACCAAGTCAAAGGTGATGAAGTACTGATTTTTGTTTTTTCATGTCAAACATCACTTATTTGCTCACCTTTGCATTCATATTTGAGGTCTGAGAAGTAAACCATCTCCTGAGAGAAGACGTACAAGCCTAGTCGCCCACCAGCGTATGTCTTGTCATAGATGTTTCCTGAATCAGCCATGATTTTCTTGCCTTCATACATGACCACTCTAAAAAAAGAAGAAGTAAAATATGAGCCCATTGACATTTAAAAAATAAAGTGTGCAGGTTTGTAACTGAGTGGCAGAGCGTCAGTTCAGCTCACCTAATAAGTCCAGTCTTGGGTCTGTGGGTCAGGTGCCACCTGTAGGAAGTGAAGTCCTTCCAGCCAATGTTCTTGGGGTCGTGCCACAGAGTGTGCACCTTGAAAGGAACAATTGTAATTGTTAAAATGAGTAAGTCGAACATTCTCTTCCATCTCAAACATTAAGCCAAGGAATCTATGTTCACCTGTCCTGGGGTGTCTCCAGTATGCCATAAGGCGTTCCTCAGATGTTCACCGGGGCCTGTGGTGGAGTTGACCACTTTGATTGACAGGCCAGAGTAGCCTTGAGCTCTTGTGGGTGTGTTGGACCAGTAGGTCTGTGTGATCTGCTTCCACATGACTGTGTAGAAGCGTGAACTGGACTGATAGCCAAACACAAAGCCAGCGTAATCGTCATCTCTGTCCGTGTTGATATAAAAAGTTCCACTGAAATCCACGGCACTGAACTCATCATAACCTGGAGAAAAAAAAGAGGACGTGGTTCACAACCAGCCAGCCACCACTTTGTGTCTGTGCGTTTGTACTGCGATATCTGCCTGTATACGTACCAACAGCAATGCCAGGATCACAGTTGACTGTCTGCACCAGCTCCTTGCCCTGATTCCGGACCAGCCAGTTGGGGTCGATCTGAGAGGTTCCCTTGGGGTCCAGAGGAACCATTTGGAATCTACGGAAGTCTGTTTCACTGATGTCGAAGTTCTCTGGACACGCGTCATAGATGTCCAAAACCTTGTCTTGGTCAAAATCAAATTGGCACACATCACCACGGCCATCACCTGAGAGGAAAATATAGAAATTTAGACATTATAATTACAGAGAGGTAAAAACTCCCAAAAAGACTAAGCCACATTTTTTTTAGGATATCATATCATTTTGATTCTTTCTGACACATGATGAGCCTGACGTACCATTAGAGTCAATTTGATCAGGGTTATATGCCAGTCGACAGTTGTCTTTGTCATCGGGAATGTTGTCATTGTCATCGTCATGATCGCAGGCATCACCCTTGCCATCTTTGTCATGGTCTGCCTGGTTGGCATTGGGGATGTAGGGACAGTTGTCCAAGTTGTTCTGGTGACCGTCTTCATCAATGTCCTGGTTGTTATCACACTTGTCTCCCACGAGATCTGAGTCAGAGTCAGCCTGCAAGAGAACAGAATTCCTTCATCATGAGATTTTCCAAAGACCAGCACTTGCCCTCACTTCAAGTCATTTCACTGTTCACCTCCATCATTAGCTCCTTCTTTTCAGGCATAAGACAATATCCCTTCAAACAACTGTCCATTATTCATATTTGTACTCAAGGCAGATGAATAGGGAGCAAAAACGGGGAGCTTTGCACTGGTTCTCCTTTAAGCTATCACATTCCTGTCTTTCATTAATGCAGGTTGTGGCCATGATGAATAGTCCCATGGGGAATTTATACATAGATACATGACAGATCAAACTACGTCTGTCAGGGTTGCTGTAATGAAAAGGTGAAACGTGATATCCGATGTTACCTGATCAGGGTTGTGCTCCAGAGGGCAGTTGTCACAATGGTCTCCCACACCATCTCCGTCAGTATCTCTGTTGTCCACATTGTAAACATAAGGGCAGTTGTCGTGCTCGTTCAAAATTCCTGTTGAGTAAAAAAAAGTTTTCACTTATTTAACTGTCAGCCAAAGTTAAAATTTTTTAATGATAAGCAAAGGCAGCATTTTTTTGCATACAATTTGGAAAGGTCTCTTACCATCACCATCGATGTCGACAGCACAGGCATCACCCTCCCCGTTGTTGTCAGTGTCAGTTTGATCAGTGTTCGGCTCAAACACACAGTTGTCACAGCGGTCGCCAACATCGTCCCTGTCTGCATCATACTGGGCAGGGTTGTACTCCATTGGACAGTTGTCCTAAATTTGTGGAGAAACATACGTTTATTTATTAAAATTGGCAATGTGTCAAATAAATGGTATGAATAGGAACAAAACTTTGCTTTCCAAGGCTTTTTTTCTTGCTTTTGTTGGAATGTAACAACGGCTGCTTGAAAGCTGGTCATTTTTACCACAACAAATTTCCAAATCCACACTAAGAATTATGGGCAACCAGCTACCTCCTCAACGGAGGTTTTATGCTGAAATGATATGACACTATTACGATGCTACTCGCTTTCCCCTATAGATCTCTATGTTGAAGGAGATTTCACATTCCTATTGCCCAAAGATGGTTGAAGCTGATTGCTATGTCTGGTCTCTGAGGAAAGCACAGTTTGGGGCTAAAAAAAACCATTATAATGACTCACCCTGTCATCGGGGATACCATCATTGTCATCATCATGGTCACATTCATCACCCAGGCCATCTTTGTCATTATCTTCCTGACCAGAGTTGGGAAGGTTGGGACAGTTATCCTATGAAAGAACAAAACATTGGTTAAGGATGCAATCATCACAATAATACAGTGCAGACGGGTAATAATGGCCTTTTGTATTTCACTTCTGGCTACCTTCTTGCAGTGGTAGGTAGCATTCTCCACACACAGCAAGTCACTGTTGGGCCATCCATCCAGGTCACTGTCCTCTCCACAAATGCGGCCATTTCCGGCATATCCTGGCTTGCATTCACAGCGGAACATGGAGTCGGAGTACACACCCAAGTAGATGCAGTTTGCATTTTTATGGCAGTTGTGGCTACCATCCTGGCAAGGGTTACGGGGACTGCAAACCTGATGAAAAGGAATGAGGTTTAGGGAAAAAAGCAAACAGATGCAGAACTGGCCACAAGCAGTGCAAAGTTAGTAAATCTCAAACCTGTTTTTTAGCAGTCGCCTGTTCCACTCCTTTTCCAAATGGCTGAGGACCAGAGAAACGTGCCGGGCAAGGAAGACAGTTGTAACCAGGCTGAGTGTTTTCGCAGCGGTGGATTCCATTATGAATGTAACAAGCATCAGGAACCTCTTTACACTCATCAATGTCCTTGCAGATGACACCATTACCACGGTAGCCAAGTGGACACTTGCCACACTTAAAAGAGCCATCAGGGAAGCTGATGCACTTTGTGCCAGGGAAGCAGGGGTTGGAGAGGCAACCGTCTGTAGAGAGACAGAGTTTGTAACTTAAAAGGGTGCCCTGTTGTGATTTATGCCTTAATTCTTTTATATTCCTCAAATCTTAAATACTTACCAATAGGACAGTCTTGTTTGTTGCACAGCTGGGACATAGTGGCTTCACCAACACAATCCTTTCCACCGTATTTGGGGACGGGGTCCGAGCAGAGACGTTTGCGTGTCTGGACTCCTCCACCACAGGTAACAGTGCAGGTATCCCATGGTGACCAAGGTCCCCAACCTCCATCGACTAAAAAGTAAATAAAAAAATAAGAAAATTCATAATTTTGCCTCACATTTATACACACACTCTATTGTATGTATGTTTGTGCTGTGACTGCACTTACTAGGGCACGGTGACTTCTGGCAGATTTCAGTTTGACGTCCTTCTCCCACACAGTCCCTACCACCCATCTGGGGTGTGGGGGAGTTGCAGAGGCGGATGCGGGTGATGACTCCCTCACCACAGGTCACAGAGCATGATGACCAGGGAGACCAGTGACTCCAGCCACCATCCTGTTTGACTGTAAGCAACACATATCCGATTATTTCACCATGCCATCAAACTCAGAATATTTACCATCACAATAGTTGTGTTAAGAATGCTGTGTAACTTACAGCGTTTGTCACATTCCTTGGGGTAGCAATCACGGGTCTGAACAGAGGTGCCCTCACAGTTGCTGTTGATGCGGTCGCAGGAGCGTCCACGCTGTTGGATGCCACGGCCACAAGTCACTGAACAATGGGTCCATTCGGACCAGGGAGACCACCCATCCTCAGCATAGTCACTTGCTGTTGAGGGGGGCAGTATAAAGTTTGAGGACCATGATTTTGAGGAAAATATAACAAGAGGAATGAAGGAAATCATAAAAAATTATGGAAGTTAATCTTACGAGTTCCACAGCGAGGGCAGCACTCTCCATCGGGCACAGTGGCGTTAGCACACGGGATCAGAGGGCAGGAGATTTTGCGACACACAGTAGCAGATTTCTGAATAAGCAAAAGTCAAATAAGTACAAGAATAATGATTTTTAAGAACAACTGACTGAACTGGCTACAGAAAAATGGCTTTGCTGGTGCTGTTCCAAGTCTAATTGCTGTATTTCACAAATAAGTGCTCTTTTCACGGGCGTGACGCTCCTGCTGTGTTGATAAAAAAAAAATATAATGCTCACTAATACTCTCCCACTAACGCCTAACTAATTTCACACTGCATGAGCACCCTTCACTGGAAGTTGCCTGTGGGTGTAAAGAAGTGTTGATGGCTTTCAGACAGCAGTAAAGTGATTGTAAATGGACGTGCTGACATAAGCATTATTGTCACTTCATTGAAGCAGGTTTACAAGAAACACAGCAATGTCTTTCCTTCGCTGACTGCTGCCTTGTTTTAAGGTTGTTTCCCAGCAAGTGTGGTGACAATTACCTGGCATGTGCACTCTGTGCAGCTGTCCACGGTCCATTCATCTTTGTCTCTGTACATGATGCCGTTGTGGAAGCAAACGCCGTCGATATGAATTTTAATCCCTCTGCTCTCCTCAACCTGGGGGAAAAAGAGAGGGGGAGAAGGGGGCTGCTCAGGATGGAGGATGGAAAACTTTCCCTCTGCCAGGGTTCCAATACAAATGAATCAGTGACTGAAACTGTGATTAAGACATTGCTTGACTCTAGTGAAGCAGCACAAGTTCAACCGGCAGCCAAACATATTTGTGTATTCACATGGGTCTCATTAGGGCCTTGGCCGAGGACTGCCATTACGGCGACAAGTGGCTACGTACTGGGAATGCGTTAAGTGGAAGCAGGGGGAAAAGAAGGAGTGGCGAGGCAAAGGGGGAACGAATGATGACGAAGAGCAGACCCTGTTGGCCTTCAGAGCTTACCACTTGGGTGAGGTCATGCGACAGCTGTTTCACCATCAAACCGAGTCCCTTGAGCTCCTTAAACATGCTGGCGATGTCGTCGCAAGTGAAGCCGCAGACGGTGTGCAGGTCTGAGTACAGGAAGAAAAGAATCCAATAAATTACCTCAGCTCATAAAGTTTACACCTGAACAGCGGAACAGAAACACAGACTCGTCTCTGAAGGGAGGACAGCTCTCACCTTTGGTTTTGTGGCCGGTGTAATCAGTCCGAATGGCAGGGCTGGAGCCGTTGACTGGGTTGTCCAGGGTCATGACATCAGTTAAGGCAGCTGACGGGGGGAAAAGGAGAGAGGATGCATTTTTGCTGATTGGAGCACAGTGTGGTAGTAGATTTCAATCCTTAAACACTTCCAGATTTTGCATCACACGCAACTTATAGATGGATTCATAGATACATGGAAACTTACCTCCACTCTGGCATCCCTTATTTCTGAGAATGGCATGAAGAGTGGTCCCAAAGACAAAGCGCGCATTCTGAAGGACTCCCTGATGAAAGATGAATTCAACTTTGAGTTTGTTCAGACTTTAATGATCTTTTACTAAACCAAATTTTGTGCACACTTGATAATCATTTTAGACAATTATTTGGATCCCATATGAATCAAATCAAGCTCTTACCATGAATCTGTCCCTCACAGCCCCCTTTCCGATCCTGAGCCTGGAGATGTCGGCCACCTCCTGGGACAGTACTTTGTGGATGGGCACCTCGAGCTCCGACACGTTGATCTCCTCACAGCCCACATAGAGCTGCACCCGGTCATCCTGAATGAACAGAGTGATGTTCTTCCAGTGTCCCGTTGCCAAGTCCACGTCCTCGATGGACACGACCTGCTGCTGGTTCATGGTGGAGTAGACCACATCCAGAGTGTTGGCCTTGCCATTGGAGATGATCTCAAAGACGGGTCCGGATCCGTCGGTCTTCTCGATGGTCAGGAGGCTGCCTCTGGTTTTCTTGAACTGCTTCAGGTTGACCAGGAGGAGGAAGCCCCTCTCGGCCTGGATGGAGTCGAGCAGGTCCCTGAAAGCACTGTCGGGGACCGGGGGGATCAGGTCTGGGTTCAGGACTCTGTACGCCGGACTGTAAGGATCTTCACCTTTTACCAGACTGACTCCATTGTGTCTCTTGTTTACTCGAGCCAGATCAAATAAGTCATACACACTGTTATCATCCCGACTCTCTGTGGTAGAAAGAAAGTAAATACACATCTCAGTATAACAGTAAGATACACCAGGTCTTCACATCAACACATTTATTTCAGTTTTAAAAGGTAAAAAAAACATAAGACGTTTCCCACTCTCACCTGCCAGCCGTGCACCCTCACAGCTCCACAGCATCAACAGCAAAAAGATGCTGCACAGCATCATGTTGAAAGGAGTCCTATTGTAACCAGAACAGCAGTCAAACATCTGGATGGCATCTGCCCATCAATAACTTATATATATATATATATATATAGTAAGAATCATAATAAAAAGGAGCTTACCTTTAAAATGAGAATGAAAAATGCCCTTGGAAAATAGATGAAAAAGAAGAGCAAGAGAAGTCCTTTCCTTTCAGATTATGTATCCTCCTTCAGCTCTTCTAGAGGAACAGGAGCTGCAGTGAATAGTTGTTGCAAAGTCTCTCTGAGCTCCAGTCCAGTTATTCCGATGCTTTCACTTACTCTACTGCCTTAACCCGCCGACACAGGCACTATTTAAACGCTTTCAGGACATTCCTGAGCTCCCGTCCAGACCAATGGGCTGTCTGTCTGCAGGGACAGAGGGAGGGACCTGCTTTCTTACCTCACAGCCAGTCACAGAAATATCCGAGACGCACACACACACACACTCTCTGAGGGGGAAAATGCATTCCTGAGCACTTTCCATCAGCAGACAAATATTTCATGCATGCTCTGATGCCAAGATGTGGTCGTTTCCGGTCAAATGAAAGCTTAATTATTCGTCTCACTTTCACTCAAATGTCAGTTTCTAAGAACTATATATAGATTTATTTCCTTTTTTTCTTTTTTCTTTTTTTTTTTACATTATGAACCTAAATAAGTGAACCAATTAATACAGTGAACTGGTAATACAAAACTAGTTATGGGTGGATTGAAAAGCTATATAAAACATTAAATGATATCCCATAAGCTGCATCCAGGTATCAATTCCATCTTATATTTATGACACAGAGTAGGCGACTTATTGGTTTAAGGTCTTACTTCTCATGTTGCTGTTTCTAGTCTGGCCACCGGGGGACTCATTGAGTAATGGAAGTGTGGAGACTTCTGGGCTAGGACAGGGGGAATGACTGTGTCTGGATTTCTTTGTGTCTCCGAGGCATAAAAACAAACATAAGGTAGAGAAAGGAATGCATGAAAGTCCAATTTATAAATGTTTTCAAGCATAAATCGGCTGATAACGTGGTCTCAGTGTGTACGTAGTAAATCAGTGTGGGAGAATCTTTGACTTAAATCTCATAATACATCTTTTGCAGAGAGATAGCAATAAAAATAATTTATGAGTAAGATGAAGTTCTTTCTTTGTTAGTTAGTATATGCTCTTTTATTATGTACTCTCACTTCAACAATGGTAAAAGTAGAAATGTCACTACATGAGTCTTAAATGGCAAGAAAAAGCCCTGCAATGATGATTCAAAAGTGAAGCGAAACAAAATACTTTCAACTTCTAATATACTTAATAGACAACAACGTTTTCTCATAATATAATATAATAATATAAAATATTTTGACTAAATTCCTTTTGAATAATGACATCACCACTGAGTTGAAAGTGAATGTTTATGGCTGAGCATTTGACCTCTGACCTCTTCTCTCTCTCTCTCTCCTTTCTACACAGCCAAGGCAAACTGTCTTGAATGAGATTGTTTCAGTTCACCAGAGAAGCTTTGAGGGTTTCAATGAAAACCAATATAATTCTGACTCACACCAAGATGCAGAGCTGTTGATTCTGAGGAAAGCGTAATTAAAGTCTTCTTCTGTGATGATTTAGGCTGTAGAATACAGGGTTGTCTAAAAATAAGTGGGATTAATGGAGAAATAATAAAACACATACATACCTCAAACATACCACAAAGGATGTTTACTGCATCTGGTTTTGTTACAAGTAAGATTTACATGTTCTACTCATGTGGGTGAAACATTAGCCTAAATAGGGAGAGACAGTAATAAGACAGTAATGTCACCTCACAACTCACTGCAAAAAGTGACATTGGAAAGAAAAGGATCCACAAATCTGTGAAATGGGGGGGAAGTTGAAAAGGGAGTCTCCACTTTTGTGGAAAATCATTTTGGTGTAAGCAGGTGTTACTGGGAAGAGCTCCGTGGGTGTGACTGTGAGCTCACAGTGTGGGAGGTGTAGTTGACAAGAGTGTGTTGCAGATGAGGAGACTTGCCAGGCGCTGCACTGAGCCAAAAAGCTCCAGCGGAAACAAGCCCATAGATAGGAAGTGTTTACTCCGAGTGTACTCACTGTGGTGCTTCTTTCCAATTCAGTGAGCTCATTCATTCATTCATTCATCTTCTACTGCTTATCTGTTTCCAGGTCGCAGGGGGATGCTGTGGCCAATCCCAGCTCAATCCGGGTGAGGGCGGGGTCACCCTAGATAGGTCGCCTGTCCATCACAGGGCCAACACACAGAGACAGACAGAGACCAACAACCACTCACACTCACACTCAGACCTACAGACAATTTAGAGTCACCAGATAACCCAAACATGATGTCTTTGGACGGTGGGAGGAAACCCACACAAGCAAAACATACAAACTCTGCTCAGAAAGGCCCCAGGCCCGGGAACCGAACCTGTGACCTTCTTGCTGTGGGGCAACAGTGCCAACCACTATGCCGCCATGCTGCCCAATTCTGTGAGCTGCTCGAGACAAATCAGAGGGGAAGCTGCTTTGAAATTATGTGCTCTTGTCCTTACAGTTTATTCTTTAGCTTCATAATAATTTTACAATCAATGATCCTGTGTCATTATAACTGTTACATTTTGAAGAAAACACATTTTCTGTTTTATATTCACTGTTTCAACAATATTCAGGTCTGCACAAACATTTATGTTCATTTAGGAAGTGAAACGAGCCCCTGTTGGTTTATAAAACACTTAGCATGAGTAAGAAAAACTACTATGACATACAAGCAAGCTTCATTTAGAACAAAGCCCGGAAGGAATTATTGATTTGGGAGCTTTAAAGGTGCTGGTAGGTGCTGCTGCCTACGAAAGATGAGCTAAACTAAGTGTCTGCTGTTTATAGCTTCATGGACAGTGAGTAAAATGTCAAACCATTTCTCTCTGCACCACATCTTCAACGTGCTCTGGATAAGTATTTCTACCAACAGACCCGAGAGCACAGAAAAACTCGGGAATTCCATCTTCATAGAAAATGCCGGATATTTTTACAAAGTATTCAAAGTTACAGATAAACCTGAAGGTCATATGATGAATTCAAGACATTGACTGATAATGTTCACTGATAATGTATAACGTGCAAGACGAGAAGAAAGGCGGACTCATGAGGCAGGATGGATAATAATAAAACAAGATTATATAGTATTAGTAGTATGAAGTATTTACTGTAATGGCAACACACAAGCAGTCCAAATGGGAAAAAAATCCAAACAAATGACGCCGCCGGTCAGGATACCATTGGAAAAATGATGTGCAATGGCATGCTTTTGAGCTGGCAGATGTAAAGAGCAGGTCAACAATTTATTTATTTATTTTTTAATTCCTACACTGTATAAAAATCCATCAGGGAGGAGTTACTGCATTTGTTTGTTCTCTTGTTGTCTCTATGTTTGTGTTTGCGTGTGCATGTCAAATGGAGTTAATCCAGCGCTTAAGCAATGAAATGCTAAAGGAATTAAATAAAACAAAGCTTCATCAGTGTTAGTGGTGAGGATTGCAGCTGTCTCATGATGAAATGTCGTATAATTTATCATGTCCATTAACTCTGTGACATTTCTAAGTATAAATACCACTTAAAAATGATTATTATGAAACAATAGAAAATGAGAGGATTATAGTTTTTCTTCAAAAACATCTGGAATGCGAATTTGAGCTGTTTTGCTTTGCTGTTATTAAAAGTTTGACTTTTTCGTTTATTCACTCTGAGCAAATAATATATATATTTTTTATCCTGTTTTATCCTGTCTGTCAATATGTCTATGGTTGCCTAGAAATGCATGTTGCAATGAAATACGTTTCTCTTGAGCAACATCTGATGATTGGACGTCACAAATCTGTGCGTTTGTACTGACAGGTTGAAACTTTCACTTGAAGCTGGAAGTTTCAATCCTGAGTCATCACTCGCTGTTTGTACTTGTCCCCTTCAGCTGTGCTTCATAACTGCAGAGTATCTGTTTATCTGGAAAGAGAGAGGACGTGTGTATGAAGGACAAACGCGTACTAACAACTTTTTGTCTTCATTTTGTGGAAAGCCCGCCCTGCTTGGGTGCACCATTCTTCTTCTTTTTTTCCAGTCTAAAACAAGCCCTGGGGGAGCAAGCTTCTGTAAGTCATGATTTAGAGGAGCCTGAGACAGATAATGGAAAAAGTTATTAGGAGGCTTGTAAACCTCTTTGTCACACACAGGCAATCATGAGTCACTGATAAACTTGGGGGGAAGTTGTTGGTCAGAGATCATTCTTTTTATTTGTGGCGCAATTGGGGATTTGTGTTGCACAATAATCCAATGAGACATTCAGTACATGGAGCAAAAAAAAACAAAAAACAAACTTGACCAACAATCATGGTGTTTACATCAGGAGTGACCTTAGAGGCTATTTATTCTATGAAATAGAAAATACTGAATTTTGAGGAAAGCATGCTTTTGAAGTAAGTAATGAACCATCTTATCTGATGTAAATCAGGAATCAAAGGATATCATTTTGTAGAATGAACTGAAGGCAGAGTTTTGCCAGACTAAACTAATTTTTCCAGCTAATTCATTCAGCTGTTTTTTCTTTGGCACGTGCCAGGACACGGAAACAACTTGAAGCCCATGGTCATTGTAAATCACTGATTGTAATCCGTGTCTGGCCTTGGAGGGATAAATGAGGGAAATATGGATATTACCGGTGGCTTTGGTGCTGGCGCAGCTTGGCGAAAATTATGTTCTGCGAAACAGCATTAGAAGAACCTGTTTTGTCTGTGGTAAAATCCTATTGTTATAAATATTCTCTATGTGACCACTTCCCAACAGTTTTGTGTTTATTTTAATGCGCCATAAATCAGTCACGCTTGATATATGCAGTCGAAATTCAGCTATGTAAGCAAGAACAAATTAGATTTCAGTTTCAGGGAATCTGTTCAGCCCAACACAGCCACTGCAAAGAACCAGAGATGGATTCGACTCTGCAGTGGCATTTAGCTAGCTCATCTTTGGATGTATGCATGGAAGAAAATGATTAATTGGTTGCAGTGAGTCTTTATGATTCCGGCAAGTGATGTCAGAGTCTGATCATGTTGGAGGGACGCCCTGAAAGCTCTTCTTCTTTTATTGTTTACAGACGGACACCAAGTCATCCGTGCTCCTCCTCGCATGCCAGTCATACAAGCTGAGTTTGGTGAGTGACGGCAGTAAATGCTCGCTGCTGCACTGTCACTTCTCTGCTGCTAAACGTGTACCTTTGACTAATGAGCTGACAGACCACACGCCACTCAACTATAACAACCGTACCCCGAGAAAAGGTCGTCCGAAAGAGGCATGAGGGAGTGTTTGGTTAGTGAAAGAGCTGGAGCCCATCACACGGCAGTTCCTCATGACCACACAAGTGGATAATTACTTTTGGAAGCTGCTTGTAAATGGTTCAACAAGTATTTGTCTATGACTTGATTTTCAAATCTACCTTAAGACAAGAACAAAGCAGGATTCTTTGGAGAGAGGGAAAATTACAGGAGAGCATTAAGATGGAGAGTTGAGAAATGTCATCAAGAGTTCAAACTTGGAGCAGCCATGTTATGAGATTATCTAACACACTGTGGCTGCAGTCATACAACAACGGGTGATTATCTGCATGTAAAGATTTTACAGCTAATGTGTTAGGAAACATGAGTCATGTTTCTGACCACCCCACAGATCTAAATTCAATATTCACTCTCTCAACTTTTTTTTGGTGTCCACCAACTCCCAACAATGATATCTAGTTCTGCTCCACTATGGTCACTAGTTTGTGTGACTTGCCTGCTAGTGTTTCATATTTTAGTTTTCTTGGAACGAAACGTCTACAAAATTTCACACTGTTCCTTAAAGCATGAATTACATCAATGGTAAATGCCACACAAATATGTTGAGCAGCTCTTTCGGTATCTCATTTAATCTGGAAGGGGATGCAGACATTTCGATGATGACGTAACATTTACCGTCAAACAGAAAATATTCTGATGCAAGTAATCATGTTATCCTCAGATTATAGTTCAGCACTTTTCTCCATTACAGGCTAAATACAAGAGTTCAGTGGAAATAAATATTATGTTGATTTCTAACTTTAGGATAATCGCATCAGAATCGCAGCTGAAGTTTCAGTTCTTGCAAACCTCCTCATAATCCAACTCTCCTACTATGTGGTGAACTTAGTTCGACAGGATCCCAAGCAAGCAGAGCACCATTAGAGCCTGTCTCTCCCACAATTCCTCAGTGGGAAATAGTAGCTTTATAAAGAAAATATCACACTCATGGCACTGTGCATTAGCCTGTACAGAACAAGCTAAAAGTTAACAGCTTTATTCCATCTTCCCTCATGTACACTTCCAATTTAGTTTGCTATCCAACACTGCTTTTCTTGGCCTCGTCGCTGCAAAATTCCACCCGCTGTAGGAAGTTTGCTCTCACCCTGTCGACCCTGGTGGATATTAAAGTCAGAGACCGACCATTGGTGCAGGCAGACAGGTGAGGCTTCCATGCTGCCACCTATTTGGATATTAACTGTCCATTTACAACTCCACAGTCAGTACAGAATGCCACTTTACACCTTTCCCATGACATCACAGGACTGCCACGATGTACGGGGTCTAATTCTGTTGGAATACGTTAATGGAGTTGGATACAAGCCCCCAAGGAGGTCCGCTGCTCAGCGCTGCTGTGATATAACTCTAAACACTTCCAGGGCTTTTTACTGGCTCTTTACAATGAGCTTCCACAAACCAAAGTGAGAGACTCTTGACTTGTTTACTCCTCAAATGAGAGGAAAAATGTTGCCTACTTACATTGATTTAAATTCTTAAACATTTAAAGTGGGAACGAGTTCAGTTGGAGAATCAGTGTTACCGACCAGTGTATCAGCTTGTGACATACGCAAATAGTAGCTATAAATAAATCCTTTCATTTTATCACCAGCTTCTTGTTGTTCAAATTTTGTCTGCCTGTTTTTTGGTGCTGGGCTCATAACCTACAGTTGATTTCAGTACCAGTGTGATTCAATGGAAAGAGTAAAGTTGTAAAACTGAAACACTGAGCTGAAGGATGCTAAAATGCTCACAATATCCGACTGAAAATTCTGGGTGGTATTGCTGTAGTTTTATTGCCATGAGTGACTTTTGACGTTACTTTTTTCATTGACATTGAACACTCACAGATTAGTGCTGCGTTCAATCGTCATAAAGAAAACAAAGAGGAAAAGACTGGATTTTAAAGTTTAATGTAAATCATCAAATCATTGCGTGTTTTTTTTTTTTTTTTTTTTTTTTTTACTGTAATATTTTCAGCTAGGAAGGAAATATATAGCTTTAAGCCACAGATGGACTCTCCATGCTTGTTTTTCTGGGTCCAGAAAACATCTATCTCTTATTCTCTAGCCATGCACACACACACACACACACACACACACACACACACACACACACACACACACACCATTGCTTTGTGTCACTGGCAGAGAATCACTTTTCATCCCAGGTTCTCAACCCATGTGTTTTCCTCACGTGTACTTGCAGATAACAGGGTATGAAAATCAAGTGGCGAACATGCTTGAAAAGCATCATTGGTCATGTATAAGTTCAACATTCTATGCTGTATAGGTGAGAAGATCAGAGACGGCCCCCTGTGGAGGCAAGTTAGGGGCATGAATCTCCTTTATGTCCCCCCCTCAGTGCCCTGGGGAACCTTTCGAGTTAAATGTGGCATTCACATTCCTTTTATGATCGTGGGCACGTGACTGACCTACTTAGGAGACGTTGTTAAAGAAACTTTGGATGGTCTAGCCTACGTATTTTCTTTTTGACCTAAATAAATAAAACTCTATGAGAGCAGTGCTTTCACCCAGGCCAACTTCTGGGGTGCTCTGCAAGAGTCACTCTCCAAATAATCATTGTTTATGTTCACTACCCGCAGATTAAAATCTTTTTTTTTTATGATGTAAAGCCCCAGGTTTTCAGACTGTCCTATCTTTGTAATTCCTTACATTCTTGCACTCTTTACACTGAGTAGAACCAGGTGGGATTTCAGTCTTTTTCCAGTAGCTTTATTGCACAGAATTGCCTCAAGCTGTAGGTTAGTTCTCAGAATTCCCTGCTCATACTACACAGTATCAAGTTTATTTCCCGCTGCACAGCTTGACTGGGGACATGTCAAATTTTAAAGCTTCACTGAAACACATTTATTCAGGGCACATTTCTTGCTGCCATTATAGAAATACAATTATTTGTGTGCATGTTGTCCCTGGCTAGACACTCGTATGTGAGGATTGATTGCATGCACTCATGTAATTCTGTGACATTTACTTAGAGGTTTTTTGTAGTTTTTTTTTTTCTCTCTCTCTCTCTCTCTCTCTCTTTGGAATCACTTTTAAGGTCTGCAAATGTACCATGCATTATTTACCACAGATTCAAAACAGTTGGTGGTGTAGAGCAAGTGTTCACCGTGTTCTGGGAAGTGTGCCACCTATAGCCATTCCACCGCTCATCTCCTGGAAACTAATCAACAGAGTCTGACAGTGTCACAGTGAAGAAGGGTTTGGGTTGGGGAATTAATGGCACTAGTTTACTTTAGTATCTTTTTTGTGCTTACTAAATACCAGAGCAATTTTTAATTTACTGCCATTTGTGCTGTTTTGTTTTTTGTTTTTTGTTTTTTTTACATTTTTTATTCAAGTCAGTGGTAAAATGTCTGCCAAGACTCACGGGCAATGTATCAACTCCAAAAAGTTTCCTATGCCTTATGGGTTCACATAACATATACATTTTTTTTAACACTATAGCTGGGGATGATTTTTGATTCAGAAAATCCTTTTTCCATCTCTTCCTCCAACCCTTAAAACGTTCTTGCATTTTAGGTAGAATTGGACTTGAATGTACCTAAACATGGAAACTGTCATGACATATTTTTAAATCTGTTGCCATTGGGCCAGCAGCAGCCTCTGACACCTTGTAGAGTACTTAAAGGAAGTGCTGACTACTGTGTGTAGTCCCTACATCTTGAAAATCTATCACTGCATGTCCTCAGTGATTCTCCTACAGCTTCAGCTGGAGAGGCCTTTTGAAAACTGAGGGTTTCTCATCCATGGGCAGAAAGTATACATTACGATGAGTTATTGCAGCTCCTGGTAAGGTATAATTATAGGTTGGTCCGGTAAACCCAATGTTTTACTGTCCTGATGAGACAGAAATACTTTGCTTTAAATGACAACCCTAATAGAGCTCACTTTGTTACAGTCAACATCAGAGCAGTTTCATATCACAACAAGGCAATATTTGGGCGATTTACTGTAATACCTGGTACAACATTTGACCGGTTCACACACAGTAACTCGTCCAGATATGGGTCTTGCTTGGCAACAGCGTGGGGTCTGAGCTCTGCTCTGTGTTGTCTTGGTTGCTCAGGAGGGCACAAAAACAGAGCGAGTGTGATTATTTTTCTTGCAGTTCAACATCAGTTAACCACCACGCTGTGTTTAAAATACTGCAGTGCCTTAAATATAGAGCTGAGCACGGTCACTGCATGATCGGTCATGTCACACATGCAGCACCCTTATGCAGACATCATAAAAATCTCCAGACGTGTAATGTGCAATTACTTTTCTTTGAATAAGTTTAATAGATTTCCTTCCTCAACCTTGCCAAAATATTCGCTGTGGCTTTTATTGGAAGTCCAAAGTTTACTTTAGCATGGTACCAACAACAGGTGCTACCTGTATTTATGTCATAGCATTACTTTGACCCACTGAAGTGCCCTGAAGGATTTTTGCTCTCTGATTGAACTTAATTCCATGTCCATAAAAGTACTAATGAGCGTAAACCTGTTTGGTCTAGTTGGTATACATCGAGTCACAGAGGTGACTCATGTACTGGCTCCAACCTGGACAACACATTTTGTGAAAACAGAACCATTTCCAAAGTAAAAGCTTTTGCAGGTCTCAGAAGATTTGCGCATCACTTCCCGCCATCGGTAATACGTGACACACCAGAACATGCAGATGTTCACTATAACCCTGTGTCTTGTTGTTAAAGAATAAAAAAAGATATTGTTTTGTTTTGTTTTTTTTACGGTTTGAAACGATCAGTAAATAATTTTAATTAATACTTCCAAATTCTCCTACTAATCATGATAAAATAGTATTTATTCTTTAGGGGGTACATATTATCATACATATTTGAGTCAACAGTGATTTCAGAACATCCTGAATGCCTGACTAGATTAACCAGAACAAATGAGAATTTCAGGAATATCTCACATGTTTCCAATTCTTTTCCCTTCTCAAACCGACAGATGGGGGGAAAAAAAAAATTTATTGGAACATCAACCCTTTAAGAGTGCCGGGAATCCTCTCCTCCCCTTCCCCTCACCAGGTTGTTTCTTTCCATAGCTCGCAAATTGGGGGTTCCCTCCATTAGTGCAGTTGTAACTCTTGCTGTCATGTCAGAACATTTATGGTAAATCTGAAGCATACTCATGTCTCTAGGGACCAAAACGAGACTCCACATTTTTCAGTCTGGCTGTTTTCATGTGAGATGAAGGTTTCAAGTGGAAAGATATACACTATTTTTGCTCCTTGTAACAATTCATCTGTACAGATCTCAACTTGGAGCACTGCAGCTCCAATAGGCGATCACATAATCGCTAATGAGCTGTCAAGAACAAATGTTAGTGACCATATTTAGCTGTGTAATTTGTCCTGCACATGGGGAAAACAATGACGAGTCACCAGACAGCATTTTCCAACTGGAAGCTGTGGCTGCAATATAAACGTGACTACGCTTTAAAGTCAGGGAAATATCACTTTAACATATGTATTTATTTCAATAGATGGTGATGCAAACTGTCACTGGATGTAGCTGTGGAGCAGTAAAGGATCAGTCTAATCCCTGTCTGCATTTTGGTGAAAGGTAACAGATAGCACTGCTAAACAAAAACACATGCTCAGGCAAATTCCTCCATTTGACCCATTGCTTCCTGCTGGTTCATAGACCTGATTCCTTATGATCATTTGGGCTTATTAGGAGTTACATTACTGTACCTCCCTCGTTTATGGCCCATGTCAGATTACTAGGATTAAGGATGTCTCAGTAAAGGCCCTCTCTAGCTTTATTCTATAGTACATTTCCTTCATGACGCTTCAAGCACCAGTTCCATTCCCAAAAGTTTTAAATGAGATTTCTTTAGCAGATGAATTCAGGCAGGAGAGTGGAAGAGAAGACTCTATTTAGAGTTTAGCAAACAGCAAGAGATGAGTAAGGTTCCAAGTCAGTAGGAAGGTCAAAGCATCTTTCATCAGACTCCTCTAAATGCTGATGAAGACAAACTGGTGAATCAATCAGATTGCACTGAGCTGCACTGTTTATCCAACAACTTCAACTCAGCAGTGCTGATTGAAAAAAAAGGTGTGCCAGGAAACATCACAACTCCTGAGTCACTTTTTTCAAGAAATTTACACTGAAATGTCAGTTTAATTTGGTGTTCAAAAGAAGAAAAAGCTTTCCACACTCTGTAAAGGAGCCAGCGTCACCGATCCAGGACAAATAAGACATAGATGGTACCAAGCTCTGTCTTGTCCAGCTCCACCACCACTAAATCCCGACACTCTGCATTATGTGATCCTTCACTGGAGGTCCTGCACAGTGGGCTTGTGCCCTTGGCAATGCGCTGTGTCAAGGAGAGTTCAGAAACAGAAGCTAAGTGTTTTGCTTTCCTCAGTTTGCAGATGCCAAAGTCTCGTGACTGACACTTTCCGGTGGTGTTCCCATTGGGAGGCATAATACAGGGGTGTGCTGCCTGCTGGGCCGCAGCAATGCGCAGCAGCATCTAGTGGAGCCCCTTGCAGAGATATATGTTTTCCAGACCCATCGGGAGGCAGAAACACAGCCAAGCAAAGCTGCTGGTTGAGCTCACATGCCCTGCAGAAAAATTCAAGTAGCTCCACATTATTTTCATGAGTTTGTTTCCAACATGACTATATGTCTTGGGATAAGAATAGCATGACTGATATTGTGTTTTACTGGTTGTAATTAAGTTGCATAGGATACTGCCCCCCCCCAAAAGAAAAAAAAAATTTAAAAAAAATCACGTCACACATAGTACAGTAGGTTAACACAATAATATACTCTGACTTAAACTGATATGACTCCACTAAGTGGGAACAGACCAAATGGTGCATTTTAAATCCTGCAAACAGTAATGATTAAATACATCTATTTTATTTTATTATCGATCCCTGAGGAAAAAGTCCTTTCTGCCAGTGCAGACTCATTAGACCTCCATCTCCACCTCTAGGTCCTGACACACAAGCACATGGCCCACGTTTTAGACTGAATAGAACTGGGAATAATGGTACTCCTAATAGTGACAACAGAGCCCAATTATTCTCCATTAATCATGGTAATCTCATTATAACTTTTCATAATATTTGAGTAAATTCTGCCGTCCTAGCCGATACATGCCAGCCCTATAATTAAAACTGACCCTCATAGTGCCAGTGAGGAATGTAAAACTGATGTGTAATGAGTCGCCATAGTGACAACATTCAGTAACGAGTTTGGAAACATAACTTTGAAATAACAATTAAAGACTTTTGTCAAGACCATGTGGTCAATTTTCAGTCACTAAGGCTCATTACCTGGTGGTTTAACGTGATGGTTGTGACAAACTGCTGACACAGAGAGACGTCACTCAATATAAGAGCAGGTGTCTATTCACAGGAAACAGTAAATACAAGAAGAAAAAAAGAGGACATCCTCCTTTTGTGGATTTAGAGTTGTGGTGTAAATTGATCTAGCCACTCCAGGAGGTGGCTCTGACATTAGAAGTGTTGGAAAACCCAAACCAGATAAAGCTTTACATCCTACTGTGGTTGTCCCAGGAAATACAAAAATCGGGTCTCTAGTGTTTGAAACATCGAAAGGAATACTTGGAGCTTCGCGAGCAGCTTCTATTATGTTGTCTCTGTCACGTCTCAATTTAGGTTGGAGGGTAAATGCTTAATGGTGTATACATGTTCCACTCTGTGCTTTTTCCAAACAGACCAAGATCATATCACACCCAGCTGCAACAAATGGGAGGAAAGAAAAGGAACGGCTGACAGTCACATATATGAAATGTCAAAACTTCACAAAGATCAACTCAGTGACCTCTCAATGGAACTGCTGTTATCAGTGGATTTGTCTGTTTTGGAAGATAAATCATTTGGTGCAGTTTGAACTCCGTTCTTTCAGTTTTCCTCTGGGTGAAGAAGTAAGCGTCCTGTTCAGTGTTCTCAGCCAATGTTATGTAACTCACAGCTGAATCACTTCGAAGGCTTCATGACACACTTCTGGTTGAATCATCTGTGCAAAGATAGGCCACTGCAGCACCTGCGTAAGTGTGCATGTGTAAATATGAGCCCTTTGGATTTAACTATTATGACTTTTGTTGTTATCGAAGGTCAAACTACTCAGGATGAGTGAATGCTCAGACACTTTAGATGAATTTAGACCATTAAAGAAGCCATTGATTTAAAAAAAGGGCCAAGATGTAAGAAGTTAGAAGCAGCTGTGGCACCATACACTTTTCATAGTCTCTAAAAAGGAGGAAGTGTTTGTACACAGTTATGAAACAGGAGTTGACAGTTAAAATGGTGATGATGTTCACCCATCTGATGTAGCCTATAATCCTTAGAACAGACTAGATTGGAGTCAATAGCCAGTAAAGAGAACAAAAGCAAAGTTCAGTGAGTAACTACAGTTAGCTTGTTAGCTCAAACGTTATGGCAGTGAGCTGCTCCAGCACCAATCACCTCTACCAAGTTCCCCCCCATTTCATTTCAAATTAGATTGAGTTTGGTCTCAAATTCTGTTTAACTGTAACTTCTCCAAAAACCCTTAACACATATTTATTGCTTATGATAAAAAATAATGAAATTTCCTTGATGGAAGCTGTTCACATGGACTTCTAAATATCCCCTTTGCCAAAAGCGGGCCATAGAAAAGCCTAAATAACTAAGCATTTTAATGGCCTCATTCAATCCTTCCCCCAGATAAGCACTGGCAGTAAAGAAGGTGATGGTGAAATGTTGAGCCGGGACAGCTGATTGTTTTTAATGGAGGACAGTTTTTATAGAGCTCCCTCTCCCCCAACGGAAGGATTTATTTGACTCCCCCTTTTCCTCCTGGGGGACTCTCACGTTTCCCTGCCAGCAATGCAGCCACTGTTGTCGGCACAGGACTGCTGTTACTGTACACCTCTGCAACACAAACAGCCACCATCTCATGGAGTAAGTGTTTGTACTGTATGTGGGGTGCATCTGCTTCTGCTTCCAGGACTATAGGATTCACAACAGTCATACACAGTCCTTGTAAAATGTTGACCTGTTATACTTGTCACAAAAATTTGACCGTTAAGTTAGCGGGACACCTGTACAAGCAGCAACATATATATAGTATTTGGTGATAAAAGACATATAATTATTATTATTTTTAATTAGTACAATATTAAAAGGTACTTTTTCCTTCCATATACTGATGCCTGTTGGCGAGGTGGACGGTGAAGATTAATTTTGACAGCTGTGGTCGCTGTGGACACAGTGAGCAGACTTGGCGGCTACAACGCATTCCAGCAAACCTCAATGAGTCACCACAGCGTTATGCCGTTTCACTGATTGTAAAAAGGAGTTTGTGTAAAGGTACACTTAACTGTCTGGCTTCTTTGTTGACTGGTCATACAGCATGCAGCCTGTCTTGGGTTGTGCAGGAGAAAATGCTTGATGGACCCTCTGGGGTAATGGGTGCCTGATGGGAGTAGATAAGAGGAGGTCTGTTATCTGAGCTGCTTTGTTCATCTCCTGCTGAAGAGCAAACAAACTCAACGCTCTTTTCCAAAACCAAACAACTGAATTTCCATATAGCTTTTTTCATTTTTGAAACTTTTTTCAAAGAGTCAATATCACTTACATCACTCCAAAGGATGAAAATCAGCGTCACATTCGCTAAATTGGATCGCACCTTAGACCCCAGCCTTGTTTCTGTGGAGCCGTCTTAGTCTTCTTAATTTCTTCCGTCTGCATTTGACACTGAGAGCTCAGTACGTTTACATGCACGGTTAAGTCGAGCTATCTCATAGGACTTCTGTCCTTGTCCCAGTATACATGCACGGGAGTGAAATCGAAAGGTGGCGATATGCACTCTTTCGGCTTGTGGGTAATGGGCCACTACCGATTGACCTATGACATCACAGACCACAGCAGAGGTGGAAAGAAACAAAGACGGTGAGCTAGCAAGTTAGCCTCTGTATCGGTCCAAAAATGAGCTTTTGCTGCAGACCTTGCCATGTTCGACGCGTTAGCAGTTAGCCGGCTTCTTCTGTCTGACCTCCTACGTTTGCGTTTACGTTTTAAATGCCGTTCGACTTCCGGGTCATAGTTTAGCGCGAAACTTTAGCACATGCGCAGATCACCTCCTCCGGCTCCAGTCCGACTGTCCGTATACATGCGGCAGTAGATCGACTTTCAATCGCGTCATCTGGGTGTGTTAGTCCGACAATTATAAACTTGATTTCAGTCGAGCTAACGTGTTTACATGTACTTTAAAAGACCAGTTTTGGTCGGACTAACGCAATAATTCGTTTTTTTTAGGTGTCATGTAAACGTGCTTGTTTGCTCCTGATACAGTTTAGTGGATCAGTTGGCTCATCTTGCCTAACCTTGAGTTTTATTATCATCCATGAAAAGAATTGCGATAACAATCCAATGACTTATTCACTTGTTTATTTAGCTTTTGTGATTATAATAATCTCTGTGCTTGAGACTGAAACAAATTATTTAGACAAGACTTTGTCTGGTGAACATTTAAGACCTTGGAAATATCAGTCAATCGTAGAAATAAACTTGAACAACTGTTTTATTATGCTGATCTGCGATTTTGGACCTGGCTGCAGACACAGGACTCAGGTAGAACACTCACAGGGTATGTTTTCTGGAGAAAGTGAAGCGGATTGAAGGGTGGTGAATTGCAAAGGTGTCTGCAGGATGGCTGTTGAAGCGCGAGGTGAGATGGTGACTGGCCATGGGCAGAGGTCTGAAGTTGCCGTCCAGTAGATGAGGAGGCGTTTTGGTCAAGTAAAAGTGAGGATACTTAAAGAGGCGCTGCCATTGATGCAGGCTGAAAAATGTGGCAAACAGCGAAGGGTATTTGAAAAAGAAAAGGAAAGTAGATCTGTATCAGATCTGTAGGAGCACTAGGATAGGCACATCTACAACACACACACAAGTGAGAACAGAGAAGTCTATTACTACTATAACTACTAGAGACAAACCTGAGCAATACATGTTTATGTGGAAGCATGCAGGTAGCCCCTTGTTAGATT
Source organism: Remorina albescens (assembly GCA_034769265.1). Taxonomy (NCBI): domain Eukaryota; kingdom Metazoa; phylum Chordata; class Actinopteri; order Carangiformes; family Echeneidae; genus Remorina; species Remorina albescens. Next base: position 12,619,284 of record CM068488.1, read on the forward strand.
TTGTCAAGAATCTCTAAAAATACTCAAAGAGTATCTAGGTAGTGTAGCTGTTGTTTTTGTTCTGTTTTCTTAAAGAAGTTGTAAGCATCACAAGGCGATTTTGTATAAATGAGAAGCTCAGAAGACACAAAAAACACAAAGAGCCCTTTCGGTTGTCCGAAGGGAGAGTAAAATTGTTTGTGTGCTGCGTCTGCGGATCCTGTCGGACTGATCTTGTATCCAAGAGGCAGACAGGAATGTCAGCTATCCAGCAGGACAGAGGTCTGATGAAAAGATCACTCTGCAAACAGTTACATCGGATGAATAAATGTCCTGCACGTCCCTTATTGCCACATGAATCACTTTAACATCTGTTGGTATAACCTTTCAGACAATAACTGCTCTTTTACCCTGCTCCAACATCACTCTCCGACCAGGCTTCTTTCACCACCAAACAACACATCTGACAGATGTGTAATATTTGAAATGGATGGTGCATCAGTCTGTCAGGATCCAACCTTGGAAAATTAACCAAGCTATCAGAGAATAAAACAGTATCAGTCTGACCGCTATGAGAATGTGATTTTAAACGTACAGCTACCCACAAATAATCTGAGCAGTTTTGTAATCCATGCAAAAAATGAGTGAGTACAACTGGAAAATGTCGTCATAAAATTCATAGCTTTGAAGTCTCAAATTTAGACAGGACAGGATTGCTCAGTTTCCATCATAATATTGTCTTTAAGCCCATTGAGGGATTGTGGTCAAGAGTGAGTGATATTTTTATGCAATGGCAGAAATATGGGGATGTGATTTTATGTGGTTTTTGTCCTTTTCCAAAGTGGGACTTGACGTTCTGGACATTCCGGTTTAGATCACGGCAAATGATAGCCAGACAAGATCCTGCTGCAGAGCCACTCAGGACAGCGATTGCAAACTGATGAATTACAAGCAATCCAGGAAGCATTGTGGTGTGCTGGGAGAAAAGATGGGGCAGATGGTGTTGATGCCAGCCTTTAGCTAAAGTGTAAGAGTGGTGGTATTTTTGTTTTGGCTATCTACAAATTCAATGGAAAGACCAAGACAAATAATAGACTGATCATACTAACATGTCTGACCTGTGTATCTAAAACCTGAAGCTTGTTCTTCCCAACTGTTGAGTTACATTTTTGTCCAAAAGTGTTAAAATACACTCTCCAGACATGTTCTTTAACTACTGACAACACTGATATTGGTGTTTATTTTGCTGACACAGCAGTAAATACTAACCAAACATGTATTGATCTGCAGTTGAAGATGTGTGATTTCCTTTGAGGTGAACTACTTTTGGTTTACTTCTGTAAAGCACTCTTTCTAACAAATATTACTGCTTTTCTCCGGCTCCTGCAGAGGTATGTGAAAGCCCCACGAAGTTAACCATGACTGAAGGGATCAAAACAAATCAGTGCCTTAGCTCTTCTCCTTGTTGCCACTGATTTAAAAAAAAAATGCACACAAACAGACCAGTGGAAAGAATGATATAGACAGTATTTGGAGCAGAGAAATAGACATTTGAAAAAAGAAAAGCATGTCACTTGTTAAAATACATGAAAAGAACCCCGGCAGCATTTGCGGGGCATGTATTGAAAGAATGTATGAAAACCTATAATTTAGAAAATATTTTTGGCCTCAGCATATGAACATCTTCACCGCATTAAGTCATTTTCCGTTATTTATTCCAAGCACCTTCATATAGCTTTCTATAACATCTCGCTCACTTCTCAGGCTGTTATGTCAGGTCACTACTGCTTTTGAAATGTTTCAGCAAGAACAATGCAGGAGCTGACACGGAAATATGAAAAAAAAAAAAGAAAAAGTGATGCTCTACATCTTTCTACATTTACAAGCAATTTCACAGGTCAAAAACAAGTAGTTTCCAAGCTGGAAGCTCTCACCCTTATGGGAGCAGTCTTTATCTGGAATTCAAATTTTAAAAGTGCTGACACGGCACAAGTTTTACAGGTCTTGTGTTTTATTTTGAAATGTCTCACCAGTGGAAAACCTTTCAAATCTATTGTGCACTTGACAGGTTGCTCAAGCGTGGCCAAAGAATGAATTTTGTGAAAAAAAAAAAAAAAGCTGTACAAGGTTTAATCCATGCAACATAATTTTGAATTCACTTGAACTGCAGTTTAATGTGAGAACATTGTGTCTGTGACAGATCAAGACCGGTGGAAGCTGCAACGTGTTTTTGGCCTGAGGGATCATCAAGGAGACGGAGCCCTCTGATTGAAGGAGACAGCCCAAACTCATAAGAGATTCTGACCTGTGAGCATCAGCTGTCAACTTAAAAATGCTGAAACTGTTCTGGGGGGCAAATTTATCTACTTAGAAAAAGCATCGTGCTTCTCATCTGTGAAACAGTTTAACGTTGGTGAGGCTCCACTGGAAGCAGATCAAGGCAGTATTGACTTAAGCAGTTCAATGTATACTTGCCAAGCATGGCTACTACTGTAAATCAGGGCTTGAATCCCCGAGGCTGATACAGTACTTGTGTGATTTAGTTTGACCACCAGATGATTAAAAACAGCCATTCCTCCAGCAGGCTGAAAAATTTAGTCATTGGTCTTATCTTTCACAACTAAATGTAACAAACATAAGAAAAAGAATGTTTAAAAAAAATTGCCTGGGAAAAGAGAAATAAACAGCTAAAGAGCAACTGGCTGTGGTCCCTCTTAAACGCCTCCAGGAAGGGTTTTTCCAGTCTGACCAGCTCCAGTCCACGGCAGCTTGACAAGGTTCCAAAGTTCAGATGAAGACCAGGGTCAGACGAGTCCAGACTCCGCGTGAACTCTCTGGTCAGTGATGGCAAGTTGATGCCAAAAGCCCATTTTGGGTTGATGGGGGGGGGGGAAATAGTTGGTTGACAGCCGGTACAAAGATAAACATGGAAAGACACATTACATGAAGGTACACTTTAATTTTATTTTTTTAATGATTGTAGGAACTAACATGAGTGTTCTATGTACATGTTTATGTACATGTTTATGTGTTTATAACTGCAAAAACAGCATAAGGAAGCAAGAGAAAAGCCGCTCTAGGGTCCTGCCAAATAGCTGCTAACGAGTCTGAAATAAATCTCTGGTGCACTGATGTGCTAAAAACTGCTTTTTTAGCTTCAAATTGACTTGCAGTACACCAAATCCATTAATAAATGGGACACTGGGCTGGAGGAAGTCTTTTCATCAGCGTGAGACACCTTATTATGCACATTTTTCATAAAATGTTAAAATCCCTGCATCTCCATTGAGTACGTCATTTCAATATGATTTATAAATACTTATTTTTCTCATGATACAGGTGTTTAACCATGGAAAAAAAACAGAGCGGTATCTAATCCCTCTCCCTGCTTCATAAGTATTTAAGTTTAAGGTGATTATAAGCCGTACTTCCATAACAATAATGGGTCAACGATAGAATTATGAAGAATGATATCAAACTCTTCAGATAATCTTTGCATTAGAAGTGATGAAATGAACCAGACAGGCATTTGCAAAACCACCAATAATGACTTACACAAATACAGATGCTGACTAAGCATTTTATTGTTGGGTGCGACACCTTACGGCAGTAAGTTGAAGTGCCTGCATAAGTTTCTCTCAGCTACTCTGGCTTCCTCCAGCGGTAAGATGTCTGTTTGTCTTATAGTCCAAAGCATTTAGGACATGTCCATTATCAGGTCCATATCCAGTCCCTGTGTCAGGTCCATGCTTCAAAAAGGAGCCACTTAATCTCTTAATTTATCACTGCAGTGCTTTCATTTCATTCTGTGCCATTACCCATTCCCTTTAAAAGCCGGGGGGGGCTTGTGCCTTGTCCTGTCTCCATCTACTTTCACTTTGATCAGAGGCTAGTCACCAGCAACTGATGTCTGATGCAGATTCTGCCATCTCCTCACACCTTGTCCCCAGCTCATCACTTCTAGACGAGCAAAAACGGGATTGTGTCTTTGACTTAAAATGCTTCGCACTGGCAGAAGTTTCTGTAGATATACACTCCTTTCCTTAAATGACAGTCCTCTGGATGCTACATGGCTGTGTCCTAAAGATATAAACAACAGCAATTAAACTAATCTGTCTTGAATCTATGCTGCCTGCAGTTCAGAGATACAGCCCGGTAGATTAATTCAGTCATGTGAGGTGTGCAAACTCAACGCAGTTTCTTGTTGCTTATTTTCCATGCAAGACAGCACTGCATGTATTTATGCAGTGCTGATGCCATTCACATTCACATCTTCAGTGGACTAAGTGGGAGAAGACTGGCAGCCTATAGGTCTGAAACAGCTGGACATGTGGATATATTGAAAGCAGATGTGGCCTGGAATGTCCAACACATGGAAAAGCTGATTGTGCCTATACCTCTACAGTAATAGGAGGTATAACAGCCAAAAGTCTACTCCACAGAGCTGAAAAAAGCCTTCTGGAAACTTGTGGTATTAACACGCTGAGAACAGCCTCCCGCGTCGAACTCTTTTCTGTGGTTTCTTCTAAGCGAACTGTTTCTTTTTTTTTTTTTCTGTTGTCTCTGATCTCTGCACTGCAAACTAAATCAGATTATCAGGCATGAAGACATTGTGATTTCTGCTGTGCTTGAGATTACGGCTTTACAAATGCATTTGCATGTGGTGTCTGCAAATTATCTAAAGCAAAAAACATTTCAGAACTGCTATGATGCGTTTTTGAACCTCATCTTTATTCCAATGATATAATTTATTGTACAGTAGAGTTATGGCACAGTTTTTTTTTTTTTAACACGAGAACACGGACACAGTAAGAAACACGTATGTAAACTCGATAAGAGTTTACCAATTTCTGCAAGATGCTAAAGAACAGGACTCAAGGAAGATCAGTGCTGTATTTATGAACTGACGCACATAAGCTCATAAATACACTGGCGTTCCTGACTGGAAACGCCAGTGCAGACTGGATATAACGTAAATACACATCTGGAGGGCATCTGTATTAGGAAACACTTTGCAGAGCTTCCATTAAACATACAATACGTAGTTTTCTGTTGCTAGGGAATGATGGTGATGTTGGGAAGTAGCAAGGGGTCAAGTCAGCTGTCTGGTTGTCTACGTTATCTGCAGATGTCAAATCAATATAAAAACAGTGTGATTGGATGTGGTAGAACACTGAATTAGGCAGTTTCACATTAAAATTCAACGCTTCTTCGTTGTTGCTTCATTGAGCCAAGCTGAGAGCTGAGCTGCTGCTCACATTAGCTCAGCTTCATCCTCTGATAACTTCAGCTCCGGATATACAACAACTAGAATCCTTCATCCAGGTAAAGATAGCTAAAACCAACCAAGACCCAACAGTGATCATAAAAATCTGGCTTAAAAACGCCATTTTGCTTCTAGCAAACAATCAAAAAGCTGACTCATGGGTAAGAAGCATATGATGCTACTGACCCGCGACGAATTACATAATGGACCATTACCTACGTTTGAATATTGCAGGGAACAAATGGGATAATGTAGCATGAAAGTGTATAAGTCTTGTCCTTTTAAGTTTTGTATTACACTTTTAAGTGGACTTGTAGTTTAATTCTGGCCTTAAAGGATTCAAAGTTCTGCTCTACAGTCTGATCCAATTTTCTTCCCCCTAGTGGTTCGAGCAGCGCGGACCACTGCAGGTATTTAACACTGTGAGCAACTTACCAGGCTCTAAATGGTCTTTGCATCTGGCCATTCAACAGAACATTTTGCCTCAGGATCAGTAGCTGAGCCGAGAGGGATATTTATTGTGATTTGAACATGCAATCATGGAAAACTTATGAGCATACCTCTGCACAAACCTCTCTGTAGACATTAGACAACCAATTTCCTTCTGCTAAAATACTTAGTGCTCCAATAGCTCCGCTGCCTTTGTGTTGATCTTGCTCTTGAGACGCAGAGAAAGAGATATCCATACCACAAATACTGGGTATTGGGCTGTTAACGTTTTTGACTTGAGTTTGGCCTCACCAACACATTAATATTTCCAACACAACTTCCTCAGCAGGGCAGTAGAAGTCAGAAAAACTCTCAAATCCTCTGTTGTAACGATTAACATCTGTGACAATATCATCTTCAGTGACACTGCAAACCGATCTTCAGGCCGCACAGAAAGGGGCGAAGCTGTGATCGAGAAAGTTATTGAATTAGATCATGTCTTTGTAAGCACCCGGCCGCATAACTGCGGCAAGTCTGAGGGGTTCTTTAATAAACATCTTGTCAATAGCTGCGTCGTCTCTGACACGTCATGTCTGAGGTTCATAGATTACCTCACAGTGGCTGTTCGTTAGTTTCCTTGAAGTCACCGTCCAGGCTCACTCAAATCAGCTGACCTGCTGTTTTTTCATTTTGTTCCTCTTACGTAAAGGATCTTGATAAAAGACATCACACTTGGACAAGTTGTGCCGTGCAACCGAATCAGGTGATAGGATGGATTGTTCTCCATCTGTTGTCCCTTTAGACAAAAGGGAAGCACATTTCAATACATGTGAGGATCCAGATCACAGAGATGGCTACTTATCAGTTATTCCATTTCTTGCTAAGAAAACATGTGGTTTACTGATCAGCACATTCACAGAGGATTGTATGTTGCCTTTTGCCTGGTTCTGAATTAAGCAGAGACATTTTCAGCTAAATTACAACAGACATCAACAATGGAAATGTCATTACCCTCCTGATACTCTAAACTCATCCTACCTCAGCTATCACTCTTGTGATTAAAGCTACTCTACTCAGTACTTTTACATAAACAATGGATAGATTTATAATATATATTGTGAAATGAGTGTCTCCCAGTGAGAAACACAGAAAGAATGATCACACAGTTTCCAGTGATACACGTACATACACGTATATGCTGTGCCCAAGTGTCCAAAAATTGCTTTGATAAAGACAAAAAAGAGTTTCCCATGGTTCAGAATTTATTAAATAAAGCCTTTCTAATGAACTGGAAATGGCTTAGATATTTTATTATCATGTCCCTGGCAGAGAAATTGAATTTTTTTTTTTTTTTTACCCATTTATGGCATTTTTGACTCTTTCTTGACTGGCCTGTGGTTTGGCCTTACAACCTCCCAGAGGATGACTGCATTCATTATATTAACAATGAGAAGAAGAGTGGGCAGCCGTAAAGACATCAGAATTTGATCAAATGTTCCAGCCATCAACACCCAAATTATTTGCTGTTTAGTGAGAAGGCTTCATTGTAAAGAGACACAACAGGGGATGCAAATATGAGACAACCACAGAAGTTCAATTACCCTCCTTAATAAGGATATTTTCCATGGCTTTCTACCATGAAACTGTATTCACTTTTATCATGTAAATGCCCTTGGCAGACCTTCTTGCTTGTAAAGAAGAGACTCATAATGGATGTCTTCTAAAATGGATATAATTAACTGACTGCAGCAACACATAAAGAAGAATTATTGTATTTTTTGTGGGTAATTAACGTGTAAGGAGCTGGCAAAGAGCACCAATTAGTGATGGATGGTTGATATGGAGTGAAAGAACACGTTTTCAAATAACAAATATGTATTTTACCACTTTCATAAACCTTCTAATGCAAATATGTTGAAGTAGTTTATGAATTTTAACGTAATTCCAGTTTCGTTAAAGAAAGGAGAAAGGACTTGGATTACCTACATTAGCATAATGTATAGTAGATTTCTTCTATTTAATTGGCATCTAATATTTCAGTGTTTCATTTTATCAAGACAGCAAAATGGTGAAAAGTAGACCAGTTTTAATGTGAGTTTCACACTGAAGGTACTGTAATACCCTTACACTCCCTAGCCACACAGGCACAACAGTGTCCGTCTGTGAAAAGGATTATATTTCATTCACATAGACACATTAATCATGGGAAGGGAATGAAATAAATACATTTGGTCACCGTGCTAAAGCTAATGTTGCAATAATGATCCTTGTCTGTGCAGTTTTCTCTCGTGTGATACTGGACATGAGTAAAAGGAATAGATGAAAACATTCTATTCAGTTCAGAATCGTGACCTGTCAAATGCTTTTACCTGGAAATTCGTCTTTGTTTTTTTTTTCCACATAAAATAAGCATTGTGTAACAGAAATAAAAACTTCACTGAGGCACGTGCTACTCAATACTCCACATGAAATATTGAACTTTCAAAGCCAAAACAAAACTTAGAACCTAGAATACCTAGAATAACAGTCAATTCATGAGCAAAACACCTGATGGATGTGAAAAGGAACTTTGATGTTGATCCCAGACATTGATTCAACAAGTCAAATACAAATAAATTTGCGAATGGCTCTCCAGATTGTCAGCAGAAACTAAAGGTAAGCTCATTCATTTGGATGACATTGAGAATAACTTGTTTTCTAAGAAAAGAGCAATGAGCGCAGCTGTGCAGGTGAATACTGCCACCCAAAGGGTCAGATGACTCATGCAAAGCTTAATCTGTTTGGGCTTTTGACTGCCGGCTGACACAAGACATTAATAATGTCTGTTTAGTGCTAAATCATTACCGACATGCTAACACTTGGTAATAATAAGTATTTAGTCATTTGCTAAAGATCTGTTAGAATTTCCATCTTGAGCATGTTAGCATGACGGTAAACTCCAGTTGAAACTCTTTTTTACACAAGATCAGCTGACTCTTGCAGGCCTGAGCAGAGGGTGGGCATGATGATTCTGCTTTAACAGCACCATGTTGGGTAGGTGTTTACAGGTAGGGGTATTTTTCCACTCTGAAAGATGAAAGAATGGGAAAATCTGAGTGTGTTCATCCAGATGTTGTGTTTGTATCCATTTTGACAGCAGCTAGAGCTCATAAATACCGTGTATCGTTGGACTGGGTGCTAATGCAGATTGTACTGTCTTCTATTGTTTTCTGACCAGTGGAAAGGAGGATTTAAAGTGATATTTGGGGTCATGTGAAGTGGCCAGTTACTGTATACCCAATGGACTGTGCAATAGAGCCTTGTGCTCCCAGTTTAGGGAAGCAGCAGGAGCCAAGGCACAGAGACTGAGTGATGTGCTGCTGTGAACAGGACCATCCAAACACATGTCTTTAAACCATATTCATAATAAAAACAAATATTGTTTTACTTGCTAATTTGTTTTTGCTGCCATCAAACATATTCCTCTATATTTCCAGCGCACATACACTTAGCTCTTTGACAAACTGTGGTTCCAGAAGAAAGGACTGTCAGATGGCTGATATTAACTTTTTTTCAGTGGCCTTTTCTGGTGTCTGAAACACGTTTCTGCAGATGGCACATAACTCAGCTTCTGCCCCGGTGGTCCATGCTGCTTCTCTAAACTGTGAGCACATTGATCCAAATGTCCTCCAGATACTGTAATACAATCACTAAGCCTCACACACACCCAACATCAAATAACTAAAACTATAACCTATTCACATCTTCTGTTCTTCATTTTATCTAGATTCAGAGATGGAATGTTTTCATACTTTCAAATTGTATAAAATAATTTGGCCACTGTTTTATTTGCCCACAAAGAGCGTACTAAATTTCAGACAACATATCCTCGCTGACGTTTATGGATGCACCACACACCAGGAATTAAAAACCACCATCTTTAAAGTCAAGGCGTAGCATATCACCACCATTTATATTTCCCCAAATGCTCCTTTTATGGAGCTATAATTACAAAAATCTCATTTCCATAAATACATCATAAAACCCACCTAACCTTGCATGTGAAACGAATGCTTTGTATTCTGATTGTTGCTGTGATGACTCTGTGCTGCAGTTATTCAGTAATCACTAATACTGTAGGTTATCAGCTTTTTGTGGCCTTCTGGGAATAAACATTCTGACTTTCTATTAGTCAAATAGAACCAGCTTTTTAAACTTTGGGCCCTTTTTTTGGGTTGCTGAATGGTATAGTCATCTGGACAAATGGAATGATTACTTGTGTGTCTGTCTGCTCCTGTGGCTTGTGTATGGGAGCAGGTATGACTAAAATGGTGTCTGTGGCAAGAATGCTGTGGCGAACCACAGCTATGTACGGAGAGGAGCGTCATATAAACACTGTGCCGTTGTTATAATCCAGCTTCATATAATTCAAACAAGACATCTTTAATACTGTATATATTATGTCAGGTTTCTCACTGGGCTTTGAATCAACTGTCTGACTTTCCAAACGGTTACAGACCAGCCGCCTTTACTGTTTTACAAACAACAACCTGTCACTCTTTTTGCCTAAAAAAAAGAAAAAGAAAAAGAAAAAGTAAAAAATATGATGTCTTATATTACATTCTTACATTAGTTTAATTTTAATTAAATAATTTTATTTTTTTTAAGCTCAATTGTCCTGAGCTGAATGTTACTTTAAGTAGAGTTTGTGACAACATCAGCTGCCAGGCAAATAGTTTGGATGGAAATAGTACATTTAAGGACCTACTTGAGAGTGAAAGTGAAATACAGCACTTTGTGCTCATTTATCACAAGTTGAGCTGCAGAGACTGTTTAGATCGGAGCCAGGATTCTTCTCAACATGATAGCTGCTTTATCGACTTGATATAGCATTTTGCTCCTTTTATTTCTGAACTGGGCACATACTTAAGTAAGTAGTTCTCTTCAAACTGAAAGCAGAATGTTACATCCCACCTTGAAGCTTTGCTCAAGTCCAAGTGAAACCAAAGCAAGTTATTTATAAGGAGCCTTTCCAACTGAATATTATTTATAACAAACTGCGAGTTGAATAACTCACCATAAATGCACAGCGACAAATATGGTTTGAATTTAAACATTTAAATTACTCACATGATAGAAAGACCACTCCAAAGAGGAGATGGCTGAAACATATTTTCGATGGTTCACTGAATTATGTCCTGTGTGCTTTTTATGGACCCCAAAAACTTCTTGTTGTGTTCAATATGCACATGGGATACAATTTGGTGAGCACAAAAATCTATTTATATGCATTATATATACAGTAACATACATTTTACTGAATAAAAACTTTAAACCTCAAAGCTTTTTTGAGGTCGCATCGACAAAGATTTTTGGCCATTTGGATTTAGCAAAAATTAGCTGTAAAGCCAAACACAACAAATTCTCAGTGAATTAAGGTGATGCACCAGATTAGTGGGCAAACTGTTGCCTATTTATCAACATTCGCTTTTAACAATTTAGATGGATGACATCAGGTATATTGTGTATTGTGTGTAGTCACACATTGATAATCAACTTCTGCTGTAGCTTTAGAGGAATTACTGGATAAGGGGAGAAGTTGTTCCAGTAATTGCTAAAATAAAGACAAAAGGCATTTGCACATCCTTCGGCAAATTCCACACCGCTGACTTGTCCAATAAAAAAATAAAGCATGTTCTCCTTTCAAATTGCTCGTGAAACACTGCGTCTTCACCAGGAAAAAAAATCTGACCAATACTTTATATATTTTCTTCGTCATTGGATGCATTTCATAAGAGCATGCCCGGAGCTGAATCGACTTCCTCCTACATGCAAATCCGCAGACTGCAAATTATCAAACAATTGAATCAAGTCATCGAAATTTTAACCACAATGCTTTGTTTTTTTTACTTTTCACTGACCCATTAAAGTACATTTTTGTTTGTGTTATCTTTTTTGCAAAAACATAGTTCACATGATAACAAATTTCACAGTATTAGCTGCCAGGTCAGTATAACGTAAACAAGCTGAGTCTGTTTTAAGTCTATATAAATATAGTGCACGTAGATATATGAATGTCTGGAACAGCAGAAGCAATTTTTGGGGGGATTTTCTTCTGTTTTTGTTTTTGTTTTTTTTCCATTGCATAGCAACAATGTTTATTCAGGCGTCTCAACAAAGACTCCCAGAGACCACGCCACACCACTACAAGGAGTCTGTATCCTTTTTGGCTGTGTATTTATATGACTAACTTGTTGCAGCTGTTTGATAAGAAATGCAATTTTATTATGTGAAAACAAAAAACAAAAAACTTTTTTTCACATTCTTCTCTCTGGCACTATATAATAAAGCCTGCTATAAACTAACAAAAATGTAGTTAATTTCCCCAAATCTACAAATCATTTATCATAATATGACAAATTGGATCGTCAGCCTGGACATGTTGAGCCAAGTGAATCATTCAGGTGCAGTGACACACACACACACACACACACACACACACACACACACACACACACACAATAAGACACAATCCGAACATGGTGTTTTTGACCTAAAAAAAACCAAAAAACTCTGACTCCTAGCGATGTTGGAAAAACTGAGAGCACCTATTTAAACATTATTGGCAGAGTGGAAATATTTCATTTGACTTGCACTAGCAGTCAAAAGTTTGGACACACTTTCCTTTTCAAGTATAAGGGATGGTGTGTCCAAACTTTTGACTGATAGTCTAAGTAAAGAAGTCAATCCACTCCTTAACTGAAGATTTAAAGTCCACAGATCGGTTACTGGTATCACTATCAGAATATTTATTTATGTTCTTTTTCTTTTTGCTTCAGTTTGTAACACAACCTAAATAATCCACTTTGGACGATAATAAAGGTTTGTTTGTTCTTTGCAGGATTAACAAACAGCAGATTTTTCTGATTTGTGTGGTGGTGGTACCACCAGCCATACCAGGCATTCCAGCCACCTCCATTCACAAATCCCAATTGGCTCAAGGTTTAAGACAAAACACGCTTAATCGCTGCCAACTCTGTTATGTGATTAAAGTCTGCTGTTCTTGAGACTGTTCCTGTGGTCGGCCCTCTCAGAAGGACACAATATGAGAGCAGGAGGCTCCTTATAAGGGCAAAGTGACTGTGACATCTGAAAACTTCCCATAATCTCCCAGACAGGACTGGTATGTACTTGGAAACATTTATGATTTCCACTTTTCAGCTGTCTTTTTTCATCCAAGCTGGCATGTGTGCTTGTGTGTTGTTTGTTCCTTTTGTACTCACAAATTCTCCGTCATTTCCTTAAGGAGCAGTTATGTCTGTGTGCTCAGTCGTTTTTGTCTGTGGAAATTGAGTCTGCAATTTGTTTATATTAAGAGCATTTTTCCAGCACAGTCACAGCCGATGTCATGGGATTTTTGGTCACTGAATTGCACACTGATTGATTACTGCTCAAACAGAGACATATTCATTGTAATGGCTGTAGATGTGCTGCTGTGGCATTTCATTGTATTGTCTAATGATGATTAAGATGGTGCTTCTGCGTGATCTCTCTCATGGTGTGAGAAAAGTTTTGTCAAAATCTAAACTCTTAATCACAGTCTCACTTTAATCTCACTCATTTATGCTTAGCACACAATGCAGGGAAGCCAAGACTTTTATCATTTGGACTCATCCTCAAAGATAAGCACCCACACACTTGCAGACTCACTGCGGTGAGGATTTGCCACTTTAAAGGCGTGAAGTGAAACATCTGGGACATCAGAGGACAGATGCTCTCTTCCTGGGTTCATCAAGGAAAGAGATCTGTATCACATTTGTGGTAAAATTTGCATCTGTTTGTGTGTGTGTGTGTGTGTGTGTGTGTGGGCTCTCTGAGGTATACTAGAGTTCAGACACTTGATTGGGTTTAGCTGCTGTCAACAGTGCTAACCCACCTCTGGAGTTCTCTCAAACTATCCAACTAAAAACGTAGTTCCCTCTGAGAAGTGAACTGAGATGTTACAGTACTAGCTAATGAAAAATACTCTGGACCTCAGTACACTTCATGTACTTAATGTACTTATGAATCTAGGTATACGATTCCTTCTACTCAAGTACTTCAGACATCTCTAAAGGGGGAAGAAACCAAAAGTTAAAGTGTTTTCAACCAGTCAGAAACTTCGGACATGTCACGGCAGGAAGAGCACAGGTGTAATTAATAACACTGACAGTGGCTGCATTCCATTTAGGTGAGCTGTTTCCATGTTCCTGGCATTGTACATACTGCATCACTGGAAGGGGTCAATGGCCCATTTCATGCAACACAGCCATCACTAATGCTATTATGTATAACACCCAAGACAAGTCGAACTAGCCTGACTGATCTGTGTGTCTCTTCATTGTAAGCACTACTACTTACTCTCCTCTGACTCCAAAAAAGTGTCTATGACACTCGTAGTTTGACGGTGTCATTAAAATGAGGTGGACCCAAGTTTTAACAGTTTTAACAATTGGATGAAGAAGAGGAGAATACGACCAAACCGGATATACTTGGGGACACGTCCTTCTTTTCTCTTTCTCATTCTCTATCTGAGTGCCAGGACTGCGAACCATTAATCTATTTTCAAACGTCAGAACATGAAATTATTGCTAAAGCCAGACACAGCACACGTTTGCACACATATTTTTCTAAATAAAACAGGGGCAGAAGAAGGGAAGAGAGGAAAAAATGTATTCCATGCAAAAGTCCAAAGTTTCACATTCCAGTTATCCCACACTAATTACTGAAATGAGTGAAAAAAGGAGAATTCTGTTGCATTCAAAACGCGTTTATAAACCAAATTATTGCATTATAGTGTGATCAAAGTCTGGAGTCCGAGCAAAAGGACAGAACAAAGTGATATAGCAGATTTAAAATTATTTTGTGTAGTGTTATGCTGGCCACTCTCTATGTCTGTTCTTTGTCTGGAAGAGACTTGCTGCTCAGCCATTTCCCTTTCTCCTTCCCTCCTTCTCCCTGCTGAGGTAAAAATGAGTCACTGAGTCAGCAGCAGCTGCTCTCCGTCATTCCCAATATCGCCCAGGATTCCACAGAGGACCGGCTGCCGAATCGTTACTCTCTGACAACATCACTTCCCCTTTGCCCTTTTATAGGCATTTTCTCTCCTGACATCAAGGCCCGTAATCATGAGATATATGATGATTGGGTTTATGTTGATCCAAAATATACATTTTTTTTTTCAATGGCTTTTTGTTTAAAGAAAGATTTACACTTCAGAAAGTTTACTGCAGAAAATTTATTGTACTGCCCTGACTCAAAAGCAAGTTCATTTCCCCAGCAGACTCCATTGAAGGTGGTCATCATGGAGATCAGTGCCGTCTTTCTCTCATGGCCACCTACATCAGCCGGAAACAGGACCCGACAGCAGGGTGGGGGTTTACAAAAACACTCACTCTGAAGAGACCAAAGCTTTGGTGACTCCTTGAGGACCCCATTCATTATTTTTCATACTGACTTTTCATGAGCTGCTGTGTGTTATATTTGTTAGTCAATATAAAAAATTTTAAAAAAGCCAATAGGAATATGGGGTCAACCTGTTGCCTCATATGCCAGATTGGATTCATTCATTCATTCATCTTCAACCACTTATCCGTTTCCAGGTCGTGGGGGCCAATCCCAGCTCACTCTGGGCGAGGGCAGGGTACAACCTGGACAGGTCGCCAGTCCATCGCAGGGCAAACACACAGAGACAGACACCAACAACCACTCACACTCACACTCAGACCTACAGACAATTTAGTCACCAGTTAACCCAAACATGCATGTCTTTGGATGGAGTACCTGTAGGAAACCCATGCAGGCACGAGGCGAACATGCAAACTCCGCACAGAAAGGCCCCAGGCCGGGAACCGAACCCGCAACCTTCTTATAGTGGGGCAACAGCGCTAACAACAACGCCACCGTGCTGCCCCGACGGAATTTTGAATTGTTATTTCAAAGTTAAAGACAATCAATCAAATAAATGTCAGGATATTATCAAGAAAAACTAAAAATGTCATCTTGCCTCATTGTGCTTGGAAGTTGCCAAACTACATATGATTTATTCGGTACGGCTGTTCTACCATCCTTCCAATAACAAATGAAATTCCAGTGTGGACCGAAGTTTTGGACTGATCCACTAAGAATATCTACGCTGCTAGCATGGCTAATAAAATAACCCTCATGAGGTAACTGCACTGTTTCCTGGAATGGAGGATATGCCATTGGTCAGATTTGTTTTGGAGCTGGAATGATTTCTCGAGCGGATTCTTGCACCTTTTTTTTTTTCTGTTTTACTACGTAGAACAAAAATTAATCATAAAAGCAAAAGGGAAGTGTCTGTTTTTGTCTCAGCTTTTAATCGCGGATGAGTAAATTCCATTCTTGAATGTTTAAACAAAGCTGTTTAGTTTTCCCATTCCAACGGCTATAAGGACAGTCAGGTCTCTGTCTCGCATCATCTCATCTTCCTTCCCGTTTTCCTGTGAAGGGAGGCGTCGTGCTGTGTGCTGCTTATTTGAAGAGGCCCTATGGAATCGGCTGTCCCTTTTATTTTGACCATGATAGTAGGGATGAGAGCTGGAGCCGTCACTGCCCGCTGACAGCTCGCTGTCAGATGGCCCATTGTGCTCTGTGTTTATCCACGGTGCTTTGTGGAAAATAAAGCCACAGCTCTTGGAGACGTCATTCCATCATTTCACCTGTTTTGTTTTCCAGGTGGAGCACTATTTGAAACCCCGTCTCCAAATCTTTTTCTGCACTTTATCGTTCCACTTCATCTGCATTTAATTTCTTCAAAAAAGCAGTGGAAATAATCAAATGTGTTTTACCTTCTGGAGAAAGGGAGATAACAACCTTAGCATTATGTTTTAATTGTAGCTTGGAGCCTCTCGTTCAAACTTCTGGCTTCATTGACTTTGGCGAGCTGATGATGTTTCCGCATTAGAGCACAGGCGCTGTTGTTTTTCAACTCAATCGGAGGTGATGCTGCTCGAAGCAAAGACACTCACCGATCCTAAATGTCAACTCTAAAGATGACTGGGCAGTTTTATTCAACAGATCATCCCTGTCCTCAGGGGACAGAGTGTCTAATGATGGAAAGCTTTGCAGAACCATTTTAACAGAGATGCTATCTTCCAAATAGGGAGTTCTTTACAATAAAATGCAAACTATAGTACCATAACTCTGCTAGTAGTATTCAATGTAAGTGGTAAAGATTGTCCTAATTCAAAAGGCCACCTACACATAAGAGATTCACAGGAAGCAATGTGTGTAGGTGCATGCAGCATGCTGTTTTGAACAATTACACACTGCAGCTTCCTTCACTCTCCTGAGGAAGTGCTGCTAATGCAAATGGAGCCACTTGGAACGTTAAAGAGCCCAGGACCCTCTCTGTATCTAAAAGCACAATTACACCACAGTACAAAACCTCCATATTGATCTGTGTAGAATTTACTGCCTCAGAGTTCCCCACGGTTGTTCCAATTTAGCTATTAACATTGCTAGGATGAGTTTGTTGCAATCCAAAGACTTGAAAAGGGGTTTTGTTACAAACATGGTAAATGTGGGAGTATCTCTCTTGATATTTCACTTGGACGGTATCTTTTTTCTTGTCCGGTCAACATATTCCAGAAGTACAGTGTTTTATCCACTGTTCATCGGGGCCACCTGCCAGGGACCAAATAAGCACACTTACAGAGCACTGAACTGAAGAATAGAAGAAAGAGACGCATATTCAGTGCGTGTTATCGCAGGAACACACACCTTTCCCTAATCACAAAAAGTAATCACTGATGCCAGACACTGTTTTTTTTGGTGGGTTTGGATACCAACCAAGACCAGGAGAAGCTGTAGTGAGTTCGAATCAGGGACAACAATGTCTTTCCTGAGAGGACAGACTTCATAAGGATGTCTTTTATGCTATATTGTTTTTAAATGAGACTCCAAAGCATTGCCATGCTCTGAGCGAAGGTGGATTGTTCTCAATTGTAATTGCTCACCATTAACACAAACGATCACTTAAGTGTAATATATGACTCTGGATGGTTAATTGGGTCTAGCTTTCCTTTTCTAACAGTTACTGATAACCAAGACATTATTGTTGGATGTTGACTAGCGTTGCACACAATAGCCTGATATGGGCTATTACAAATGTTTAAGGGGACTTTTTGTATACTTCTGGGATATAGAGACTGGACACCCCTCCCTGCGTGTGAGCTGTTCTGTGGTGTTTGGCTCCCAAGCCTACATGACACCATGCTTCTGTAGACTGGCCAGACGAACTTTCCCTCCCATTTAACTTTGGTCACTGCTTTTATTATATTCTCACATTCTGCTGCATGGCCCTGATGAGAAAGTGAGCAAACTAGTTCAAGGCTCATGAGGAGAGGAAAGGGAAAGCGTTTTAGAGCATTCTTGGGAGAAAAGGTCTTACTGGAAACTCTCTGCACAAACTTTTGGTCATTTTCTTTCAACTTCCCCTCACCCTAGGTTTGTTCTGTCCAGGGGTTTAATTCACACCCCAGTTTAAATAGGCTGCAATAACAAGTCCAAAGAGACCAGTAAATAAAGGAGCCGACACAAGCTGAGCTATGGATCTTGCACAACCACTGTCAGTTAGTGCTCAATCGTAATTTAGATTAGCACAAATAAGACCTCAGGGCTGTAGAAGAAGCCTCAACATCTGCAGCACTCCTCCTCTCTTCCCATCTTCTCAGAAAATATGGCCATCGGAAACCCCATAGCTAAAAACACCTTCACCCCATCATCTGGTCCTCTTTAACACCCGGCACAGGACCCGCCTGCTTGGGCTCTTTATTTGTGTGATACTTCAGCTGGAACTAACAACTGAGTTTTCTTTTTTTCCACCACTATTGGACCAATTTGAAGGAAATTCAGTCTTTTTTTTTTTTTTGTCTGCCACTTCATAAAAGAGTCAATTCTTTGCTTTCCAAAGGCAACATTCTGCATGTGTTGGTTCTCGTTAGAGCTGACAGAGTCATGCCCGTGACACTGATCAATATTAAAGAAGAGTATATGGTATCAGTGAATTGCTCATCACATTCCCAGGCATCTGTTTGTCATTTTTGCATGTGCATCCCTCAGAGAGTTGTGTCCACAGACTGTTGCTATGCAGAAAAGCTGTGTATGATCCCTCAGCTGACCGTTGGGGGAGCTCATCTAATCTGGCACCAGGTCAAATGGCAAATTCAATTCCACAGAGGCCCGTGGGAGTGAGAAGGGGGATGTGAGGACACGATGAAGACTGCTTTAAGTCACGCAGCACAGAGTGAATTGCGCCGCTCTGCAGGGCCGGCTGACTGACCGACTAGTGTTTGGATCCGTCGCAGTCGTGGAAAAGCTGGAATTCTGAGCCATAATTGGCGAGACACACAACATGTGTGCACTTGACAGGAGGGTGTGCTGATGAGCCCACACACTTGTGAAGTCAAAAGTCACATTTGCAAATATATGCAGACACACGTACAGCAAAAAAAAAACTATTCTGACTGATGATCCTTTTGAAATGTGGCTTCAGTTAGGTTTTTTACAACCTGCGTTTATATAGCAGAATTTTATGAGGCTCATTTTTGTCTTTAGAGAAGTGCATTTTTAGATTTGAAAGGAGATGCATTATGTGGATACATGGAGCAGATAGAGGAAAAACTGATCCAAAAAGTGGAATATACCACCTTAATACAGCCATAAAACCAAATTGGACACAGAGAGAGGAGAGAACTGCATTATATGAAAAAGTTGAATGGCCAACTTTTTATCTCTCCCATCATTTTCTGAAGGTATGGGAAAGTCTTTTTGGTGTATTGTTTGTTTATGTTTATATTTTATATGAAGCAGTTACTTTTCACTTCTTGCACATCTTCGTGTCATCATGTGCATCCCACATGATATATCTTTATTGCTTAAAAGGCAGCTGTGGAATCAACCTGTTTCTTTTCTCACAATAACCAGATGCCCAGAAGTGGAAGGCAGACATCAGATTATTAAACCTCATGCAATCTTAAAAAGCGGGAGTCCTACTGGTGCAGACTGCTGCGTCTGGGACAAATGCTCATTGACCTTTGAGATAAAGTGAAACAGATTTCCAAAAGCACGGGCAAACAGTTTCATCACAATACCCTTTGCAATTTTCTTTTGAAGACAATTGCACTAACCACAGCAGGAAGGACAGCCAGCGTCCCTTTCCAAAACTATTTAATCTTGTTCACTTATAGGCTGGAATGCGGGTGATAGCCATGGGTAGGCAGACTGGGAAGTCTTAAATCACCAACAGAAGTTTGTTTCTTTTCTGCAGACTCATGCTTTCTCATGCCTTGGCTTTATATTATTTGGTAATGCAGAAGGCAGTCATGATCATCAGTCACTGGTCTTAGAGCTGCTCTAGTGAATATATTGCTCCTGATAATGAATTAAATTACCATGTATAATATACAAGGGATCACTCATAGTGATAGTGAATGCCTTTTTTGGTTTCAGGGTAATGTAGCAAACCGTTTTGATTGAAACAGGCAGCTGATTTTAAACAAAACATTCAGAAACATACCATGTCTTGCCTGCCCAACACAAATGGCTTACAAACCTAAAATATGATCCATCATTTGTTTGAAACTTTTGCTGTAATAATTATCTACTGCAGGTGCAACTGCCTTTAACTTCCTCCGTGCAGCGTGTCTTTAGGAAGTGCTCATAATTTACATTTGTTAATTTATTCCAAAAATGTTTTGGCTACTTATCTGAAAATCACAGGCACATAAAAATTACGTCATTTCTACATCTATTTACATTCCAATAATTTAATAAGCCATTGTCATGTACTTGATGATTTTGGAGCAAAGCACACTGTATTTTGGTCATCCACCCATGAATTCCGCATTGCATATGGTGGACTTCTGTATGAAAATGTTGTGTTTCATAACCTAGTGAGTCTGATCTAAAGAGTAAAGAGTGCAGACGATTGGGATCTTCATAGCTTTTGATATTTGGATCCTCTTGTTTGCTTTGGCCTGGTCTATGTTAGAGAGATCAAAAACGTAGAAGCTGACCAAGTCTCTATCAGATAAAGGGGCCTGAAGGCCCGAGGACATTTCAGGCACATGTGGTCTCCTCTGCAGGGTTAAGCCCTGGGGAATGAAGGAGCTGAAGATAAGATCATCCAGAGAATCAGGGGTCAGAACCTGTTAAATGCAATGCCTGTTATTAAACTATGTCAAGTATTCTTTGGCCATTATAATTACATCCCTAAATATCAATTTGGTTCTAAAAAGAATCACTTGATTGTGTCTTTTAATTTAGTTCAGATTGTTTCAACAGGTGGGCACATCTTTGTAATGCAACCACCTTTTCTGCTTCTGTTTTCTCCTTTCGCTTCTGGTCATCACGTGCTGGACACGTGTAAGTAGCTTATGGGTTTTGGAAAACAGATCAGATCTGCAAAATTGTCTCCAAAATATGTGCAATTATATTTAGGATACAATCCAAACTCGCTGCTACCTTACCAAAACACAAACCTACTGTTAGGTCTGCGCTGGTCTCTGTCCACATGCTAATGTTTTATTGAAGTGACATCGGAGCAAATGGTAGAACACGTTTGAGGTAGCAGGAAAAGGCAGCAGGCTGCTATGGGGCTGTATATCCTATGTTGGTTTAGGTTTGGTGGGAGAACAAATATTGAAGTCAGATTTTAAAAATGAATTTTGTGCGCCTCTTTTTTTCTGGAGAGACGGTGACCGCAACATCCCTCCCTCTCTCTCTCTCTCTCTCTCTCTCTCTCCCCCTCCCTGCAGCTGTGAGGCTCTCTCTCCCTCTCAGCCACAGAACATCAGCCTCACTAGACATCTCGTGTGACTTCTGTCAGCATGGTCATTAAGTCTTTCAGTCCGGGTCTGTTTAAACAAGCTCCTCTGGTGGCCAGTAGCCACACAAAACCAATTCCCAGCCATGGGATGATTTGCTTCTCTCTGCCCACATTCATGCCTTGGTCCATTTAATGGGTGGTCAAACATACTTATTGGAAGGTAGAACAAACACTCCAGGCCATGCTTTTGTTAGCTGCCACGGCTGCTTGCAATAGTACAAAAACTGCATCCACCTGCTGTTATTGGCTAAAGAGAACATAATATACTGTCATTGTGTGTGTTTTAATTTGCTTCTGTGGATTTGGACTCAGCTCTGAGTGGTGACTTTGTGATTTGACCTAAATATAACATTTTATCAGTTACAATTATTTACTGTGTTACCCATTTTGGCTGCATACTATACAACGCAAACACAATTGCAAATTAGCGGTAAACATGAAGTAGAGCTGAGGCTCATGGGAATGTCACAGCCAATATTGTACCAAGCTGATGGTAAAATAAGGGATTTGAGGGGATTACAATCATCCTAACAGTACCAACCACATCGAGGCAATAGATGAAGAGTCAGCCACCATCATCATCTTCTAGAGGCCGTGAGGGTCTCTGTAACAACTTCATGGAACCCCATGAATTAAGTTGTTAAGATACTTTTAGCTGTATCTATTGGTCCAACTTTACAATCCAGTGTTATTAACGTCTAAAAACATTTCATCTAGTCATTGCAGATTGTGAGACTGAACCCTAAAATAGAGCTGGCTATTTTTGTACACAAAAAGGCTGTAATTTCCTGTTCTTTAGTCATATTCTAACGGAGCCATGGCACTGAGTTTAATTCCTCAATCTGAGCCAGATCGATCCAGATGTTCCAGATTCAGAGGCATAAGGTATCCTCTTGGGTCTAGACAGGGGACATACCTGTCTGTCTGAGGCAAAGCGTAGCATGTCATCAGGCCAAGGACATCAGCGTCCACTAATGACAAATACATCTGTCATCGCTGGGCAAATTCTCTGAATACTTTGTATTCCATGATGTGAGACATCTGTGTTTTTGTAGCAAGCCAGCGAGTCCATCCCCATCCAACAAACTGGTGAAGGGGAAAGGATTTTTTATTTTCAATGTACACTGGAGAGACAACCCATTCATTTGGATTTTTGAGTTCTCCGTAAACATTGGAAACCAACCTTACCGTCAGTAAGACAGTCTAGCATGATCCCACACACAAAAACAACACTGGACACTGTCTCCTCAGGATGATTACGTTCACAGCCTGAAATGTGGCTTTGAGGACAGAGATTGCGCTGCTCTTGGTCTGTTTCTGTTTTATCCTTTTGCTTGGTTACAAACTTGCCTTCCTGACCCTTTTCAGTCAACGTGTCAGCCAAACCCAGGAGCTGCTACAAAGTGTTGGAAGCCATCTGAGAATGAACACGCTGCCATCCACACCAGAGAAGGCCACACCATGAACTTAACTTTTCTTATCCACACAAGTGGATAATAAAAAAATACAGTTTTGACCACATTCTTTGACACTGCTTTCTGTTTGCAAGTGATGAAAGATGGATCACTTTTAGCTACCCTGCCGGTAGCATTGTGGATACCACTTGAGTTCCTGAAGATGGATCCCACATAACTCCCACTGGGAAATGAGGTGTTGAAATAACGTCTTATAACTAGAGTCAGCTTATGCCCTTGTCATAACATTCTTACAGAGCTAAATGTTTTCCTTTGGCACTGTAGGCATTGCTTACTGCTGGGTGATTGTCATGTCAAATAGTGGCAGTAGGCATGTGTTTAAAAGGCTCAAAAGGGCTTGTGGTTTCCACCCCTCTGTTTGATTCCCGATGTGAGAAGTGTGAAGTAAGGCCTCTACACGTGCCGGGCAGGCTGAGAACACTCCAAGTCCTCAGATTTGTTGTGTGACATTTCCAAAGGGGTAAGAGTTGAGACTTTCAAATGCAAAATCCATTATGGCCATTAATCACGTCATTCACATCTAAATGGTTTTAAAACCCGGAGCTTTCTTGCGTTTACCATTCCTGTAAAATTCTGGACATGTCAATCACCCGCTGACCTTTCCTTTGCTAGGGATCAGATCTGAAGTGCTGATAGTGATGGCTTTGGATGGACTGGAAAATATAGAGGGGGGTTACTGACACATAGCCTGTGCTTTAGAGCAGTGCAGCTCGAACAATGGAAAGAGATAAACAAGAGCATTACATTATTCCCAAAAGATTCAATAATTAAATACTGTTATTTGGAGCCAAGTGTGAGAACATAACAGTAATCTAAGAGCCAGACACCAGTATAATAGGCCTGGCATTGTTTTCGACAACATACTGCAATCTGTGAGGGCATTTTGTTAGCTGTGCAATTTGTGTTAACAAAGCAGGCATGACGGAGCCGGAGATTTCAGCACTTTATTGAGTACTATCCTCTTGACTTGATTTTGAGAACAGAGCAAAATGTCTACAGCTTTGGTCTCTTTGTGGCCACAAAATAGGATGAAGGTTCACAACGAGACACAGACAGACACATTCTTTTGTAATGCATGTAACAATACATAAACTAGCTCATTTCAGCACAGTGGGCCATTCTTCACACTCAGCCACTGGCAAGGAGGCTGACATCACATTTTGTTTCCCCAAACTATGCAGACAGCTGAATGAGATTTTTTTTCAGGATTTAACAGACCCTAACATGGACTTCTTGAACCAAGTGACATGCCACAGTTCTGCCTGCCAATGGCAGGAGATGTAGTAGCATAACCCTGGTGTCGCACAACTCTTAAGGCCTCTCAAGTGTTGAGGCTCAAAGTTAATGAGTTGAATCCCCGTCCCCCGGCACATATCTAATACTTTCCACAGACTGAGAAGTGATCAGAATGGGCTGTTGTACCTTTCAAGAGCAGCCTTGTCTGCATGCAGAATAAACTGACTCCTGTATCCTGAAGTTCTTCTGCTCAGTGTGGAAGATGAATGACTTAAAGAGACGACAGAAGAAGACAGAACATTGGGGCCCCAATCCTTTCACTGTTAGTACAATACTAATTAGGATTTACTTGCCAGGTTAAACATGAGTAGTTAACCTTATGTCTGCCTGATGAATAGCAGCATTACGACTCTGGATGGATGATTGCAGAAGCAGTGCTGCTGATGCTTGAACACTCCAGTTTTGAGTTGCCTGTTTATGTGCTTGTGGTCAGAACTGTACGAATATTTTTCCATCTGTAAATAATCTGACACAGAATATAAGATTTACGGGGCGAAGATTGAATCCTTTTAAGCAGCTTGATCATTTACATCACTGCCTGAAGAACCTTCACAGAGCCGTCAGATCGTCTAAAGGTCCATTTCACCAAAGTCTGTGGTCATTCTTCATTGTTTTCAACCAGATGTCAACAGCCACTTTAAATATATAAAAGAGAATATTGTTGATATTTTCAGTTATTCATCATTCAGTGAAACCTGCTAATGATTCAATCAAACTGGTAGTTTGCATTCACCCTTGTCTTGAAGTGGACCGTTCAATCATTTCACTCAAACATCAATTCAACAGTTTTATCAGCACTTTTGGCTATTTTAACTGCTATTTATAACTTGTAGCTAACTTTTTTAATCTGGTATTTATAACTTTTAGCTAAGTATTTTAACAATTTAACTAATGGTAACCATTAACTATTACTTTTAGTTGTTTTGTTTACTTTTAGCTACCTGCTCACCATTTAAGCCATTAATCATACTTACTGTTAGAATTATCTACAGCTAACTATCTTTACCATTTAGCTCACTATTTAATTTTCGTTATTCATTACTTTCATCTAACTGTTTTTAGGCTGAAGGGTGATCAAGGGGCAGCACTTGATTGCAGGGTTAAATTCATCCATTAGGGAGCACTGCTTCACATCATTGGTGTAAGGTTAGCTTTAAAGGCCGATAATCGCAGACAGTCCATTTGCTTAAGGTCACTGCAGACTTGTCTCCTTCTTATATTTATGTGTACACTGTGTGCTCTAGCTGACAGGATTTGAATTGTGACTCCCTGCTGTGGTTCATCAGTAAGGATTCTTGGACCTCACTTTTGAAGTTATTTTGACTCAAAATAACCTGATAGGCCTGTCACACATATCTGCAGAAATAATACACATTTTATTAAAAGGCCCAGTCTGATCTACTTCACCTTTTCTTCTGGAGAAAATTAGTTTTGTATTTCTGCCATAAAGGCTTCCTTCAGCCAGGGGTCTATCATATTTACCTCAGATTTACAGAGGCAATATAGCGTACTCTCAATGTACACACCACGTTTCTGCTAATGCCACACTCTAAGTCCCTGTAAGCCATTGCGGTGTTGATGTTGAGAGTGCAGTTATGGTAACATTGTGTAGTGACGTTCCTGAACAGACTGTACTTGGCTGTTTGTCTTGGTGGTGGTCTGAGGCTGCTTAATAGTGCTTTGGTTCTGGAAGAACACTGAGCTTCTGGATTGATTAAATATCCATGAAATCCAGCATCTGAAGGCCTTAAATTCATTACACATGTCCCTGGTCTCTACAAGTTTAACCCTACGATCAAGTGCTGCCCCTTGATCACCCCTGGAGAGAAATACCACACAGAAACACTGTCTTGTCCCCTAAGTGAGTTTGTTGAGTGTGAGAGATGCTGGAGCCTCATGAAAGTAGATAAATAATGTTGGTAAACCGCAGAGCTTAACTGTATTGAATTAAAGATGTCTTATGGCTTTTTGGTGAATAGAAAGAGAGATTTGCTACTCAGTCTTGCATGTGGTTCATTACTTTTAGGGTTTATTGAGCGATAAGCTTCTGAAAGGATAAATAGCTGTTGATGTGTCTCAAGTGGGAAAACCGTGTGGTCATGTCAAGCTCTGGGGATGTTGGGTAGTCCGACCACACAGCAGGTAAATCCGTCTAATATTGACAAATCCCATTAAATATAACCCACATTCACATCAATGTTAAAGAAGGCACCAATGTGACAGCAGAACTGGGTATTATAGCTGTTATTAATAAGCTTTGTGTCTGCAAGCTTGAAGACACAATTCTTTAAAACAATCTAACAACTCTGCACTCTGCCTTACCCTTAAAATAGCTCAAAATAGATAAACTGGCAATCTGTAGCATTGTTAAAAGAATCAGATCCTGTCAACAAGCCACAATTCCACAAACCTGCTGTGCCGCTATCACGGCCGATAATAAACACGTCGTATTTCAGCAACAGGCATATGATCTAAAGTGACATGTTATTTTGTGCTTGCACTTATTTTCCTGGATTGCAATCAATATTTTCTTCTCTGGGTTTTAAGAAAATCACATGAACTAAAGAACAAACAGTTCGTGTGCCATGTGACGTACTCATTATTTAACACAAGAACTTTCCGTCCAATTTTACACTATACATTGTACATAGATGAGTAAGTGGAAAATGACCAGATTTTATTGGACTATAAATGTGGTCACTTGCAATTGTTAACAAATACAGTCATTAGAGGCTACAGCCTCTCCTCTCCTCCTCTCTCTTTTGTCTCTCAGTGGGAGATGACAATATACTCAGTACAGCATGAGCAGGTCAGAGGTTGGGAACTCAGTGGTGTGGGACTGTCTGTCAAACATACTTTCACAACCATAAGGCTGTGTGTGAGTGGCAGTTAGCAGTGAGTAGGCTCACCAAAAGCATGTGAGCATGATCACTGTATGCTTTGTACGTCTCTGTCCTCTGGCAAACACCACTGTGCTGTTGGGCGTCACATTCAGAGAAGTGTGACAACTCACCAGATTTATTGACATGGCAACTACCTCTTATGTTCTGGCACATGTTGACTCAGTACAATTTGCCATATTTTATCACTTACGGTTATTTTATGTTTACTAAAATGTGATTAACTTGTCTCCTGATAATGCATGTGCTTTAAAAATGTCCAATTACATGTTAACTGATGTGTCTGGTGTTAATGAATCCTTGGTTTTGTATATGTGGACTATGTGGTGTCAACAAAATTGTGCAAGATAATTACACTCTGGTGCCAAGAGACAGTTTGACACCTCAAACCACAGACACATACAGTTCTAACTGGGTGTAGGCCAGTACTCATCAGGGGCAGCATCCTGTTATTAGGAATTAATACGACCGTAGTGGTCAGAGTCATGGTACGAACGCCTTCTCTCTCTGCATGTGCCCAAGCCACAAACATCTCTCAGTTACATAAGAGTCTTTTTTGTGCAAGTGTAGACTTCCATATGTCTTTTTGTCTCTTGACGGCAAATCAGATGAACAACAAAATGAGACTCTAATATCCTGCAGGATTAGCCAAGGGAGAATCTGTCATCTCAATAGAGTGATAAAGACGAGACCTGATCTCTCTAAGTTTATTTCCAGGATTATGAAAAATGAAAAATATACTCTGAAGGGAATGGGGCCTGGTGTTTGCCAAAGTCATGCTGTTTTTGTCTATTGCCGGTGGACTAATTATACAGCGAGGAACAAATCTACGTCTAAAGTAAAAAAAAAAAAACAACTTAAGTTAGACTGCAGATTGATGAAATCACTGAAATGCATCCAGATACGCTTAAAAAGCAGAATTTAATCAATACGTAAAATGATTTTTGATGTCAATGGTACAAAACATTGCTTGGTAAAACGGAAACTCATCATGTACACTTAAAGTGGATGATCATCATATGTAGCGATGGTCCTTTGATTGGAGGATTTGATTGAAGAACACAACAAAGTGTCTTAATAGATTTGTGAATATCAAGAAGGAAAAAATGTATATATTTTGAAAATCATTGCATTATTGATGTGGTGCAGCAAAGTGTGTGTTTAAAGTTCACAGTGCATTTCCTGAGCTGATAGTTTAAGTATACAATCTTCAGAACCAGGCAGAGAAGCCATGTTTTTCCTTTACCACCCATATGTTGTCAATCACCCTCCCATACTGGAAGACAGAAAAGGCTTTGTTAATACTTTAGCAAGACTCATTTTCCATAAAGTATTTTTTTTTTCCATGTTTACTTTGTTTGTGTGCCTGTGTTCCTACCTGATCATCAGAGACCTGCTCCAAGTAAATATGAGTTTTGTTGACCACTTGCATGCGGGTGTAGCCATAGTCTGTGCTGCGGAAGGCACTCCATTCTTTGGGGTTTGGATTGAACCTGTCAGTTCGCTCTCTGCAGCCCTGCAGGGGAATCAGCAGTGACTGAAGTCAATCTGCTTGCAATGAACCTCATGCCTTTCTCATACTCTGTCCACAAAGCCCTGTGTGACATTTACAATTGTGGTCGTGCCTCGGTGTGAGCCCGGCCGGCTTTCGATACGCTGATGACTAATCCCTCTGTGGCTGGATGACAAAGCATGCCCTGCACTGCTCGCTACCACATCACAAAACACTTCACCAGAGAAACAGCTGGTACTAAACTCCTGTGGCTGTCTAGCTGCTGCACACACAGGCCTGTGTATAATACATAACATTGTTTCTGTTGATGTTATTGTCAATCTGTGCATTGATCTTTGTCGGAAAACATTAACAGTGAAGCAGTGATATGAAAGTACTTACAGCAGAGCCGGTGATAATATGAACAGGACCTTTGGGGTTCACATAAGGCTGCTCTTTGCTCCCATTGTAGACCTACGGAGAGAAGCATACCTAGGCTCTTCAGCTGATCCAAAACAGAGGCTAAAAAGATCTAAAAAGACTTTTGGTTAATTAGATAGTATTATAGCTGACCTTATCACCATAAACAGGCCAAAGCCTCTCGTATGTGTGCTCATGTGCCCACAGCTCCAGATCCACTCCTGTGAAAGAAATGATAGTCAACACTCTTGTATAGAAAAAAAGAACTGCCCAAACAACTTGATGAAACACATCTTGCTGAGTTATCCATTATTTCTCAGATCCCCTGCCCATTTAATTTTGAAATTTCGTAGCAATCATCAAAAGCTTTAGATCAGAGCAACCAAAAAGTTCAATGTCCTACCACAAGTTAAATAATGAAACGAAACAAACAAAGGTCTAAGAAATGTAATACAGGAAAAACATTTGGAAAAGGGCTGATGGGATATCAGCCAGACTGAAGGCCTGCTTTTTTACTAAAGGATGTTTTCTCTGCTCTTTGCAACTGTTAGGACATTAGTCTCTGTGAGTGTGCAAATTTGTGATCTTAAACACCCATTAGCAGCACACAGCTGTTGGTCGAATTGTGAGCATACCATAGCGGTAAAATAGATCCTCTAGACCAGGAGCTGGTGGTTTGGTGTCTTTCCGTCCCAGTCTGACCTGAAATATAGAGGAACAACAATGACATGAATAGGCATCAGTGACTGAAACGCAACCCGCTACCTGAACCAGTACCTGAGGACCATTGTGGCCATGCCAGCCTCTTTCAAAACAAAGCCAAATGCTGAGAGGAGCTATTCTAACTGGAAACTATTTGGTCAAAATTACAGTGATTATGAGAGCATACTCAATGTGCTTATGGGTTGTGATGTGGACTGGCCAGCATGCAGCACCCGTGTCATGTCTGCTAAAGGGGGCCAGTTAAAGTGTCAGCCAGAAAATAAAGCTTACAAATACCTTCATACAATGAAATAAAAGCTTTAACAACAGAGATGGGCTTTGCTTTGCACAACTGATGACAATGAAAATTAAACTATGAGTCCTCATTACATAATGTCTACGGATATTATATAATTCTCTTTCTTAGCCAAATTAAATAAGTTCAAGTCGTATTACCAAAATGATGCTAATTATGGTTTGCAAATAAAATGTCAGCCAGTTCTGAGTGAGAAAGTGACAGGGAGAGCGAGTGGCACCATTTTCCCTCACTCAGCCAGACTGTAAAGCTGCATTTCCATTCATATCTAAATAAGTCTATGTCTCAGAATAAGCTAGTTAGAAATTAGTAGTTCGGGTAACTATGTGCCTCCAGCAAAGAGTATTTGTAGATGGGAATTTATGTTTTTTTCTTACATAGGAGTTAAACCTGGTGCAGTCATCCTGGTCATCATCAGAGCAGTACATGGGTCTGTGTCCCATGGTGATGATCCACGGACGCACTGCTCTGTTTTCTGGCCTGTTGGCCTCCTATATTATGAGGACAAAGAAGTTAGTAAACATACTTATTAAAGATTGGCAGTTAAAGAAAGGGAGAGACAATTTAATTTGAGGCAGAATGACAAATCTGTAGATCTATAACAGAGAAAAAGAGAATGAGACTTCTTTGAAAGATAATTGTACTGAAAAGCAGAGGCAGAAAGCGTGGGTGTGGGAACAAAGTAGAGCCTTTAGTCATCGTGAGTGTGTAATTGGTGTGGTCATTAACCTCCAGGTCCTTCTTCAGCCACTCATACTGCTTGAAGAGGAGCTCCAGGCCATATTGGATATAGAAAAAAACCTCAGTGGAGAGGGAGATGATGTGCGCAGACCCCACGTTCCAGCTGCAGACACACATTATTTAAATTACGCACAGCTTCCATCCAGTACAGGAAGCAAGAGAGCAAGAACAGGGCTCACTTTAAACTCCAGAATGTGTGAAAAACTCTCCAAAAAGCAGACGTTTTGTCCCTGTGATGCTGATGTTAACCACAGATGATTCATTAACACACATTTTTGTTTCCAAATCATTTCATCTCACAGGAGTTTTAGGCAAGTACTTTTAACTTAACATGAGGAAGAATGGAGCAAAAAGATCTTACAGTACAAATCATACACAGGACATTAAAAGAGAGGCATGTGCTCTGTACATGTGTGCTGTACGTTTCCAGTAGCAGTTAAGGGATTTCATCGTATCTCTGGTGTTCTTCCCTGCCTCCTCTGTTCCTAAATGTGCACATGAGTGAAAGGCTTCCAGCCAGTAGGGCTGTCTGTGTCTGGGCCCAGGGAACAAGGAGTGGGCAGCTGGCCTAAGGACTAGCAAGGTATCATCTTACTGTCCGAGAGAAGGAGATTCTGAAGTTGGCAGTGAGACACCTGGTCACATGTATTACACCTTTGTGTTCTTCCCTTATTCCGGAGATAGGCGAGGCAATCAAACTAAATTTAGAAAATACTGCTAACTTCTGCTCCAAGTATGTGTGGGCTGCCCCTAAAAGCTCATTAATGTTTACAGAAATAGACTAGGAAGTTACAAATGATACCTCTTATGGGGTCTCTACCGGAAAATAAACCATTTCTGTCCAGCTTTCTGTGCACAGCCAACATTCACTTCTTTCCATCTACTGACTACAACTGCTTATGTTTTGTTTTTGTTTGTTTGTTTTTTTTTAAACCTGCTTTAGCCAGTCAAAACTGATCAACTTAATCAGATAGGATTGTGTTCTTTTCCCTTACCTATACCACAGGCTCTCAGTCTGGCCTGGCATACTGAAGCGATTCTTGTAGTTGGAGAAGTTACTGTGAACAAAAAGGATTGGGAGAAATGTGATTAGATGAACTGACTCACACAGTCTACATTTCTTGAATATCTAACACAAAGCAATAATCTCACAAACTGCCACTCTATTATTTTGCGGCGCCTACAGCACCGCTAAAAAAAACTGCAATCCATACAGAATATACTTGAGATAATTCCAAGTTTTGCTATAAAATGTGACTGCACTTTCTTTTCAGACAGACTTCTTAAAATAACTGTATTTTACTGTCCTTTTTCAATTTTGACTTGGCAGAAAATGCAGCACACTATATCATCATATAAGATGGCCATCAAACTGCGGTGGTGAGTTGTGCTTATAACTTTGCCATCTTCAGATATTCTGAGAAACCATACACTTTGCTGTTGCCAGGCTATCAATGGCTGCCCTTCCAAATTAAAGGCTGTAGAAAAACATGGATGTAGCCTGTGTGACATCACCATACACGGGGTGTTTTGAAGGTTGAATCTTGGTCAGTTTCTGAAGCCAGATAATCAAAATCTGGGCGACATTGGGGAGCCCTGGGTGGAGCTGAAATGGGATGAGTAAGTAAAAGCCACCATCGCTGATTGTAGTACACCTGTCAATCAAGAGAACTGGCCTCTAAATATACCTTTGCTAAAACCATGAAATTTTTTTAAAGAAGACTGCAATTTTAAATTCAGCAGTCAGTAGTGGGATCCCATTCTAAGGCACTTACAAAGCGGTTTCAGCATTGAGTTGTGGTGATTCCTACTTGATCCAGATAAAGCAGAGTGCTTACAGTGATCAATCCACCACAACACTTATTGTATGTAACATCGCTACCACAATTACCACCGCTACAACTACATGAAAACACAGACACATCCTTCAAATGCTCAGGACAAGCTGAAAGGCCACTTTAAAATGGCCATGTCGAAATATCACAATGGGTGCACCATGCAAAAACGGAAAAATGCTTTCATGGAAAGTTGTTCCTGATGCCAATTTAATTGGCTCCAGAACAAAAGCAGGAGCCAGTCTTTGCAATGGGCCATTAACTAAGCGATGGGAATGATTGTTTTCTTATCTTACGTAAGGAAAAAAAGGAAAAAAAAGGTTATATTTTGAACAGCAGCCGGGGCAGGGTGGGACGGTTCATATCCCTCCGCTCACTGGGTCAGTGTTGAATTAGGGGTAACTAGAGAACAGTAGGGCCAGAGGTCAAAGGCAAGGAACAGGGAAACCAAGGCAAGATCGGAAACATTTGCCAGCCGAAGCGGACTAAAACTAATGACCTGTTTCTGCCATCATTTTCAAAGGTTCAATACCAAGGGCCGATAAAAGAAATTGCCTATAAGCATGAGTGTGAGTGTGAATGGCTGTCTGTCTCTGTAAGTCGTCTGTGTCTATGTGTCGGCTCTGCGATAGATTGGCGACTTGTCCAGGGTGAATCCCGCCCTCACCAAATGATACCAAATGAGGTTTGCTTTAGCACTCCACAAAGTAGAACTGGAGGATGCAATTTATTGAAGTTCACATAGAGCCAATAGGATGTGATCTGCTCCTGTGAAATCCAACTGGGGCATGAAGTCATAACACTGAACCAGGAACAGTTATAAAATGAGTTTATAGTCCCATCTTGTGGCTACCAAGGGAACTAGCAAATATTTAGTGGGACAGTACTTCTAGTAATGAGCAATAAACACTCCATTTTCATTTGGTGAAATAATACACATAGCTGCTTGGAATCCAAACAGATATAACCAGGCATCTGATGAAAAGGATTTTGCCTGGAGAAATACAGTCAACCACAGGCCAAAGGCTTTCATTTTGAGGCTCAGATGCGGAAAATCTGATCAAATACAAATACGATAAGCTTATATTTGTTCCATTAAGATGTGCTGTGAAGTTACCACGTAACAAGTGACTCATGCCGTATAACCCTAGGCATGCTCATTTCCACGTGTTGCTTTTCTACTAAAACAAAGTCAAGATAGAAATCTGGTTGTTGTTAAATTGAATGAGGAAAGCCTGAGCCACCAAGATTTTTTCTCTTGATTATATATTTTCATCATCTTATTACCACTTGTAGTTGTCAAGGGGCATATTACTAACTCATATCACTGGGCTTTGTTTCAAACAATGACAGTGACTTCCCAGTTTGCCCCAGGACCTGATGAACCACACATTGTACTTAGGGGACAAAGAGAGTTTTGATTGAGGCCTTAGCATCTTCTGTGGACCCGCTGTTCTCATACTGCTGGAATGCTGACTGAAAACGTTTGTGGTCAGCACAGTTTCAGTTGCCTTTTACCCATTAGGTTTTGAGGTTGGAAAGAGAGAAGACCAGAGAAGTATAGTGAGAGGGAAGCACAACAGACAGCAAGGAAGAGAGACAGGGGCCAGCCACTGGGAATATTTGGATTTTAAACAACACCGCAGAACAAAACACACATTTAGGTATAGGAGAAGGCGGGAAGAACTGGATTGGTGGTTATGTAATGCAGCAAGCTCGTTCTTGATATCAGTTTCTAATGTCAAGATGCAGTGCCAAGAAAAAGAGACTACTGTTAGCTACTCCTTAATGAGGAACAGGCAGCGGTCACGTTACACATGGCAAGGCCAGACGAGGACTGTCTGTACAGTAAAGCAAGTAAATATTATGGTACAGAATCAGGCACCAAGACTTTTTAAAAAATGCATAAACACACTGAACCAAGTCCTGCAGATGTTCCTGGAATTCAACAGACAGTAGCTGCTGATCCTCAGGATAAAAAGCATATGAAGGCTGCTGTAAATCTTCCATCACCAATAATATAGGATGACACTTGTACGAACTTCGAGTTTACAACTCTCCTCGCATTCTACTGCATTCATCTAACTAGTAACAATGCAATATATTACGGAATATATATCTGAAGGGAAGTTAATACACTACCATTCATAGACAATGGCACATTTTAATCTATATCCGTTTTTAATAATCGCTTGATTATTTTCAATGTGAAGGCTGCAAATAGAGTCAAATTCACTCAAATAAATGTTTAATAGGCAGCATTGTAGCATCACAACATCTATAATCAAAATCGGACAATTGGCGAGCATGATTTCATTATGCTTTAACACTTTATAACTTTCTTAATTCATTAATCTGTTTTTAATTGATAAACTGATCTTTTTCATTTTATTATTATTTTTTTTTAAATCCAACAGAGATCCAACAGAGGAACAGCTAATTTGAAAGGCTAGAACGTTCAAAAGTTCAGGACATGGCTTCCAAAAAATTATTCAAATGCTTCAACAATTATAATATACATTTTACGATGATCAACATATCAAATTAATTTTTATACCACTGAGTCTTTATTGGCTAGTTTGTCTCCCTGCCAGAATATTTCCCAGACTTAAATGTGAACACCACATTCAAAGTCAGTGAGTTAAAACACAGACAGTTCCCACCAGCACAGTTCATCTCTGGGAACTGAAAAACAGATAGCTGGCTGATGATTCGTAGTCTGATAAATGTTTGTTTTGGATAGCGTTGCCTTGTTTAGATGTTGGTGGTTCCTGATGCTGCTCCAGTCTTTACAGACCTAAATAGCTCCCATCTGTTTAAATGGTATCGTGAGGAGTTTTTGGCATACCAATGGATTTTCTAGCGGAAAAACTGCTGACCAGAGATGTTTTTTTGTAGGTTTTTTTGTTTGTTTGTTTTTTTTCTTGTTGTTGTTTTGTTGTTGTGTGGGGAGGGATGGGTATGAAACTTTACTTTACATATAAATTTTGAATTTCCCTTCGGGGATTAATAAAGTATCTATCTATCTATATCTATCTATTTAAAGGAAAATGTTGACTTATAGAAAGTAGAGAAAACACAAAATAGTTACTGACAAAGACTGTTTCAAGACACCTAAAAGAATGATTTCTGTGGGTCAGAGTAAGAAAATCAATAGTTATGGAGTTCCACCTACTATGCAGCTTCGTGGTTGCCTGGACAAGTCATGTAAGGCACGTAGGCTGCTATGGACTGGATCTGCCTCATAAACTCATCACCAATCCTGGCGTTGTCCTGGAACGGTATCATTTGGTCATTAGACATAACGCCAAAGATTTTTCAATAGGGCTACAATGTTTCTCTGTTTTTTTTTCCATTTACTGACATTCAACCAGATTAGTTTTAAGAACTGACTCATTTGTAGGACTCACATGCAGGAAATTGGCCTACCAAACAAACAATATTCAGTTCATGGCTATTCTGGCAACTTTTACCCGCCACAGCAATGAATGACCTTTTAGACAAAATTCTCTTTCTCTGTTTTTCCATTTATAATATCAATGAAGCCACAGGATCGTCTTCTACATTCCAGCTTGTTATTAATTTTTATAGGAGTCTGCTGATTGCATTTACCTTTCTTTCCATATTAAAAAGAGGCACTAATAATGAAAAAACTTGTTTCAAGAAAGAAGATACGAGTATCCAAAACAAAGTTTTATCCACTAAGTATCAAGGATGACATCTGGAACATTTTCAGATGAGTAAATATGTTATTGAGTCTTAAGCTCCAAGGTTTTGAGCACTTTTTATTCATGAAATACTTGGGCGACATGACCTGGACTCTCATCTTTCACCACAGCCTTAAGGCATTTTGCAGTAATGCTAATCATAAGCTGTGTCTCAACCACAGCTGAGTGCCTTTATGTGCACTGATATTAAAGAGTAGTGAGCCATGGTGGTGAAAAGTAACATGGCTTATCTCATCTGTCGATATGGAATTAGTGGAATATCAGAGAGTATAAACTGCTGATGAAAGAAATTGGCTGTCAGTGAATTAAACTGAGTTCAGATGTCATCAGAGGTTGTGATATCTGAAACACAGGGCAGTAAAATACCTCATCCATGTCGTAGGCAAAGTCCCCTGAAAAACAAAAGCAAAAAAATCTATACATTAGGCCATGTTGTTGTGTATTCTTAGAATTATTATTATTTTTATTTTTTTTTTTTTTTTTTTGAGCACCACAACAGATCATGACAACAATTTCTCTTCATTTCAATCCTAAAACTTAAAACACCAGTTTCCATTTGGGGGAAATTTGCTTCATGGTTTTTTTCCAGATTCCAATGAGAAGAGTAGTTAGCCTGGCTCTGCCTATACTAAGGGAACTAATTTAATGATGAACTTTAGACCTGCCATGCTAGCAGAGTAGAGTGTGACATCAATCTTCTCAGATTACACTCAGCAAGAAACTGATTAGGGTCAAATGGTCAAAATATTCCTTTAATAAATGAGTATGACTACAGTTAGCTAACAAGAGTCTGATATTTGTTAATCATGGAATCAAAAACATATACAGGCAACACTGCAAACTTTTTGTTTTTGGCTTAGTATTTAAATCAATTTTATTCCCTAGCAGGAAACTGAGGCTGGGACCAGAAACTAGTAAGCCAGAGATTCAGTCCGATTTTTCGGCAAACAAACACAGAGCTGTATTTGGTTTTTTTTATGTTCCTACAAATGATTTCAACAGTGAAATGACGGAGTGAGAAAGTGATTGGCATCCAACACACGTTGTTCAAAAG
Source organism: Remorina albescens (assembly GCA_034769265.1). NCBI lineage: Eukaryota > Metazoa > Chordata > Actinopteri > Carangiformes > Echeneidae > Remorina > Remorina albescens. The sequence continues at coordinate 12,656,788 of CM068488.1, forward strand.
CAAAAATTACAAATGGCAAATAGGTATTTTGTTGGTCACAATAATTACTGTCTTGATGAATTACCTCATCAGTAGACATTCCTGTAAGCTCTCAGCTAGGATTTGATTTATGTTAATACTCTCTGTTGCTGGGCCAGGTATCTGTGGATGACTGATCCCCTGGGCTCCCGCTCATAAAGCTTAATTTCTCTTTCACTGATTTTAAAGTGCATATAGTTGTAGTATTTTTACAATAATGGAGCTTAACCTGCTGAATCAAATCAAATCAAATTTATTTATATTGCGCCAAATCACAACAAGTCCCACCATGAGCAAGCACATGACGACAGTAGCAAGATAAAACTTTGTTACCTATGTGCAGGATGACATCGTACATGCCAAGCTGTGACTCCTTTTGTAGTCGAGCCAGAGACTGAGGGTTCTCATTGCCAAGGTCACCATACAGCGCAAACCTGGGACTGAAATTGGTGCTGTCATTCAGAGCAGTAAAGGAGAACACTTCACTCCAACCCACATCGCTGCCACAGTGGTACACTGAAATAACATAGGAGAGTTGTTAACCTTTACATGTTATGTGTGAGACAGCGTGGTAAGCACAAAGAGAAAGTCATTCATAGGAAAATCCAACCCACCATAAGTAGCAGCAGACTTAAGATCGATAAGAGTGACTCTGTGGATGTACATTGCCCTTTTCTCCTCTCCTGAGTCCACAAACAAAGTAGCATTACCTCTGGCAGTCATCTCAAAGAGCTGACCCCCAAGAAGTCCATACTCCACCTTGCTCTCTGTCTTATTGAAGGTGGTCCAGGTCACCACCATGGAGCCAGGCACTCCTGTGAAGAAAAGTTCCCAGCTGTTGGAAAGTAATGTATATTGATCCGACAGAACTACTGGATTCACTTACTGGCGTATTTGTAAAAGCCAAGAGATGCTGACTTTGCACAATAAAAGGTGCTTTTGATCTCGCCACTGGCAAGATACTGAGTTTAGCTGACGACTGGCCAGGCATTCAATTTATCAAGACATCAACTCATTAAATCACTACCACATGTTTCACCTTCATAAAGAAAGAACAAAACAAATTTTCTGTTGCATTGACTGAGTGAATCAGGGTAACATCAGTTACATGTGTGGCAGTTTAAGCCTTTAACCTTCATTAAATGACTTACAGAGAGTGCACAAGGAGCATTTATGTACACCAGGGCAATTCAGCAAAATGTACTGCTGTGGTGAATAAAACTAAATGTTTCATCGAGGACATTAGACCTGAATTTAGTTACATCAGATGAAAGTCAGGCTTTTTAATAACAAGATCACTGAGAGTGAAACTGAACATATAGTTGATGAACTTGATGATCAGTAACATAATGTTTTCTTTGTAAAAGTACCAGTGCTTTTAGTGAATGCCTTATTGGCTGATCTGTACAAAACAGCTGCAGATGTGCAATCAATCTGCCCTGGACATTGGCTTAGATTCATCAGGTAAAAATAGAATCCTTAAATGAAAGCACATGAAGCCAACACAAAGAGCTCAAGCTCTTACCCGGATAGGAGAGGTGTACCTGCTCTGGCTGCGTCCAGATGGGAGGAACACCAAGCACCAACATGGGTGCGAGGCCTAAGAAGGCACAGGCAGCATGAACAGGCACCATTTTCACACTGCATTGCAGAGACACAACAGTAGTTAAAGTAATAACACACCCAGACGATAAGACTGTTTTGTCACTACAAACACATGAGTTTCACAGAACTATAAAACTCAGTGGATAAATGTACTCCTTTTTTAGCTTTCAAATAACTTACCTGCCTTAGTGCAAGTTTATCCAGTGCAGAGCAGCGAAACACAAACACCCACAGACTGAGTTTTTTGTCCTTCATAGACAAATAAAAGAACTGGACTGGATCAGTGAACCTGAAGTCACCTGATGCAATGATGAAACTCCTTAACAACACTTGCAGGGTCAGCCAAAACTGCATGGAAAGAGATGATGAGTCAATAAAAGCAGTTGATGTTGTGCAGTTGGGGAAGTATGTCTGTGGAAGTGAGCTGATGCGCAGCAGAGACTAGCCCACAAGCCATAGCTTGCCTCAGTCAATGAAGTCCCCCTGCAAACAGCTATCATACGCCTATGATCAGGATTAAGACACTATAATGGCCATGGGCTCATTACACACCACTTTTCATTTGATCCCAAACTATTCTAACTAGATGATATTACTGATCAGTTGTGTCATTGAAGGCGTCAGTGATATCAAGTGACTGGAAGCATTATTTACTTTTCTAGGCCACCTCTTTAACGAGGAAATCTGAATCATTGGTGTCTCAATAGCCGCTAGAGGGGGCACATCCCACAAACTTCGTTATGAATAAAATGCTTTATTCCCTGATATTGGGCGGCACGAAGCGGAATCGGTTGCAAGTGTCCGTTAGCTATTGAGCTAGCTGGATTTTATCAAAAAGGGACGTTTAGCTCTGTTGTCTCTGTTTAAAAAAGGAAAAACAGGGTAAGTACGATCGAGACAGCGTTTAGGATTAGTTCATTTTTTCCACATGTTAACGCAGCCGAAGAAGAAGACACGTTGGTTAACTACTTCACAGACCCCAGGCTGTCCCGGTCGACCTCGTCTTTTGGTTATGTTAGCTGTTTATCCGTAAGTAACAGCGAAGTTACTGCACATTAAGCTACACTTTGCCGCACAATACAGAGACATTTATTTTGTGTTTGAGGGGGACTTAAAGCTAAAAGAAATACGGTTTTTTTTTCTAAAAGCACAAATCGGTCTGAACCCGATAAGGTATCCAAATGTTAAGTGAATCATTTAAACACTCACAACACAACTCAGCTGTTCGGTCCAGGAAGTCGTTATTCACTACGTCACTGAGCAGAGGGACAACAAAGCCCACGTGGATTATGGGAAATTGTGTTTTATTATGTCTTTCTTGAGCGTTTGACACAGGAAAAGATAAACTTTTCTAAGTTAAAATTTCTAACCATTATTCCTTTACCCTACAGGAGGCTACTTATTTTCTTACTCTACATATTTTAACTCCCTATAAGTGTTACAATACAGTATGAGTGTAACTGGTGTTACAATCTTTCTTTGTTTAGGTATTATGAACTCCAACAGTGAGGATGGAGACTATCAAAATCTTGAGCATGTCTTCCATGGTGATACAGCCCAGTACAAAGTGACCTATCCACATGGGAGAAACACAAAAGAGGTGACCAGCATTGCTGATTTGAAGTCTTTTGCTGTTTATTGTCATTCAACATGAAAACTATTTTTATATATGCAGGTGGACTATGATAAAAATGAGGAGTCCAACAAAAAGAAGTAAGTCACACATTGTGTTCAATGCAGCTATCGCAAATATATATATATATATTTTTTACAATTCCACCAGAATATTTTATTCCACCCAGGTATCCAGTGAGCCGCTCAGGGAACAACCCGGGCAGAGTGAAGAGAGTAGTGTCATGTAAGAGGAAGACCCATCACCTGATGGTGGCCCGGAGGAAGCAGGTCGGGTCTGTGAGGAACTATGATGCTGCAAACAAGGAGAATGAGATGAACTGTTTACTGGACGTGCAACAGGAGACTTTTGACATGGACCCTTTGGAGTTTCCATTAAATGTAAACGGTACCTACAAGGCTTGTAGAACAAGTTCTGAACAAACTGACTCTACACTCAGCGAGGTTTGAAATACTATGTCTTTGCTCCTTTTGTTGCTGTTTTTTTTTATTATTATTTGCAAATTGTTTGAGATGCATAATCTATCAGAACCTATCCATATTTTTCAGCTTACAAGGGATCATAGTGCAATGACGGATGTTCTCTTTGGAAGAAATCTCAGACTGAAAGTGGCTTTAACGCTGTGGCAGAGAAATGTTGGCGAGTTACTGAAATATTTCCTGAGGTACGTGGTGTATAGTTTGTTTCAAACAGGTCACACAACATATGCACTAGAACTTCGAAAATGTTGTTGCATCATTGTCTTTGTACAGAATGCAAGACACTGGTGTGTTCGTAGATTTCTTGCCCCTGATAAGCAAAAGGTAAGTATTGTATTTTGCTAAAGACAGAGTAACACAGCTCAAAGGGAGGTAAATGGGATTTAAATTTGTTTTGACAGCATTGACCAGGATTCTGTCAAGATTACCATTGGCTGTTGTGTTGACCTCTTTCCTTTAGTGAAGAAAGTCCTCAGCAATCCATACGAAGAGTGAGTACATCTGTTGGAATGAACTGCCTTGTTATTGCAATAGAGCGATTACAAAATACCATGCATATACAATGCACATACAGCATGATCAGTAGCAGGAAATTCAAATAAATGATGATTGTCTTTTACACTATAGGTATCTTATAGTTGGTTTGAACTGGATCAATTCAGTTTTAAAAAAGTGGTGGGTGGAACTAAAAGCAAGTGGCTATAGTGGATCGTCTAAACCTCTGTTAGATAAGTAAGTCCTTTATGAAATGTGCAATACTAGACATGGATAAATGCTGTATATATCAGCAAAATTATCTGATCAAAACTGATTAAAACTGTTGCTGGTTGCTGTAATTTCTTTTTTTTTTTTTTATCGTTGTTACAGGAATTTCCAAATCTTTAATCAGCAGTTATTGGAGTTGTGGCATCAGGAACCATCACTGGAATCTGCTCCAGGACCTGCAGGAGATATGGCAAAGGTCTGTATGGTGTGAATGTAAGGTTAACACTGCTATTGTTGACTTTGAAGGCTTAAAAAACTTATTGGTCTTACATACATTACCTTGTTTTCCCATAGGTCATTGGTTCTTTTCTTACTCAACTTACCGGACAGCAACACAGAGCCATATAACACATCTCTTTCTGGCACCCACAAAAATCTTTAAACATCCTTGGTGGAAATGAATAAGAAACAGAGGTGCAACTGTGTTTGTAGATTTTTTGTTTCTGTAAAATCTGTATTTTGAACAGTTTCAATCGTGAAAATGTGCAAAATCAAATTACCTATGTATCAAACTTTATATGAGTTGTATTATTACCTGGTTTAAGTTTTATTGCAAATTTAAAGGCTCTGATCACTGTTTGACTAAAAGTAAGAGCTTTGTTTAATTGATATCCAGTTTTGTTTATCTCATTTACATGTCCTAGCCCTCTATGGCATGAATTTTTATTTTAGGAGGAAAAAAAATATTTCACCCTAGTTTTTGGGAGCTTGGGGGTCCCTGATAATATATCAATCATAAAATGTGCCCCCCCCCCCCTTCAGCCCCCATACCAGATTTTGGTTTGTTGCCTCAGGGCAACAAGATGCTATAAGGGTACTAAAACGCCAAGGTTTTCGACAATATATAATAAGTGAAATGAGGAACAAAAAAGCATTAAATATATTACAAGTTTTATTCAACAATAACAACAACAATGTCATCAAGTTGTTTAGTTTTTTTTTTTTTTCAAAAGACATCAAACAACAAATCAGTGAGTTGGAGGTTAGCTGCAGTGTGCGTTGTGTTATTGAATGTATGTTACTCCGTATGGAACCTCAGGAAGCAGTTGCTGGAGGCTGTGAAACAGAGGTGGACGTCACATTTTTGGCACTTAGCTTTAGGTCTGCCTTTGCATCCTGGCACCTTGCATCTCCCTTTCTTTTCATCCATGACCATCCAGTGGGCTGTGGCGTCCAGATGCACTTCAGGGACCGGAATGGGTGCAGTGGGTCCTCTTCTCCTCTTTGCTTCATAGTCCCCAGCAATTGTGGAACTGAGACGACCTCTCTTGCGGTCCAGAGTCTTGCCACTTCTGCACAAGCTTTCCGCAATACATGATTTGAACATATAAAGCTTGATCTGTTCATCTTTTCTCATTCCGTTGCTGCTGCAGTCCCTCTTGTAGAGTAGCCAGGCAGTCACAACGGTCATGTCGATAAAGTGGAACATCAACCGGTGGTACCATTTTTTTCGACCTGATTTTGTTCCAGTACAGTGCAATGAGAGAGTCCAGTAGATCTGCACCACCCATATTCTTATTATACTCCCTCACCACAGCAGGACGGGAAACTTTGATTACTTTTCTCTACTCGCCATCCCACCGATCAACATCGCTGACTGGGTGAGCTCCAATGTAATTGCTCAGTAGACTGACCGAGTGGTTGTCATACCACCTCACAGCGTGCAAGGTGGTTTCTCCAACCATGGCCATCTTTTGTTGAAAAGACCCACGTCCATTTCTCTTCAACTCAGCATCACTCATCAAGTTGACACCTGGTAGTCTGTTGATGCGAACAGTACCAGTAGAGTGAATTCCATGCTGAGCAAGTGAGACAGTCAGAGGGACACTCGTGAACCAGTTGTCAAAGAACAATTTGTAGTTCTGATGTGTGGGAATTGGCTGGGTCAGGCGGAGGACAACATTGCCACTTGCTCCTACATCTGGCAGCTCAGGGGGTTGCACAACTCTCCAAGTGTAAATATCAAAGTTGCGCGGGACACCATCAGAACCAGCAAAGATGAGTATCTTGTATCCCCATTTCTTTGGTTTTGCAGGCAGGTACTGCCTGAGCCTATTTCTTCCCTTGAAAGGGACCATCTGCTCATCCACAGCCAGCTTCTCAGCCATTGGGATCGCCTGCAGCTTCGAGGTGAGATGGGTTACCAGTGGTCGGATTTTGTGGAGTGGATCAATGTTTTCTCCCTGTCTGACTTCGTTGTTGCTGAAGTGCAGGGACTTTTTGATGAACTCCCATCTGTTTAGTGTCACAGTGTCTGCTACCTGGGACACTCGGGTGGCTTTGTTCCAAAACATGCGGGTGCTTGGTAGTCCAAACAATGACATGTACATTGCTGTACCAATGAACTGCTCCAGTTCTTTAGTAGTGAGGGAAAGGGGCTTTTCAGTCTCACACTGAATGGCATATAAATTTGATAGGTCCACAACTACTTTCAGAATGTTTTCAGAAAAAAACATTTTGAAGTATTCGTAAGGGGACATTATATTGTCAGATGTTGGAAGGCTGGCCCGCCATTCTGGGTAATTAGGGATGTTGGCACTGTGGAGTGTTCTCCAGAGGGGTGAGTGTGGAGCATCTTCCCTTGATAAAGCTTCATCATCCTCATTTTCCTCTTCATCTCCAGACTCACTATTATCAGACGGGCCAATTGTTATCAAAAGAAACCAGGAAGCATAAAATTAGAATAGTTCATATACCTCTGTCCACCCACTGGTGCACACATGCACACGTACACACACATGTTCATTACACACAGTATGTTGCAATACTGACTGAACCCTGATCTCCTAACTCTCCCTCAAACCTGATTCTGGGATCCACTCTTCCTCACTGTCACTCTCTTCAAGCTCACTGTCCTCACTGTCCGAAGGAATGAGCCTAACTGCTTGATGATGTTCCCTAGAACTCCCAAATGTCGGTGCATCCATTTCCTGTGAGTAATTGTACATAATACAGCAAAAGAATTATTACGGTGATAACTATGCATCCCTGCACATTTCCATCCATTAGCATGTTATAGTTCACACAAAAGTGGTCTAACTGCAGAATGTTGCCCTGAGGCAATGAATGAAAAACTATCATTTTATCATATCAATGAGGACAAAAACTGTCTTTACTCACTCAAATATGCTTCTTCAGATGTTCATTCACATCACAGATATTTTTTACACAAAGTTTTTTTAAATTTAAACATGTTAAAAAGTACAATTTTTCTTACCTTCTGCTAGAATAGTGTCCAAGCTGGCTGTGTTTCCAAAAAAGGCTGTTTCACCCCCAGAGGAAAGGTCCACTCATTGAGGAAAATGCACACCCTTAGTACAACTGTTTGTACTGCACAGCAATACGGCACTGTACTTTACCTTGAGCTTTAGTCCAGGCAGCAGATTTCAGCTGAATGCCTCACCTGGACTTCAGAATCACTTCAAGTGCTTTAAGCAAAGCACTGAGATCTACATATCTCATATCTCTAAATTTACATGCAAGTCTATCTCACTTGACACAGATAAGTGGAGGGTTGGTGTCTGTCATTGTGATGTGAACCTGAGGCTGAAGTCCAGCTGTGATTGGGCAGGAGAGGCTGTGCGAAAGAGCCATCAATTCAGTGGACTCTGAATCTGCACTGAGCAGTCGACAGCCTTGTTTGCATTCGACTGCTCTTCAGTCAGAATACACCAATGCAATAAGAGCGAAGATTAAGGTACAGCGACAGCATATATCAGTCATTTCATAACAGAGCTCTCTGCTGAAGGTGAGTACACTGATTTAATGGATTTTAACTGGCTTCAATTTATTCATGGGTATAGTTTTGTTGTGTCCTCTTTACTAAGCTCACTGGATTCAATAACAATCATAAAATACTTACTTAATTACTAACTGACTGAACTTTGTCTTTAAGATAGCCCAGGAAAATCAAGGATGATGTGTTTGAAATGCCAGCTGCCAGCAGTGGCCTTGTTGCTGCTCAGTGTTGCTGGAGTTAACATGGCGCATCTCCACGCTGGGAACCTGAATCTGCTTCCCCCACATGAGCATAACTTGGTCCTGAACCGTGGAATGAGAGGTAGTATTTGTTTGTGTATGCTTTCACTTTCAGTTTGACTTGTCTTTTTGCTGAATTTCCCGAGAAGTGCAGGCATCTTGTTTGAAAAGGCCTGAGATCACTTTTAAATGTAACACATTTTATCTCTATCTGAGTGGATTCTTTTGGTCTGGGTCAGATTCCAGCCTGGAGATCCAAACCGCCTAGTGACTGATTTTGAGGTGATTTGTGTACCTTAGTAAGACAGTTTCTTAGACCAGACTTAGTTTGTTAGACAATGGTAACTGATCAAGGTTTTACCTGGAAGACATTGAGAAACAGTGACGGTGCTGCTACAATGTAATGTCTAATGTTAGTCTAACCCTTATCTAGAATTCACAAGGAAGCAAGATACCATTCTCATCTGTATGGAGCAGGATCTAGCAGCTGATTAGCTTAGCTAAGCATAGATAATTTCTGTTAAATAAATTAAAGTAGAAAAATTAATAGCAATGGGTTGTTAGCCACTTTTGACCTGGCCCAGAGGTAGTCTGGCAAACCTAAAACAGCATATAGAAAAATATTTAAATTTTTTGTTCCGCAGTTTTATGCTTCTTTTCATTGATGAGCTTCAGAAGTGTCACTTGACTGATTTTTCTAATTTGGAGTGATTCAAGCTAGATGTTCTTCTCTACTTCCCATGTTTACCATCTCTTTGCAATAGCTTTTAGCAGAGAGGTATGAATTGTTGTCCATAGAGCAAATAATGTTTCCCAAAATATTAAGCAATAGACATGATTCAATTATAACCAAAGATGTAATTGAGGTAAAAACAAGATGATAAATATACTTGTTTTGTAAAGTGAAAAGAGGCCATCTAATCTAGCATACTGAGTAAGCAAAATGTAGTTAAATGCGTCAGGAGGAAAGCAGAGACATCACACGGTATCATGAAGGTTTAAATCTGATCAAAGGACCACCACCACATAACGCACATTAAAACTAAAATAAAAATATAGGGCATCTAAAAACCCTGACTGAGTTCCTCTTCATGAATTCACAGCTGTGTTTATTCACCCAACAGTGTTACCCAGGGACTGCTATGACATGCTGATGACCTCCTCTGGCCAGGCCAGGGACGGGGTGTACCTGATCCAACCAGCTGACTCCCCCATTGCTGTCTACTGTGCCATGCAGGAGGGAGGATGGACTGTTGTGCAGCACATCACTGTTAATAGCAGCGTGGACTTTGATCGTACGTGGGCTGAGTACAGGTATGGCTTCGGGGAGGTCAGTGGGGATCACTGGCTTGGTAATGAATACCTTCATCAGCTCACTCGTGGTCCCGCGTACTATAAACTTGGAATAAAACTAGTGGATCCTGATGCCATCACCAAGATGGGGGAATATGACCCCTTTCTAGTGGAGGATGAAGCATCATCATACAGACTAAGACTGGGACTGTTCCAGGGAACAACTGTAGATGCACTGACCATGGACACTGAGAACTACTTGCATGACAACCAGAAATTCACTACTAAAGACAGAGATAATGACAACTACTTCCAAAACTGTGCAAAGCTGGAGTTTCAGGGGGTGCCTGGAGGAGGGTGGTGGTATGATGCCTGCGCTGGCGCCAATCTAAATCGCAGGAACGTTATCTATTGGCAAAAGGACTGTAACAAGGAACGACTGTGCAAGTACGCATGGATGATGGTGAGACCCACAGACAGAGTTAAACTGATTCAAACAAAAGACTGCCAGAGGGACGAGCTATAAAGACACAAATTTCTTTTTGCATTTTGAACAAACATGACAGTTATTGCAATTCACCACATTTTATTCAGAAATGCATGGACAACAAAACATTGAAGAGGGAAAAAAAATTACTTGAAACATTATAAAAATGGATAATGGTTTAAGCTCTAGTTTTGTTTCCAACACATACCATGTCAACACATGAAGAAAAGTGTCTCTTTCATTCCCCAAATTACAAGTGCAGATTTCTGGTTGATCACAGATACAAAAGGGTGTCATGACATTTTTCTTATGACACATGTAAAATATTTTTTGCATCTCATCTTCCATTAAATGCTTACAGAAAGGAACATTTCACAAACAAACTGCAATATCTTTTTTTGCCGTGGTACATTACAGGTTTGCTAGAAATACAATGACAATGTGACGATGTCATATCGATTTAGCCACAATAGTTTGGAGATGATAAATACTGTTTTTCAACTCTCAAAGGAAAAGAAAAGATCCTGAGAATGAAGCATAAGCAGTAGTGTGCTGTTAAATCCTCCATACCATTTTCAATGTAAACACTCACAAGTTTGTCATGTAGTTTGAGTAAAATGACCAAGTCATTGAGTGGACCAGTGGGGTTGAATTTGGTGTTGCTTAAAATGTATTTATTTTATTTATAGAGAATGCAGAATGTGATGTGAAAACTATGAATTAGAATCTGTATTCAGTCTTCATATAAATTACAATGGCACACGTGAAAAGGCTTTGATTATCAAGTTACAATCTTGACCTGGCGAGCAGATTCCAACATCACGACACTTAGTAGCCCTTTAAAATAAAATAGTAATTTCAACATGTGCGTACTCATTACAAATACATCACGAACAATATCAAACATTTTGTATTTTGTGTGTAAAGCTTCTTATGTGGGGGAACTGGCAATTTTAACATTTACACCAATATATGGTGTTGACTGAACAGTTTTGTCATGGTCTCCTACTAACCCACAGAGCATGTTGAATACAAACGCAGCAAAACATGAAGCGATCAGTATTAAATAATAACATTTTAGGTATCAATTTTTGGGAAAATACTTGAAGTCTTTAATACCTTACACTCTATGTACAGTGTGGCTCACTGATTATGGTACATAAGGAAAATCTTATCAGGGTCTTCTATTTCTGTAGTTTGAGCAGTATGTATTATACATTATAATAGCCCCATTGATTAATGAGTAACTTGATCAATTGCATCGGCATTTTTGTATACCATTTTACTTTTCACCTAATGTGTAGAGTTGAGATTCATAAAGCCAAGATTATCAATACAAACATGATTTTCAGCCAAATATAGCCACATACAGTCATCTTAAAAAAAAAATATATGTGTAACAGTTTATGTTAGTTTGGAACTGACTGCTGGGTTCTGTCCGTACCAGTACAGTTTCTCCTCAATCCTTTTCTTTTTCCACTGACAGAGTAAGAGCATGCGGAATGTCTTCTGAAAAGTCTTGTTACACAGGGCATAGCACATGGGATTAACGGTGCTGTTGACATAACACAGCCAGTAGCCCAGATGCCAGAGGGAGCGAGGGATGCAGTCTGAGCAGAAGGTGGAGATCAGCACCATTATATTATACGGCGTCCATGTCAGGATGAAGGCCAGTAGGATAGCACTGAGGGTCTGAGCCGCCTTCCTCTCCTTGATCAACACCATCCTCTTCCTCTTGGTGATCTGGTTCTTCAGTGTGGCATCGATGGGTTTAGATGTCGAGGCGGTGGATGGAACACTCATGGACTCGGCAGAGGAAAATGTCGATGATGCCATTTTAGTGTCTCCATTTTTGCTCTGGTGCTCCACATGGATGTCCTTGGCCATCGGTTTGAACTTGTAGGACACACACTTGCTGTTTTTCTGGGAGGTGTTTTTTGCAGGCATCTGGAAAAAGCTGTCATCGTCATAGCTGCTGAGCTGCTCACTCTTACCGCCAGCTCCACTCTTTCTGGTCTCACAAGGCTGGTCCCCGAAAGAGGGCTGGAAGACTCCTGGGGACACAGGCCTCTCCTCATCTTCTGAGGAGGCATAACTATTGAAGGTAGTCAGCTGACCAGCTTTGGACCACTCGTCATTGGTGGTGGCTGCTGATTTGGCAGCATTGCTCCTGCTGGAAGATGACCAGGAGGCCTGGTTCCTGTCATGTGAAGCCGATCGCAGTTTACAGCTAAAACAGGATCTGATAATGGTCTTCTGAGGTGGACTGACCCCAGAGTCTGCGGCATAGTTTGTCCCCTGAAGCTCAGCCAGATCTTTGGTCCTTTTCTCTGTCTCCTTGTAGATCCGACAGTAGAGGATTGTCATGACTGACACAGGGATATAAAATGCTGCAATTGCTGTCCCGAAGGTTATTACAGGCTCAGAGAAAAACTGGATCTGGCATTGTCTCTCAGGGACAGTTCGCTTTCCTACAAAGTATTGCCAGCAGAGTATTGGTGGAGCCCACAGAATAAGCGACACCAGCCAGGCTAAACCTATCATAATCCCAGCTCGTTTGGGAGTTCGCTTGGCCCTGTAGGTCAGAGGCCTGGTGATGGAGAAATATCTGTCAAAACTTATCACCAACAAGTTCATGACTGAAGCATTGCTGGCTACATAGTCTACTGCCAACCAAAGGTCACAGGCAAGATTTCCTAAGGCCCAGTAGCCCATCAGTATATAAGAAGTATAGAGATTCATGGAGAAAACACCTATGATGAGGTCTGCAGCTGCCAGACTCAGCAGGTAGTAATTGTTCACTGTCTTTAGTTGGCTGTTGACTTTAAAGGAGAGCATTACTAGAACGTTACCCACAATCGTGATGAGACTGACAATAGCTGACACAGTTGCAATGGTGATCACCTCCCAGAGACTGTGTGTCACTAGCTGGATATCCGCTGTGCTGGAATTTACAGTGGTGTTCAGCATGTTATCCCCATCCATGGTCTTTTTTTTACTGACATCCAACCATGGCGAGCGTTTTTTGAATTTCCCTCTTCAAGCAGATCTTCTGGGAAGAAAAGAAAGAAAAGGCTGGATTTTATTTCTTTTTAAAAAAAAAAAAAAAAAAGAGAGCGAGAGAGAGAGAGAGTTCCCAATCATGACCTTTAGGTGGCATCATTGAAGCACCTCAAACACAAAGGTTTTATATGTAATGCTCATACCATCTCTTATTCTTATATCACTATTCCTTTTTCATTTGAATTACTTGCAATTTTTTGAGGCCACAGTTTTTTTTTTCTGTTTATCAATTCTGTCGAGTTTAAAAAAAAAAAAAAAAAAAAAAAATCACAGTTCACAGAGGAAAATTTTACTAATGCAAAGTACACCCATGTGGAGCAGTTTTGGTCATATCGTCAACCATCTGTGAAACATTTCGAAAATCCAGGTCAATACTCTGCATGAATGGTCTGCTGAAATCTGTGTGGATGTTTACATCACCACAAAGAAACTGCATCCACCAATCAGAAATGTCATAAATGTGTAAAGGCAGCATTTTTTTATGTGTCTGCTGTGATTGATGCTTGAAGAATGTTTCACTTGGAGGATTTCCATTTATGTTTTTGTGAACGCTATTACTCATGCTGTAGTGACGCTTTCCCAGAAAATGATCCTGCAAAGCTTCTCAGCCTTTCAGTTATAGAAAGACTATTACTGGTATAGTATCCTACTAATAGTTTCAGAAATTCTCAGACTAAATTCTCATTAGTCTATAGGACTCTACACAGAACTATTGATGGATCACGTTCAGGTTAACTCTTTCTCCACAGTAAAACACTCAGGAAAACTGCATCAAAACCAATTTTCAGATTGGTCTTAAATAAGATTTTGACTTAGTTTGGTTTACCCTGGTTTAAACACACAGTGATGAATCAAGCCCATGATAGAAAAAATTTGTCATGCAGTTGTGTTGTTTTTAAGAGTCAAGCCATATCCACCTGTAGTACAATGCTATAATTGTTAAGACATGACTATCTGGAGACTCATAAAGTGCCCCCATGTACCAATAGAGGGCACTAAACACTTTGCATTGAAAGTTCACAACTTGCATGGTTTTTCCCCTCTCAGTTTAGAACATTGGGGTGCGTGCACATTTTATCCCTGGATGCTGGACACTGCAGTAAACAGTGGGTGAGGAGCAATTCTTGCCAACCTGGATCTGTGTTTTTGGAATAAGCCCAAGTGAAATTTCTTTGGCTTGATGCATCCTCCCTTCATGGCCAACAAATGTGGGGCTGGGTCCTTTGATCTCATGTTGGCCTAGAAGCTTTTTACTGAATGCATTGAAACGCTATTAAATTTCATCAGTTGGAGTGCACTTGCACATGCCACTGATTGCACCTGTGGGGAAAACACACATTTCTACCAATTCAGACTGAACAATATTTGAGTCAGATGCTATGACGTGCCGTGCTTGACCACACTGTCATTTGAGCTAATTATTTAGTAACACTCTAATTCTAGTTTTGCAGAGAACAAACCGTCTCAGGAGATACTTCAATCAAATTGGCATCATTATTTTCAGCCATGCCAATTACCTTGCTTAAAATTAGGTAATTTCAGTGCTGTGTTACAGCCAAGAGTCTGTGTCCCTGTGTATGACCTTCCAAGCTTTAAAATTATATAGCCACCTTTTCCGCAATCAATACGTCCCATTGATAACGACCAGTACATCCAAAGAGCATAAATCCATCATCAGAGAGGCACCAACTCTCTGAGCAACAATGAATTCAAGGGCAGATCACATCCGGAGAAATACCCCCATGTGTGTCGTAACAAGTGAGCCAGTCTATTTCCTTCGAACATGGCCATGGAAAACCAAGGAAAGCAGTCAGAAGTGTGCTAATGAATTAGCACTGGGAGATGCATTAGCTCTCATGGGGGCTGGTTGACCAACCCTGACCACTCCTGCTAACTCTAGACCAGGAACATAAATGTGTTTTGATCACAATACTGCAATAGGAAAGAGACTTCAAAAAACCAGATGCAACAAAGTTGATTAAATCTTCTCTGTGAGACTGTGAGATGCCAAACTGGGAACTTAGGGTTGCTAAATGTTACATTGGCTTATAATGATTTTAATGTCTGGATTTTTATCAATTGTCTTATTAAAATAAGTGTGTTATTGTGTTATGGACTCAAGTATAAATGCTTCAATGCTTCTCAGCAGGAGATGTATCAGAAATACCCACAATGTTGGCCGTAATAACCAACTCATGCTTGAGCAAGGACTTCCTCATTCATTGGCATTCATTTGACAGGTCCAGATTACCCGGAGTGCCAGCTGCTGCCTGAGCCACACAAATAAAATTCCAGTCACTGTGGGGTCCCTCATCTTGTTATATAATGCCATTTCATTACATTGTTTACCATAAATGGTGCAATGAATCTGTCCATGGAATTATCTGCTATTTCCTTATATGGGCCGACTTTGCCATTGTTGTTTATCTATGTTGGGTGTTTATTTTAGCAGGCATCATTTATCCTAATGAGGTATCAAATGGGACAACAAATCCAAAGCCTCAAAAACATTTTGACCCTTGCTAGTGGCATGGCCACTTTTATTTGGGAATGTCAAAAATTTCTAGATGGAACAACAAGATTTGGAAGAGCTTTTTGTTCAGAGTGAATCGTAATTACCTTGGTTTCAGCTTGTTATCTGGTGCGATCATCAGGTTAATGTTTTACATTGGTATTGACTGAATCATTTCTAGATACCTGCAAAATCAATGACATCATCATCAGCCTCGCATACTGTGTGTTCACTGCTAATGCTACATAGGAAAGTGAACACAACGAACATCCACATAGCAGCACTGTCACTGAGTATGTTAGCATGTTGATTTAAACAAGTAGCCCAAAGCAGTACTATTCCTATAAAGCCGCAAACACGCACATTGGCTCTTTCCTAATTTATCATTTAATATCATCTGGGAAATAACAAACATTTCTGATCAAAGCCTGTCTGGGTGTTTATTCTTTGTTAGGAGGACACTAAAACTGTTTGAACAACAAAAAATGTTTCCCCAGTTTCCAATGTCAATGTGTGCATTTTAGCCCTAATACAGTGCTGCAGACTGTTGGTCTTGCTGCCAGTGTACATCCTATTTTCTGATGTTGCATGGTTAATTTTATCCTGGGTACTCCAACTTGAAGTAGGAATTCAGTCTTTAGAGAGTTTTTCATAACAAAAAGTGGATGAGTTCGACTGTCAGTTATGTATGATGCCACTGAAAGAATTAATTAATGATGATGATGGGAGGGCAGTGTTTGAGAAACAAGGATATTCATGACTCATTGATGACTATTGTATTGTTTACACGCCTATGCGCACAAACACACCCCAACATAAGACTCGTTCTGCCTCTTGTCCTCAAGAGGTATAACAAGTCAAGCTTGCTAATAGCATCCAACTCAGAGCAGGAAGCATTTTACCAGTACACTCAGAGCTCAGACAGTGAAGTAAACATAGACTCTGCATCGCTATAAATAGTGGATGTGGTCTGTTCTAGCCTGTTTTTTTGGGCTTTTTATGGATGCAGTTTGGTGTCAGACGTGACACACAGTATGGAAGAGCTTTGTGACACTGTCTGGTCAGAGGGAAAAAAAACAAAAAACAAAAACAGTGCTTTGAAAAACAAAAACAGTAATGCGGAGTTTCAGGCAGCATATGGCCTGCATAGTGTATGAGAATAAAACTATTATACCCATAGTGGTTACAGGGAATTACTGTCAGATAGTGGTATGCAGAAATCTTCTTGCCCATGCCAAGATGACCAAAGCTTCCTTACTTATTACACATTACATTACATATGCACCCTCGGAGTATCAGACTACTTTCTGAAATATTTTTCAAGCTCATTGTGCATAACTAATGGTCATTTATCCAGTGATTAAAGAGTTTCACACTATGTAAGAGAGGTTATACAAGGTAACAAAAGTCTGTCCCGAACCTCCATACTCATTGTAGAGGCGGACACACTGAGCCGTGAATTCCTGCAGGTCCCCATTGGCACCTGGCCATCACTGTCCCTGCACTGTAGCTCCATACGCTGGCCCCCCACCAGGCCTAACAGTCATATGTGACCTTTTTTCTACACCCTCCTGTGGCTGTAGCACAACTGCTCTGCACAACAGATACAAGAAAGCGAAGGGAGCCAGAGTGAGTGAGTGAGTGAGTGAGTGAGTGAGTGAGTGTGTGTGTGTGTGTGTGTGTGTGTGTGTGTGTGTGTGTGTGTGTGTGTGTGTGTGTGTGTGTGTGTGTGCATGCATGCGTGCGCGTGTGTGCGTTGCATTTGTGAAAGATAAAGCAAAGCAAAGAAGGTGAAAGACACCATGTGTGTCTGTGTGATGAGCATGTATGATGTGCAAATCAGCCCTTAGCTCTCTGGCATGACAGTTTGTGCATGCTGTCCTCGTTCAACAGACCCATGCTCAAAATTCCTGCATATGTGGCGATCTCAAAGACCTGAGTAATGCTCAAATCCTTCTGGACGAGGATCATAAATGTTCACATTACGAGCTGCTACAAAACATGCAACCTGAAATATTCATCGCTATCTTAGGGCTAATGGCCAAAGACAGTACAGCCAATACAGGCTAAAGGGACATATATCATCCGGTGTGGGAAAGCATCTGTAGTAATTTAAGCTTTTTCTTTATCAGTGCCTCACATTTTTCTTCCTGTGATTTTAAATCAAGCTTCAATCGCACTGCTAGGATGAGAAATTATGAATATGAATATAAGATGAACATTATCATCTGCTTATGAACAGCACAGTGGTTTTGGCAGCTGCTGGTGCAATAAAATATCAATTGAAACCTCTAGGAGTTCTGTTTTATGAGCAATGACCACATTTCATTAATGCCCCATCATTAGGATAATGCTCTGGCTATAAACTCATTTGTGTGAAGAGTTATGTGAATATGAATCATTGTTTCTCACTGCTTGTGTTTCTAAAGAGTCTGTCATTTGTTATCTATTATAAAAATGCCCAATTTCTTCAGGATGATGTTACATTTGTCTGCAAACACAAAACTGGATGTGTTTCTAAAATGTCCATGTTGTTCAGATACTAATTTCCTCAGACAAGGGGACACAACATTAAAAAAAAAAAAACAAACAAAAAAAAAAAAAAACACTTGGACACTACATATGTCACTTTTGTGCATGAATATACTTACACTTTAGCTCACGTATGTTTTAAAATTAAAGCCAAATGTGTATAAGTCTGATACCAGTTGGACACCTACCACCCAAAAAAAAAAAAATACTGTTTACTTAAAGAAAAACTGCTGCAGAAAAAAAAGTTGTCAGCTGGTTTACCACCCAGTCATGATTGGTCCAGGGGGTTATGGCAGGGTAACACCTCTCAAGATCTGTAGGGACTGGGTGGACTCACCGCCTAATGCTCGCCTGGTTTGTCGTTTCCATATATTCAAAAAAAAAAAAAAAAAAAAAAATGAGAGGGAAAGAATTGTGCTTTAGCTGTTGAAGAAAATGCTAATTGCCATTTGTTTCTATTCATTTATTTTTTACATTTTGGTTTAAAAGTCTAAAAGGAGCAAGGAAGGGTTGTGCTATACAATGAATGATTGCAGGTTTGAGGTCAATATTTACTGACTTCAAAGCCTGTGGACATGTTTCTTTAACTTTTACCTTTATGTATATTTGGTCTTTCAGAAGAACTGTCATAAATTTACTTAAACAGTCTAATTATAGCACTTCTATACACCAAGTCTTCCTGAAGAACAGAAGATGCACACACACCTTTCCAGAAGCGCATCCTCTGTTGCCTTCATTATGGTAGAAGGCTACATTAAAAATACATGCTCAGACCTCTCAGACATGCACTTGTGCACCCATGATGCCATTTCCCCTTAAATCCAGGTCATGCCTTCGTGCATTAGTAATAAAAGCACCTGTTCAGTCGGTCATGATTCTATACAGACTGGGATACAAGTCGCTGAAAAGAAAACACATACTCACAGCTGAGTTCCATCGCATCACTTCTGATGTTTCAGGGCAGACTGTGTCCCCCAGCGGGAGCAAAGTTCATCGTTAATCCCTTTGTTTTGCCTGGGAAGCCTTCAGGTTAAGTGCTGAGGAACAGGATCACAGCACAGTTGGAGAGAGGATTGAGGTGACTGAGAAGCCCTGCTGTCTTGACCCTCGCATGCCAGAAGGGTTGTGGGGGGGGGGACACAGAGGCAGAGGAGAAAGAAGATGAAGAAGACCAGGAGGGTGGTGGACACCAGGAGGCTTTGGTCATCCCTGCTCAAGGTACACAGAGTAAAGCATCACCGCCCCATCCACCATATGCAACAGCCACTATGAGTCCAGATGAGAAAAGTATCCTCAAGTTGCGGAGCATCCCTCCTTAGTCAGTGAGAAAAAACAGTAGAATCTGCTCAGGAGCCAAAGAGCACCGAGTCGAGAGAACTTTTCCTCTGAGCTAAGCTGAATGAGCTGCTGCCTCTGAGTCAAGTTGAAGCAGAATGTCACAGAGAGGCTGCCTGACGCCTGAGCCAAGTCACTGCTGCTGCCTCTGCTGCCACTGCATCCACTCTGGCTGACAGACACAGATGCAGCTGACGCTAGTTACCTGGGAGGAGAAATTCCCATGAGGCTGAATGGTTCATCATGTTTCAGGACAATGAGTATGCAGCTCAGACAACAGAGTGGATACGGGTGGGGGGGGGGGGGGGGGGGGGGTGTTTGGAGGCTGTGAGGGGTTGGTTTTTGTTTTTTTTTTGTTTTTTTGGAAGGGCGTCAAAGTGTGGGAGGGAATGTGTGTGGAAGTGGCGGAGAGGGTGGTGTCGAGTCTGACAATTCAAACCAAACCCATCTTTGTGCATTTGCATGCCGGTGTCACACAAACCATTAATTAGCTCCGCCGGCATGTTTTTTGTGTGTCTTTTAATAGTACAAGAAGAGACAGTGACCCCTCGTTATCACCAGTCCCAGCTCTGTCAGTGTTTAAGCAACACTGAGGCAACATTAAAGATGTGAGGCTATCAGCAAACTCATCTGCAGAGTACAAAACGCCACTGCTGCCTTTGTGCTCACATGGGAGAGCGCTGACATGGCTGAGCCAGATAAGCAGACAACTAAAGTGACAGATGTTTTTCACAAGGACCTTTGTGTGTGTGTTGTGTATGTTTTGTTTTTTTTTTATGTGCGCCTGTGTGTATTTGTACATCATGCATGTCTGATTAGGGAATTATTCGCTTGGCATTAGTTCACTGTCCTGGTGGGTGATAAGTCTTTATACGTTTTAATCTGGATGATGGCAGTTGATCTGTGCCATGAACTCCCATCAAATCACCAGAGAGACACACACTATGAAATCCAGCTGCTGCCAACATCGTGCTTTGTATTGTAGAAAATACTGAAAGTATATTCCTGTCATGTCATTTTAAGGCACTGGCTGATGTTCACAAGGTCACAAGAATAAAAAATAAATAAATAAATAAAAAATAAAAAGTATTTCTGTTACTTATTCATTTTAGACCATTATCAAATTACCCTCAATTTGTAACATATATCATATTGTCTTATAAAGGGATTTCTAACCTGATTATTGCTAGATTTTTGCTATTTAACCATTGCATGTACACTTTATTTTCATTTCAGGGGTTACTACTGAAAAAAATAAAAATAAAAATAAATAAATAAATCTTTTACCCAACAAACACCAACCTGTTTTGTAAATTACATGGAAAGAAAGGTGTGTATGTGTTTTCCTTTGTTTTTTGTGGTTTTACAGTATCTATTAGAATAAAAAAAATAATAATACAGATTTGATACAGACGTGATTTACAAAAAAAAAAAAAGACATACTGGTGATATGAAATTCAAACAGGAAAATGCTTAATGGATGACAGACATAACTCTCCCTCCCATACTTCACACTGACATTTGTCATAAAGCAGCTCTCACACTGAAATTATTTTGCTACTTGGTCAGTGCTCTGTGCCGATGATGTGATTGATGCTTTTCATGAAAACCCCTTCACGTCTGCTCCACAGGACTGTAAATATACTGTATGTATGTATGTATCCACGTACTTCCCCCCCTCCATACCTCACATTGCCTGACAGTCTGATCTAATGCCTTTTCCAGGCAGCTGGCCAAAAGATAGACACCTGGTTCATCATTACCGTTAAACCGCTGACCTGCACAGAGATTACAGGGTAGACATATTTAAAGTGATACAACCTCACATTAACCTACACCTACAAGCATGTCGCCTTTCAAACTCAATCATGCATAATTACCTTTTTAATTGAGTCTGTGATTGAAAATTGATGATCAATAACCAAAATGATGCATATGACCTTTAACAGCTAAAGCCATGAAATAATCATTTTCCAGTAGATTCCCCCCCTCCCCAGATATTTTTGATTTTGATAATCCTCCTCAGGACAACGGTGTTCACAAGACTACCAATGGTAGCTAATGATAGGAAATGTCACAAGAGTACTGAGGGAACTATCATTCAGGCATCTCCTCACTGCTCATTTTTATCCTGAAGGCATGTCTGTTTTTCCATAGGTCACTGTCTGATCATTGCTTGCCTGCAAGAGAGACAAGATGATGAAGGACATCAACACAGCTGGAGATGGATTGCATCTGTCCACGGTCCACAGGGCTTGCTCATCTCCTGACCCAATTGTGCACCCATATGCTGGCAAAAAAAAAAAAAAAAAGCAAAAGCCTCTCCCTGCTGCAATTCAAACATTATTTTTCCTTCTTCTTCTTCATTCTTCCCTTCAGTGTGAAAAAGTGTTCTGTGCTCAGCGTTATCTGAACTAAAGTTTTATTTTGTTGGATACTGGTGTAACACTTTGTTGTAGAGTCCTTTTTTTATTAGCCAAAAGAGGGATTAACTCCTATCACTATAAACGATGTAGATCCAGCTGAATTCCCTCACTGACACGATCAGTGTCTCACTTCGGCGCTCCCTTTAATCTGGCTGATCCCTGGCATACACGTCTCTCCACAAATATCGGCTGCAGAAATTGACTGTTGTCTGTCTCCCTTTGAGGCTTTGATGTGCATCAAATGTTTATCCACTATTTTTCTTTTTTTTTGCCCCCCCTCCTTCTGTCACCCTCTGGCCCTAAGCAACAACTCTTGGACATAAGGATTTGCCAATACCTTCCACTGTTTCAGTAGATTAAAAGTCCCCCCTGCTGTAGAGATTGCTTTTAGAGAAGAGAGGCTTTTTTGTAGTTCTGAGCCAATCAGAGAGCATTTTTCTTTTCCAAACAATATGCTACACATATTAACCTTTTCAGTTATCCAACATTTGACTTAAGCTACAGAATGAAAGCCATGTTTAGACTCATGAATAGTAAGTGTTGACTGGAATTAGAAACAGTATCAGCGTCACTGACAAAGTAATGAGTAAACCAACGGCTAAGTACATGCCCTCCAGGTACCAGCAACCAAAGAACTGGCACATGAGCTCTCCCTCTCTACAATGCAAATTTAATGTCGTCTCCCCAAAGAGGATTAGTGGGTAGACGGCCTTGATTGAGTTCTTATTGTGGACCTGCGATTTGCTCTCCTTACAGACATCCAACACCGACCTTTCAGACACTCCTGCGTCAACAACAATGACCTTGTCTGGGAAAGGACCAGTTCAACCTCTGCATGCGTGAGTCTCTGTGTTACTTTGTATGACTGTGTGTGTGAAATGGCGTTTGCAGCTCCTGAAATTATAGTGGTATCAATTTTTAAACAAACTCTCTGCAAGAAAGGAACCATTCCTCAAGGTGTCAGTGGGGTTGTTTTTTTTTTGTTTTGTTTTAAAAATAATGGCTAAGAAACCATGAAATTAAAGATACGGTCCGAGTTAACCTTGGAATTGGTACACAGGAGCTGCACCTAAATGGATATTATCTCTGCCTCAATATGATCAGTGTAGTAACCACGCACAGGCTGTAAGATAGGAGTTACTATGGCTTTAAAAATCCTGCATCACTTAATCCTGTATAATGATATCACAGCCACCATCATGATAATTAGTAGAAAATTAAAGCAGCAAACCATTAAGGCAATCCCTGACATCTATCAGGTAATGCTATTTAAATGGCTTTATTGCTCCAAATGGGCATCCAGTGAGTATTTTACTGGCATCTCATTACAGCAAAATTAATCCATCTGAAAAATGTATAAAATACAAATTAAAACAGCTGATAGAAGAGAGGGAATAGTGAAAATTATCTTATAGACATCCCAGGTGACACTTGTGGCATATTTGCAAAAACAAGAAAAAAAAAGAAAAACAAATAAGGGCAGCTGGATTGTGGCTTTTCTCCAATTTCATGCCACCAACATCAGTGAATCAACACTGTCCTTGTTTGTGCAGGTGTGTGATATGTATATGTGCACATGTGCAGACTTCGGCAGATCATGTTGAGGACAAGATGTTCCAACTCTCTCCCTATCAGGGTCGTCCAGGAACCACCCATCTGAAATATCCTTCGACAAAACAAAGGGCATCAAGGCTTCAAATAGGGCTCGGTCAATGCTGCAGAGTCTTATCAGCCTCAGGCAAATTTTCACTGTGACGAGAGAGAAAAAAAAAAAAAAAAAAGCTATAGCTTTAACACTTTTTTTTTTTTTTTTTTTTTTTTTAAATAAAAGGAAGGCTGGCCTTAACTGACCCCAGAGAGGAAAAAGAAGAACTGATAAATGGTGCACAGTATCTGATCTGCTCATCTGTCTGGCCTTAGACATGGCCCAACATCAGAGCAGGTCTATGTCTTTTTTAATTACTATAATTCAGGACCCCTTGCTGAATGCTTCCATCTGCCTCTCTGAGGTGAGAGGTGGGGGGGGGGGGGGAGGGAGGAGAGAGAAACAAAAAACAAAACACCACTCACCCTTCAGAACAGCAGTGTAATAGATCCAGTGCCATATTTGCGTGCTGTGGTGGGAGAACGTGTCAGCCACAGTTGATGCCTGATGCTTTTTATGAAAGATGACTCTGTTTAATAAAGAAAATCTTGTCATTATGTCCTAAACTTGCTGAGTGCTGAAAAAAAAAAAAAAAAAAAGATGTTATTCAAACCATTTAGCGGCACAGAATGCAGATTATTGTAAAAGTCTCAAAAACCTTGATTCATGTGTCACCAATTCATTAAGTATTGAGCTGATATCTACTGTTACTGTGGTGCTTGTAATTTCTTTTCATTGCTATTAAAATCTAATATTTTATTACTGACCCTTGTAACATACATACAGTATGTAGATATACGTTCTAATGCCAAACATAATACAATATGAAATACATGGTAGACCTGCAGATCATGCAAGTAATCCTACAGGTTCTGACTTTTTCATGATTTTATCTCTACCAGCATGTCTGTTTACTTACTATATCTTAACTTTACATAAATTTGTGGCAGGGGAAGTGGCTACCTGGGTTCTGTCTGAAGATTAAAGAAATTGTTAGTAGTAGTCCATCTGCTTGCATCTCTAAAGCTCACTAACTGATTAACAACATGGCAACCACAAGAAAGAACCTCAAATCCACCACATTGCACCCATAAAACCGAGACCTGCCATCTTCAATCTTCAGTTATTGAACAGACTAAGTGGACAAGATATTTCACGCTAATTACTGAGTTCTGGATTTGCCAGTGCTTCATGGCCTTGTCTAACACTCTCCACAAAAAACAGAGGAAGCACATACATTAGAAACAACATTCCTCAAGCTGAGAGAGTCTTGCCTCAAGAGGCTTTGGCAGAAAGCCTACAGCTATGTCATTTTGCACGCCTGATGTTTTGTCCTTATGATCATTTTGGTGATGCAAGAAGAGCTCTGGAGAAGATGAGATGTGATCTGAAAGGCAACGTGATGTGAGCACCACTTCTTTTTTAAGTTCACTGCGGTGTAATCAAACCTTGCATGTCTACTTCAAAAACAAACATATGCTCAAAAAAAAAAAAAAAAAAAAAAAAAAAAAATCTTGATTTTTAAGTCAAGACACACATATCAGAGTGGTTTTAGCATTACAAGACTTGTTAACAAACTCAACACTTGTTACCAGACTAAAGTTCATCAGTATTTGGACAGACAGAACTTTTAAGTTTCAGAGTTCAGAGTTCAAAACTGTTTAACTTAATTTTGAATTCAGTTTGAAAGCAACCCAATCAGTTCTCCTACACATTAATCTGGGTATAGTGCACAATCTTCATACTACTGAATTTAAAAGTCTTCAGATCCAGATTCTGGTTCCTGTAGTGGAGGCTCCATTTAGTTACTCACAGGAAAAAATCATAAGTGTACATCCATACATCTGATATCTTGGTGTAACTTGGTGTTATGTTTGAGTGAAACAGGGAGAGAGATCATTTTCCTTCACTGATGAGTGGTTTTGCTACATTAGCCTGAGATGATTCTTGTTTCAACACCACAGCTCTGACATAAAAGAGCAGTGCTCAGCGGGCAGCTGCTTACCTGTTAACCAGTGCTGACAGGCTGCTGTGCTGGCTGCATTTGCAATGGTGACTCAGATGAAGGGCAGGCAGGAAGTGCATGACAAACAGATGTCTCACTGACACCTGAAGGAGAACGTGGAAGTAAGTTTAAGGTGAAAGCAGAACGATATCAGGGAAAATAAATAAATAAATAAAAATGCATTGTCATCTGTCGAGATAGTGCGCTATGAGGGGGTTGTAAAATACTATGAGCAGTGGAGGCAAGCTGCATGCTGGTGCTGCCACATTTTTACTTTGTTTTTAATTAGCATGCTTTTGTTAAACAAGCTTCCCACATTCACCACCTATAGTTCTCCTTTGAATGAGGGATTTCTCTCTCTACATATTCAGTTTCCACAACTTCCACCCACCACCCACTGACAGCTCACTGGAACAAACTCATACTGAGACAGTGCTGCACATCACTCACTCTCACACACATACACTGACTAAAATGTGAAAAGAAAGCAGGTCATGTAAATCATGAAAGAAACACTTTTTTTTGTCTGTGGCAGAATGAGTTTTGTATTAATTAAATACTCTTTTCATCCACTGAATTATACTATTTAATTCCTTGCCATAAAGGAAAGGAATTAATACAACATTAAAAGGGATATTTTTTGAAGGAATAACTTTAGCTGAGGGTTCAGTATTTGTGCAAAGTTAAGTTAACTTGCTACTATAGTTGAGGGTTTTGCCTTTTGCACTGGATGTGTGGCCCTTTGTGCTGCAGCTGCCATCACTGATCATCCGTGGATAAGCTGTGGAAAACCCAGCTCTATCTCTCTGAAGAGTTTGTTGGACTTCTCCAACATTTAACTCCAACAACATTCCAAGTATTGCGGAAGGTGTCAATTTTCTGCAATGATACTAGTATGATTTTATGCAGGCAGTGTAAAGGTGCAAAACAAAATGTTCACAGCCCAGCACACACACCCACACCGCCTTGGTTGATAGTTGTGACAATCAGACTTGTCTTCTGACTGAAATAAACCACATCACAATATTTCCAGAGCCTCAACCAAAGTCTTTCTTGTCTAAATCTAATCTCAGACAGGACTCTGTCTTTCAATTAAACATGAGAATCTTCTCATGTCAACTCTCAAACTGTCCCTTCAAAATTTTTTTCTTTTGACCATCAAATGCCAATTACCAACATTTCCATTTACAATATTGCTTTTAAAAAATTCAGCTGCCAAAGAATGTAATGATATTTGAAGAGTTGTACACGTCACAAGATTTTTCCACATAATAACCAATGTGTTTGAATAAATGGGGCCAAATTGGTTGTCTGAAGCATTTTTTTTTTTTTTTTTTTTTTTTTAAAGGTTGCACATATTTATTGAGGGAAGTTGGTTTATCTCTAGTGCACTGTGAGAATTACAGTATAAAACAATATTATGATAGCTCCCAACAGGCAGACACAGGGCAGAACCCAGCAGACACATTATTGAGCTATAGATTACACATCTGACACAAAATGAAATATGGTGATAAAATGGGGATTTGGGGCACTCTGGAAAATAATATATGGAGAGTATTATATGAAACAACCATAAACTGGAGTGGGGCAGCAAAAGCAACAAACAGAAAAAACATAAAACAGAACCACACAGGAAAAACTTGTTAGGTGACAAAGCACTAATTTTAATTCTAATGTGATTGGGAAGTGTTTAAATGTGATTGAGAATCAAAGAGTCATCCAACACTGAACTGCACTCACAGAGCTAATGTGAGTCTTCCTTCATCATCTGCTATTTTCAGTCACTGATTATGAATAGATGCCACAAATGCAGCCACGCTGAGACAGCAGGTCAACCATTTTGGGAGGCAGGGAGGACATTCTTTTAATTACACACTTACCTGTGGTAGGTGCATTTGCAGCCCATCTATCCATTGCTGTTGTAGTGCGCCTCACAGCAGACATCCCATAACAATGAATGAGAGATGTTTAAGTGCATCACATGTTTTAAGCCATTCAAAATGGATTAACCCTAGCATGAAATGCCTCCATGTCAAAAGTTTTAGTTCAATTAACTGCACTGGATTTGAGCCAGAATTGTCCTTGCTAATAGTCCAGCAGTTAAAACTTCACAATTGTTTTAGATCAGAGGCCTCCTAATCTGGTCCTGGAGAGCTACTGTCCTGCATGTTTTAGATGGTTCCTGCTCCAACACACCTGATTCAAATGAGTGGCTCCTTATCAGACCTCAGCAGAGCTTGATGACGAACTGATCATTTGAATCAGGTGTGTTGGAGCAGGAAACATCTAAAACATGCAGGACAGTAGCTCTCCAGGGCCGGATATTAGAGACCTCTGTTTTAGATGGACTGTTAGAGGGGGTTGTCAAGAAAACAATTTTTTTCATTTCAAGCAAATGCACATCAGTCACTTGAGAATAATGTTCATTTCTTTGGAGCAGTGTGTTGTTGCCATACATTGCAAGTTGTTGCACTTTTTTTTAAACATTATTTAAATAAATGTTTTGCAAGTTCCAAAGTCAGGATCATAGAAACATTCTGATTCTTTGTCTCTTTTAATGTGATTCTGGCCACAGTTACTATTGCAGCCGCAAAAGTGTTTGTTTTCACCTCTAATCGCCCCCCCCCCCTTTTTTTTTTACATAGAGTTCAGAGAACATCAGCGGTGGGCATCGCCTCTCAGCAAGAAGCTTCTGGGTTTGAACTCAGACAGAGCTGGTTAAAAAATGAAAACAGTGAGCTTGTGGATATTATACAGAGCAAAACGATTCCAATTCCATCTCAGCAGAAATCTGAATGGCTAATCAAACGCTACAATAAAGCAATATAATCCTAGGCAACAGAAATACATTTTAACATGTCAAGTTTAAAAGTTAATGATATATATATATGCAATTTCATAATATTGTATCGTAGTAGTAAATCGCATACCTCATAATCATGGGCTGAGTAGATTGTAAACATTTTGTGAAGAGGTAAGGCTAAAGTATATATCTTACTGTAGGTCAGGGCTGGTAAATCAAGCAGCACGACTCCAAAAGTGGATATATGGTGCAAGATTTGGACCACTGATCATAAGACCTTATGACAAAATGGAAGAAAAAAAAAAAAAACTATGTCAAAAACAAAGTAATTTGCATTAATCCACTGTGACTCATCTCCATGAGAAGAGAAGAATATGCTTTGTGTTCTGCATTGTGACTCATTCACTTTTTCAGCCTCCTCTGCTTCTTTCTGTCAATTCCAATCGCTATCTTTCCGCCTCTGTCTGTATCTCTCTCTACAGTATGTTCCTTGGAAAGCATTTCATGCCTGAACATCTGGTTACCCTCCACACCTTTCCCCCGCTTTCCTCCTCATGGCCTGAGGTCTGCACGCCTGTAATCTATCTGGTGGGGTTTACCCCAGTGCACGCTAATGCACCTGGGGACCCACGCGTTGAGGCTCCTCTGGATATTCCAGCATACAACTCATTCAGTTAAACGTGCACAAATCTGTCACTTGAACCCACAAACGGATGACACACACACTCACAAAGCCACAGCTCCTCTCTTCCACTCTTGTCTGCACATATGCCGCCTGGCTGCTGACATTTGCTGTGCAGAGCAGAGCTGTCAGAGCACATTTCATCTGATTCCTGTCACACTCATGCACCATCAGTCCCTCTGTGACTCCGTACGGCTCAATGGCAAAATGCCTGCAGAGGAAGGACAAGGAGAGTAATTATTTAATGGCTAACAACAGCCGATGACTCTTTGCTTCAAGTTTCAAATGAGTAGTGTGGAGTTCCCCAATTGTAATATATTGATTTGATACAGAACTAAGACAACAAGTGCATTGCGTATTTGACCCCAAAACAGCACATGCACTTTATGTTTTCAGATAGCTGGTGGTGATGTTTTATCTACCGATTCACTCACAGAAACAAGCCACATCCAAAAAAATAATGGCCGAACATTGAGAACAGAGTCGATCATCAAGGTACTATTTCATATAACACACATCAAACCTTTTTTTTTTTTTTTACCTTGTTTATCTTTTAAAGACTAGTCAAATTAAGTCTGATCAGTTTCAATGTGAATCAAGAGGGCTGAAATTTCAATGGTAGAACTTTAACCTTGAACTTTTAATGCAAAGTTTATTTTCAAATGTAGTTTTTTGATGCCATTATTCACGTTGAACAATTCAGTTTCTATAGTGCACATAGAAACACCCATAAAGGCAATGCTAACATGCTGAAGTTTATACACACAACAGATGGAGGCTGATGGGATTGTTTGTAGTTTTGCAGATATTTGATGAACAACTCTGGTTAGTTACCTCCTCTGAGGTTTCCTGAAAAAAAAAAAAAAAGAAAAATTTGCGATTCTTTTAATTGATCTGACCGTAGATCTCATGACAACATGAATTTATTGGTGGAAACTTTTTTCTCATAGTTAGACTAAACCTGTCTTCAGCTGACCTGCTGTATGCTCTCTGGTTAGGCTCTGAGTAATTCATTATTATTATTTAATATTATTACTATTAAAATTAACTAACCTAGATCATTTTTTACAGGAAACGTACTGTAAATCATTGGGGAACCTCAGTGACTCTGACATGACGTAAAACTCCTTAATAAAGTATTAGCAAGCATTAGCCTAATTAAAAGTTTAAAACTGTATTAGACTTCATCCTCTTGCACGACAATCCATCAAAAATGGACCAAAATGGTGGACCAGCCAGGAGTGCTAACTGTAGTCGCACAATGTGTTTTTTATTTTTTGTGGTAATGCGGTGGGAAGTCCAACATAATAGCACCAACATGTTTGACTTATGTCTGCATCCCCCACCAATAATGTTATGGGTTGTGCTCAGACATAAGAGCCCACCCTTCTTTTCAGATTTTTTAAATTTATTTTCTGGAAAATTAGAGAATGATTAATTACCTCAAAAAGAAAAAACACACAGCTGCCTGAGGGTGCCGGACGATGTGCGTGCAACAGCAGGGAGGTCTTTTGTGTGACTTTAAAAATTGTGGCATTAGTGCTGTGGTCAGAGGCGTGTGTGCAGAGGCATATTAAAGGCAGTGTGCTGGCTTTTGAAGTCGGGTTCTTTTGTGTGCAGGCCCTATGGCTTCTAATGAGGCGACCTGCCTCATTATCAGAGCTCCGTGAGGCCCTGACACAGCCACGACGTGGGACTGCCTCCACTCACTGCTCTGCAGACACAAATTACAGCAGCTTAGCCGCTCACAGGAACTAAAGTCCAACCTGGCCGCCCTTTCTAATGGCACCCAAGGGAAGCACTATTGTACGTACACATATGTTTGGCCAAAACTAACTTCATAGGCAATTCCTTTGTCAGTCCCATTAGAGTGAAAGTTTGAATTTCAAATGCTGTTCCGATCGATTGAGTGGATGTACTCGGTAAATTGTGACAGCAGTGTCTCCCGTCAGCATGGCCTCTGTTGTGACTTTTCTTTCATTTCCGTTTGCAGTAATTTTCCAGCGCCGTTAGCTGAGAAGACAGCTTCCCCCAGTCATGCCAAGACAGAGGCCTAATTTTAACCTGGGGACAGATTAAAAACAGCACAGCCCAGCAGGGGTGGAAATATCACCAGAGGAGTCAAATTAATACACGGCACAGTCTGATAACGACAGATTAAGAATATTTCATTACCTGTTTTGCTGTTTTCCCTCCATTGCCTCAGCTGACCTTTTTAATTTTGGATGAACTTTAATATGCAAATATCAGTTTCCTATTAAAACCTGATTATTTTATCCAAGCTTTTTACACCGATGCCTTAATTAACCCTGCTATTATTTTAGTTAAGCAAGAAGCTATTAAGTTAAAATGAGATTTTTCAAATAAAAGCTTTTAATCAGAGAACTATCCCATTTTCCCCACCTATTTCCAATCAATCATGTGCTTTTAATTCTTTTCATGGACATGTTGACTTTTTGTTGCATTGTCTTACTCCGCCTCATAAAATAAAGCATTAAAAAAAGGTAAAACAAAATAACCTTTAGTTTTCCAAGCAGGTCATCCTGGGGTTCAGCATGCAGCATTTGTCTGTTCTTCCTTAGTCACATTCAAATTTATATGCCTTTGTTTTTCAAATTTGCAAATAGCATTTTCAAATTTCTATTGGAGTACGGATAGGTTATGGAGAAATTTGTTATGCATTCAAAGTCCATAGCTAAATAATTTAAATGTATTATATTAGTCCAGAAATAACTGCAATTGGTTTTAAAATTGTCTATTAAGTACTAAACGGTCTCAGATTTGAATTAACTGACACATCTGATTTACCTGAACGTTACATCCTGCCCCCTGAGGTCATCCGGAGTTAACAAGTTTACTCAGTGTGCCCTGAGTCAACACTCAGCAACCTGAATCAGTTCTAAGTATCTCTGCTCTTCACCTGGAACAAGCTTCCTGCATCCATGAGTTGGCTCAAGCTGTCAGCTAATTCAAATCAATTCTTAAAATATATACGGCAGGGTAACCTCTTAATTTTCTTAGATTTTTTGCTGCTGGGCTTTAAATGGAATTTGGATGTTTTGTAAATGTGTCATTTCTGATGCTTACGTTTTTTGATTTACTGTCATTTTTTAGCAATTTGTGAAGCACCTTGAATTGCCATGTCTGAATCGTGCTTTGTAAATAAATTTGGCTTGGCTGAGGATATGTCCCCTGTGGGACACGCTAATACTTATTCATGTCCTGTCCAGTTCACTGCACAGACATCTGAAGAATTTCCTTGTGATCTGCCCACTAACATACAGCTTAACCTTGGATTCTGTCCTTTGGTCTATACCTAGTGTCTTGTATGTTTAATCCATTTACCTACAAAATGTATAAGTCACTTATCCTGATGGCATGATTTATTATATTGACTTGAGACTTTAAAATATTTGGACAGGCAATTCATCCCAGAGATCTGTAACTCTGCTTTATTTTTTTATTTTTTATTTGCTTGTGACAGTTCAATCATCTGTAATGCATTGAAGGTAGGAGGAACATCTGCTACTGATAACTTATCGTTCAATGAGTTTGGTATTCGCCTGCATAACAGCATCATTTGAATGGAAGAAAACACTTTTTGAAGATGTCAATTAGGTTTCTGGTTTTGATTCTATATGAGTTCGTCATCATTGACGCCTCGAAGCAAAACCTCCAGTCCGGTCTCTGGAGGGGTCCGGTCTAGTCTCTAGTCTCTAGTCTGGTCTGGTCTGGTCTAGTCTGTAGTCTCTGGAGGGGTCCGGTCTCTGTGGAGGGGATCAGTCTCTGGTCTAGGCTCTGGGGGGGTCACTTTTCCTTGCTGTAGTCCCAGTCCATCCCTCGTCACCAATTAACCAATTAACCTAGACATGTTCGGCTGCCCACACCGGGAATCGAACCCGCGACCTTCTTATTGTGGGGCAAATGCCCCATGAATGTAATATGTCGGCCAATTCCGTGTTATCATGAATTCTGTTTTTAATGTCTAATTCTGTGATTCCATCCGCAATTCCGTGATTGTGGATTTTATAGATCCCTGTAAATGGAGTTAATGCAAGGGGTGTACTGTGGGTGGCTGATATGAAGAAGTGTCAGGAGCATCTTTTCACATCTTCCAGAGAAAGTAAAATGGTGCTAGACATTCCAGATGAGCCCTTTCCTTGTCACAATGGCCTCTTAAAAACTCCTTGATCTTCATGCACACGCACATTCTGTAAAACAATGACTTTAATCCATCCTGAATACTGTCATTGCTATTTTAATTAATACACTTTTACAAGGACATTTTGCTTGTGCTCTTGTGCAAACTTTAAATCTGCAGACTTTTAATGAGAGCACACCAAAATATCACACAATGTTTGTGTATTTGTGTGTGTGTCGAGGGCATGCCCGGACTTGCTGACCTTCCTTCTATACTTAGCACATGCTGTAGTCATCCTGGTTGTTCTTGGTGAAAATTACACTACATTAAGTGTTTGTTGCCCAAAGCAGAAGGCAAGGTGCCGAATGCTAATTGGGTGAGATGTCTGTCAGGAGTCCTCAGCAGGCTGATGCCTGTGGGCCGTGTACCCACCACCAACTCTTGGATAAGTTGTTTATTTTGGGCGTACAGCCAGTGCCCATCATGCAGTTCCTCATCCTCCACACAGACAATTTAGCATCCCACCAAACACCACCAAATTACTTGCTCTCACATACGCATCCTATCTCATGAATTTGGCATTAAATCAGACAAACGCCGCTGAACTCCCAATCAGGTTGAAGAATGCTGCATTTCACCTGAAAGAAGTCTCTCCATATTGTTTCAGCTTTACTAGGGTGTTTCTTTTAGAGGATTTTTCACAAATTCATGAATAATGAATGAATAAATGAATGAAGTTACCATAGTTGGTGAGGTTCCCTGGTATTCACTGGGGTCAGCCCATTCCACCGTGTCTGAATAATTAATGAATGCATATAATGTTAACTGTATCCATGATGAAGAGAGAGATAAGAGATGAGAGAGACACTAATGGAAATAAACACACATGGCCTCTTCCACTGCGGAGAACTCCTGATGCAGTGACTGTCTCATACAGCTTAGCCGTTGAGCAAATATCAAACATGACATCTATTCAAAAGTTTGAGGAGCAAAGAAGGCTACTTCGCAAAGTGCACTTTTGTGGTTTGAAGTGCCATACTTGTCCATTTTAGGATTCTCAAGCATGAATCTTTAATTCCCACCTAAATAAAGTTGCATGGTTTATTGATGAGCTTCACTTTCCTGTGGTGCCGTGTGCTAATTGGTTGAAGATGTACTAAGATCTTGAGGAGAGTGATAAGAGACTAATGCTACGATAGCATTTGGATTATTGAGAGAGGATGCATGTCCTCCAAAGGTCATGCATCTTATTGCATAACTCTTCCTGGTTATGAGTCCAGAATGCTTATATCTTAAGATGGAGATAAAATTTCCACAATTAAACGCACACACAGACACACATCTCTGAAGTTGTATCTAAAACAAACAACAATCAGAGTTGGACATGTCAGCAAAAAATGGCTAAGCTTTTTATTTTTTTTGAGTAATGGAGGACATATTTGAAGCTCCTCTGTTTTTGTGGACTCTTACATGTATTGGTCAAAGACAGCTGAGCACACAGTCAGAGGCAGCAGACAAATACAGCTATTCCAAGCTAAATTACTGCCTGCAATTTGTCATCTTCAGAAACTGACAACTGGTCCATTCTCTAACAATGATTGCAACTTTGTGGGTGATGTCCTATTACAACGCCAATGCTTCACCTGCAGTAGAATAAATAACAGAATTCAAAGATTCACAAAGTGCATGACTATCAAGCCATCATTCTAACTTTAATCAATAACTTATTGTTGCATTTATCTATAGAGAATGTCAGTAGTGGAAATGCATTATAAAAGCCATAATATATAATCCAGACTTTGGACTCTGGTGGCAACAGCATGCATTGTTTTTATGTGCACAATAACCTAGAGCTGTCTGAGATAACAACCAAGTCCTGGGGCACAACATTTAATAAAGCTGAGGTAAAAAAAAAGGGGGAAAAAAAAAAAAAGAAAGAAAGAAAGAAAGAAAAACCAACAACCACAACAACAACAGTAAATTGCCTTTATAAGCTTGTGTCATGTTGAAATTACCTATGGATCGCACCAGAGGATTCCACAGAGGCTCAAAGGAAATTACTGTATCTGTTTTCCCTTTTCAGTGCTGTCTGGAGCAAAATTACATAGTTCCACAGCTCTTTATTAACTTCGGGGCAGCAAAGCGATATAGAGGCCTGCCATGTACCATGGGCACGAGCTACTCCGCTGCATGTGCAAGTTACTACCCCTCTTTAAACATCATCAGTCATGCCTCTGGGGGTGAAACACCCGAGACTCCTTTATGAAATAATTTTTGTGAAAAAAAAAAACATGTTTGAAATGTATGAAACTGTTTATGCCGTGGTTACAAAGGATTTTATTAGCTACATTAGCACTGTGGCTCCAAAGGATGGCACCGACCGTTTTAATTCTAATGGAAATATTTCACTGCTATGTTCAGTGGTCAAACATTTTCAAGAGTTTTCCGGAGGAGAAAAGACAGATGTTTTGATGTAGTAATGCTTGGTTTTTCTTTATACTTATATGCCATATAATTAGATATAAATGTCATATTAACATGGACACAAAACTCGGGAACACCTGAACACAAAATCTTAAGTGGTAAGTGAAGATTTTTGGGGAGCAAAGCTGTGGAAACTGAGCTTAGGCCACTTGTGGAGATGCACATTCGTATGAGTTCCCCAGGGTGCAAGTGCTTAGTCACCACAGGCGCAGACAGCAATCCCCTCAACAAAAGCTGCTGCAGTCTACATTCATGTCCCCTTGATTTCACACACATGTGTGAAACATACCCACCACCCCAAAGAATATGCAGAATATGTCACTGAGAGAGGGAATCAGCAGGAAAAACAATCCCAAAGAAATAACGAACCCAAAACTGATGGAAAACAAACCTTAAGGCCAAACTGAAAAATAGAGAACCAAACAGCAGGTGGTGAACTTAACACACAGCGACTCAAAAGAAGCAGGCTGTATAAAAATAGACCAAATATTCTTGGGCAAAAATACCTCAGCTCCTCACTGGAAGAGAAGCTGATCAACTAAGTGTCAAATGCTGACTTGAATGACCACAACGGAGACAAGGCCAACTGGTTCCCCACATGATTTACCCCTGACCAGGAAACTGACTGTTGAAGGAGTCGGGCTTGGGGCTGAGTTCACCAGCACATGATAATGTATTCACCTGCTCCGGAGGGGCATCGCACTCCACATTAGCATTTGGCTGTAAGTACCCAAGTACAACCTCATATAACCTTTAGAGTGACCTCCTCCTGTGTGTGGGGATTAATGATATGATCAATAACTACTAAACTTTCATTTCTCTCTCTCTGACCTTTGCGACCATTACAGGAACAAGCAAAGGGTAGACATTTTTATCCCCGGCTACGTGCAGGCCTGCATCCTATGACAGAAAGTCCGCTTGGACTCTCACTTCACTCCTTCAACATTC
Organism: Remorina albescens; assembly: GCA_034769265.1. Classification (NCBI taxonomy): domain Eukaryota; kingdom Metazoa; phylum Chordata; class Actinopteri; order Carangiformes; family Echeneidae; genus Remorina; species Remorina albescens. Next base: position 12,693,625 of record CM068488.1, read on the forward strand.
CCAGGTTTCGACGTTCCAAATGACACAAGCTGATTCTGTCAAACAGCCAGGGAAGAGTTGATAAGCCACGAAGTGGAAATCTAAAAGAATAGAGGGAGGTGGCGAAAAGCTTCTGAGAGACCTCTGTGTCCTTCCCTGACTCACATTAGTCAGCATCAGTGTCAGCCCAATTCAATACACCGCGTCAGTAGAACCATGTATTATTCATAGATAGGAGGAGCAATTCAAGATTAAATTATGCAATCACTGTCTTCATCGCCATCATCAATCACATCGTTTTTGCTTATGTTTTGCAAATTTTTCTTCCTGTATTTCATTGCTGTTCACTGAGTGAGGATCACATGGTGTGATCAAACTGTAATTAAAGTCATCTTTGTAAAGAGGTTGCATCCTGCCATGGAAAACTATATCCAGGAAACTCACAGCACTTTGATGACAGTGTGGAGATCGGAAACAAATGGCTAATTACAGCATACGCTTACACTCATCGACCTCAACCTCCTGCACGATTACCTTGATTGGAGCCATCCATTTGTTTCTTTGCCAGGAAGAATATAACGCTGACATACTTTTCTCTTCATACTGACTGGAACAAAACTTTTTTTTTTTTTTTTTTTTTTTTTCCCCCCATGGTTCCCTGTGTAGCTGATATTGTTTTTGGTGGCAAGCAGCAGATGGCGTTTAAAGTTAGGAGATCATATCCTTGATATGCCTCAAGCCATCTGTTACGTTTCCGGGCTTACACATGTTCTTTCTTTGTGATGTGTCTGACGCTCTCAGCATCCTCTCCTCCGGGCTCAAATTCATCTGCAGGCTTAAGCCCACCTATAATACATCGAAAGATTTGTGGCCTGCAGAAAACTGTGGTGAGATTAGGATCTAAATTTTGGGCTATAAATGTATATTCTTGATATGAGATCGTGAGTGAGATCATATGGGGTGAGAACATTGCCATCTCTAGGCAGGGTTAGCGGGTTAGAGGGTTTTTTTGCATGTATAACCACATGCGGTACAATCAATGACGCTGAGTTCTGGTGGGTGTGTGGTAGGACTGTTTGGTGTGTGTAGTTTTAATGGACCTGTGTCCTGATTGATCCGTATTGAAGAGGTAGGCCATGAATAAGTCATTTGTTGATCAACTGTGGATTTATCAGCACTGATGACTCAATTTTGTAGGAAATTCAGGATTCTCCTCCAACCCGTCAGTTGAGCCAGAGTGCTCAGCCTGCCAGTGTCTTGTCCTAAATTGTCCTTTATATTGGATTCAACCTTAGTTTGTTTTGAACAGTCCACCATTTGTCTAATGTTGACAGCTGCTGGTATAATGTTTGAGTGGATTCAATGAATGGCTTGTCCATTGCCGTAAAACTGGATCGTCCATCCGTCCATCCATCTTCCAGAACATGTACTGTCATGCTGGAGCTGACAGTGCCCTGGGAGGAGCGGGTTGAGGAGGCCTACGAAAGGAAGAGAAAGAAGCACAGTGAGCTGGTGGAGGAGTGCCGGAGACGGTGTTTGCCCATCGAAAGGGGAGGTAGGGGCTTAGCAGGCAAGTCTCTGCAAAGCATACAAACTGCAGACATTTTTATATATAAGCCTGAGATGTGAAGAGCCTTTTGGACGCACTTCTCATTTGTCCCCTTTCAGGCACGTTTAGCCTGGTGTCAGACCTGTATTTGACCTGTCCCCTGCCAGATCAGCGCAATACAACACCCACAGAGTACAAACCAGCCTGTTCAGCTCGCTTCAGTCCTCGCTCAGTACCATCCACCTCACAAGCCTGCCTGCACTGCTGGCAAAACAGCATTCAGGTACTTAACAGTCACAAGCTAAACCACCTCTGTCTGACCTTGCACGTGTAACAGATAGTCTGGACAAGAACCTAAGTCCTGGGTTTCTGCAGAAATTCAAGAACAGCGCAGTCCATTAAAGCAGGGATGATGTCCAGGCAGATGTGAGGGGCTGAGAAAATAAGTGGATATCAGTAGAAGACGGTTTGTGGTTTAATTTTCCTGTAGAACACTGCTTTGGCAGTCGATGATTTCAAACTAATGTTCATACACATAAGACGTATGTTAGTAGGGGGTCGGTCTAAATCTGTCTCAGCAAGATGAATTAAATATGAGCTGACAGAAGAAGCTCTTTTGTCTCTGAGACGCCGATATGAAGGGATTCCCCACCCATGCTGTGTCACAGTCCAGCATGTCTGTGCTACAAATCAGACCAGACCCAGATCTATCAGACGAGTAGACTCACAGCTGGAGGAAAGCTGAAAATGCTAAAGACAAAAAAAAAAAAAAAAAAAAAAAAAAAAAAGATTAAAATGAAAAGGACTTTGTAGAAAAAATTTGTTCCTCTGATTATAAAGGCCACATTAGACCTGATGTCAAATTTGACAATAAGGGTCAGTGGCACCATTATTGGCTTCTTATTATTAAAGATTCTTTTAGTTTACTGATGTCTTACTGATGTCATGATTTACAGTCTGCCAGAATGAAAAAGGGAGTGAGAAAACCAAAGCGGTGAGGATTTAATCTTTTGGCTCTCTTGCTCCAGCCACTGACTTTCTAAATCCACTCACTGCTTCACTGCCAGCTCATTTTTTCACCTCTGTTCTCAATCTCCATTTATCTTATTCTGTCTCCCTGAGCACACAAGCATGCAGACACACAGACACACACTTGAAAATTCACATAAATGTTATTGATGTAGAGTGTGCATCAGGGAGGGACAGATCTGTCAAGGATGTAGATGGCAGTCCTGCAGTGTGTAAACTGAGGACAGAGGGTTTTACTTTAGCAGCTGCATTCACGAAAACACAGACATGCAAACAGTCGTGCACTGATTTGAAACTTTTTGAGGTGACAGCGCTTTCCTATTTAGCATAGAAGTGTTTACCGTGCTTTAGAACATCATTCAGCTTTGTGTTGCTGTTTCCATCGGTTTGAAGTGCACTGATTCAGCCCTTTGTGTGCGCAGTGCTTGTATAAAGCTGAATCAGCAAACACGTATCTAGTTTGAGAGAGCTGCTTCTTTTGAATAGATGTGCTTTCAAAAGACAATGTCATCAATGATGATAATGTCGACAAATCTAATATATTCTACTGCTTGAAAGATTTACTTGAATAAAAACAGCACTGTAGTAAAAATTTCAACGAGAGTGATGATGCCAGTCAGGTGGATTGATAAGCCAAGTTCAGACTGGCTGCGTGTTAATCATCATTTCCTGTTCCTGACGTGTTATCTTCAGATGTCATTAGATGGCATGGATTCCCTCCAGGTTCTCCAACAGCCCAAAGACATGCAAGGTGATGGAATGGTGACCTGTTCCGTATGTTCCCCACCTTCGGCTGCAACCCGCCATGGAAAAGCAGTACCATTAATGGATGGAAGGAAGTTACCTCCATTAGAAGGTTTTACATTTTGAAATTGGCTGTAATAGATTGTGTCTCTGAAAAGTCATGCTCTAATGCTGTCAACGTGGCCTGAAACGGTGCTTACTTTTCCACCGACAGCTCCAGATGACTCAACAGCTGATCAATGTGAGACACACAATACCAAACCTTTGTCTTTCATCTGTATGCTTACCAGTACCCAAAGAGATCTGTGTGCAAAACCATAATGACATTCAGCTCTCATATCAACACATCCATCTCCTGACAACCTGCTTAGGTGCAATATAGCTGAAGGAGCAAGTAGGAGGTGAGACTGTTTAGTTAAACTGCTATTTTCAAGGACTGAATGTTAAAAGGTAAACGAAACCTCTGTGAAATCATGTCATGGAGCCGACACAGAAGATTTCATACATGTTAAATAACAATGGAGCAGCTCATGACTGCGATGACTGTCCCTCAAAGCTGTATGACAAAGTGAAATTTGGTCGTCCATTAATGGTGTCATCAGGGGCGATTAAGCCTGTTTAATTCGCCCCTCTTTCTCTTTCCTGAACCCACCTGGCTCAGTTGTTGAGGTGTTGTTTGTTGTGTGATGTTGCACAAAGTGTTCAAACGGTGACAAGACGCATCAATGGCACTGTACGCAGCGTCTCGTCACAGACCGGAGGTTCCTCTGCAGGTCGCCAGCTGCAGGTGGCAGGACGGACGGAGACTCAAGCTGCTGCCTGAACTCTTCAGATCTGTCACTCCACAGCACCATGCACCACGCTGGTGATTTACAGCAGTCACAGACAGGAGAACGGAAGTCAGACAGCCAATACAGTCATTTGGCATTTGTTGTGAGATTACATGAATAATATGTGATGCTGATTAACACGGGCAAGGGGGGAATTATCACTAAATTAGCCTCCCTCCAAATTAAGCCTAATTTAAATTCTGAACCACGTGTTTACCAAAACAAACAAAAATTAATCATACATTTAAAAAATCTAGTTGGAGTTAGTCAGAAGTTAGAAGCTGCCAGATCACAGACACATTCATATGTACAAAAAGAAAAAAAGTGAGTTCATTACAAAAAAATCAGTTTTTTGATCTCTTGCCAAGGTAGACTGTATAATTTATGATTTGATGTGAATTTCACAGGCGAGTAGAGCTTAGCACCAAGACAAAAACATGGCCTGTACAGGTAAGACAACTCACTTTTTCATGACAGTGCCACTTCCGTCAAATGATTTTATGCTTCCTGTCTTACCTCTGCTCCAAGTATGTCTCTCCAGAATCTGGCTGCTCTTTGCTGGGATGTCATCACCTTTCTCCTTCCTGACTAAAAGCTTTATGATTATTCTTCTGACTTCATGGTCACCATATTAAATATGCACAATAAATATCACTTCTCTGTTGATTTAAAATATTTATCATTAATTTACAACCTCGTTACCTTTCCTGGTTGATCCAGTTGACCTGCCAACGTCTCTCATATTAGATGCAGGATATATATCACCTCTTCTGTTATGTTTTAGCCTAATTGAAGTCCACAGTATATCTAGCTTTTACTTTAGTTACTAGTTGGATAAAGGTGAGATAACTGTTTCTATATGTAGTTATTTGTGTGGGCAAAACTAATCTCCCCCTGATGATAGCACGATGAGCTACATCCTTTTCTCATCTAATACACTACAAATTAAATAAATTGACTATACACAAACAGCAACAACAGATAAAGAACCAAATAAAAACAACATTGGGAGCATAACACCATAGCATAACCTGAAAGGCTGGTATTTTAGTAGAGTACTGCATTGGAGATGGCTTTAGTCCTGACAATAATGAACAACTATTAATAATAGAGACTTTTCAATGTTTTCCTTCACATTCATAATTTGAATGCAGAGTAAATACAAAGGAGCAAAATGGATGAAAACTTACCCTCCGCTCTTCTCTATAGAGTGTCCACAGAGAAAAAACTGGAGAGAACCGAACTATGTGATGGTTCTTTGTGCTTTGAATGAACACACATCAGACTTGTTTGATTTGTTATAGGATGTAACCGCGATTGTACAAAGCATAGAGAAGAACTATTTCTAATATTTCTGGAATCATGGTCACATATTTGCAAACCATTTGAGATGAAAACTGAAGGCCTAAGCCCATTTTGCTGCCAAACAAATGAGACTTTAAGCGGTATGATACTCTCAACAGTTATTTGATTGCTTCATTGTTGTTATTTCATGTTAAGTGCAGCTACTGCAGCATTTAACACGAAGCCAAACAGTATCAAGGATTTTACACATTATTATTTCCTGCTGTTGCCATAATAATCACATAATCTGCCAATAAACAGGCGCCTTGTTAGAGAAAACAGTATGAAACTTTGAATTATGTTTCCTCTACAATCTAAACTACTAACAGCTTCTCAAGCAAATTAGTGATAGATGTGGCTTCTTAAATTCGTAAGTGGAACTCAATCTGAGACGGAATAATGACACAATGACAAAATTCCTCTTGAAAAAAAGTAATCTCTCTCACCATGTGGTAGGAAAAAGCAAGTCAACACGTCAGAGAGTTGGTCCCAGCAGCAGACTGCAGCACTGTGTGGTGCCTGAGGTGTGGTGATATGATGTGAGCTGACAGGTGGCACCATGGGAAATAGGACTAAAACTCCATCATGCAGCCTGCTGGCTCCATCCAACCCCTTTAACCAACTAGAAGTTTAAATCTCAGCCGCTGCTTCTCACCACACGGTAATTAAAAGCCCAAGTTTAAGTTTTGGGTATTCCAAATTTAAAACTAAGGCCGTGGGCTATTTGTTTTGGAAAAATATGGATTAGTCACAGATAAATGTTGCATTCTTAGGGAGTGAAATTACACTGTCTCCGAGCATCAAGACACCAGCTAACATTCATCATGAAAAAGTGAACAGGCCGAAGGACACTTTTTGTATGATATTCCTGATAAATATATTAAGGAATATCAAATACACATCACAGCAACAGCGTAAGTGTTAACATGTCTTGCACTGATTTCTTTATTTTTTTCCATCAAAAGAAATGCACAGATCAGCAAAGCTACTACATACAAACGGCCATACAATAGCAATTTAATTTTTGTTCTGTTTGAAGGTGTTCAGTAAATTCCGTGTCATTTATACACTTCGTACCTTGAACATTTGCAGTTATTCTGCATTCAGCAAAAAAAAGAAAAAAGAAAAAAGAAATTAATTAAACCAATGCTGTTCTTCCATCTTTAAATGAAAAATCTCGGCCACAAACCACATGTCTGGACAGCCACTTGTAACTGCTCCAGTAAAATTACTGTACTTACATACAATAAAGAAAAAACAAAAGGTTTGCATAGCTTCATTGTAATGTAGATACAGTACAGTAAGGCACTTCATGAAAAAAGTTAGGCATTTTTTTTTTTATCCTACATAAACCTTTTTGCCATTTCATACTAAAACTTCATCTCAAAATGCAAGAGTACAACATCAGAAAATCAAACTTGTCCATACCACATTTCTGCACACTACGTTAATCTATTAAACTTCTCTGCTTTTCTTTTGGCATTAAGTCTCAAGTTCAACATTCTCAAAATATTGAAGTTGGGTTCTTGTGCATAATGTGACCAACACATTGTCCCATAACCCCACACAACCCAGTGTTTCTCAAAAAGACAAAAAAATTGTGCAATGATTTGGGGTTATGTGGAGTAAAAGGCAACAAGCTGTCAAAAACAAGTCATAAAACAAACGAACAAAAAACAAAAAACAAAACAAAACTCAAAATGTCTGGGCAAGTTACAGGCCATTTCCTCACTGACTGGCGCTGTACCAACAGTGACAAAGGTACATCTGACATGGGTAGGAGGTGTTTTTGGATAAAAACTAGTTTTGCATTGTCTCTCCTTAGGCTGGTCTAAAGCATTGGTGTGATGACTGTGTGGTGTTGTAGTCCAGCAGCTGCATGTAGGACTACGTATTCCAGCAGCCCAGGTAACAAGACTAGAGGTAAGGAGGATGCGCCTGGTCTATCCAAGCTGATCTTCATACTGTTTTCGAAAGCAATCTCCTGCTGGAAAGAAATCCCAGCATCGCTCCTGGTACATCTTCCACACATATGACTCCTAGAGACACCCACATAAAAAAAAGAAAAAAAAAAAAAAGAAAAGAAATTACTGAATGTTAAAATTGAATATTAAAATTATTATGACTCCTAGAAAGTAAAATTCATGCACATAAAAAATAAATATACTTGGCACAAAATTGTATCTATATTGTGATCTCAGTTGAAAGAGTCCAGATTCAAATTAGAATTTACTTAATAAACACTATTTTAATACGGTGCAGGACATGAACGTTTAAGCTGGTGGAAACTGTGCTTATGATAACATACTGACAACTGTAATGATGGACAAGTTCATGTGGTTAATTATTTTTATTGAAGGGAGTTGGCGATTAAAAGAAAAAGTGTTTGGTCATGTGCTTTTGTGCTTTTTTTTAATATATTCTTTATGTGCATTTCACACATTCTGCAATTATTGCCACAACTGACAGTATGAATGACACGAACAGACAGCTGGTGTACTCTGTCGTAAAGACCAAACTGAGACTTTGAAGCAGCTCATCTTGTCAGTCCAGCTAACATTAGCTAATGTTGCTGTAAAGAAAAGCAACAGTGAACGTCAGATGCCATCAGTGAGACATCAAAACCAACTCTGTCATTATTATCCTAAAAATACAATTGGTCTCAATAAATACAATGACACTTTTGGATGTCATTAGTCTATTTTAATATTATGGTAATGTTGAGGACTAGAGAGCATGTAGAAATAATAATAGAGACCTGATTTCAACCTCAACATCTGTCAGTACATTATGAAATATCCAGATGCACACACACCTGCAGTATCTCCAAGACTGACAGGACAATAATTGTTTCATTGGTTCTGATTTGTTGAGAAGGAAAGGTCAGTGTTGTAGCATTATACTGTACCTGGCCAGTGTGCTCTGTCTCATCCTTGTTGATAAGGTACATCAGGAAAAACCTTTAGAAGAAACCCAAGCCAATGAGACAGTACAAAAATGTCATAGTATGATGTCACTTTCCTTTGCCTTATAACATTCTCCATCTTATCACAATTACAGCACAGAAGAGAGGTAAAAGCTATACCGAGATAATTTGCATACCTACAACTCACACAGGAAATGTCACAGTCTGTGTTACTCAGCAGCTTCATAAATACCGAATATAAACAAAGTAACACCATGAAATCTGCACCACAGGATCACCTGTTGTTTCCAAAATCAAGTGCAAATGGCAACAGGCTGCTGTATGTCTGTGGGTATCCCAGCATGCCAAATCATGATGAATACTGTATGAGAGCACAGATTCATAAACCTCTTTTTAGAAAAGTTCATGGCATTAAATATTAATGAAGCAACATAATGAGGTCGATTTTATATCCTCTGGCCAGCTGACTGTGAGCACAAATGGACTGAGACGTTCTATTGTCACAGACTAAATAAAGAAACACATGATAAAGAGAGAGGGCTGAGGAAACTCTGAGGTAGACGGAAAGAGCATCTGAAGAGATGAAGCATTCTGGATCATTGAGGCTATTAGTGACTTTAGCCCTAATGTTGTGTTAATGGACTGAAGCCATCAATCAGACAGTTAAATTATAGGAAAGCAGTGTCACACATTTGCGAAGACAATACTTACAATATATATACACACATACACACACAGTTAAAGGGAAGGTGAAATTATTTGAAGCGAGAGACTTACAGGTAGTTCGCCAAATTGTGCTCTTGTAAGGTGTGAGTCTCAAAGCCATGAGGTGTTGTGTCAAAATAGTCGTTACCGATCCCACAAATGAAACATTTTGTCTGTGGACAGAAAGTTAAGAGATGATTATGGTATGGCTATAGTAATCTACAGGATAGTCTGCATTTAAAGGGGCAATGCACTGATTTTACACATAGAGGCCAGTCGATTAGTGAGGTCAGTATGATGGTTGCACGTCTCCAGAGCTTTCTAAAGTCTGAGAATATAACCCTCGAATGTCATTAGGGTAATTTTTTCCCAGTAACTTCATACTTTTATATTCCTTCCGTTTATTTATTTCTACAAAATTAAAGTTCTTTCACTTCATATTTTAAACTAAATATTTATTTTCCCCTGTCACTGAAATCTCTTGAAGGCCAAATGACTGGCCAACATTGCACTCTGACCTTCAGCTGGCTTGACTGACTACTGCTTAAAACATACTGAAGAGAGATAGAGAGCTCCAAAAACAAACAAGACCACATATCTAAACTAGCAAGTAGGTATTATTTTATTTTAATGTTATATACATTTATTGTTGTCTTAGTTCCTTTTCCATCTACAAATGAACTTGTACATGGAAAGTACAACTTGTACTATATGACAGCATTTTGGTATTTCTGGCTAAGGGGGCAGCATGGTGCATAGTAGTTAGTGCTGTCGCCCCACATTAAGAAGGTCATGGGTTCAGTTCCCAGGCCTGGGGCCTTTCTGTGGAGTTTGTATGCTCTCCCTGTGCCTGTGTGGGTTTTCCTCTGGGTACTCCGGTTTCCTCCCACCGTCCAAAGACATCATGTTTGGGTTAACTGGTGACTCTAAATTGTCTGTAGGTCTGAGTGTGAGTGTGAGTGGTTGTTTGTCTCTGTCTGTCTCTGTGTGTTGGCCCTGTGATGGACTGGTGACCCTACCCTCGCCCAGTGTGAGCTGGGATTGGCTCCAGCAACCCCCGCAAACCGGAAACGGATAATTGGTAGAAGATGAATGAATGAATAACAGAATTTGTTGTCCATAAGACAGTATTTCTCCTTGATGACTTCCCCACCCTGCACCTCTGGATATCCCTTCAGCATACCATGGGTGCATCTTTTTGCAAGTATAGTGATAGAAATCTCCTCCCACCTCCATGTCCTCTTTGACTTGTTCCTGCTGGTCTCTAAGTTCTCCAAAGGCATCAATGATCAAACCTAAAGCCACAAAGGAACTGCTGTGAGCACATCATATATAATGTATAATATCTGTAAAAGCTTAAATTTGTAAAATGGTTATAGTACTATGATATGGAATGCTGCGAAGACATTGGCTTTAAATACTAATATGGTAGTTTGAAAAATCAATTCATCTTTTATATGGCGGAAAAGAGCAGTAAAAAAGTGTGACAGCTCACCTTGGATGATAGCCAGGAGGATGACGATGACAAAGAAGAAGAAGGTAATGTCAAAAAGGATGCGGTAGAGCTCATAAGGGTCACCGGCCGGATCCTCGATCTCATCCCCAATGCCCCCTCCTGCTCTGACCCCGACGTACATGTGAAACAGGTAGCACTGTGCAAACACAAAGGGATGGTCAGAGAAGAACCTCAGTTTAAGGGTGGACTTAAGCAACAGGCATTTCTTAAAAAAGAAAAAAAATATCTCACTAATATTTACCGTCATCATGTCATCACACTTCATGTCTGGCTCATCCTCATCCTCACTCTTGTTGTAGAACTTCCTGAAGAAGTTGAAGGCCACCACAGTGTAGAGATAGACCACGACTGCCAGCAGGCCCACAGTCAGCACCAGCTACGGAGAAAAACACCAACGTAAGTCAGCTTCCTCTGATGTAACATTATGCAGAAACACACTGGGACAAAGCTACCCATAAAAAGGCACCAAACATGGAGGAATATGATGGGATTGCTGGTGGAGAAAGAAAAGTTCAAATAGGTGGAAGTGATGACAAAGTTATTTATAATAAATAAAGATAACCTGTTGCCTTTTCTTTTACATTTGAAACAGCCACCACATTGATCTCCTCGTGAGCCTGAATAGCAACAATAGTGCAAATGGCAGTAAGCTACTTTTGGATTGACAGCTCCATTGATCTGCCCAAAGGCAGCAAGGTGTAGGGAGGTGTGGGAGACAATTCCTTGCAGCCTTGCCATTTGGGTGTACATCCACCCTTGGAGATTGAGGTGACATAAAATTTTGATTTGTGCCTCTGGTCAGCTGAGACAGGAGTCTCTGCAGGAACCGACAAGATAAAATGAGATTTGAATGAAAATATTTGAATATTTGAATGCCAAAGGATACTGAAGCTGAAGTCTCCCCCTTGTCTACTGTATCCTTCACTTGGATCTCTTTATTTGGCTTTAGGTCTTCCAATTATATCCTGACAGTGATAAAGAGATATTGGGCACATGCAGTATTTACCAGATGAAGTGTAACATCCATTATCCACAGTAGTTCACACAACTTATGACACTAACAACATAGAGAAAGTGGTGACATGCACATAACTAATCTCATATATTCTATAGGATGTGAATGGTGCTCTGTAGCTGGTGAATGTGTAAATAGGTTACACTTTGTGAATGTTTTGGCTAGCAAGGTTTGCAAGGCAGAGATGTGACAGTACTATTGCCCAACATGCCATCAAAGGGGTAGAAACATGGAAACTGTGGTGCACTGGTTTGTGATTGCACATCAGAGAATAAAAGGCCAACCACTAATTCTGCTGCATAGAAGATCTGCGTGCTCCTCTATCATCACCCTTACCTGTTTGCCATTGTGTGTGACAGAGGAGAGGATAGTGCGGAGGGTCTTAAAGCCCATGGCGATGTCCAGCAGATGGGCAGCAAAGAAGAAATTGTTGTAGTGGCCCAGAATGGACATGGTAGTGTACCACACTAGATAGAGGAAAGACTGTAAAGGAAACAGAAGAAGATTATCTGAATCCAACTTTCCAGTCATACCACTAATCTCTCCCTTAGCCATCCATAACACCCCAAACCAGAGCAATTAATCATCTGAACTTGTGATCAAACTTACATTGTCTGTAAACACCACTCCCATTTTCCAGACGTGGTACTTTGTATCAATTGAGCTCAACCTGGCAACAGAGATATGACAGGGTGATATGAAAGATAGATTTTCTTCTATTTCACCTCTATTTTTGCTTCAAGTGCTTCCAGCCTGTCTCTGCTATACTGGCCTAATCTCTCACCATGACACCAGCGAAGCCTCTTTGGCGACAGTCTCCTCTGTAGGGTTGAAATCCAGGGCACTCTTATCCAAGCCCAGCAGCTCAGCTATCCTCTCTGCTCCGTACAGGTCTCCATACTTTTTGATCACCTGCAAACAGCAGCAAAACAAATCAGAGAGGACGACACAGTAAGTGACATTTAGTAAATATCACCAGATTGGCTTTGTGTTCATAACAGATTAGACAGAAAATGAAATAAACCACTTACTTTGCGTTTGACAAATTTATCCCAGTAGTTGTTCGGGAAAGAACTGAAAAAAGAAAAAAGAAAAAAATAATTTTTTAACAAAACAATGACTCAGAGTTTCGTAACTCTCCTGTGGGTGACTCACGGAGTATTGATGACCAGTCTGTCCCACTGGCCTTTGATATCATCATCTGACGGCTGCTCAGTGATGTAGAGACCAGCAAACTCCAATTTCCTCGCTATCTCCTTCTCACGCTTGAACACCACCAGTGGCACCTTTGACACACAGAGAGTTCAGTTGCATCATCGATCCAGTTAAGGGTATAATATACAGTTCTATTATAACATACTGGATATTGTATCTGTAGCACTGACAGGAAGTACAGAGCTGTGTTTGTATATATTTCATCAAAACCCGGCAATGTATCAATTGACAAATCATAAAACCTAAGCCAAATGTTAAAATCATCCTTGGAGTGTTTTCAAAAATCATGTAAAATATGTCAAATACATGTTAAAATGGACGTTTTGTTTGCTGTGGAAACTAAATCTGAAGCAAAATTTCTGTGGATGCTCCTGCACCTTCAGGTAGTAGTATCCTACTACACACAAGAAAGATATGATGGTGTGTAGTATTGCCAGACAGCGAAGTGTTGGCGCCATGTAGCCTGTGCTCTCTTGTAGGACAAAGTACTCAAGTGCCCCTTCGTCTTCCTCCTCTCCAGCTCTACCTCGACCATTCCAGGGGTCTTCATCATCTGAGTAATCCCCAGTTACCTGAAAGACAAATAGACTTTACCAAGTCACCTACAGCATTCATTTGATTCTGTGTAATGTGTTACTACAAGCTTACTTTGTAGAAGAGCAGGATGAAGTTGATGGCAAAGGCAACAAAAAGAGCCAGAAAGCGGAGATTGTAGAAGTTTCTGGCCAGGTAGTTCTGTGAAAATAATCATTTGCACATGTGCAAATTATGTATTTGAGCACTTTTCACATTCTTAAGGCAATACATTTTTTTTTTTTTTTTCTTGTGAGGGAAATATCTGACTGACCAGCATCTTTGTCTGGTAGACTTCTAAGCCAGCGAAGAAGCTGGCCATAAAGGCCTCTGGTGGTTCTTTTTTCTGGCCAAGCCTCTTCTTCGGGGCTTTCTTCTCCTCTGCCAAGTGCTCAATAGGGGATTCGTATTTGGCCTTGTCATGGTCCTTCTTCTCACCATCATCTGAACTGCAACAATAAATTTCCTTTAGTGACACACTGATGAGACTGCAAGGTCATCTACATACAAACACAAATAAATGATATATATGAGGAGAGTTAAACTAGATATGTACAAATAATTATTTTATAAAAAACAAACACAGTTGACAGGTAAACAACACTCACTCTCCTTTCTCGGAATCAGATTTGTAGTCTCCATTTGTAGCCCTTTTCTTTGCAGCCATCTGTGATAAAATACATTGTTTGACAATTGACTTTAACAGGTTGTACTGCTATGACAACAAATGTGCTTTGTGTAAATTCCCTGCACTAATATTGTTGTGTATTTAGTATAATTGAGTTAATGTGTGATTAGGGATGGAGCTATCATCATTCCATTGATCTAACATCATTACTGACCTGTGCCTTCTTCTGCTTGACGGCACTAGCAATTGATGGAGCGTCTCCCACCACCACCTCAGACACATCCCCCAGTCCAGGCTCAGCCCCGTGTTTTCCCTCCTTCTTAGGCTGAATGTTAATCAACTCAGCCATCAGGTCTACCTCTGCTGCATCCCCCTGAGCCATCTGACCCATTTCTGCCAATGCCGATGCTTCACTTGCCTCCAACTTCTCTGTCTCTAACACATCTCCATGGATGCCAAACTGAGTAGGATCTGGCATGTTGCCCAAAATATCTGTGACCTTCATATTTTTAGCCCCTTCAACAAGTCCACCACCGAACATAGTGGTCCACAGGATATGGAAGAACCCCCAAATAAGGCTGTAGATGAAGTGGAAGAGTCCTGTGATGATCATCCAGAAGAAAGAGAAGAAGCCTCGCACCATCTCCTTCACACTCATCTTCCTAAATTTCCTGTACTGCCGCCTCATGCTCTTGAGGGTCAGAATTTGGCGGAAGTGGCAAATGCTTTTTTTCAGAGAGATGCAGGCGATTGTGAAGGCAGAGGAAGACTCTAACATCATGTTTTCCTCCTCTCCCTCCTCCTGGTTCTCCACCACAATCTGGTTGTCATCTTCCTCTTCCTCCGGGCGCTCGACTGGGTCTGGCTCTGAAATTTGTGAAGCCAACTGCATTTCAAAGATGGTGTCCTCACAGAAATTAACAAACAGTTCCATCTTCTCGCTCTCTCCACCTTCGTTAACAACATCGAAGATGAACTGCCGCTTCGACTCCTTCACCTGAGGCTTTTCCCACTGGGTACGGCTGGACTCACTGATCTCAAAGTAGACTCTCTCAATCCGCTTGGCTCCCCCCATGATCTCAATACGACCCAAAAAGGGCTCAAAGTAGCTGAGAACACTCTCAGCTAGGTCAAGGAATGTGGAGAGGCGAGCGTCGTTAGGCATATGCTCGGAGAGATTGGTGAGCAGCACAGCTACATTAAAGCCAATGTCCTTAGCAGGTTCATGGAACCTCTCCACAAACTGCTCATAGTTGAACATGTCATTCTCATCAGCCTCAGCACAAGAGAGAAGAAACTCAATCTCAGACTGGGAGTACTGCTTCTGGTTCTCCATCGATTTCTGGAAATCCTTCTTTGAGATGATCCCTTTGCTCTCAGAGTCATACTCCCTGAAGCTATCTGAAGTGGTTAAATCCTTCAACTTGAGGAACATGTCAAAAAATTTGAGGATCATCTCCACATTGCTGGAAGATTCCACTAAAGTGTCCACCATTTGTTTGCCAATGGTACCATTGACAACATTACCTGTGAAGTGGAAAAAACAAAGTCGTAAACAGATTAAACATTGCTGCTACTGTAACTCTGGTTCCCGAGAAAACAGATTTTTCTTAAAAAAGCAATAAAGATCCTTGTTACTAATGCTGTTGGTACAGCTCATTTACTAAAGTTATCAAAGAGTCAACCTTCAAGGAGAGAGAGCATCATCACGATCATGTCCTTTTGTAGGTCCAGCAGCTCCCTCAATAATTCAATCTGACTGGAGTCCTGTTAGAAGAGGACAGAAGAACAAAGCCTTGTGAATCATCCAACACTATATCACATAGATCACTCATGGCCTCCTTGTGAGGGCACTGCCACTCTGTCTAATATCCATGAGTTGGATTTGGAGAGATCAAGGCCACCTTTGATTCTGGGGACCCACAACGGCGCTAGTGGTGCCCTGAGGGCTCTTCTAGGGGAAAACCGTTCATCAGCACCAGGGTTAATGTTATTTTACTGTCTAGGAGCAGATGGCCCAGTAAGTCTGAGTCATATAGGATCTCTTTAGAGTCTCTTTATGGTATTTAGCATACCATAAATCTGAGGTGTACTTTTTAGCGCTCAATTTGAACCCCTCCTCTGTGCTCTCCTTCATCCAGATTTCCACTGTCAGATAAAGATAAGGTTAGGTGGTTGGATTTCATCCCACTCCAGCCTTATTGGGCATGGAGGAAACATTGTAGATGAAGTCATATAGCTAAATGGAATAGCACATGTAGCTGTGCCGTAGTAGCCTGGGGTTATTCTTTAGCCTGGAGAGACCTCTAGTGGCAAAAGTTATTTTAAAGCAGTGTGGCTGAAAAGGAAAATGCGGGAGTGATGACTTAAGGATTGTTGCTTTGAGTAAAAATAGCATCCTGTTCCTGTAAGAGAGTAAAAGGTTAAGATACATATCATAAAACCACTTATATAGAATGTGTCAGAACAAACTGGAGACAGATAGCTTTAAAATATAATTTTATCCAGTGATCTAAAATTTAAAAACTTACTTTGCACTGCTGCCACTTACACAATAACATTTGCTTTGATTTAGAAAATCAGTAGATACCTGGGACAACTTCATCTGCATGTTGGCAAAAACATGCAGGAAGCCCACCACAGCATCCCACAGCCTGCTGTGAGCCAGACTCTGCTGATTCCCAATGCACGGACCCTGGAGTAAACAGAAATTGTTGCACATTAGATTTCCAATTATTCATATATTTGAATTAATATTTGAATCAGCCCTTGTTGTGTTGCAGTAACTGTAATTGTACCTGTATGTACTCAGTCAAAGAGTTGAAGACCTGCTTGGCCACTGCTAATGCTTTGGAGAAGTTTCTCTGACCAGCCTCATCAATTACATCCTTACCAGAGTAGTACCAGTAGAAATCACTGATGGATTCCTGTTGAAGGAAAAATACGACCCATTAAATCTAAAAAAGTATCAATGACTATCTCAACATATATTTTTATAAATCTGTAATATTATACCTGGAGTCTCAATAGGTAGTCTACAGTGCTAATGATGATGTTGACTGTCGTGGTGTTCCCTGTCTGAGTCCTCAGGAAGTTCTGAAAATCTGAAACAATAATCAGTTGCAGAGGAGCACATCCACACTTGTGTTGTTTAGGCACATTTAACTAAGGTTAACTGCAGTATTGACAAGCATCAACCTACCATTGTTGTGGCCTTCACAGAGAAGCTGCAAAAACCTAAAGAGATCCTTAGTGAACTCATCATTCTGCAGTACCTTGGAACCTGAGGACAGGAAATGAGATTAACTGTCTCTGTGTTACGAAGATCACAGTCCCATCATTTTAGTGTCAGCACAGGCATCGGAGCTTGTGTAGCTTTCACTTCTCATAAAGCTGCTGTCTAGTTGTCAAACAGCAGCAAATTATATGCACTATACTGGGAATTCAGAACACACAAGTAAGGTATAGTGCATCATTTCATGAATGAAAATAAGATTTATAACAGGAATGAAACTGAGCTTTGTTGTTTAATACCGGCAAAGCTTTGTTGTTATTGTTGTTGTTTTTTTACCAACAAAGCTTTGGGGAATTAATTTCTTAATACGCACAGGTTAGTGTTATTAAAATCAAGAAACAGAAAGGGTCCCACACAAATGACAAGCACTGACTTTTCATAAAAAGAAGAAGTGGGGAGGTTTGAGTCAGTTTGAAGCACCTGACCATGGACTGAACAATCTATCCAGATGTCATAGGAGCATGCATGGGTTCCTTTAGTCCAGGGTATAAAGAAGGTGGTTGTTTTGCATTCAGGGTGAGGGGGGGTGGGGGAGATCAGGGTGGGATAGGCAGGGCGTGGGGCTGGGGGGGTCAGGAGGGAATGAGGAGAGGGGAAAAGGAGCTGAACAGAGAGCAATCAAGACGTCAGCATTGCATAGGATGAGTAGAATCTAAACCATGTATTTACCCCGCTCACTCACGTTGACTGCGACCGATGGGATTAAAAACATGATCAGAGGAAAACAAACAAACAAAACAAAAGCAGACATAAGCAAAGGAGAAGACATTGAGATTTGATCAGAAGGATTAGGAACAGGAGAGAATGATAGCGCTATATATATATATATATATATGTATTTATCTTTACATACACTGATTAGTGACATTAACATGCAGTTACAACTAAATAAGGTCTTAAAGTAAAGTCTGCTCAATAGGCAGGTGTTTAGCCTACAGGTTAGACAGAGTACCAGACCAGACCAGTTACCATCACTTATGCCTGAGCATATGGGATGAAAATGAACTGGAATGTGCATGAGAAAAAAATATTCACATACTGTATGCAAACCATCAGATTGAATAGAGACCTTTGATTAAAAGTGGACTTGAAGGTGAACGCAGTTGTGACTGTGAACTTTTAAGTGGTAGACATCCTCAAAGGACTTAAACATACAGTAACACAGGTTCACCTGCGTGACAATGACGCACAACATGAAAGGCAAGAGACAAACATGACATGGAGATGGGCCTGTATGTTAACCAATAAAAGAGCAAATGTTTCATCAAGCTAATGCAGCGCCATTTGTCCTGAGGGCAATTACAACCCTGACTAAAGATGACACAAACCTGAATGAGACGCATCATATCACAACAGGAGTTCTCAAAAAACCCATCATTATTAAGGTGTCGTGCAGAAAGCAGCTGAGCTGCACCCTGTACTGAGAAGCTATTGTTGACGGAAAAGATCAGTTTCCTGCACTAATAAAGTTATATTAGTCAGCTCGGTTTCATTGACAGCTTGCAAATGATGCTAATGCACAGATATTGACTGTTCAGGTCAAAACTATATTGTGTATTGCTTTTTGAATCAGCATGATTAACAGTCTCCTGGCAGAGGACAAATCAATCACTCAAATTGTTCATAAATCAAAAAATAGAACAAGTAGTCTCAGACTGTTTACCGTGTTTATTATCCGCACTTACTTGATCCTTCCTCAGTGACCATCCCCAGACCTTCAGCTTTGTTTTGCCTTTCAAACGCATTCAAGTCCAGGACACTGACAGAGAAGAATGACAAAGACTGAACTACAATATGTTGCATTTCTGTGTTCTATTTTTCAGCATGTGTACTTTTAAGAGGTTTCCCAATGATACAGCAATCCACTCAACTGGAGACCTCACAAGAGAGATACAATGGACAAAATATGTGAGTGATATTTTCAGCTTCTAGGCTTCATTACCTGCAGGACATCATCAGTCCAGATAAACTTTTGAAAAAGCCAACATCTCTTTTTTCTTTCAGATAGTCCAGCATTTTCTGCATTAAGACGGAAGAGCAATAAATAAAAAGTTTATGCTGTTCACTGTACATTTTTTTGCATAAAGAGGACTGTGTACCTGTTGGACCACTGTGTTTCCCCCATTCAGAATGGAAATGCCCAGTTCCAGGGTGAATGTCACCATAGCAGTCAGTCGACCTGATAATCAGAAATCAGATATCACAGTAAGACCAAAAAAAAAAAAAAAAGAAAAGGCGGCTGTATGAAGGCAGAGGGCAGTGTGTGTTTTCTTGCCTTTGCTGGCACTGATCATCTGAAGCACCATCTCTGCTGCCCCTCGGTCATGAAGTCTGGCTTGCTGATACAGCATTTTTTGCTTCTCCATTTCCTTTTCCTGTAGGAAATAATAATACAGTTGGCACCAATGCTGAATATAATCCCCCCTCCAAAAAAAGTAAAAAGCAGAATAACATTGCTGAGAAATAAACAGCACCTCAAATGTTTTCTCTTTTCCTTCTTCATCCTCCTCTTCTTCACCTTCAGCACAACTCTGAAAGGGAAAATAATCTCAAGTCTGCAAGATCCTGCATAAAAGCAAATATCTAAGATAAAATAAATTAACAAGATGAAATACCTTTGCCATCATATCTGCATATGCAATGTACAAGTGGTCCTCTTCCAAAGAACTGGCAAAAAGAAAGAAAAAGATCCAGGTCAAACCTTGTACAGATCAAAACCACATTTCATCTTTAAATAAATAGCAAATTAAAGTGATTGCATTTATAGCCACTGCAAAGTATCCATAGTAGCAGTAAAAAAATGCCTCTAACCCTCTCTTAGCATAAAATATATGGCAGTAATAATTAAGCTTAATGTCGCTCTTTATTAAATAAGATGCAAGCCAAAACTATCATGTGGCACAGATTGAGTAAAGTGTGCTGGTGCCAGGCAGTCCGGTGTGTAACAGTGAGCGTGTATTTACTTGCACTCGGTCAGGGCGTTGTGACTGAAGTGCAGAATGAGCTGGTGAAGTGGGTCTGGCTGTTTTCTGACCTCTTCTTCTTCCTCTTCCTCCACTTTCAGCTGTGTTTTCTGAACAAAGCAACACAACACTGGAGCTCAGGCATCAATAATATGAAATGACACTGAAGTGAGAAATCTGTATTGTGGCAAACAGTAACTGTCACCTAGCTGCTTACCTTAAGAGGATCAGGTGGTTTCAGAAAAAGACAGTGATTGGGCAAACAGGGTGCACAAGCAAAGGCATGGATACAGTCAGAGGCACGTGCACACACATGCACACAGAGGGTGACTCTCTAGGTTTACTCTCTATCATAGTTTTCCTGATATATACCCAGAGCAAAACTCATTATATCAGACACATTAGAACAATTTTTCTTGGGGGGTGGGGGGTTACTGCAAGAATGTGTTTAGGTTGCTGGATCATAAAGCTCTTCATCTGTAACACCATTAACTTTTTTGTGCCCTGTGGCTTTAATTTCAAATAATGTAAAAAAAAGAGAGTAAAAATGCTGAAAGAAGATTAGGCTTCAAAATTTGTATTAATTCAAATATTATGATAATTTCTTTCTTGCAAAATAAGTAAATAAATAAATAAACACCCACCAGCACAGTATGCTTTCTTGCTTTCCAACAAGGTTTCCAACAAGCCTTTTATTTTAAATGCAATAACTTACTTAAACTTCGCTTCATAAAACCTGTTTGCGTTGTCAGCCAATCTATGTACAGTAAATCATAGCTTCTCATGGAATAGTGCAAAAAATTGTTGTACAGAAAGCAGCTATGATTCATGATGTATTTCTTCCACTTTCACTTCACCATGTTGAAGATATTTCATGATTGAAAATTTAGGAAAGGCTGCACAACTTTCATAAATTTTATTTGTAAGACAAAGCATCGTGACTGGATGCTCTCTTACTGCTCTCAGAGCTAGCTCTGACATCAGCGGTGATGTCAGGCTGGCCAAAAATGGGTGTCTGACTTACACGTGAAAAATCACTGTATGGATGACTGAGTATGACTCAGTGGTGCAGGGTGGATTTTGCTACTTTTGACAATGACACAGGTTAGGTGGGGAGGGTGGGGGGGTGGTTGAGGCTCCGCTCAGGTCCCCAGCCAAGGAATAACACAGGTACTTACTGCAAGATCCTGCACTAGTTTCTCTTCAAAAGAGTACTCCTCTGTTTCTATCCATATTCTCTGATAGGCCAGGAGGAAGAGGTTAATAGAGCGATGCCTAAGGAAGGGTAAGAGGAGATTAGCCTGGGTTAGATAGCTACAAATGGGCCAAGCCCCTTTGGGAGGTTAATACTGGTTAGTTTGGGATAATGGCACATCCAACTGGTCACCTTAGAGGAAGCTATTGAATACATAATGCAGCCATGTATCTGTAAGCAAGAGTTAAAAGGAGTAGTTTGGCAGTTTGGAATTAATCTTAAGAATATTAAAAAATCATATTTACTACTCTTGTGTGTGTTTAGAGCCAGGACACAGTTATCTTAGCAGAGGGTGAAACAGCTCCTGGAATCTGCACTGTTCTCTTGACAGCTTATGGTGAGGACATGACAGAAAAGCTTAATAAAAAAAGACATGTTACTGCTTTTACACTTTGGTTTTTGTACAGTATAATAATGTAACATGTTCACTGAGATGATGGCGAAGTTTTGAACAGAGCCAAGTTAGCTGTTACCCCCATCTTCCAGTCTTTGTGCTAAGCTAAGCTAATTGCCTCCTGGCTGTAGCTTCATCTTCAGTTTAAAGACAAAAGGGTTGCATTGATTCTCTCATTAAACTCTGGGCAACAAAGCAAAAGTTCCCACTGTCAAACTATTCCTCTACAGCAGTAGCTCTAGATTCAGCTTGATGCATTACTGTACAGGTACAGACCAGTGGAAATACCAGCAGAAATATCTCAATGGGAGTTAAATTCTGCAGCAGAATAAACCGTGCCTGAAGGAAAGCAGGCAGTAGGTGAGGTCAAACAGTAGCAACACTGAATCAGCACTACATTACCGTCAGCATGGAGAGCAGACTGTCATAGTCTGCGTTCTCATGCATTATCCCCAGCCAAATATGTCGGTAGGAATTCAGGAAGTAATTATTATTTTTGTGCCTGAGGGGGATGAGGTACAATAATGTGACACTGAGGAAAAAACAAAGGCTTGAATAGAGAGACAAAAGAGAAAAGTTGACATCTGAATGCACTGAACTCAGGAAGAGTTGAAATCATTTTGATGCTTAATATCCATCAACAAGAATATACTACTGTAAATAAAAACAATGAATTATGGCTACATTGTAAATACGATCTAATAATTAGTTGCTACGGTGGGTCATATTTCACTGTCAACAACTCTGAATAAATGAGTCATGCTGTCAGGAAGGCCCGCAGCATCATCTGCGCATATACTTAAGATGACCACCCTCAGGTTGGGCCTCATAATTGTTTTCCTCCCTACTGTAGCGCTCTGTCTGACTTCTGGTGATTGAGTTACAGAGCAGCAGGGTGTGAAATTGCAAGTCCCTTTTTTTTTTTTCCCCCTAATCCTTGATAACAGCTGCAGGCTAGACATTTGTCCCACAAATGGCAGGAGGGAGGCTGTGTATTAATGCAGGGTCAGAACCAAGCAAGAGAGAAATTAGAGTTATGAGTCAGACACAAGAAGAAAAAGAGGGTACAGGGATATTTGGTCAGCAAACGTAGAGGTTATGCCACATCAATTTGGTACAGTTTCGCATCTGCTAAATGCACCACGGGGAGCTATCTGTTACTGTCACAAAGTGTCACCCTGGATTCATGATTATAATTATTTGAGGCCTTGGGGTGATAGTGAAATGCTGTAGATAACATTAATAGCATGCAGTCATACCTTGGTAGATTATAGAGGGGAGCCATGCGGAAGCAGGCTACAACTGCTCTCTTCCGCTGCTTGGAGAGCAACTTCTGCCAAACACATTTTTTGGATCTCAGTGGCTGCTCCACCTAATGGGAGTAAAAACAGAAAGTGTCAAGATTGGAAATCATTGAACTCATTGGTCTTTTCAAAGCAGTGCTCTGATTTGTCATTTATGTGTGCATTCTGATTTGAAAATCTGATTCGGTATGTTTTTTCAGATTATTTCCTGAAGACAAAAACTTCTCCAGCCGGTGCAGAGGCAGAAACTGGTGACGACTGAAAACTTGCCGTTCCATCAACACGATTGTTTTGTATTTAATTACTCATCCTGAACCTGATGTGCTTTTACAGCTGGCGATCCTTCTCATCATCAATCCTCCACATTCCTTCTAATAATTAAAACAATAATACATTTTATTTATAGAGCGCTTTTAACAATACTCCAAGACAGTGTAAGTCTTTCACTGCATGCTGCATACATTTAAAGTTAAAGTTTAATTGAAATAAAATTTTTAATTTGCAATGTATAAGTCTGACCTGTTCCAGGTTGAAGACAGCAGCAGAGATCCTCTGGATACGATCCACCACTCTCTGAGGGTCTGGAGGCCCCTCACTCCTCATCACAATGTCTTTGTACAGGTTTAACTGCCACCTAACTGCAGGGTCCTCTGACTGGGTGTGATTGACAAAGAAAGACATCAAATACCTGAGCATAATCTGTGGAAGCTCATTATTAGTTGCCGAAATATTGGTGTTTAATTGGTGTTCAACCTTTTCTCGAAGATGCAGATTCTGCCGAATGTGGTCTTTGACCTCATCATCTGTGTCTTTCTGTTGAACAACAGGACACATAATAAAACTGTTTACTATAACCAAGTAATAGGACATAAATATAAAGGTGTGGGATCGTTTTGTAATTCAGCTGATTATAATTATTGTGTTGTTTGATTATTAGATTAATGCCAAATGTCTGGCCAGTGCAAGGCCATGTTAAAATATTCTCACCAGGAGGTAACGAGTCTTGGACAGGGATATGAGCTCCTGATCCCCTGGCGTACACATGTTGAGGCCGATTGGCAGCATCTTCTTCAAAGCTGCCACAATCAGTGAAGTCTGAATAGAGTAGAACTCGCCACGCCTTTTCTTGTGTTTCCTTTCCTGGTCTTGTCCTCCAGACTGAAAGATTGTGATATTAACCTCAGACAAATCAAAGTGGTCAATATAAAAGCTACGTCAATTTAATAAGCTGCTGTTAGATAAGACAATACAAACCCTCTCTTCTGTTGCTGTTCATTAACTGCCCCTTTCAACATTTAAACTAAAGCCCTAAGAGTATTTTATGTCACAGTTGTAGCACTCACACTGCATTGGAACAAATGCCAGAGGCAACAGAGGGATCTGTTCTCTTACCCAGGCAAAATCTGTGACCAGACTAAATCTGTGCCACTAAAGCATGAAGAAATCTTAAACCTCAGCTGAAAAGCAGAACTAGCAAGCCGTCTATGCTAAACAGCAGGATGTTACCAGAAAGAAAATATAAATGCACTTTTGAGCCAAACTGAAGAAGCTGCCTGAGGGAAAACATTAATTTCCACATTAATACATAAATGTACGCACTGCCACACACACAAAGTCTTATCACACATCAACTACAACATAATATAAATAGCTGAGGTTGCTACTGGGCAAACACACCAGGGTACCACAATCCATCAACTGCAAACACACTGTTGGAATGTGATCACATGATTTGTTACAGAAAGGTTGAGCTTCATTACTACAAATGAGATGTGTTCCGCAAATACAGTGATGAGGAATGACCAAAGTTACCATGCCACATATGGGGATAAATAGATGCCACAAATAATCAGGGGACATGATATATAACTAGACTATAGACTACCATATAGCACAGCGGCACAAGCTATTGGCTTTTCTGCTTGGTAACCTGAGCAAATAAGCCAATAAGCTGGCAGGTAAACGGCTCATGCACTGCATCACTCTACCTCTTCCTTAGAGGACTGTTTGAGATAGAGAGAGAAAGGAAGATAGAAGAGAAGGATGAGACGGCAATTCATGGAGGCTCGCAGCCCTCACATGGACTGACACTGCAATGAAAACCATTTGTATGCCTTTAAAACTGTTGAACCAGGCAGACAAGAAAAGAAGCTGAAACCCCTGTAATGTTGTCAGATATGGAGAAACGCACATGCACGCACACACCCGCAACAGTAAGTCAAAATCCATTCAGTTTTACTCATGCTGTTAGTACATAAGATTTATGCAAACAAGCTTGAATAAAATAGCTCTGATCATCACATATGTGTATTCCAAGTGTGTGCATACATGTACTTCCTCTGAGATGGGAATTAAACATGTTAATATATCAGCACATTAAAAAGGCAGAGAAAATGATAACAAATCACATATCTTTCCAAAGCTAATAATCTGATACCGCTCAGCCAGTCTCTGCAATAATGAAATAAAGCCAAAAGTGGGGAGAAAAAATGTGAAGACATAAAACCTACCTTAGACATCTTGGTTTTATTATCTCCGGTCAAGAAGGAGAGGTTGTTAATTTCGTTTTGAACCACAAAGTTCTGCTCCTCTCTTTTGAAATTCTGAAGGGCAAATGGCAAAGACAGATGCTGCAACTGTGCTGTATGAAGAGTCTCAATGTTTATTTAGTTTAAATATGATTTGAAACTGAAAGAATTTACATGTGATTTGCACCAGAGGATAAAAATCTCCGCGACCATTCTGAATAGCTCATTGGAGTCAGCATCTGGTTCTTTCAGCCACCTGGACCTGCAGTGGCAAGGAGAGATTAATACATCCTTTACAATTTTCCTGCAAACGCTGGGTTTCCCCTAAATACACTTTTAATAGAATTCCATATGCTACCCAGCAAGCTAACCTGTTGTTGTCCACATAGCGGATAAGCATGGGGTAAAAGGCATACAGATCCCTGCAGAGTACAGCAAACTCATCCAGGATGAGCAGCTCTGCCTCCTGGGTGTCTCCCTTATTGTCCGCTTTCAACAGCTCTTCCTCAGATACCACCTTCACCGTCTTCTTCCTCAGCTTCTCCAGTGTGGGCAGGAAGTGGCTCTTTAGCAAGTCTGCACGAGCCTTGCTGATGATGGGCTGCACATATACTGAAGAACGAAAGAGGAAAAACTTTCATGATAGCTGTTTAATTTTTTTGCTTTTTCTTCAGATAGGAAGCAGGGAGAGTGAGAGAGGAATGACATGCTGCATAGGTCCCCGGGTCGGAGTTGAACCTGGAAAGCTGCGATAGTGTGGCATGCCCACCTGCAATCCTCTTCATCCAAGAAGCCTCATCAATGCCGAGGTTGTTGTTGAGAATCTTGAGAATGTTGCCAAGTATGATGCTGAGATGCTCTGAGGTGACGGTGGTGCAGCAGATGCTGCCCCCACTGGCTGGCTGGTTCTCAGGCCCCCTCTCCCACCAGTACGACAGGTAGTTACATAGCATGGGCAGCACCACCTCTATTACATGAGGCATCTCTGTGTACCTTGCTCCAGACTCAGCCATATCATTGATGTCCTTCATCAGGCCATCCAGCCGTGGCATCCCGGGACACATTTCCTCCACTGAGTCTGGTATGCCTAGGACTGAAAACATGAACAGAGGATTTGCGTGATATTACAGCAATGTTGGGGTCATTAAAGTTTATGTGTCTTATTACATTTTTTACGATTTTATGAAGGAGATGAATCTTTCGCAGACTGAAAACTATATAAGTAGAGCTGAGAGAACTGTTCAATAATAATAACTCTTAGATTTGCCACAAACTCTTATTTTAGAATAATTATGTTGACTCACTGGCTCGTTCTCGGGCACTCTTGGTATTAAAAACTGAGCAGGGGTTGTACATGTTGAGTAATGGCTCCAAGAAGGCTACAGGCATGGCCCCAGCCAGGGTGGCCAGACACTGGCCGAGGGCTGGCAGCTGTCTGAGGGCCACAGAGTCAGAGTTGGTGAATATCAGTGTGTGTCCT
The DNA here is from genome assembly GCA_034769265.1 of Remorina albescens. NCBI lineage: Eukaryota > Metazoa > Chordata > Actinopteri > Carangiformes > Echeneidae > Remorina > Remorina albescens. The sequence goes on from CM068488.1 coordinate 12,720,897, forward strand.
CACTGCGGACCTAATAAATCAGAATTAACAAATCAATGTTAAACTTAGGATACCTTTCAACATAGATGTTTTTTCCAGTCCCCAGTGCATAGAGACTGGTCAGGATACGATAGCAGGACACCTGGACATCATCCACTGCAAAAGGAAAAATAATCAATAAAAACTGAAAAAAAATCTAAGTTTGTGGTGAACCATCATAACCACATTTCTAAAAAATACTAACCTCTGGTTTGTTTAGTTTTAAAGCTATTAAAAGAGCTACTTTAAAAACATACATATCCAACTCCCAGAGTTGACATGCTCGATAGATGAATCAATATGTGTTTTGTTAGTTAATATTTCCATACAGGTCTTCCTCTGACACAATATTATAAAATATAACACAGAATTTAAATAAGAAGGCTGAATTGATCCCAACTCACTCATTTTTACAGTGTCTTGGATGTCCCTCATTTCTATTCGTCAAGCGATCCTCTGATGTATATTTGTGTAAATGAATGTGTGACATAATGACATGATATCCCATAGTGTCAGGATATAAAAAGCTTATTGTCAACTTAACAATAACATTTGACTCTTCTTTTTTTCAGCCTCTAAAGCAACATGTTTGAATTTTCTCCAGCTGTTGGGACTCACGCAGCAGGTCGACTCCAAAGTGGTGCTGAGTGATGTGTTCAAAAAGAGCCGTTAAGATGGGGAGCAGGGCCGCAGTTGTGTAGTTGATATTCTGTGACACCCCTTTCATCTGCGAGCGGGAGTGAGTGAACTTCCCAAGTTTCAGATTCTCAAACGTCATCTCCAGGTCCTCTGCAGCGTTCTCAAAGAACGTCCGCAGCCCCACCCGTACCATCTCTGAGCCCGACTTCATCACAGTCCTGTTGGAGTGAAAGAAAAAATGATAAACGACTGAAATCCCTCAAGGAGATTTGCAAGGTAGGGGCTGTAATAGACCATTGACACCTTGATATGCAAAGGACAACACTGTTTACCAACAGCAGGACGTGCTCACATGTACAATTACTTTCCATAGTCTGTGAGGGTTTTAGTCATGAAATATGAGGCGCGAGTATCAACCTGACCACCCGTATACTGCAACAGAAGTGATTTATTCTGTGAACTAGGTGCATATTTAAATCCAAAATGAGCTTGCCAACAGAGGAGCTTAGAAATACTGTATGACCCACTGAAATAGCACACCACATTAATATGATTAGTCTGTCCATTTTCAGGATTTCACAGCTCATAACAGTGCTGAATGAATTACCCATTGTAAAGCCTTGATGTGTCTCAGTAGGAAGGAGAAACGAAAGGCAGAATCTGTGGGCATCAGCTCTCCAGCACAAACAAGACACAATAATATGTTGCCAATTTAGCCTCATTAAGTGTGAGCTGCATTAACAAACATGAACACAACAAGCCTTAGGCAACATGTGCCGCATGAAATATGGTTTGCTTATTTAAATGCCAGAGGATGCTCTTTGCTAATGCCAGTGCCCCATATAACACACTAAAGTAATAACTGTTTAAAAGAAGAAGTTCATGATGAGTATGCTCTAGGGGTGGGAATCTTTTACTATCACACGATTCGATTCGATTGTCTTTGCGAGACAGAATGACAAATGGAGACATTAAAGTGTCTTTTTCACATTTATTAAGTTTGAAACATTTATCCATGCTTAGATGGAATTGTTGCAACTGTTGCATAAAGGCAATATCACATATTGCTTAAGTAACAAAAATTAAATTGTCTCTTTATTAAAAAAAAATAGTGCAGTTAAACATGGGTTCCTGAAGTGCTCGGTCTTCCCGGGCATTCCGTAAATAGGGCCCTATAAAATCCGCGATTACGGAATCATGGAATTAGACATTAAAAACGGAATTCATTATAAACACAGACTAACAGAACTGGCCGACATTTTACATAAAAGGTTTTTTTTTTTTACGGAACAAAAAGGAACGTATCTGTCGGGAAAATGCTCCGCGTGGTCACTAATAATGCACGCTCCCCTACGCATCAATGAATAAATAAATGAGTGAATGAATGAATAAATATATAAATAAATAAATAAATGTGGTGTTTTGAGCATAGTGGGCGCGGTTCGATTCCTGGTGGGGGCACCTGAACATGTCTAGGTTAATTGGTGACCTGATGTAAATGTATGTGGTGACGCGAGCAGCACGATGGCGTAGTGGTTAACGCTGTCGCCCCGCAATAAAAAGGGCACGGTTCGATTCGGCACATGTTAATTGGAAACGAGTGATGGACTGGGCTACAGGAACGACGACCAGAGACTAGCCCAGATCACATCAAACCAGACTAGACGAGACACCGGACCCCCCCTCCAGAGACTACAGACTAAACAAGACCAGAGGCCGGACCCCTGCAGAGAGTAGAGGAAAACCAAAGAGCATGGGGATAGAAGAAATTAAAAAGTTTACACTGGATTTGATATTTCCACCAAAATTGTGGGACGTATGTTTTATTGTTATGTTTTTGCTTAAATTAAAGTTTCCAGGTATAACTGAAGAAATTGTCTATATTTCATTACTTAAAACACTGTTTCGGGGTTAAATTTGCGTAAAATGCTAAAAACGGAATTCTCAAAAATTAAAAAAAAAAAAAAAACAACCCAAAAAACGAATATGGGAAAAAATAAAACGGAATTTGGAAAAAAGTAAAATGGATTTTATAGGGCTCTAGGTAAAAACCAAAATAAGTCCAAATCTTTGCCTTCAACGAGGACGGGGCCGGCTGAATCACTCTTTCCTCCATTATTGTAGTTTCCTCCTTGTTTTGGTGCTTACAATGCATATGTATGTTCCAGAACCGGCTCCGTGGTGACGTATGGACGTCCCGCATACAAAATGGAGGCAGACAGCCTGCAGATTTGTTTAATAAAAAAAAAAAATCAATTTTGGGACGTTTTAAATAGATTCTGAATCGTAGTAAATTTCTTACATGAATAGATTTTTTGGCACACCCCTAGTATGCTCCCTTTTGATGGTCTAAAAGAGGTCAGAGGTTACACTTGGAAAATATAACTGGCCCCCTCCAACAAATGATTAAACCGATGGCTAATATTAACATTTGATTTTTTTTTTTTTAATGTAACATTTTGTAAACTTTTTATTTCATTGAAAAAATGCAAAAGCTGCCAGGTTCCTGGTAAGTTTTGCCAAAAGTTTACCAAATTTGTACCCACCTGGTGTCCAGAGTGTGTGCCAGGATGTGCAGACAGCTCACCATGGTGGTGGAGTCGCTGCCTGCAAGGCACCATGAAACAGAACAGCAATCAATGTAATATGAACATACATACTGTCACTAAGTAGTAAGGACTTTCTTGATCTGAGTTGAGCCTCTACCAGCATCAATGACTTTGTGGCTGTGTACAACAGCCAGTAAAAATTTTATGTAGATTGTTTGATTTAAAAAAAATTCTAATATCATAACTTTAGTGTTTCACAATGATCTTTTTAATAGGGAAATGTTATTGTAGCAAAATATCTTATGTCGTGCATATGAAAAAACTCAGTGAGTCACATCAGCTTACCAAAGAGGGAAATCCTATGTCTGACAAGAGCTGCCAGTTTACAAAACAGGCTGGAAGAGTGATGGTTAGAAAAGGAAAGGAAATCAGAAAACCACAATGAGTAAATACTCAGAGAGAAGATTGGGAATGAAGACTTTTAGAGATTAAGATTTTAAGTAAAGAGTGGTAAAGATGTGTTGATGTGTTAATGTGTGGGATTTTGTGGATGGGCACCTGGTGACCATCTCCTTCTCCTTGTTGGAGGCATAACCGCTACTGCTCAGAATCTTGTTGGGGGAGGAGAGGAAGTAGAGAGAGTGGTTTTTGAAGTACTGGTCGATTAGAGGGAGAAGAACCTGAAGGAGGAAAGCGATAATAATCTGACCAAATTGAGTTGATATTGACAATGTCTATATAAAAATGTGACTATTGGCAAAATTTTTATTACAGTCATACTTTGGCAAAAAACTTGATTTCTTGTTCATGAGGCGACCGGTCTGTTTTTCCACTGGCAGCCATGGCCTCTGTATTGAAAATGAACAAAATGAATGTATGCTCAATACTGAACATAACAGGACACCATTATTTTGCTGTCAAAACCTGTGTAACATATCATACCTAGATGGGCTATGAACTCCTGAGCAGAGTCAACATACTTGAGAAGCTTCTTGAGGAACTTGTATGCAAACCTCTTTTCCATGGAAGAAGAGTCCTGCTCCAAGTCCTTCAAACCTCTGCAGCACAATAAGATATTGACTATAAATAGCACTTGAGTCTTTCTTTTAAGCATTTGAGGACTCTGATTTTTGACTTTGTGTATTAAATGGCAAAGTTAGGAGGTCGTGCAAAGTTTCTTCAAAACATAAACATGATAATATATTCAGTGACATCCTGAATGTGTGTTGACCTTGTGATGCTGAAGCCATTAATTTGCAGGAAGCGAAAAAGGTCTTGGGCCTTCTCTCTGTCACGGGCCTTCTCCTTGGCAGTTAGTGTGTCGTAGGGCACCAGCAGAGGGTGTGTTCCCCCTCCTGAAAACACAGACAGAGTGGTGCTCAGGAACACTTGATCACTCAAGGGTCTCTGCTGAGTGTGAATGTGTGAAGGCAGACAGTGAAATGGATGGATCACTCTGCTGAACATATTTACCGGACACATATATATGCTAGAGTGGCTGAGTGGTCCTTAACATCCACCCACCTACACTGACAAAATTTGTCTGTGTACTAACGACTATGATTGATTTCATAAATACATCACCTCTGCTTCCAAGGTCACTTTTTTTCTTCTTGGCCCAGATGTTATGGTAATTTTCAGCCACCACCTCCACCATCCCCTTAAACCAGAAACAAAAGAGACAAACAGTGCATCTCAGCAAGGAGTGCGTCCCACCCACGTTGCTCATCCTCATTCAGGATATACTGCTCTTCATTCTGTATTCAGACTGAGTGAGCCTTTGGTGTAAAAAAGAAATTAATACAACAGAACCAATCTGGGGTCGCTCACCTGCAGTTCCCTTGATAGAACCACATTGCTTGTGTCTATCGGGCTTGGATTGAACCCATTAGCCTGGAAATGTTGATGAAGATTTATTATTTATTAGTTAAAAATCAACAGACATGTACAGTATTTATTAATTCTGTCTTTAAGCCACATCTTTAAACTATAGAAATTAGCAAGAGAATCGTCTTTCCTCATTAAATAACAATTTGATCTTCATGTATATAGATTTACATATAGTATGGCCTTCAGTTAGTACTATCCTAAAAAAAAAGAAAAAAAAGAAAACACAAATTAATAGCAAGCATAAACCTGAACCCGTGATATCCAAACTCACCTTAGAATAGAGAGTAAACCAAATAGTTTAAATAGTTATGGTTGACTAAATGTAAATAGCTAATCAGTAAAAATTTGAAGATATAAGGAATAAGCGTTTAAAATACATAGTAAATAGTGTCCACTTCCAGACACTTCAATTGTTAGAAGTGAGAATGTAAAGTTCATCAAAAGAAACACTGACAACTCAATTGTGGAAAAATATTCCCATAATATTATGTACTTTGATTAAATCTAATTTGTTATCGCTACTTGTCGAAATAATGATTTTTTTTTAAGAATAAACTTGTGTGTTTGAGAAGTTGACAAATCAATTTTATGACTATTTAATGGTACAACAGCAATACAATTTTTTTGTTTCAAACACAGCAATCATTTGACTTAGGTATTAGTAGGTATACTTGTGAGGTCTGGGATATCTTTCTCATTTTCTCATTCTCCCTCTGTTGAGACATGCTTTCTCCATCTTTGGTCCTGTCAATGCTCCAGCCCATTGCCAGCATGCTTTTCAGGGACTCTCTAATTGGCCATCTGTAAATCTCCTTCTCCTGAAACCCAGAGAAAGACATGAACAGGGTCACAGCCCAGAAGCTCAATCTCCTTGTGAGCATCTTCTTGCCAAATCTAATACTGCACCTTCTCTGTTAGGGCTTTGTAGGTCCTGAGCTGAGGATGAGTCTTGGCTTTCTCATCCACACAGTCTCCATATTTCCATCCCATCAGCACCTGGGACACAAGCAGAGAGGGATGTAGAATGAAAGTAACCCTCTTTGTCGTCAGAGTCCCCAAGGACATGATTTATTATTTGAAAGACTGGGTAAGAGATTAACACATTAAGTAGTCATGGTACATTCAGTTCTTGCTGCTCTCAGCTCTTTAGATTTTTTTTAACAGAGGCAACAGAGCAGGATAAGCAGTTGGCACAAAGGAGAGCTAGCTTCTACACAGTGGTTAGCACAATTTTTGTCAGCATGCCCAGAGTATTCTTCTCAATTCTAATAAAAATGAGGCATCACCAAAGGGAACCATTTCAAGGTATTGATCTGAACTGATTGGGTTTTTTTTTTACTTTCATGCAACAAATGTGCTCCAAATTTTCTGTGTGTCCTGTTTAATAGCCAGATGGAGAGTCTTTGGTCTTACCTTCTCTGCTGACCATTTCTCGTGGGAATGCTCAGCATATTTATTGGCAAAGTGCTCAAGCTTCTCTGGGAGGGCGATGCTGGAGAAAGAGTATTGCAGCATGTATCAAATACATTGTCCTGTAGTGAATTACATTCAGGCACTGTGTTTTTCAATTAGAGCTATGTGACAATAGGTGAAGCTGTAAAATTTTATCTTATTGACATCTGCTCCAGCATGGCTTACTTAGCAGTGTTGATGGGTTTGGGATCAAAGTTGCCCTGAGCATCCACAGAAACAGGCTTTTCCACAGTGTTACTGATAGAAGCGTCCACATAGTCAGGTGGCAAAGCTCCAGCTATGGCACTGAGGCAAGGCATGGCCATCTTGAATAGCTCTGCATCATATTTCTGCATGAGGAAAGAAAGAAGAATTCAAAGCAAGCTTTATTTCCTTAGGTTTTGTAACCATATGGCTCTGCAAATAGTATCTTTATTTAACAAGCAACCTTGAGTAATACGTTTAGGTCTTCACTTAAGTTAGTAGTTACATAAAACTATACACTCACTCTGAAAAAAAAAGGGACAGTGGAAGAGATATTAACGAAGAATTACTTTAAAAGCTGAAGAGCCAGCGTGCTAGAGCCTTAGGATCAATGATCGCTGTCCAGATATTGATGTTTTCTGGCTGGCCTTTTGCTTGGCCTCCTTCATGAGTGTGCATTTAGAGAAATGTGCTGAGTCCTGCCATCTGCATCACCACACACTTCAAGATATTTGTGCCAATGACATGCACTTTAATCAGCAGCACACAGTGATAATTAATCAAATGTTTATAAAGCTTTAGCCAGGGTTTGGTTATATCAAATATATAAAATCAAGCATTATTCATCATGTTATAATATTCATTATCTTTGACAATGTTATCACAACAACAACACGTTAATGCCTGTTGTTGTGAAAATGATGAAGACACAACAAAAGGGAGAACCCCTCATGAGAACATGCAACAGGAGTGATGCTCACCCTTTGCGACAGAGATTCGAACACTCCCCAGAAGATTTTCTTGGTGAGCAGTAGTTCATCCTCAGACGCTGTGCCATAGCTGCCCCAGCCGGAAGGGAGGCAGTAGAACTTCCAGTTCTGTTCATAGTGGTTGGTTAGCAGCTGAAGGATGGAGAGAAAACAGTAAGATTCAGTGAGCAATGAATAACTTCATTGGTCAGCAGAATCTAGTGAAAAGGACAATAAACAGTGACAGGCAACAAGCACACATTCTGTTCTCACAAAAAGCACTCTGTATTTTATTTGTTTCACCTAATGTTTTCATTCTTTTTTTTGGAAGACCTTTGTGTCCGTTTTGTTATATGAATAAAATTACCAGGCCATATACGCATATGAAACAGCACCTGATAGGAAGCCTGTTCCTCCACAATCAGCACAAATAAAATCCAAGTGTACATGACAATAAAGTGTGTCCAACATTTCACAGGTCAATCATATTTTATTAAAAGTCCAGTATACATTAAAAGTACACCGCACACGAGTGGGTGGAAATGAAGCTGTTGCTTACTCCTCACCAAGCTGACAATCTAACAGACTGATGTCAAGGAGCCTGGCCATGGAGCCACCACATGGACAAAAAACATAATGTAGAAAACAAAAGGAATGAAAAGTTAGAGATAAATGCAAGAAACTTGTAATGAGGCAGACAGCGAAGACTTAAAATTGAGGCATGTGAGTAATGCATGCAATGAGAAATGAGATTAGGGTAAGATAAGGGAGGGCAAAGGAATATGAAGAGAGGGAAAAAAGTGAAGAAATTGTTGCCCACCCTGAGAGGCATCTTGCAGTATTCAGTCAGCAAGGGCACATCAAAGACAAGGCGGCGTAGGAGCTGCTGCAGCATGGAGGGACGAAGGTGTCTGCAGAATAAAGGTGAGAGAGATAAGAGCACTGCTACCCAGGGCTGCATTTACACCTAATCGTCTTCAGGCTCTGACCACTTTTGTCACACTGTCTTTTGCCAGAAAGCCGATGAATTGCACTGTTGATTACTGCTATCCCTGCCAGCATGGATACCACTGTTTGACATTTTATCATTGGCTGGAGAAAGTTTTAGTCTTTTCACTAATGGAGAGTTTCCTATTCTCCTCACTTGCAGACAGCCAGCAGGCATTCCTCTATGGCATCTCTCTGGGCCTTGGTGAGGGAACGGCCCTTGGAAAGGCGGTAGATGGTGTGAAGAGTGGAGTCGATGAGGCTGGCGTAGTGCTCGGTGCCGGCGAAGAGGGGGGCACAGCGGGTGAGGAGGGGTAGCATGGCTGATCCGATGTAGCGGTTCATGGCCAGGGCTGTCTCTGTGGTACACAGACCTTCCTGCAGAAAGAAAGGGTCAAAGGTCATGTCAGATGTGAAAATGGTTACATTAGCTTTTTTGTTCTATCTGATACATAGATTAAACTAGCATATCTGTCACAGCCTTTTGATGCATGTCCTACATCACAGCCAGGGGTTCAATTACATTCTTAGTTGCTGCCATATTAACACTGTTGACCAGGGCAGACAGCGGCCTTAGGAACTGCCTGAGCAGAAATAAGATATCACAGATATTCCAGCCATTACTGCATATTCTCCTTGCAGTCTTGGGCACGTACACAAAGCACATGCACACACTACCTCACAGCTTGGCAGGCAAGGTTTTCTTTTCTGTACTGCTGTGCCCTAAATAAATATTAAAAAATCTGTCTCATGCAATCCCCAAACAGGGATTTCTTTCTTCAAATGAAAGTTCCAAATTAACTTTTTATGGGTAAATAAAAAATAAAGAGCAATTAAATTAACTATCCAAATGTAATCTGCAATTACAGTGAATTTGGAGCCCTTCATTAGTGTAATAGGTTACCCAATATTATTGGACCTGAAATGACTTGAAGAGTTCATATAACAGAAGCTGGCCAATCCTTGCTGCCCCCTGCTTTGTTTTTGGCTTCACCTACCGTATCCAGAGAGGTAGCAGCCCTCAGGTCAGGAAGAAAGCCCACTTCAAGCAGGTGAAGCAGAAAGCTCTGGTCCTCAATACCATACACCCTGTCCAGAAACAGGACCATGGGGGCCTTGTGGTCTGGACAAAAGCTGGCTGACATATCCGGCTCTGTGACTGACCCATCTGTGAGACAATGCGACAGAGAGGGGAAGACAGCATTTTTAAGCTTGTAATTCATGGAAGTGCGAAGCGGTGAAATAGCCAGGGAACAGCCTATGGTACATTATGGCAAGTCTTTTCTGATTATGGGAGTCGTGTGTATTCATTAGGCAGCATGCAGCAGCATGTGGATGAGAGTTAGTTTTCTGGTGTTGGGGAGCCATGGCTTGTTTTATTCACTCTAAACCATCTGACAGAGCCTGTGTGGCTGTGCTCACAGCAGCAAATTTAAAAGGCGAGTCTTGCCATGCTTATGCAGATCAATCAATAAAGCAAGACAGCTTGCTATAGAAATGATCTGGCTTATTCAGAGCTATGGGAGTGTGCAGTAAAGTGTTGTGCTGATTAAAAGGGCATGAGCAGTGAAATGAAATCAATAACCGTCTGCCTTGTACTGAATGTGCAGTTTTATAGCCATTGTACCTTCATGTGAGGTAGACATTCTGCTGTGTATGCAAATTAATATAATGTTATATATGTGTGTCCTCTGACGGATGTGTAAAGGTGCGCTGGGTAGTTTGTTGCTGCGAGTTATTTCAGGGAAAATCTTCACTGCTACCTTTGTTGGTGATTGCCATTTTAAGTGGTATGCTGATAATTCCCACAAGGTCTTCAGTAGGCACCAGAGAGCGCAATATGGCACGAATACGTAGAGCTTCACCTTTCCCTTTGTTGATGATCTAAATGAGTAAAAAACTGTGAAAATGGGGAAAAATCTATCCAATAACAATAATTTTGACAACTCACTATTTCAAGCAAACATACATGCATCTCAGGGGCACAACGTCCTAAAAGGTCAATGAGTGCAGAGTAAAAGGACATAATGGCATTGCCCATGTGGACCACTTCCTCTTCGTCATCAGCATCGCCAGAGCTGACAGAAACAAAAAAACAAACAAACAAAAAAAAAGAGTAAGTGAAGAACCAGCAAAGAAAAGAGGGAACATTTTTGAAGGGCATCAGAGCAGATATGCAAGGCAAGGGGGATGAGCAGCTAATCTTGAAGGTAACCCCTCAGCATTAATTTGATGAGCTTTGCCTAATCTTTGTGGCTTACATGTCAGAGCAGACTCCCTGGACAGAGCCTGGCAGGTCCAAAGCGGGCGTTTCAGATATCTTAATGGCTTCCTTCATGGCAGCCAGCAAGCCGTTCCCTCCCTCTCCCCTCAGGGCCGGTCCAAAACACTCTGGACGACGGATGAGGAGCTTGACCACAACACTGGAGTTCTCTTCCACACTCTCACCTAGAGCACAATGAATTAGGATGGATGTAAGGTCATACGGACCAGAGAGGGGACACATAATTAATCTCAGTAGAAAATATTGCACATACATAATATTTAGCTCTCATATACAGCCTCAGGCAGAACTTAGCCTTCAGCAAACTAACTCCAAGTGTCAGTTGGGGCTTTGCAAGGCTTCTACATCTTTGGAGAGAGAATAATGAGAACGCAAGAGGAGGAAAGGGTGCCAGGGAAGAAAAAATTGGGGATGGTAACTGCATTCCTACCGTTGACAAAGACAGCAAACCGCAGGAAGGAAAGGTATCGTTCTCCTTCAATGGGGTTCCAGCCAATGTCTGGATAACCTTTAGTCACAAGCATTGGACAACTCTGGAGACCACATCCGGCCAGGTAGGTGACCACCTACAGGTGCACATACACGCGTGACGTAATGACATATAGATCAACATGTGTGTATTTAATCTACTGAGCAGCTTTTGTCCAATTAAGTTTTAGCTTTGGCATCTCACCCCCACAATTTATATTGATATTGTATGGTATCTGCAACAAAAAAAATTGTTACCTTGTCTAGATCGGGTTCTTCCAGTGCCAGCGCCAGGCTGTTGTTGTCCATTACTGAGGAGGCAGCCACATCTAGAGGAGTGGAGCCCCTCATACCTGGTGAAGCTGCAAAACAAAGCAAGCTGGTTAATGTCCACTCTGAGCTGTTTGACATCATGATGCACCAGTCTGCGTCCCTCTTGTCAAAATGCTTTACAAACAGCAGGGGGGGCTATTTTGACTCCTTCCAAATATCACAAACAGCTAATCTGCCAACAGCTGGTAATACTGATCAGCAGCACTGTGCTTACCAACACATTACCTTTGATGTGTACAACTTGTCGGCTTTTTTGACAAAGATTTTATTTGATTTATTTAGTTCGTTCTGTCACATGACTTCACCTGCTTAATGAGCAATATGGGAATTGTGTGTGTATTCCTTTATAATTGGGTGAATGTGTTTGTGCATCCAAGGGACAGAGTCTCTCGCATCAGCGGGGTGCTGACTGAGTCATCCTCTAACTGAGAGGAAGATGAGTTGCGTTCTTTGCTGATCACTCACATGCTGTGAGTGCCTAATGTGTGTGCTCAGAGGTCCACCGGTCCTATGATTGCAAAAGTGTAGACTTTTTTAACAAGAATGCTAAAACAAGAGTTTGTCTCTCACACCTGCTGAAGGTGGTTCTATGAGCTTTTGTAAAGCTTTTACAGTTCATACAGAAAGGCAACGACCATATGACATTCTGATTTTTCCAGCACATGTCCAAAACAATTGTTGAGTTGTATGACTGACGCCGGGACTCAGAGACATGTACCCACCTAAACCCACGCTGCTGTTCTCAAGCAGGTAACTGAGGTGATCAAACATGGCTTTCTGGTTCTGACGGCTAATCCGGCAGAAGTAGCACAGGAAGCGACAACAGCTGGCCACCATCTTGGGAAAGGCGATTTCCTGTAGGGTGGCACACACACACTAAGTAGGGTCAAACATCTGATCTGGTTAAATTTTAAAAGAAAATAATTGTAGCTCAATTGTAGGTCAACACATTGCTAAGAAATTGTCATTTCATAGCAGGTAGACTAAGTGAGCTTTCTGTAATGACTTTCTCCAGGCTTGCTACTATTAATTTCCCCGCCTTTGTTCCTAATTAATGTGTAAAAGGCCTGACACCTTCACAAGCTGCCAATGAGCCACATTCTGCGCCTTCTGCCCTCTCTCCCAGACTGAGCCTCATCTTCACTAATGCGCATTCACTCAGTGACAATACTTCACACGCAACCAGTTTGAAAGCACAACTTTCTTTTTTGCAGGCAATATTAGCAGTGTGGGTGCCTCAAAAAACAGAGAATAAATATAAAGATAGATGTTGTTAAACCTGGGATTTGTCTCCTCCGAGCACATTGACCATGACCTCCATGACAGTCTCATGCATGCCCAGTATTCTCATTAGGTTCGGATGCTGGTAGAAAACCTTGTTGTTCATGATGTTGCTAGAGGGAAATAAGACAGAAACAGAAATATCAAATGCTCATTGTAAACATGACCAGTTGGATAAGCACTAATGGTAAGGATAAAGAAAAGAAATTCATATGCATTCCTTCAATTTTTGCCAAACCGCCAGTTGGTCCTGAGTCTAGCGGCTTACCCAAGTCCGTCAATCATGAGCTTCTCCTCTTCTTTCCCCATGCGGACAGATAGCAGAGATCTAATCTGACCCAAGGAGGCCAGGAGGTTGATGGTGTCCTGCACTGAGGAAGCACTGATGGTGTAGGTCTTCCTCATGGCCCGCAGCAGCTCCCCGATGCTGTCGTACTGCCTCCTCAGCAGACTGAACATCTTCCGGACGAGCCCTGGGTCCTGGATGTGACACTCTTGGGCCCAGCTCACCATCGTCTGAGAAATCAGCTCCTTCAGATTGGCTGAAAGGAAGGACTTCATCATCCATTCTATCAAAATTGTTCATTATTATATTTAGAAGAGCAGAACACGGGGAACAAAATCATGCATTTGTTTAATATTTTTGGTAACTTTCCCATTAAAATGCACAGGAAATTGTGTCCAAACTTTTGACTGGTACTATAGGTGTGTTTTCATTACCCTGTATTCTGTCTTTGTGCAATTTTGACAAATTTTACATTGTGTAAAGCCTTTGCACAGAATTAATTCAGGCTTATGGCTATGGCTCCACACAAAGAGCCTGTATGTCTACAGGCTTTGTCTTTCCAGAAAAAAATCCAAACGTTTCAAACATATTTGTGCCTCTGCAACTTTGGTTCAGTACACTTTAATCTGGCCAGACCGGAGTTATGAGTGTAATCAAAGGGTTGAGGAACAATCACCTTCTTATTTTGGATACGTTATTTTTAGCCTTGGATTGTGTTTGTCACATTATCACATATCACACTGTCACATATCTTAAAATGCCCTCCTACACTCTGCTGCTTTCAGAAATAATCAAAACTACATAATTCCCCTAAATTTATCATGCAGATTAAAATGAAGAGAGTGCAGCTGTGTGTAGATATAGGATTACTCATCATGTAGGGAATTGCTTGACATAATGAAGGCTTGTCTAATTTTAAACAATAAGATAAGATTTATTTTTCAAATGACAGAGTAATTCTTGCTCTGCCAGTAAATTCTCACTGCATTGTCTTGTAATCCTCACTGTGTATCATTGAAACTTTCCTTTCATCAACTACAGTCACAGCAAGGCCAAGCAATCCTCTTTAATGCACTTCATCTTCTCACACATACACACACATCATCAGCACCCAAACATAAAGCTGCGTTAGACTTATGTTTAAAGCGCCTCCTCACTCAGTGGTTCCATTTTCACACACACTGGTGCTTGGGTACGTGACAAAAAAAAGGACACTATGCAATGTCTATTTTCCTAAACAGACCCAGTGATGCAATTAAGACCCTGATCACAGATCAAAAACATAAAACTACAATGCATTCAAAGTGATTCACATGGTTTAGTCAAGTAAATGGGACTGTAGGCGCCTGTCGTTTTGACAAGCCTCTACTTCTTAAGGAGAAGTAATCGCCTGTGTTTCAGCAGTGTTGAAAGTTATTTTCTTCTATTCGGTGGAAAAGAATACACAGTGTGCGAGCTCATTCATGATATTTTCACTAGAGCAGAAAGCCCTGTTACACACAAAGAAAAAGGGAGGGGACAATGTATTCATACTTTAGTACAGTAGGATATTCTGCTTCTCCAGCTAATTGGAGGCATTTGTTTGGACAGCTTGTATGCAGGTTACCCTTAAGGCTTCATTAAAACTAAATCAATAGGGTGTACGAGCATATTTGTGTCTGCTCATGGGTTATGTATACACAAAGGGCCAAAACACAGCAATTAAAAAACTCCAAACCATAAAAGATGGAGCAATTTACACACAATTGATTTTCTTAAAAGTATTGCAATCAGGTAACTGCAGTTTTAGGGCCCCAGTGTCAGTTTAGCTGATGGGATCTTTTGGATTTTCCTAAGACAATTCAACACCAGGTTGTCAATCATTTTATGGGTGCCTGTGTGTGTGTGTGTGTGTGTGCATGCGTTTTGCGTGATGGGTGGGGAGCAAGCAGAATGTCACTGTCAATGGTAATCGATCCTGCCACTGAGTGTCACATGGATGTCAGAGAAAGGGCAGAAGCAACAGCTTGCTTCAAAATAAGAGGCAACATTTCTTCCCCTCAGCCAACGTGCTTCACAGCACCTGTCTCGTTTTCTCTCAGCCTGCCAAACACACATCTCCTGTTTTGCTCTTGAACTCATCCCTCCAGCTCATCCGCAACCGCCTTACATACAAAACAAACAAATCTGACCTGCCTATAGTTAGTTACACTGAAAGAAACCAGGGGTTTGTTTCATCCACAACCCCCCCATCTCTGTCTCATACACACATACACAGACTTCTTCAAGGCAGGTCATCGTGTCTGAGCATTAAATGCTTCTGGTGGATAAACCACTCATTAGCTGTATCTTCAGGGTCTCATGGGGCAAAATGATGTGACAGGCGGGGAAGTTACAGTTGTAGCAGCAGCTCAGAATGTATCATGTCATCTATGCTCTTGCCACCCTGCTTGTAACTGGCAGATCCTCTTCATATATAAGATTGGATTTTGGTTATCATACCCATGGCTGATACAGTGCACCTGGATAAGAAGATATGGCCAATTCTAAACACAGTATCAGCCACATCAGGCGCCACATTTGGGGGCCCAGTGAACTTCTTAACGTGCATACTGCATAACTGCAGTGTTCATAGTTTTATTCTCAGGGAAGGGAACTTCTCCCTTTGTCTCTTTCTTTCCTGCCTCTTGTCAAATACAGGCATAATGCTAAACATTGTGTATATTCAGTATTCAGTAAGATAAACATTCAAGGATTCATTTTGCTAGATGAAAGAATTTGCCTGTGAAATTTTATTCTTCCCTTCCCTTCCCTAACTTCCAGAGACCTCCATCGTGACAGAAGTAGAACTGATACTCGTGAACTGCCAACCATCAATCTGATCAGTCAGCCCCTACACAGCATCCTGCAGAGACAACCAATGCCACCACCCCAAGCACTCTTTTAAGGACAAAACAAAACACTCCTTCATTTTCATCCCGCCTTGTGCCTCGGAGAGGGGTGCTGAAGTCTTATATGCTCCATATCAGGGTCATGTAGAATCCCAGTGGAGATACCGCATTTCAGCGTCTGGAGCCTGCAACACATATTTCAGTCCCAATTTATCCTTCTCCAACTTTGCCACTTCTAGTTTCCAGCACTGTTTTCAAGAATAGATGGTGATGGCAGCAACACCAGTAGCAAGATTTCTCAGTAGGGTTTCAAAGAACCAATAAAATATCCTGTTTCACACTGGTGAGTCTCTCTCCAAGCAATAAAAGGCAGATACGTGCTATGTTTCATTGCTTCAACAGTGAATGGTCATATGTAAAGGGATAAAAAGAGACACAAACTACTGATTAAAACTCAACAGTTAAGTTGTAAATTTAAAAAACACTGCTTTCTGCTTCAAAAGCCAACAGAAGAAGGTAGAGTATACTTTTTTTCAGTCAGTTCAGTAATAATTTGCAATGAGCAACTGGATTTTCACTCCCTGATAGAGTGGTACGTGAGATAGAAAATTAGTGAAAACTTGTTTTGCATTCATAACTCATAACTTATCGTGCATTGGGACTGAAATGGTTTTTGTTCCTGTGTGTGCAAGCATATAATTGTGTAGTTGTATTGTGCATGTAGATACATGTCTATGGACTTAATCAGGTGAAGAATTTGGTTTTATCACCCATGTTTTTTTCCTTTCATCTCTCATCTCCCTGAGCATCTGACAGAAGATCTTCACTCTGTAGCCTCTTCTCCAACCGGCTCCATATTACCATAACGGAATTGAAAAGAAATTGAAAGGGAAATGACTGCTGCGGTTAGACCCATCCACATGACACTGGCAGACAGATTGAGGCAAGACTGAGGGTGCTATTCTCCGCTTCCTTTAAGTGAGGAACAGAGGCTGAGAGCTCACATGAAGAAAAGTGAAAGAGACAGTAAACAAGCAGAATGGACTCGATTTTAAATGGATAGTGCAAGTTCAGAGCCTGTTCTTTCAAAAGAAGGAAACAATTGCTGTAAAAGCAGATGAAGAAACGGAACACAACTTCAACGTCTTGCTCAAGGTCACGTTGTACTGGCCATTTGGGTTATGAAGTAAAAGCTTATAAAGAAAGCATTTGCTGTTGCCCAAGAGTTTGGTCTTGCTGCTGTTTCTGAGTTTTATCATGGTCACATGCCCATGACCGATTTGATGCTGTCTGACTAAAATATTAATTCAGAATAGAAAATGGAATGTGAGTTGTTTACAAATTTCTTTATCACCCAGGCTCAAGAGCAATGACACACAGGGCATCAGTAATAATTTAAGTATTTTAATAAACACAATGATTTGCTCACATGGTGCGGCATGTTCCTTCTCTGTGGGTTCCTCTGCTTTGTGAGACTGGCTCTTGATCTTGTTCACCAACATTAGGAGGCGACCTTTAATGGATGTATCTTGCTCATCTTCATCTCCTTCCATAGGGATTCCTGCTCAACACAAACAGACAGACGCTCTGGATACGTGGAGTATATTAAGGCAATATCACTGCAAAGCTTGGCTTCTTGTGGGGTTAGTCATGTCATGTGTATGATGCATTGTACAGGATTTACTGAATCAACTATTATGTGGTCATTTCAAGCTTTTTTCTATCGATCTTAGTGTGGAAGGTGCCTTAACAGGTCAATGCTAAGAAGCACAGTTGAAACTGCCATTAGATTGCTCATGCCACAGAGAGTTGGGCAGTTAAATTATTCATCATAACATTCTGAGGCACTGAACTATAACTTCTCTGCCAGGAGACAGAGGAGAAAAAAGCATTTCTGAGTGCAAGAACTGGTAAAATTCAGCTGATGTTGACAACTGCAGCTAAAGCAAAGGGAAAAAAATGCTGAAGTATCTTCCATTTCTGTCTGTATCTAATCCAAATCCTACAATCAATTGGAGCACTATAAGAATAATGTATCATGCTGAATACATTCATGCAGGTTTCATGATAAAGATAATCAATAAAGCTGCTCATCATGTTATTTTTGCAAGATCAGCATCTCACCACAGTGGAGCTGCAGCTGGTTGTGAAAATCGTAAAGTTCCTCCTGGATGTTGGTCGGACAGGGACAATCCTCGCCCATGCTGAACGTCAGCAGCATGTTGATCTAAATGATGAACAAGTGAAGTCAGACAACTGTATAGACATCAATCTGAACATGACATGGTCTCATTGTAGTATGCACAAAATGAACAACAGACAACACAAGCAGCAGATTCTTCCTCAGCAGTCACAGACTGAAGGACACCAGGACACATCATTAAAGTAGCTATGAAGTGCAGAACTCTATCAGCTGTGACCCTTAAGGGATAATGTACTTTTATGTGTGTGCGTGTGTTTGTGCGTGCAGTTAAGTGCGCACTCTCACTGGAGCAATGACACCAAAAACAAGAACGATGAATTTGCCCCTGAGCGTTCTTCAATCAACACACATGCACACACTCACACACAAAGTAGTTGAGGCTATTCAGCAAAACTTGGAGCAAATGCCGGCTCTAATTCATGAGGCAAAATTAGGGAATTCAACACAGAAAAATCTAATGTAATCTAAGGATAAGGAAAGAAATTAGTCATGAATGTGGAAAATTACAGAAATGATGTGATGCATTATCTAGTTATATGCGCCATTTGAAGCAGTGAGCCTTTCTTTGCACTTAGCTATTTTGGATTTATATGTACTTCACTGTAAAATTCATCAGTTATAGATGATGCCGATTTTCTAGTCACATTTAAACATGGACCTTCATGTCAGGTTGTGGAGGTGAGAGTTTCAGCGGCACAGAAACAGATGTGCAACTTTGTGGGCAAAGATGTTAAAGAAGTCAAAATGGAACAGCAAGTAGGTGAAGAGTTATGTTATCTTACCCCCCACCCACTTTGAAGCAGCAGACACCTTCTTATTAATTATTAATGAAACAGATTTCATGACAGTGTGAAACAAGTAGTGTATACCATGACACTTATTTGTGCAGTGTTGTCAGCTCAGAACAGATCAGTGGCTCAAACCACAGCACACAGATTTCATTTACAGGAGCCCTCCATGTGTACCAACCAGATACTGTATGCACTAAATACCATTGGACTATTCTCATAAAAAAAAAAACAAAAAAAAAAAAAACAGCTGTCTTTTACTAAGCAGATTTGGAAATTCATCGAACATTAATTTAAAGTGTGTGTTTTATTGACTGGATTGGTTCGCAGGTGAGTGTGAAGTGGCAGGGATGAGGATCAGCACCTCTAAAACTGAGGCCATGGTCCTCCGTAGGAAACCCATCGATTGCCTAATCCAGGTGGGGAATGAATCCTTGCCCCAAGTAAAGGAGCTCAAGTATCTGGGGGGTCTTGTTCATGAGTGAACAAGACAACTGCAGCTAAAGCCTTCCCAGCCTTCCTCCAATGAACTCTGGAGCGTTACATTGACCAGAGAATCAGGGCAGCTGGTGCAGTGCTGTATTCGCTGTACCGCACAGTTGTCACGAAAAGGGAGCTGATACAGAAGGCAAAGCTCTCGATCTATCAGTTAATCTTCATTCCTACCCTCACCTATAGTCATGACCAAAAGAACAAGGTTGCGGATACAAGCTTCGGACCTGACTTTGGATAAGTGGTTGAAGATGGATAGATGGATATTTTATTGACATCTTCCTAACTTTCTTACATTTCCAATTAGCACCTGTGCAGTAGAATAATATATATATATATGTATGCTTTTTTGTAAGTGGGTTAATTAAGTTAAACTAAATTTAATTAATTAATTCAAGAAAAAAAGACACATGGCTTAGCTTTATTTATATGTATTATATCTCATTCTATTTCAATGTTTATTGCTTATTTCTTAAATTTTTAAATCTCTGAAAACAGAATATGCAACATATAATAGAGGTGGGTCCAAAAATGGCCTTAAAATAACCTAAAAAATACTGACAAATGTATAGTAAAAAAATAATACGAGCAGGCGGTGACCTGAAATTCATGTCCTTTAACATTACCAAATGCTTTTATAGCTGTGGCAACTGTCATCTCACCTGCTCTTGAGGAGGTGATCTGAACTCTTTGGTCTTCTTTGCCGTTACAGCAGCTGACATGTTGAGGGCCAGCATCAACTCATTGTAGCGGAACTTCTGGTTGTACTGCAGCTTCGAGACAAAGCTGTCGGAAAACGACACGATGGCCTCGATGCGGTGCTTCAGCTCGCAGTCGCAGAAATAGTGAAGCAGCTCGCACATCTGGGGAACAGACAAAGGGGAGAGGGAGGAGCCAGACACACAGTGCCAAATGCCGTTGCATCAGTATTGCACACCTTGCTGCAGCTGTTACAAACAAGACTGTTTGTAATACATGCAAACAGTCTTATGGCTTCACATTACCTCATTAATTAAAGAGACATTGTTACCCGAGAGATCATTTGTTCAACACAAAGAAGGAGCCGTTACATGTGTGACTGGCTTCCAAATGGGTCTATTACAGCAGAGCAGTTATGGAGCGTGTTATTGAGAGAACAGCTGTGTTACTTCTTTACGAGTGAATTGGCACTTGTAGATGAAGATGTCCATTGATTTTACATGCGTTTGTGATTTACCTTCAGTGGTTTATATTAAGGTTTAACACATTTAAAGTAGTGCTGGATTTGTTCATGTATGATTGTTATTACCTGCAATTTCACAGGCTCAGGCAGCCTCTTCTCCAACAGTCCTTTGATTGGCTGTTTAGCCTCTTTGGCTGCTTCAGCTTCTCCAGCTTCCACTGCCTTGTCCTCTGTGCCTGTGAGTCCCTCTTTGTCTGTGGCACCCGTGGCCCCCTCCTCATGTGTCTCTCTGAACACATTTGGGTCAATGAGCAGCAGGATCTTATGAACATCCTCGCTCCCTAACACACCCATGGTCAGCAAAGTGCTAATAAGCTTCAGGATTGGCACAAACTGATACTCCACGCCTCCTCCCACAGGATCACGGATGTGGTGGCCTCCACCTTGAACGGCTTCAGTCAACATTGAAATCGCTTTCTCCTTCAGTGCATCCAGCGGAATTTGGGGACTATACAGATGATGCTCCCTTTTGTTGCTGATAAAACAGAGCGGGGCAAAGTTGAGGCGTGGTTTGAGGGAGGTGCTGAGCCCCACCCCTGGCGGGAGGTGCTTTTTAGAAGCATCTGAAAAGAGACGGATGGAGCGCGTCTCGGCTGTGACAGGGAGGATGAACTCATCTTTCATCATGAGTCGTGCCTCCTTGGCAGTCTCCAGGTGGATGCTGATCAGGACATTATAGAAGCCCTCACGTAGCATCCCTGATAGGTACTGATTGTCGATGGTGTACAGGAGCTGGGATTGATCTAGGTGGCTACAAAGCGCATGAGCCACACGGGTGTTGCCCAGAGCACAGAGGGCACAGTAGAGCTTCAGGGTGTGGTAGTGGAACATCCTCATATCCTCCTGTTCAGACAGCTCCATGATGTCAACACATCTTTGGAGGGAAAGAAGAAACATTAACCAATTTAATATCAGACAAGAGTCCAACATCAAATATTCACTTTACAATGATGCAAAGTTGAAAAAAAAAAAGACTTCAAAATTGGACTTTCTGTGGCTCAAATAGTTTCAGCTATATGTGTGTTCTTGTTTGTACCTGTTTTCTTCTGGTATGTGGACAGCCAACATCTGCAGGGGCTCCACACACTGGACCACCCAGCCCTGTCTGTCATTGACCCTGGCTGTCTCCACCTTCAGAAAGGTGTTGGGCATGCGGCTCCATAGAACTGCGTTGATGGTCTGGACGTCTAAACGGGGTGGACACTGTGGCACTGGGTTCTTATGTTCACTCTTAAAGATGGCTGAAGAAAGAGGCATCACATTCTGGCAAACAAACATGGTTGGAGTAATTACTCTGCATACTCATTCAACACCCTGACGTTCACACACTTTAAATAAAACACACTGCTTCCTAATCTGGACTGTATACTTTAAACTGTATAAAGGTATTGTTTTTGTCACAATGCCAAATGCACCAAGGCTTTTATAATAGAACCATTAAGGGAGTCTACCTTTATTTTAGACAGCTCAAACTGAAAGAGGTTTGGGCTGGTAGGACGCACGAATACAGCAGGAAAGAGTTTGGTGTTGGGTTCCACCTGGAGCAGAAAAAAAGAGCTGGAAGTTAATAAAAGATTCAAACAGGAAGCACATGTCAAAAGCTTGAGCAGGAGCGAGAGAGCATGACTTGTGGAAAGCAGCTTAATGGTGCATCTTACTTACTTAAGAGTGTGTGTGTGAGAGAGAGAGCAATAGAAAGTGATAGAGTGTGAGAGAGCAAGAGAAAAAGAGAGAGAGAGAGAGAGAGAGAGAGAGAGAGTGTGTGTGTGTGTGTGTGTTTGTGTGTGTGTGTGTGTGTGTGCGTGTGTGCGTGTGTGCGTGTGTGTGTGCGTCTGCATGATCTTTCAAGGCAAGATGACTCAGCACTGGGTGAAGACTCAGAATTTCACTGAGGGGAGTCACAAGAAGATTATTCCTTCTAAAAGGTTCTTTAAAATTTAGTTCAGAGTAGATCTGAACAAGCAAGCACCAAGTCTGAAAATCAACAATACAGACATCACTGCACCCTTTGGAAAATATTCTAAGACAGAACACGACTTCCTTAAAGTCAACGAAATAACCTGCAGATGGACTGAAAGAAAATGGAGTGGGCGGTCAGTTAGACAGGTAGATAGTGAATAGGAGTTTATGGTCAATGAACAGATGGCAGATGGTACAAAAAAAAACTGTTAAGTGTCAAAATTATGAGCGATCTTAAAGGTAAAGCCACATATTCTGCAAGCACTTACAATATGACTCTTTCTGTTACAGGGTCTAAAAATTGATTAAGAAAAATAATTGAAATATCTTAAAAACAAAAATTGGAAATTGTTCTTCCTGCTGTATGTCATGTCGAGTTTTATGGCTATTCACATAAATATGGACTTAAATACTTTGTAAATTCAACTGCAGTTTATGATTACAGAATTACATTTCTATTTAGTTGCACATAGTCAGAGAGAAAAGTCAGATTTTGCCCATTACTTTGCAGAGCATAATGTGTGCGTTAATTACCTGGTAGGATGTGGATATCTCTTTGCCATTGACTGTGAATGTCACCAGGCCGGTGGCCAGGTCTATCAGACAGCCAATCTCTAAGTCCACGTTGCTGCGACTGGAGGTGTGTGCAGCATTAGTCACGTCACCGCCCCACACCATGTAGCAGTTGCTCCGCTTTACACTGCCAGAGTAGAATATGAGTCATAAATTGCATCTTCTCATACATTAGAGTTGAGCAGACATAAGGCAAGCAGAGAGAGAATTTCGTTCCAACAAAAGAGGAAAGGTGTTTGAAAAGTTTCACCTCTCATGGACTCGGCCGCGCTCATCACCCAGGGTTACAGTCACTGTTCTGTTCTTGCCAATGTTGAAGTTGTTGCTATAGTAATGATAGTCAGGGGTAACCCATCCGACCCACACACCCGCAGGGTCTTGGCCAGCGAAAACCCTCACTGAATGATAGTACTGTAATCACACACACCAGAGTTAGCCAACAACCAGCAATGCTTTTCAACCTAAATGATCTTGAGTAATAAAAACACATCAGTACCGCAGTAATGCTGCTGTAGTCCACACGTCTACTTTCATCGGTGTGCCTCACAGATCTCAATGGATACCTTTTAAGAGCATAGTTAGATTTTGAAATGGGATCCACAAGTGATAAGTAGTTAATAATACTGTTTAAATGTACTATGCATGTGACACCCAGAGAGGTTAAAAGCTTTGTTCTTCTGATCTGACTTGGTCAGTAAAATTTAAAGCCATTAGAAAATGTCCACAATGTCCTAAAGTTATTTCACATCAAACAATAAACTTAAGTGTGTTCTTTGTCAGTGGTCTATGTTATATGAGCAACAGTCACAGTAAAAACATGATGCAAACACCAACTAAGAGTTAGTTGCAGTGTGATTTTGCAGGAATAAGCACCTGTGTTTGACTTTAAGAATGTCTTCTTCATGCAGGCCGTTCATGTCTACAACTGGAGTGGATTTGAAAAAGGAGTGGAACTCCACAGGCATGCTGAGACGACAAAACACCATGTCCGCATTACTGTTCTGGGTGCCAAATGTCTTATGGGTCACCTTAAGACACGGTGGGCTGTCAATGGTGCCATCAATCCTGGTCACCTGAAAAGAGTTGAGAATGTCTTTGTATCCAATTTCACCACAGCTAAAAATACTTATTTTTCTACTTTTGGACTTACTGCGATGTGGTTGTGGTCCTTTGGCACATTGACAAAAGTCGGCAGACGCTTGCTGAACCACATGGTGACCTCTCTGTTCATGTTGACAGCGAAGGGTTCAAACCCTTCCTGAAGGCCACACATGGTGTAGTACTTGAAGGTGCTAGCATCCTTCCCCAGGTTCATACGACCCACCTGAGTCAGCCCAAGACTGCACACTGGGATGAATCCTGAAGGATAGCCAGAGGGATTAAAGGAGGGAGGAGGAAAGAGAGAGAGAAGACAACAAAATTTCCCTAAATACACAGACAGTGGGAGGGAGGAGAAATCAATCTGGCTTCTGCAAAAAGGCAATTTACAAGTGTCACGTTATATAAAGGTGATGTTGTTACAGGGAATCACTTATTTTACACTGATATACCCAGCATGGCCCATCCAGGTTAATGCCCTCTGCTCTGCATGTGAAGTCCTTATTAAAAGATGAGTGGACAATGTCAAGGACACACAACCAACAACTCTCTCTCCAATCACCAAATCAGTCAGACATTCCCTGACCTTCAGCTTCTGTAACTGGCTGTGTAACCACATGCATCATACCCACTTTTACATATACACACACACTCTCACCATCCTCAGTTTCAAAGTCGGTGAAGCAGAGTTCAGAGCCCTTGGTGGTGATAAGGATTTCTCCATTAAGGGTGAAGATCATGGACTTGTCCTCCATATTGATCATACAGCCCACCACATCACCAGCATGCCAGCACCGCCCAAACAAACGGCTGCCCATGTTCAGACAATGGCCCTGTGTACATAACAGCACAGAAGATACTTAGAAATGCATCATAGCATATAGACAACAAAACCGAGCACCATCATTAAATCTTAATCTTCTAGTCTAACTATCAATTCATTTCCTTGTAACCACTCATTTCAGCTTCATGTCAAATCAGTTTGATAGTATGAAGAAAATTAGTTCTGTGGAAATTTCAACTGTTGTGTCATTTAGTGTAATGCAGTGCAATTGCACTTTTAGAGATTGGCTGGAT
Source organism: Remorina albescens (assembly GCA_034769265.1). NCBI lineage: Eukaryota > Metazoa > Chordata > Actinopteri > Carangiformes > Echeneidae > Remorina > Remorina albescens. The sequence continues at coordinate 12,746,319 of CM068488.1, forward strand.
TAGGTTGGATAGAGCTTACCCTGTATCCATCAAAGACAAAAGCGAGCTCATCTGTGCCAAGTTCCATATCTGGCTTACATCCAGGTCTGGCCCAGCCCACTCTCATGTCTCCTCCCGTCACAGTCTCAAATTCAAAGTACCATTTCCCAGTCTTCACTGCATACGTCCTCTCTACTCTGAAGAAACGTATCTTATCGATGCTGAGCCGCTCAGCTACTTGTCCTGTTAGTGGAAAGAATGACCACTGGGTCAGATGGTGGACTGCTGCTTCTGAAGCATCAGCATCCCATCCAACAAATGAGGAAGCCAATAATGGATGAATCAAACTCACCGCCTTCCTGGTCTGAGGGTTCAATGTTGTATCCATAGCCAATTAGGGTACGAATAGCCTCCCGTAGGCTGTCTCTGTTTGACTTCTTGGTACGCTCATCCAGCAGAACATAGGGAACCAGGCGAGGGTTACGCTTGCTCTTCAGATCCTGCAGGGAAAGGAGGCACTAAGACTAGGCAGCAAATTTATCCCCCAACTATTCCCTCTTAGTTCATCAGTTGCATCTTAGGGGAGCCAGTGCAGTAGTACGATGACTGTATTGTCAATCATTGTGATTGAGAAGTAAAGTGGCCATTTGTTGCCATCAGGTGACTGCTGCTCATCATGTTAATTTGTGTTTCAAAGTGCTGAAAACATGGAGTTGCTATATTAATACTACAAAAAATACAATCTTATGCAAAGAGGAGCATACATATATACACAGGCTATACAGTTTTAGGTCAGGAGATTAGAAGGGACAATCTGTATCCAATATGCTTTGTGGGCTTGTTGCCCTTTATTGCAGAATATCTCACTGTATAGTGAATAATGACTTATAGCTAGGAAATGCCAAGCTTAACCAGGCTGGCATGTGCATTGGTATACACTGGTTCATTAAATTAATGAACCATGAAGGAAAAACTGAGTACATTAAAAACACAGTAGCAAAGCTGGCGACAGAAAACAGACTAAAAACTCTGCCCTATTTTCTCAACATATTGGGGAAAAAAGGCTTGCAAAGCTTAAACCTAAATACACATCTAGGAAGTTTTGGAATTTTTTTCTTCACCAAAATAAGTATTTAGGTCCCTACATACTGTGCATAAATACCCCAGCATACCTGCTGGATGCCATAGGTCCATCCCTGTTTGACACGGTCTTTGGCCCACACATTGTGTGCATTCTCTGCCAGTTTGTCCACCAGCAGCTCCTGACTCGGAGTCAGTTTTATGTCAGACAGGTCCAGGGGAGACGGCTTATAGCCATTAGACATCATGTAGCTACAGGAAAAAAGATAATGAAAAAAACTAAACAAATCACATTTTCCAAAAGTTATGACTTTAACATACTCTAAATCCAACAGACTAGTTTACCCACATTTATAACCTGATATAATTCTTTATGGCAGCAGATGTAGTATGTTAACAGTTTTCTTGTTATCTTGTCTAATGACCATTGATTGAGTTCCCAAAATTTTTGAACAGTAAGTATAGAGGAGTATGTAAGCTTACTTTTTAGGGAGCTTTTTCTTTTTGAGGGAGTCTTCTGCATTTGGATTCACCTGAACTACATGACAGCCTAATGCCAGCAGTGTCCTGTGGGAGAGAACAATGTACAGATTCAAATGGGAGTAATCTCCACCCTGAACTCACATTTGATTTGACATCAGACAGTAGCAACAGAGTGGCTGGGAGTTTTCAGACAGAGCTGTGACAGGTGAAATTGTGCATGTCCCAATCTGTCAGTAGAGAAAGGCCAAAGAACACCCAGAGGAGATACATTATGTGTGAAGTGCTTTTGATAAATTTTCTTCTCACTTTGTGAGAGGACAGAGTGAGAGTAAAAATTTGTTTGATGTCACTCAGAGACCCATCATCAGCTGTCTCCCACTGCTGCAGATCAAGATTCATTCATTCATTCATTCATCTTCTACCACTTATCAATTTCCGGGTGGCTAGGGTGCTGGAGTCAATCCCAGTTCACACTGGACAAGGGTGGGTACACCCTGGACAGGTCGCCAGTCCATCACAGGGCCAACATACAGAGACAGACAGAGACCAACAACACCAATCAACCTTAACATGATGTCTTTGGACGGTGGGAGGAAACCGGAGCACCCGGAGGAAACCCACGCAGACACGGGGAGAACATGCAAACTTCACACAGAAAGGCCCCAGGCCTGGGAACCTAACCCGCGACATTCTTGTTGTGGGGCAACAGCGCTAACCACTATGCCACCATGCTGCCCAGATCAAGATTAATCACAGAAAACCTCTCCTATAACATTGGAAGAGCATTTATGTAAAGTACTTATAATAGATCTCACTGGGACTGTTAAAGGAGAACTAAATGCAACAGAGTGCTGACAAGTAGGAAAGGACATTGTTTGGAGTTGCAACAATGAAAATGTAAATGGGAATTTAAGTAAGGAAACTGCCTCACCACATGCCAGGTTGCATTTGATTTAAAGAGATTAGAACTATCATTCCATTCTGAGTATTGAATGACACACACTCACAGATGAAGGCAGCAGACATCCACATCATATATAGTGTATCATAATTAGAACTCAAATAATATTAATGGCCAATAAGAAATGAATAAGTATGTTCATGTGGTATAATAAGGATATATTTCAATAATGATTACTTCATTAACAACCTGTCTTGTCCATTAAGGACTTCTCTGATAAATTTCAGGGCAGGTACTCTCTATGTTCCACAAATGTTCAATATATTTACTGTCACACTGAAATTATAGAATCTCTCCTCCCTTACAGGTGAAATATCACAGTCAAAAATTAAGCCTGCCAAACCAAGATAAGTCTGCCCGTAGAGGCATATGCCTCACTATCACTGCAGCATACAGTGTATCCAATGCTTGCTTTTGATCATGGTACTGTAGAGGAGTCCAGGGACGGTTGTACCACTTTTTGTGTTTTTTCCAATATATCAAAAACTGCTTACACTGGAACAGCCAATTTGTTATATTATAAATTTCAAAAAGTCAAATTTTCACCTAAAAAAAAAAAACAACTTAGAAAGTATTTCTGGTAATTTTAAATGTGGCTCCTTTTTTGTTAGCAAGATGACAATCTAATTGGGAATGCGCATGATGAGGATTCTATCTTATTTCTGATTGGAGAAGGTGACCACTGTCCCTGGTCTCCCCTAGTTATTGAGAAAAAGGCTCTGCTCACACTGTGGCTGTGTACCTGCTGTCACACTGCACAGCCCAAAAGCTATGGTTAGACAGCAAAAATTAAAACCGTGCATATTCTTTATTGACATAACATTATTCCATCTGAGCAAACTGATCTATTCGTAACTAGAGATAGAGAGAGATCTTAATTGTTATTGTCATAAAACAACAAAAAGCAGTTAAGTACCACTCAGTTTCAGCAGCAAAGATGAAAAAACCTAGAGATTATAGTCACATCTAACGCTGTATAAGATCCTGTGCTCCTCATTAATGTTCATACAAAAAAGTTCAATCCAAACAAAACTACTTGTCTGGAATTCATCTGGCCGCTTTTGTATTTGAGTCCTTCAAACACACCCTTTATTCTTCTCTTCAAACACACACAAGTGAGGACCAAGGAGTAAATCAATCCATAAGGCTCAACATACTTCAAAGTTTCCGTTGACATCTGCAGATTGTAGTTCTTTTCCGTTTCTGGCAGCTTGGAAAAATCCACCAGGCATGGATGTTGCCGCTTATTATCATCCCTTATCTGTGAGAAGAAAAATCACTGAAGCAATATTTCAACTTTCTTGTGTAGCTTTCAACATTGCATTTTCAGCAGCTCCATATGCATGGAGACCATGTGGAAACGTTTACTAAATATATGCATATGAAATTCACAGTCTTGTAAGTCACTGTGGTATAGTAAACCAACAAAGGAACAGGAATACAGGGTGCTACCGGTTGCTGTGATGAGACAGTCTACTCTAGTGAGCATGTTATGACAGAGAACGAGGGAGCATGTTTTCTTGAAAGAGATAGAAAGGTGCACAACTGGAATACAAAGTGAGAGGTGTTATGCTTCTCTCCAGGCTGCACTTCCAAATAATCCCTTGGCAATGCTGCACAGCAGAGGCGGCATGGCAATGGTGGATGTTTACCAAGAAAACATGTAGGGCTGTGTACAGATATGCAGCTCTGTGTGTGGGTCCAATGAACAACAGCCAGCTCTTTTGTGAATAGTACAAGAACTCAATGGGAAATCTTTTCTCTGGCAGTTCTTCCAACTACAGAATTATATTTGTGGAACAAACCCAAAAAAAAGGAGAAAAAAATTATTTATATGCAACCAGGACTAAATAACAGGCAATACTTTGTTTGTTCCCTCTGCTGTCGGACATTTATTGTGAATGTTGCTGTATTGAACACAATACCAAAGATCACTACAGAGTGTCTTGACAAAATTTTACAGCTATTTGACACATTGTCTGTGCGCTGACCCATTCAAATGAAGCAAAGAAAGGCTCTTCACAATAAAACCTAATGTTCAGATTCAATGTATTGAGCAAGTCGAATTCTTTACATATATATTCATGCTAAATTAAAGATTCAGCTGTTGTGGTGGTAAAGTGAAGGCCTACATAAAGGTTGGCACTCTTATTAATAGAGAGAGGATCCTCGTACATGTTTGTATTATAGACATAAGAGCTGTGTTCCTTGATCTTGTTTGTGTTAGCTGTTCTTTTACAGTATGGGCACAACAGGTCACTTGGCTTCATCCCTAAGCAAATAAACAATAAACCAGGCAGTAATCGCTGAGTCCTTTGTCGACCAAACTGTTAGTACAGTTTATGCAGTAGGATCCAGAAGATGATTAGCTTAGCTTAGCATAAAGACTGAAAGCCAGAGAAAGGGCTTGGCAGCTTCTTTCTAGAGGGAATAATAAATAAAATATAAAAATAACTAAATCCTAAGTTCACAGGTTTCCGCACCATATGTGGCCCCTCATAAATTCAAGATCCTCCTCGAGATTTGGTTTCTTGCAGTGTTTTGTTCGTTGGACTAAGCCAAGCAAAATGGTTCACTCTGCTAAGCTAAACCAACCGCAGCACAACTAACAGCTGGATAGCGGATAATGTCTTTAAAGAATCCGTTGTCAGTTACAAAAGAGGAAAGCCTTCAGAAAGACACTTCAAATGCAGGCTTTCCTCAGGGTTTATTGCTGAGCTGAAATTGCCAAAAAATCCTGTTCTGCCCTGGGTGTAACCACACTTTATAATTCATGACTTACTGCACGCAAAAACACAAACACAATGACTCTTCTACCTATAAACAAACTTTAATGAGGCATCTAAATGAGTGGTATGAAAAGCATTGAACATGGGAAATGAGTGTTCTTTCCACTTACCCTCTTTTTTGGTGTGAACCGCAAATTATAAAAGAGAAAGCAAGATGACGTACAGGCTTTTATGATGGTTAAATTCTAACACTACTAACGACTAATGCATCTCAGGCTGGTTTTTAACTTAAATTTCTTTATAAAATGTGTAACTGAGATTTTTATCTCTCCACATCATGGCAAAATGCATGGATTATGCTTTTTATATTTTGCTCCAGAGTGATGGTCTTATTTTAAAAGAATTACAAAAATAAAGGAGCATTCTACATATTTCTTACCTTGCCGTATGACCAGCCCAGTTCAATCTTATTCATGCCCCACAGCTCATGAATGTTCTCAGCTAGCTTGTCCCGAACCTTCTCCAAATGAGGCAGCATCACAATCTACAGAAAACAAAAAGACTATGAATCTGGGTGAAGGCGTTTCTAAAAAGTTTGCCTGAGTAATCTTTGTAGTCTACACCTGTCGGCTTACCTGGCTGGTTTCCACAGGTGTGGGGATAAAGGAGGCCTGTGACATGAATTGAGTGGTGCCCAGCAGATCTCTGACTCCATCTACATCCCTCTTGTACTCTTTCACCGGCTCCACCTTCATCTTCTCTTTGGGTAGCAAAGCCTCATAACATGGAGCGTAGCTCGAAGGAGGCAGGAACTTGAAGTCACCATGTCGACCACCCAAAAGGAAACGCACCCTATCAAGATAGAATGATGTAGGTCATCTCAAAAAGTCATGACAAAAAGGGGTTAATTCATGGGGTTGGGGGGATTATGTTAAATGATATGTCATAATAAAACAATTGTTAATGAAAGAAGCAGCCAGTGAAAATAAAACCATTCATGCTGCTTCATCCACTTCAATCAATTCCAGACTCTGCTCTAACAGGGACAGGTTTAGCTCTGGGACTGAAAATACGTCTCAGGCCGTCACTGTGAAGACACTCTCCTGAGACCACCCAGAATAACTACTGAAGTAGTAGCGGTGACGCAAACCGGCCTATTCTAACTGCAGCCCCTCAATTATTGAGTGGCGAAGATGTGCAGCTGTCATTTTCTGGCACATTTCTCTCGACAGAGAAGTTCATCCTGTTCAGTGGGTCAGGTTTGAGTATGAGAGGTCTCACAATCCAGGCTAAAATGATTAGAAGGTGAATACATTGAAAATGACTGAAATACACGAGCATTAACTCTGAAAACCCTAAATCCAAATAAGCACAGTGTTCTATCACCTCTAAGGTGACTTATCATTCCACTACACATACTCCATCGTGTGTGGTACTGTATATGTTTTTGAGAATTCATTTTCATCAGACAGTAAGAAATGAATTTATTCTTTGAGCGCTTGTATGATCAAATTAAATCAGATTAGTCCTTTGGTGTCAAGTGTCTCTGTTTCAGATAGTGAAAGCTGTAAATGTAAGTGCTGCTTCGCTCTACAAAGGAGGAATCAATCATAGAATCATGAGAAAACTGCTGGGGCCTGAAATTTCATTTTTAAGTCTTGTCAATCAAACTATCTGTTGTCACCATGGCAACATGGAAGGAGTAGCTTATCTATTGATCTATAAATATATGTTTGTGTGTGTTTATATATATACATATATACAAGTGTATATCAGTTACACACAGAAGTAGCAAACAAAAAAAATAAAAAAAACCCCACAATGCACTCACTTGACCCCTGCAGAGAAACTGACAACAGGGAAGAAGAGGCCGTCTGTGTTGAAATTTTCAAACATCCCCTGGACGGGCTGTCCATTGATCCTGAAAGAGATGCTGGGAGCTCCCAGGTCCAGACAACAGCTCACCACATCCTCTGAGGTCAGGATGTGCTGGTTCATTGACGCAACTGCCCGTGGGACACGACCTGTTCATGACACAAATTTATGTGAAATATTGCGCAGTAAGGGATGCTGGCACATATCACATCTTTCTCGCACACCCGTACACAGAAACACACATATTTGTACACACAGTGTACACACACTCTGGGCAAGGAGATTGCCCCTGCAGGGTACAGATTCTGTCTAGACACAACCTGGCCATAGCCAGGGTTACTGTTTATCTTTAACACATGACTGTATCATGATCTCAGTCACACAAAAACACAAAATTTTCCACCTGATACTGACCAGACCAAAGGTGCAGTCCATCAAAACCAAAAGAGTAGAGGTCATCTCCGACTCCATTGCCCCCCCAGCCCTCTCCTCCTCCAGGGTAGGGAGCATATCCTTTACTGTTGGCCCAGCCTACTCTCAGGTGGGAGGGCTCACTGGTCACAAAATGGTCCACCTGGTCGATCATCAGCTCATAGTACCACTTCTTATACTGAGCTGAGCCCTCGCTCACCCCCAGGAAGATGTTCGGTCTCATACTGGCATCGAAGAAAACACAAAATCATTAGACATAAATCAGCAATTTAAGAACTTGTCATGATTATTTGTTATATTTTATTTTGCTATTAAAGCTGATGAAAGAGTCTACCCATAGGAAAAGAATATTCAGAGCAAAGCAGATCACTACATAACTAAATTAAAATTGTTGGTACTTCAACTCTTCCAACATAATAATCACATTACACATTACACCCATTGTAAACATTGACTGGCTAACATATAGCCAGGTTAGACTGGAGGGAAGAGGGAATATGGTCATCAGATTATGCCTGTCACAAAGACACTTAAGTGAAGATGTAAAAGTTAAGATTTGACCAAAATTACACAATATACATGAAATTAACAAATGTAGTATGCCAACATTAGGCTAAATGAATGAGTAAGTTCAGTAAGTTTATTCTGAATGTGCACTTACAAATCCAGTAAATGAATAACACATATTTCTGCCTGTATGCATATAACAACTATGGCTACATTTTCAAAGCATGTATCAAAGGCATTAAACATTATAAATTCACCTGGAAAAATCATATTGGATTCAGGTGGTAATGACCTTTTTCTAGGTCACCTTGATTCTTCTTTACTGACTAAGCATTTGTTGGTAACATAGTTATTTCTTGAAATGAGATGTTACTTCTTGGTTTAAGTGATTAATTTTAGAATTAAAATCTTAATATTAAAAAGAACACAATACTGAAACAAAGAACCTAACCTCTGCACATCATTGACCAGCTGGGTTTGCAGCAACAGATCTCTCTTGGGCAGCAAGTGATCACAGATAAGGTTTTGATTGGTTCGCACAGCTACACCATTGCACACACAGAGCGAGCAGAGCACATCCAGAATCTGAAAAAGGAAATACAGGCACCAAGGGAGTGAATTAAAAAAGAATAACAGGAGGAAGAGCACAACATCACACCACTCTGCCCCCCTAATAACTGATTACACACTGACCCACTTTTCCCTATTAAACGCTGGATATGAATCTATACCTTTCCAGAACTGACTAATTATCCTGGTCTCTAATCACTGCCCAGGTTGCTGCTCTAGGGTCAGCTTCTTTTCATGCATCCACTGTATAATTACTCCAAGATGCTTATTGGGAGTGAAACCATGTCCAATAATATCCTTTTGATATTTGATTAACAAAGCCTTAGAACTAAATGGGCAAGGAAGCTCAGCCAAGGATGACAGGCCAGAGCATCTCAGCTTTATCACTCACATTTTTCTCCTGATACTGTGGCAAAATGATACATGCAAGTCTGATTTATGACTGGATCTATGAGCCAGGTGACTGCCTTTTCCTGATCTCATTTCACTTTTAAGCTGATTGATTCATAACGAGGGATGGACTACAACCAAACCTCCAGGAAGTCTCTGGCACAGATGGAAGTTTGTATGCTGGAGGGGAGGGGCTTGATGAATTAGCAGCTAAAGAAAATAGTCAGTGACAAAGAGGCCCAAAGGGAATTGTTATGGAAATGAATGTGCATCCAGTGAACTTCTTTGGTGATCTTAATGAGATACTGGAGATGACTGGATACAAGACAAGCAGGCAGAATGTATTTTCACTGCTCGTCATGTCCTTAAGTAGAACTGTCTAACAATATCCAATTTCTTTGCACCGCAGGTTGCTGGTTAGACATATAGTGAAATACACCTTTTTGCTCTATTCCCTTTAGTTGAAAATTAGGCGGGTTCGCTTGTCTTAAAGGCTGGAAACAATAGAACACAGCAAGTCTGGCTTTGTCCATGTAAGGTAACACAATCCATCTACTGCCTCCTTGAAATTCACAATTTAACACCATTTAACACCATTAACGTTATTTATTTAATGCGCACAAAAACCAAATTGTACAATTCTCCATCTCCATGCACCATCCACATATGTGCAGAGTGGAGACCCTTTTGCCTGACCTTCTCATAGTTTATTGAATTATACTTTATTGCCAGTAACCAGCCGGGGGCCTTTCTGTGCGTAGTCTGCATGTTCTCCCCATGTCTACATGGGTCTCCTCCGGGTACTCCGGTTTCCTTCCACCGTTCAAAGACATGCATGTCTAGGTTAACTGGTGACTCTAAATTGTTCGTAGGTCTGAATGTGAGCGTGAGTGGTTGTTCATCTCTGTTTGTCTTTGTGTGTTGGCCCTGTGAAGGACTGGCAACCTGTCCAGGGTGTACCCCGCCCCTCGCCCGGAACGTTTGGCTCCAGCACCGCCCGTGACCCGGAAACGGAAAAGCGGTAGAAGATGGATGGATGGATGGATGTCAGTAACCACACACCCCTATCATTTTATTTACAACTTGATTATTATTACAACTTCAATAGATAACCTTTTTGGTGTAGCTCAACAACGTTACAAGCAGTGATAGAGCCCAGATTTGGCATTAGTTCATTTCACAGCAGAGCCGGTACTCCAAACAACACTCGACTGAAGCAGCACTACTTGCCACTCACCTTGTGGTTGCGCCCATGCTTGTAGAGGAGTGATATGATGGACTTGATGTGTCCTCTCTGGATGATGTTGAGGGCCTCTGGGCTCTCAATTAGAATACAGTGCAGAACTTCCAGGATGCCTGCACAACCACAAATTCATCAATTAGTTAACACCTGCAGAGTACAGAGACACAACAGAGGACCCTGGCCAAACAGGCACACACATATATCTCTAGGGAACACTCAGCGCTACTGGTACAATCCCTAGTATACATTTAAAAAGATGAGGTGCCTATATTTTTTCTTTAAATACTCAGTGTCATCCTTTTATATCTTTCAAGACTTGTGTCCCTGTTGAGGAAAGATGGATTGTCACCAAAGGAATTTGATAGTTTTTGATGTCTCAGTCAGAGAAAATGCAGAGTATCTCACAATGCTGTCTAACTCGAGGCTAAGTATGGGTGAAAATAATAATGAGCATACCTGAGGAAGACTCCAGTCTCTCCAGCTTGCTCACCAGCCAGTCCAGGTTGTTGGAGAACTGGGTGCAGTTGTTCCTGTTGCCTCGAATTAAGGCTGCTGCAGGGTGGAAGGAAAGTGTGCATGATTAAAATGTTGTGCTAAACATGGCAGTGTTCGTTGTTTTTCTAAAGTGGTTTGATGCATCCCCTTCGGAGATCTGCCAAATCCCACTTCATACACAGCAACAAAAACAATGTCAACCAGAGGTGGACACCTTAAATGTACACCCAAAGCCAAGGAAAGCGAAAGGTTCTGACACTTTTATACATATTAATTTGAAAGATGCCTCAGAGAGAGGGAGGGAACTGAACAAGGGGAGAAAAGACATAAACACATGCGGACAAACACACCCACATATGTCCTAGCAAAAAAAATAAGACAGGGTCACCCAACACAGACAGACGGCAAAGAAAGGAGGGAGGCATCCCAAATCCACTTAGCGCTGTGCAGGAGCAGGTGTGTGTGGAGGAGGGAGTGGGGGAAGAGAGGAACGTGGCTAGAACTCTAATATGAGCAGAGAAGTGAAATCAGTGTAAATAACAGTGTGAAGGACACACTTGGATTGCAGAGGGGCTTCAGCAGGGCTTGACGAAAGACACATTTTATATAAAGACTATCCAGATTGTGAGATATCCAACCCATAACAGAAACCACAACTAAGCATATTTTCTGCTCAAACATTGCTCAGATGTGCATCTTTGCAATGCCATAACAAATGAAGCGTACACATTTAAGCCTAACACTGTATTCCTCAAATACAAGACAGCAAGATTTTCAGACATACAACAGAATCCATTTTTTTTTTTCCCCTGCCAGGTCACTTTAGTGCAATACAGCTTTACTTCACAGAGCATGTGTAACAAGAACAAGTTAAAGTGAGTTTAGAAAAGCATAACTGATGACATTGTTCTATAGGAGTATAAAGAGTACTGCAAATAAGCAAAATTTAAAACGGCATAGACATTGTATGTCAACTGATGAGAGTTGACATACAATGGCCCAAAAGCCAGAATTTTTGTGTGTATGCACGTGTCAGTTTGTGTCATGACGATCTTTTCAGGGATGGTGCTCTGGTAAAACATCACATAAACTTGAAAGCTCTTTTGTTTTCAGCAGGCCAAATATCACCAAGTCTTTTCCCCAACAATGGCTTCATGTGTGTGTGTGTGAGTATTAGAAATGGGGCATCTTGTATATGGTGTGTGCATGTGTCTTGTGTGTATTCCTTATGCTGTTTAAATTCTGACACGCTCAGAATCCAATGTTCCAGTCTGAGGCGTCTGTAAATGGCCGGTTAAATACTAGGTCAGCACAGTTCTTCATCACCACTGAGCGCCACACTTTCAGCTACTTTATCCTCAAACAACGACTCTCGTCGCTGTGATTGATTACAGTAAGGAACTGCTTTCAGCGTGTGCACATGTGTGCGTGTGTTTGTACATACATTCATGTGTTTGTGTGGTATAGTGGCTTCTTACCCAGCAGCTCATACAGAAGGTTCAGAATGTCTTTCCAGGCTGCTCCAGCCTCAGACCCGGCACACTCCCCAAAGTGGGCCGCACTGTTGTATACGTTCAGACGGTCAATACAGTTGGACACCTGAGTCAACATGCCCTTGGAAATACACAACAATTCGACATTGATATCTCCACACACATACACATAAAAGTAAAATAAAAATTGGAATATACATGCAATCTAATTTTTGAAATTATTAAGATGTGGGTGCAATTTAACTGAACCTTTTTCTGCAATATCAAATTAGCTATAGCGATCAGATATGCTAAATAAAGGGCATAAAGATTACCACAGAATTACAGGTAAATAAGATGACTATTGAAAATTGTCTAATTTGCTAATTTTTAAACCCATAATGATTTATGTTAATGATTGTTTAGAAAAAGCATATATATATATGGTAATTTATATTCATTTGGATCAAGGCTATTGGGACACACTGTTATAGCCTATTACAGTTAAGAAGAGCTTGTGCAGTTGACATCATAGATCCCCCTCCAGTAAGGCAGCTGACGTTTTGTAATTGATGAAAGCAATTTAGGTCTTAAAGGCTTAGCAGAAAGCTTCAGTGCACTTGTGCCAGCCTTTGGAAAACTTATAACGCAGAAGTTGCTGACTCCTTCAAAAGCAATAACTCCAAATACAAGATGGCATTGAAACACACCTCAAAGGATCAATTGCTTTAGACTTTCATGTACTTTTTTTTCATGCTCTGGGTTGAGTTTCTTGCTAAAATTATCTCAGTCACAGCCCTTAACCCTCGGTTTTTAATATTATGCTGCCCTGCAGAACAGCTCACGCTTTTACTATCTGACATTTCACAGACTGTTAGTTTGCTATGCCTTTCTCACTAGCAAAACTCACTTCCTGTTTGAATAGGTTCTGTCGGTTCTTGAGTGAACGTAGCTTGATCTGCCTCTCCTCGTGTTCCAGCTCAGCATCAGGGAGCTGGAAATAAGTGATGAGGTCATTGAGAGTTTGGAGCACCTCCTCGACAGGCAGGGCAACCAGTGCCCTGTTTTTAAGACCCAGACAGTCGAGGTCTCTGGCAGGGGGAAGACAGAAAGAGCACAGAAACATCAATATAGACAAGAAACCCTGTCATTCATTCATGCAGGACAGAAGATCCCACTGAATGTTGGTCAGGTAAACGTACTCTAACTGGGAGACTGTGCAGACTCGAGGAGAAGCTGCGATGACTAACACAATGTTTGGCCCACAGATTCATCCATGCTGAAATGCTGATTTCCGCTGGCCTTCTAAAAATAGCTCTTGTTGTACTTGTCTGGAAGGGGTGTGGGGAAATGCATGTGTCACAGCCACGAGGGGAGGCTGACAGTCTCTCACATGTTCTGAGCCAAACCCAGGGGACAGTGGGCTATTTGATAGAAAATAAGACTACTGGAAGCATTCATTTACGTGCTCCACGGCACCCATTTTCCCAACCTGGCCATGCATGGCCTTGACGCCGCTTCAATGTTTGCCATTTGGAAACGCATGACTGGACCACTGAGTGAGCTGTCTGGCGCTTTGGCACCCCACTCTGTCAATGCTCACAGGCCCAGAGCTTAACTCTCCTGTGGGTGTATTTGTAATCAGGAGGGATGTGTTATAGGTGTGTGTTTTTCCCAAATGCAGCCATAATTTGGTGATGAGGTGACAATTGGGACATTTATTTTATCATTGGCACTAACTATGCTCTACCAGTGTGATGCTTCTGTAATATGTAACAATGACAGGACATTTTATTACCATAATAATGTGGCTGGGGATAAATGTGGACTGTAATATTGTTTAATTGGGCAATTTGTGCGATCATGTCAGTGGGTGCACTAGTAGGGAATTTAGCAGTATACCTGATGAATCTGTTAAAGAGTAGGGTGGTGTTGCGGATAATGCGTGCAGCACGGGACTCTTCGTGTTGACAGCGTTGCAGGGTCAACCCGTCATCCATGTGACCTTCAGAATGTAGACACGCCTTGAGAAGGCGTAACAGAGAGAAAAAATTGATGCCGCTATAAGATGATTATAGGAAAAATAGAAAAGGGTCAAAAATAGGAAGGGGAAGCTATTTAAGGGAGAGAAAGTGTCCATTTGTCCACAGCCAGCAATGAACCACAATGTCTGGAACACAGGTGCTGACACTACAGGCTATCTGGCTGTTTACATGGACACATTGTCATGCACATTATCGCGCACACATCTCTATCACTTCTGTCACAGTAGCTAAAGGACATGGTTTATATTTAGTGGGGGTAAAGATATGAACTAATAGACGACCACCTGAACACAAATCAGCTCGTTTCGCTGAAAATCATCTGCTCAGAGGAATCTAATTTTTTTATTTTGTTTGTTTTTGTGTATTTGTGTTTTTTTTTTGTGCTTTGCATTTGAAGTGGCGGGCAGAACAGTGTGTGGTTGTGTCCGTCTCCGCTCACTCTTCTCTTGAGGGGACCCAGACGAGCAGATTTGACATCAGGTGCCTGATACGAGAGCCAAAGTCCCGTGGCCACATGCATGATGAAGCAGAGAGAGTCCCCGTATTTAATCTCCGCCACCCCCATGCCCTCGATGTCTCGCTTGGGGCTCTGCTCCAGCTTCTCCTGCAGTTGATGAGAAAATGAACATGTCAAAGCTGTCTGTGTGAGACGCATGAGCACGCGAGTACAATACAAAGATGTGCACCTAGAGATACCGCATGCAGATTTATTTTTAATCAAACCACCAACCAAATGTCAAGAGCATCTGGTGTTTATGGTTCTATTCATCACAGTGATTGTATTTGTCTTGCTATTATGAGTACCACAACCCTTAATCAGCGAGCAAAGTCCAATGACAAATGACTTCAGTTATATTCTACAATACCGGCTTTAAATTCACTTTCACTGGAAGGGTCACTAATTGGCACACAATCACTGGCTGTACCTAGAAACTCCATGCTTGGCTCAGTCCAAGTCGGCCAGTTCAGCTAAGTTAACCTCTCTGGTGTAGCTTTCATTGGCCAAATAATTCCTGTAATTTGTATTGTCCTTGAAAAAAAATTGTGATTTTCCAGTCCAAGGAGAATGTGTGGTTCATTTCTGAAGGTCGAGAGGAGAGCTTATGTAGTGCCTTCTCAGTGTCATTCAATGAGTAAGTGTGTGGTTGATCCTGTGTGACACAGGTCACCTTGAGGAACAGCAGGGGGTGTGTTTGTGCCCTTGTAGCTGAGTGTCCTTGCCTTAGAGACTCTGAAGCAGAAGGCTGTGGCAATGGTGTCCGACTTCTCTCGGTCTTGCAGCACCAAGCCCCTGTCCTCGGTCAGGGCCAGGTAGTGACCAGTGGTCAGATGGCGCAGTCTGAAAGGCTGCCCCCAGCGGATGTGGCTCCCACTCCAGCTGTCAAGGTCACACTCACATATCAAAATCAAGCACAAAAGCAAACATACAAGGATAAAAAAGGTGTATTTAATACCTGTTAATTAGTTCATCTAATTATCGCTGCAATTATCGTTATCGATGGTGTTTGAATAATTAGCAATCATCATCTAGTAATTTTTGCTCAGGACATTTAAAACTAAAATGGTAAATAAAAAAATAAAAAAAACATGTCAAATTTGATTTTTGACAACAGTTGAAACAGCAAAGGGACAGGCTGCATCCCTGTGAGGCTGCTGAAGAGCTGGGATCAAAGACTTAAAAGAGAGAGGGGGAGAGGAAAAGAATGAAAGAGATGGCAGGAGAGACACGCAGGGAAAAAGAGGCAGGGGGGCCACAGTGCAGCATTAAATCATAGGTGGGGAGAAAGAGAAAAGGACAAATGATTGCAGAGAAAAAAAAATAGAAAGCAGAGACAGCAAGAAAACAGTGAGATGGAAGAAAAGAAGAATGATGGAAATTGAAAAATAATGTCAGAGACAAAAAGAAAGGGAATAGATAACAGATCATGTGAAACTCAACCCACCTGATTCTGAGTGGCTCCAGCCTCCACAAGGACCTGGCCTTGGCGCCAGCCTTTCCTGTCTCATAGTTGACTATCCTGGGGATGCCAGAGAAGTATGAGTGGGAGATCTGTCTGTGGATGCTTTAAATGTCTAGCCACCACTGATACTGTCAAGGTCATTCATCCTGGCTTAAAAGAACACCACTTGTTTACTGTCATTTGTCACACTGATATTCACCTGGAGGATGTTCAGACACGTAGACATAGGCACACACAGACACTGAAGCATAGGCTGTATTTACTCTGCTGACTACAGCATCACATCCTTCAAACAGAGACATGTGCACCCTGATAACTCACAGCTACACTGTCTATCAGTGATATGGGTGACTGGGTCCACAGATAAAAGAAATCGCTCATCATCCCTCCTGCTGACAGGTTGGAGTGTGTGTGATCTACCCAAGAAAAACATAAGACCTCTAAAAAACATGTTCCTGTTTAATTTCAAGGACAATACTAGGAGAAAAGCCAAGGCTGGAAATTAATATCCAATCCCAACCCCCCCATTTGCCATGCCCTGTTCTAAAAATAGACTGAGTGTGTGTGTGTGTGTGCAGATGTACATATATCTCTTGGCACCTGGCTGAGCGTGTATGGGCCTTGCCCACTGTTTTGACCCACTTCAAACCCAGTGTGCCATTTTTCTGCAGACTACCTCATCTGTGTTGGCACTAAGAAGCGAGACTGTAGATAAAAATAACACAGCTGCCTTTTTGACTCCCTGGAGAGCTAAGTGTTAGGCCAGTCATGAGCATTTTTATGAAGTGAGGTGGAAAATGAGGAACCATGGGTAACTCACCGGTCATTTAGCTACAAAACAGTTTCACTTTGACTAAAGTGTGACCCTTAATGCACCAGTTAGTTCAACACTTGCTTTGCTTCCCACCTCTGCTGCTCTTCACTCTGGTCTGATCCGGGGATGGTCACTACCTCGTCGTGTCCATGGAACAGTCGCATCACATGACCTCCCAGCAGGTAGCCTATAGGAAGAAAAAGGTCAGAGGACTTAGATACTGTGACTCTAATGGTAATTTCCTGGTAGAGATACAAACTGGAAAGTAGAGATATGAAGATCACAGAGTAACAAAGAGCTACAAATTTAGGGAGAATTTTTGCATTTTAAGTGGGTTTCTGAAAGACTCAACAAAGACATCCAGATTCAGTGTTATTATTTCCTTCAACAATTATTAATGCTCGCCATGATAAAAACCACAAAAATATTGGTCTGGTCTGGAAATCATAAGGGCAATGTTGAAAATGACAGTTTAAATAGATGTTTTAAATATATGACTGAAACTGAACTGAATTATGACAGTGTTCAATGGGGTGTTTTGAGTGTTTGGGGCCTTTTTCTTCAACTAGTTAATAGAAACCATCTGTTGTTGAATATGGCTTCTTTCCAGGAGCAGGTAGTCTTTGCTTGACAGGAGCTTTGGCCAAAGCTTTGTTTGTAAGAAAAGATCTTATAAAATGGCCTTTGAGCACAACTACATCTACAGGGTAGATTGGAGATGACTGCTAGTTGCTATGAAAAACTGAAAAGTAAGAAGATGAGCCAGGGCTAAGTGTTGCTTCCCCATTGAAAACAGCTGAACAGTTGTTAGAATATTGGGGCTGTTATTTGTGTGAAGTGTCTACCTTCCTCTATGTTGCTACCAGAACAGATCGGATGGACGTTCCACAGGGTTTGCATGAAGGAAGCATCCACCTGGATATTGCCATTGGAGATGGACAAGTGCTGCAGCAAACAAGGAAAGATCGGATACATATTTACTTATTTGTATACATTTATACTTGTGACAATAAACTGAACCGTTGGCTGGTTGGTGAGTTAAATTGGATCTTATGAAAAAAAAAATAAAATAGCTGCACTGTTTTACTTCCATTATGTAAAAAACTATAAGAATATATTAAGCATTTTTGTGTGTGGCAACACTTAAATCTAGGCTTAGTTTCTACAGAAAAATCAACGCAGTTGCAACAACACAGTTACAGTAATTACAGCAATTACAGTTTGAAACAATCTATGATGACAGATCGACCAGAAAACTGAAGTTTATCATTTAAAGTTGAGGGATGTATAAAACTGACAGATGCTTTGAGAGTTTAGTTAATTCTGTCATGTTTGGGGCTGTAATGCCATGCATGTGAGTGTACTGGTGTGTTTTCCCTCAGTGTTTCTGTGTCAAATTCTGTCCAAAAAAATTATTTTGGGGCAGCTGTGTTCTGAGCATCCTCCTTCCCCAGAGGCGTCTTGCAGCCCTTAGGTGCTACATGTCCCCACATACCGCTGCGGGCAGGTCACAGCAGGGATGGACTACCACATTGAAAGGTCACAAGTGGTCATTTGGCTGTGCTTCTCCTGCCATTAGGGAATAAATACCATGTGGCTGCTGTCTTCAACTTCCTGCACCATGTGGAACATTTTTCCTGAGGTTTTACATAAAAAACTGCTCAGAGAGTTTAAAGGGCTAGCAGTAAAAAAAAAGGAAGACATATAATAGGTACATCATACAAGAAATCATAAACCAAACCGCATTCCAGTGCAAATCAAATTTTGCTTAATGTTATTGTTTGCAGTCTCACACTCATCCAGAGGGAAAAAAATTGTCACTTTTGATGCTCAGACTCCTACAGGAGAGGGGTCATGGACAGAGTGCACGGTGTGGTAACAGGATTGGGATAATCTGAAATTTTGTCATGTCAGGGAAAGCAGAGTTTAGCTCTCCTGGTAAGACCTCTACATTATGCAAACACACTCTCACACACACACACATACTAGCTGCGGTGTCAAGGATCAAACGACAAACAATACACTTACAAGGTATCGCTCTGAGGACACACTGACAAGGATGAGGTCATCGCCGATGCGCACTTTTTCTCCTTCCGACCTCTGTTTGGAGGCAGGGTGGATGGTCCACCAACAGGCCTCGCCTAATGGTGCACAAAAACACACCGACATATACATACCACCTGCATACTCTCAGTCATGCACAGCCCACCATCCCTGCCCAAATGGCCTCAGTAATTACTTGTAATATAATAAGGGTCGAGCAGGCTGAAATTAGAATTCAGATGTGGATGTGCCATGGTAACATTGGTTTCAAGTCACACTGGGGTGACTGCTCATCCATGGCACGGCATGAAATAAATAATAATGCTAATAAGGTAAGAAGACTATCAAATGAGCTGAAGAGATATAATCAGCGCTGACAAAAGAACTACAGTGTATGGCTACAGGGCTTCACAGGGAATATTGACTGAGACACTGAAAAGACAGACTGAAACTCTATCATGAACAAATGAAGTGAATCAACAGTCAAAGAGAGGAAGAAACAGAGAGAATGAACCAGACAAAGAGACAGAAGAACAAATATGGACAGAGACAAAAAGAGACAAAGGCAGCAAGAAGAGAGATGAAAAAGAGAGGCCAATAAAAGCAAACTGTACCAGAAGCTTTTCTTTTACCTGTTGAGTCCTCCTGCAAGCCGACAT
Organism: Remorina albescens; assembly: GCA_034769265.1. Taxonomy (NCBI): domain Eukaryota; kingdom Metazoa; phylum Chordata; class Actinopteri; order Carangiformes; family Echeneidae; genus Remorina; species Remorina albescens. The sequence goes on from CM068488.1 coordinate 12,766,057, forward strand.
CAAAGGACAGCTTATCTGTCTGTGACCTTGATGTCTTCAAACAGGCCAAGTACTGTGGTCAACACACATATCAAACCACATGAGTTGAAGCTGTCACACACACATACACACTCTGCGGGTGGTCTGGCTTGCATGTTGCTATTTACAGTGGGACAAAAAAGTATTTAGTCAGCCATCAATTGTGCAAGTTCTCCCCCTTAAAAAGATGAGAGGTCTGTAATTTTCATCATAGGTATACCTCAACTATGAGATACAAAAATTAGAAAAAAAAAAAAAAAAAATCCAGAAAATCACATTTTCTGATTTTTAAAGAATTTATTTGCAAATTATGGTGGAAAATAAGCATTTGGTCAATAACAAAAGTTCATCTCAATACTTTGTTATATACCCTTTGTTGGCAATGACAGAGGTCAAACGTTTTCACACACTGTTGCTGGTATTTTGGCCCATTCCTCCATGCAGATCTCCTCTAGAGCAGTGATGTTTTGGGGCTGTCGCCGGGCAACACGGACTTTCAACTCCCTCCAAAGATTTTCTATGGCGTTGAGATCTGGAGACTGGCTAGGACACTCCAGGACCTTGAAATGCTTCTTACGAAGCAACTCCTTCATTGCCTAGGCAGTGTGTTTGGGATCATTGTCATGCTGAAAGACCCAGCCACGTTTCATCTTCAATGCCCTTGCTGATGGAAGGACGTTTTCACTCAAAATCTCACGATACATGGCCCCATTCATTCTTTCCTTTACACGGATCGTCATCCTGGTCCCTTTGCAGAAAAACAGCTCCAAAGCATGATGTTTCCACCCCCATGCTTCATAGTAGGTATGGTGTTCTTTGGATGCAACTCAGCATTCTTTATCCTCCAAACACAACAAGTTGAGTTTTTACCAAAAAGTTCTATTTTGGTTTCATCTGACCATATGACATTCTCCCAATCCTCTTCTGGATCATCCAAATGCTCTCTAGCAAACTTCAGACGGGCCTGGACATGTACTGGCTTAAGCAGGGGGACACGTCTGGCACTGCAGGATTTGAGTCCCTGGCGGCGTAGTGTGTTACTGATGGTAGCCTTTGTTACTTTGGTCCCAGCTCTCTGCAGGTCATTCACTAGGTCCCCCCTGTGTGGTTCTGGGATTTTTGCTCACCGTTCTTGTGATCATTTACAATTTTGTTGTGTCCTTTGACAGCTCTTTGGTCTTGGCCATAGTGGAGTTTGGAGTGTGACTGTTTGAGGTTGTGGACAGGTGTCTTTTATACTGATAACGAGTTCAAACAGGTGCCATTAATACAGGTAACGAGTGGAGGACAGAGGAGCCTCTTAAAGAAGTTACAGGTCTGTGAGACCTAGAAATCGTGCTTGTTTATAGGTGACCAAATACTTATTTTACCGAGGAATTTACCAATTAATTCATTAAAAATCCTACAATGTGATTTCCTGGATTCTTTCCCCCCATCTGTCTCTCATAGTTGAAGTGTACCTATGATGAAAATTACAGGCCTCTCTCATCTTTTTAAGTGGGATAACTTGCACAATTGGTGGCTGACTAAATACTTTTTTGCCCCACTGTGATTTAAATTGCTAATGCCGTTTAAATCCATCTACTGTGATATTCCACTTTGAATTTTTCTTTTTTTTATAATAATGACATTGATATGTGCAATCTCTTACCATAGAGCTGAAGGAATGTCGCAGGAGGATGGCATGTCCATACAGAAGAGTCTTGTGCCCGCCGCTCTTCGCTGCCTAGAGACACACACACACGCATACACAAGTATGTATTTACATGTAAGCTTAGGCTTCTGACAGATAAGACCCAGTGGTGTCTTTCCAACTGCTTCAATCCACACGACCTCTGCCACTGAATGTTGACCTCAAAAAAGACCTCCTCACCGACAACGATGACCTCAAGCTTGAGGGGGGGGGGGGGGCACAAATCCCCTGGGGAGGGTTTGGCACCCCTCATCTCAGTAAGAACATGCAATCTGACTTGCCGCAGGAGATGGTGTCTCTGGCTCCTGTATCCCTGAGCGATACAGAGTACGGGGTCATCTTTCCAGCACTCCAACTACAGGAGCGTGGGAAGGATGCACAACTACTGTCAGTCTCCAATGCAATGTCAACATTAGCAGGAAATGACTCCACCGCTTATGGGGTTGGGTTAAGATGCAGGAGGGAATCAAATGATATCTCTACTGGTAAAGATGCAGAGCGAATAGGGAGAATTATTTGGTGTTTTCCTTCGGCAAGCAACTCCAGTGTTACTCACCTTCCTTATGAGCCTCTAGGAAGCATTAAGGTAAGAAAGAGTGTCATTATTCAGAAAGAACTATTGTTCTCCTGAACCTTTCTGCCTGCTGCTGTTTTACTGTAACCTTTTGGTACAATTGATTAAACTCCAAGGGTCAGACATGATTGCCAAAAAAGTCATTTTTGATGGGCGTTAAGGAAATTATGTTGACCACCATTCTTTTTGGAATTTGACAAAGCCACACTGCTGGCTCAAGATCCGGAAATAATACCTGAAACAATGCCAAACAGCCAGGTTTAACCATAGAAATGACTTATACACTGAAATCACATGAACTGACACTACGGGCATAACATGACAGTAAAAATGGATGCCTGTAGATTTTTAGAAATTTTTAGTCATATAGCATCTGAGAAATACATAAATCATGGTGGTGTTTCAAGAAAACATCTCACAATATAAAACATTTCTTTTCTCTCTCTTTTTTCCTCTTTCTCCTCTTGATTGGCTACTAGGACAAAAGCAAGCTTGTGATTTGATGCAGTCTCGTCGTGCAGACTGCGGTACCAGCTTCCAGGCTTCTTCTGTGCTGCTGGCGACTGCTATATGCTGGCTGAGGCACTGAGCTTAATGCGGCGAGGCACATCCAGCTGCAATCACCACTACCAATGAACCTAAGCCTCCTGCTCGCTTCCTTATCCTGTGGCTGGGCAGTGTGTTACACAGATGGCTCATATCTGTGATGAAAAAGAACCTTCTACATGCGGAGACACATTGTAGCAAAAATTCAATACATCTTGAGCTAAACTGTAAACAGTATTACCCTTGGCTCATTGAACCATTAAGACAAAGACTAGGATCAAAGCGGTATAAGGGAAGAAACAAGCTATGAGCTGTGCATCTGCGGTCCAGCTGTTGACCGCAAGTGACATTTTTATCACAATATAAAAACGTGACATTTAGCAGGACGCAGCCTCCCGGTGAGTTAACCCTGCAGCACATTATACCAGTGTGTGGCTGCAGTGTTACAGTTTTGCTCAATAAAAGACAATGGGAAGCGCCACAAGCTGAGAGCAAAAGAGGTGGCGGTGACAGCAGAGGAACATAAACATGCCAGAGGGTCATCAAAGCAGTTTTGCCTCCTTGACTGATTGGACCAATCGCTACTAAATCACATGGATCAGCACATTTTGGATTATGACAAATTTGGCCGGAGCAGTCGCTGGTGGATACTGGGCTGGCTGCTCAAGCCTTCTATGTGTGCGCATGTGTATCTGTGTCTTCCGGCTAAAACAGTCTGGACTACTGATTTGCTCCAGCCAGTGTCTATTGATAAGCCCATCTGTTCAAAGACATATTGATTTCTGAGTCTTAGTCGGGACATATTCAACCTCCATTTCCCCTTTAATGGTGCTTCCACAGTGACATTTCAGTGTAGGCGAAGAAAATGAATAGGCCGACAATATTGAAAACAGATAAACCTGTGTGGTGAGATTGCACTGAAGTAACAGTTAAAATAGCCAGTCCAAGCCATCTTATAGTGTCTGGGGTTTTGCTTTAAAGGCAAGGTAGGTGCAAGGGAATGATTCAGAAAAAAGAAGGCTATATAAAATGGTTGCAATGTTTAGTTTAGTTTTTTTTTTTTCTGTTATCAAATATGGAAAATTGGCCTATCAAGTGCTGAAGCAGCTTGTCTTCTTTTGATTGACAGCAGCTGGAAGATTATCGTGCAACACTTAGAAAAAAAGGCTCTGATGAGAATCCTGTCAGAGATTATGTTGGACACCACAAAAGCAATGCAGGGGTGCATATATATATAAAATTTTTAGGCAACCAGGTTGACAGAACCGATTTTTCCACTGCAGCAGGAAAAAACAAATCATGCCCATTAATTTCATTTGGATTTTAAGCAGGATATTATGGCCGGAAAGAAGTGCTGATGTAAGAGGGATGAGCCTAGAATAACAGTTAAATATGTCCATTTGAGCTTTAATTTAGCGTTTAATTTTTGATCACCCTTTTTCTTTGCTGGGGCTCAGAATTCCCTCTCCTGCTAACACCCCGCAACGGCAGTGGAACCAATGGTCTTGACTTCCATCATTCTGCTTCCCACATAGTCTCCTGTGGCCACAAGGCTTCAACTCGGACACATCCATTTATCGTAGAGTCAAGTTAATGAATATGATCCTGAACAACTGAAGGGGTTTATGGAAATTTTTATTATAATTATCCATGTGGCATTTAAGGGTGAACTGGGTAAAAAGGAAAAAACTCCCAGCCATACTGAGGGTTTATATATATATTTATTTATTATTTAATCACTCATGATGATTTTCTGTGTCAGTGTAGATATCTTGGTCTCAGCTGTCCACACATCTTGGTGCGTGTCCTCTGTGGGGGGTTACATAAAACAAATGATAATACACTGCCTGAGGAGAAGATTAATGTTAATCTGACGCTAATCAAGCGTCGGTGCGCTGTAGTTCTCCAGTGGTGGAAAGTGAATTGTGTGAGAACTGATGTCTGATGTTTGTGAGAAACCTTATCGGTAAGTCTATAGAAAACTATATTTGTCTCTGTCAGCTCAGTAGGAGCTCAGGCACAATCTACTCACACAGCGTTCACCAAAAATCCATATAATTATCTGTTATTTCGAGACATGAGCTCTGTTTGCAGAAAGCATGATTTCTAACAATTTTGTGACGCAAAGACAAACATTGCATGGTGACGGGATAGAGTAGACAAGCCATAGAAGGCAGATGAAGTTGGGGGGGCAGGAGAACTAATTGGAGGGAGGCATTGGGACTATTCTACTGCGTCATGCATCAGGGGTAAGTGGGGAATGGTGGGAGGGATGAACATACCCATCGATCCGGGCCACGTGTCTACCATGCGGAAGATGGAGATTATACACAGAAAAAAGAAGATAAAGATGAGAGAACTACACATCTGTCACAGCAATGAGAGAGAAGGAAACACACTTGCAAGAAGACAATTAAGACAAAATGTAGGAGAAGAGAATACAGTGACGAATGATGTGGATTAAAAATTTAGACACATAGCACTGATTACATGTGCTGATTTCCCTCCACCAGACATTTCTTTGGTTTTACTGGAATAAAAATTCAACGATTACAAAGATAAATATGTAGCTAGATCGCAAATTTCCTCCCAGGCGTGATGTTAATTAAATGGGCAAAAATGTACACTGCTCTGGAGGGAAGGTAGCATTAATGCCAGACTATCCCCGTCATCCTCATTGGTATTCATGGGGCCCAGACCTCTCTCTGGGGGGTCCCCAGGCCACTGTAATGCTTATTTTGCCAATCAATCTCTTTATAGTGACTGAAAAATACACACAAAGTCTTTTACAACTTCCTCTTTTGAATGTCTAAACAGTGACATAAAGTACATCACTCAGGGATGGCTTATGAAGAACTGAAGTTTGGATCATGTTACTCTCGCTTGTGTGTGTATGTGTGTGTGTGTGTGTGTCTGCTAGTATTTGTGTGTGCGCCATCGCTCACCCCTTCACTGTTCTGTCCACTCTTAGCCAACATCTCCTGCAGGGCCCGCACCGACAGAGACTGTTCCAGCACAAAGGTGCAGATGCACAGGTCTGGAGGAACATACTGCAAAAACAGAACACAAAAGAAGGTTAAAAATCAACACAGCTTAAACTTCATGAGAACAGTTGTCTTATTCACTTATTTCGCAGTGTTCCTCCTTATTTCTATTAACAGATCCAAGCTGCATAAGGCAGATTTTTTGAGCTTTTAAAAACATGTCTTCTCAGGCTACATCATAAATTGAGGCAACAGAAGAAAAAGGGCAGATACAAGTACTTTCTCTCTCTGAAGTTCCAGAAAAAGTTCTCAAATGATTCTACGATTTATATATTATATCTATTTCATTGAAAGTCAGTTAAATCAAGCAAATGTGCTCTTTATCCTATTGCTGGCCACCAACAGGCAAAATGCAAAATAAATAATAACTTACAAATGTCTAACTATTCCATTAAAGTACAAGAATGACTGAATTGGGAATATAGACTCCCACAGACACAGACTTCTACTTAAGTCAGTCCACTGACATCTGAATCAAAACAACCTCCACTTGTCTATGTGTCTAAGTCTCCCTAAGAAAAGTGCCATCACTACAAAGATTACCACAGTAACTTTTCTGTGCTGATTTTGATCTGATAGAACTTTTTGCTACATCTACACTACCAGTCAAAAGTTTGGACACACTTTCCTATTGATTGTGTGTCCAAACTTTTGACCGGTACTGTAGATGTAGCCCAAAAAAAGAAAACTTCTTCAAGAATCTACAGAGATATTCTGATTAGATGCAACTCGTAAAATCTGTGCTGACTGCTGCACTTTTAACTAGAACCTGAACCAAGTTCATCTCAATCGAGTGGGCAATATTGGCTAAAAGGTACTTTATAAACAGATTAAGTGCTCTCAGGTTGGTCTGTGCTCAGATGAGCCACGTCCAAAGCTAAGCAGTCTCAGGAACACAAACAAAATGCCAAATTGCATCCCAAACCGGGGCAGTGGCAGATAGGACATGAGAGAATAGGGGAGGTTTACTGACAGAATGAGGAAAGCGGGGATGGAGATTTTGTGGTGCATGGCTACAAGATAAATGATACCCGCTTAAACACCTGGCCTGGCCTCCTTACGCTCAACTTTTCCTTAACTGGATCATTCACACTAACCTCATTAGCAAACTTCACACAACACAGTTTCAGTATGAAAGAACAACAGGTTTATATTTAAAGCATGGCTACTATGAGTTTAAGGACTCTGTAAAGTCTTAGCAACACATGCCAGAGTGGTTGAATCTAACAGTCCTGTCATATTGTCACTGCACTTCACTTAATCTAGCCATCCACTTGAATCAGCTCGTTGACTTTGAGAGATGTATGAATTTATTTGAACGACAAATGTCTCCTAAAGTCATGTTCTTATAGTCCAAACAATCCAAAATGCCTACAAATGCAGTTGTTTAAATAGTTTGAAATTTTGAGAAAGAATTTTCATTTCATATTCACATTGCTTGTGTGAGTAAAATAACGCGCATACTTACCACACTGAAATGTAATCATTGAAATCATTATTTGTTGTCAGTGTTGTTTTTGGTTGCTTTTAGAGCAGTGGAAAGAGACAGGAAAGGAGCAGTCAGAGAGAAGAGGAATGACATGCAGGACCAAATCCTCAGAATTTATGTGCCCATGTGGCATGCATTTTAGCCAAGAGAATACTTTGAAGAAAGGTTTACATAACTACTAGTATGTAATAAGGTATCAAGCGTTTTTCCCCTGGTTAATGGAGCTTTTACAACAACTTCCAACTCAGTTTTGGTTGTCTGGCTGTTTCTATTGATTCTTTAGCAATGTTTCAAGTTAATTAATGGACATATACAGTACCAGTCAAAAGTTTGGGCACACTTTCCCATTAATTTGAATGGGAACGTGTGCAGCCCACCCCTGCTAGCCCTAATCTCCCTAGGTGACTAACAGCTGACCTTTGCTCTCTTCAGCTGCAGGACTATAACGTTTGGTGGGGAAGGGTGCTGCCTTGACGGAGCAGGGAAAAGCTGGACGGGCTGATGGGTGTTCAAGCCCGTCAGGACGTCCTCTCACAAGGCAGTGCAGTGAGACAGTTTTATAACAGCTTGTCCCTGCCCTGACGATTGGTTTATGACCAATTGTGTGTTGAGGGAGGGAGCGCAGTTCAATGATGGGTAAAAATTGATCCCATCTTAATGTCTGTCTCCAGAGACAGGGTCTAAAAGGGTGACAGCTTACTGACCTGTTGACCTTGTTCTTCTTTTTTCAGCTTAATTGGAAGAGCAGCTAAAGCTATTCACTGAAGAGATAAAGTAATTAACTAAACCAAATAATCTGCAAATATCGATTGGCTATTTCTTGTTTCATTCACATACTGTACACACAACAAAGGATCCACCCTCCAGTGGTCGTAATATTAAGTTGCTGACAGACGAGAGTTGCTAGTCGTCGTATATCACTATCAACTAGCTTCACCCAGGCTGATTGATGTTGCCATTTAAACTGTGCACACTTTAAATCAACCTCATCCTGTCGTGCTGGCTCTCTGGCCCATTACTAGACTAGTTCACCAAGGTAAGGAGGCATCCCATTTAGTTCTTCTAAATTGCCATCTTGGGTTTTCTAAGGCTCTCTGTCGTTGATCCCAAAGGTGGGGTGACGTCTTTTCATAAAAATACCAGGCAATGAAGACAAAGTGCCAGATAGAGAGAACATCCATCACACCTGTCAGGTATAATTACCATCCAATATGGGGTGAAATACTCACCTCCATCCACACACAAACCCCCCCCGCCCCCTTTCCCCACAGACACAAACAGTACTCTTTGTAAGAGCCAGCTCAGGGCAGCAGAGGCTGCTGAAAGGGGAAAAAGCTATGAACACATGGATCTCAAAAAAGGCATTCATTCTTACTTTTTAAAGCGCCTCCTTTGAAAAGTATCTTTTTCTCTATTTACACTGCACACGTCTAATGTCCTATCTTAAAAAAAAATCTAATCTCATTTAATACTAATGGATTATGATTTTAAGACAATCAGTGCAGAAAAAGCTAATTCAACCTGCTTTAAAAAGGAGTTTGCTGCAGGAAAATTCCAGACGAGCAGCTGAGCAACAGGATACTCTCAAAACCGTGAGAGTAGTTTAGGATTCTTATCATTCTCTCAACAGCCAATCATCATTGAGATAATTCAGCCTCATAGCTGCATCACTTGCGGAAAAAAGGTTTCTGGGTTTGTTAACCAAAGATGCATTAAAGTGGCAGCCAACTGATTACAATGGAAAAACAATCAAATTAAAATCATTAGAACTTTGCACTTATTTGCAAAACCCAGCAAATGTGTCCACAGGCACGAGCGTGTTGCTCAAATGCAATAAAGCTGTAGGCAATTACAGCCAGCGACAGCACTGTTTATGACACAATCCATCAAGTGCGTGCAGGGGCGTAATTTCAGCGAATTATCATCTGATGGTGAGCCCGCTGAGTTGTCTCTGAAACCTTGGAGGGAAAGCTTATCAAGGAGGCTGAGGTGGATGTGAGTTGTTTTTGTTTTTATGATGTGCTGAGCTGCCTTTCTGCACATCTCCGCTTGATTTCACTGATTGTTTGCTAGACCTAAACGAAGAAGAACTAAGTGGATGTTTGGTTTCCAGGGAGCTCTCCTCTGCCTGAATGCATCCTTTCATGGGCCTCACTTTTCTGCAAACCGCTCCATGTGACATTTGTTGGGTATATTAGTGTCTGCATGTTCTCATGTATTATATAATTGCAGAAAAAAAATAAACTCCCTCAAATGAAGCAGATGATTTTTTTCCATCAAGGAGTTGAGCAGATACATCCCACACTGACAATATGCATCTCTGTGTTGCACTTAGTGTTTGCTTGTTTTTTTCACTTAAGAGTAAATCAAACAGTGTGACTGTGGAGTCATTGTGCCTACCTTTGCTTCAGACGTGGGCTCCAGGTAACACAGCCGGTTCCCCAGCCCCTCAGCAGCCAGGCAGAACTTACGATTCTCCTTCTGGATGCAGGCCACACACTGGAGCACCACTTCATCATCCTGTCAAGACAAAACAGGCTTCAGTCTTTGTGTCTGTGAATACATGACTGTAGACGCCATGAGTATGTGCATTATGTCCTGAGAGAGCCCCAGTTCGCCCACACACTCAGGCCCATTTGAGTGCTATATCAAAATATCATCATATGCTACAGAGGCCCCACTATTACTGCTTCTTCATTTAGAATAAAATGTGGTTTTTCAATTATTGACTTTTGACAAGTCCTATTAGCATTTTCAAATGAAATGGATAAAATATTGCATCTAATATTCAAGTGGCATTACATGCTGTACTCAAAAATGAAGAGTCAGGCATACCATGAATAGTTAATACTAACAACTAATATATACTCCCCTTCATACACAACTTACCCTCTTTTCTCTGTTCCTACCCTGGTAATTGGAAGGTTTTCCCCCTCTAAATGTGATATCAAATGGAGACTATCCACGGCTGATCCCCCAGGCTGTTTACTTTCCTTATATGCTAGAAAATAGGTTACGGCAATTAACGAGAGTGCTTCACATTTTAAGAGAAAAGAAGGGTCTAAATAAATGAATACGTTAATGTATGTAAAAGAGAGACATTACATGGCTTTGATGCTGCATTAGTAAATATGTGCTCGATTTTATTTACATATATTTGAGCATGTGCGTTCATTTCAATTTTGGACATAGTTATGTAAGCTATTTCTTGGATGATGTCTGGCATCCATTCACACTAAGTGGCTACGAGACCAGCTTTTTTCAAAAAATCTAAATCAAAATAATAAGCTGCAATATTGGCATATTACTGAAGATTTATGTCTTTTTGTAAATAAAAGAAGTTTTTTATCAGCAATTTGTGTCAGCGTCAACAGCTTTTCAAAACTGTTTATGTAAAGAAAAACACACAAATAGGCTGCATTAATAAATGAATAGTTTAAATGTTTAATGTCAATGAGCCCAGAGCATTAAACGTGGTTTCTGTCTTTTGTGAAACTGTAGAAATTACATACGTCAGCAAAGGCAGGTGCATTCTTCGTGGAGCACAGCTGCCGAGAACAAACATCTGATGCTGCTCTTGTGAAAATGGCTTGATGGTGTTTATAGTGTTGGCCCTGTAGACGCTGAATTGGACAGTTACTCATAGCGATAGCAGAGCAAGCAAAAATCTGCTGATACGGGCTGCTATGGGACGTGAGGGTGGTGCTTGTGCACAATGGTCAGCTGCATTATTTAATGTGAGAGGGATTGTGCTTAGAGCAGAGTGCAGCAGTAGCTGTAGTGATGCTAAAGCACTCCATTACAGTGTACCATGATGCAAAGAGACCTGTAACATCTATGTACATCACATTTTTGAGTAATGCATGTAGATGCTATTATTGGATGAACATCTAAATGACAAGCCTAAGGGCCCTCAAAATGCACACAATATAATGCTGGTTTGCTTGGATGCTCACGTGTTCCCAGATTGTATATACAGGGACAGATTGTATTTCAGAGTATATAGTGAGCATTGGCTTTTCACCTTTCATCAAAAATAAATAAATAAAAAAAAATACTATGTGCAGAGTTGTTCTTCATAGTATTACAGGTATATTTGTGCATTTACAGAGAAAAATTTTGTCATCTCATGAGGAAATGGTAGTTAAACGCACAGGGAATATTGAGGAGTTTTCAAGTGGTTAATTTCTCATTATGTGGCCAAAGACTGGAACTGTGATCAACTCTGTAGTAAATTAATCAAATTTTACTGGAGAGAGCCAAAAAATTGTGGCTGAAAGGTCTGGAAATTTTACAGTGTGGACATAGATTTTGTTTTAAGTACAGCATTTAATCATATCATCGTTTCATGAATATTGGAAATACAGCCTGCAATACAATGCTTTTTTGGCAATAAAATCTAGCATTGCAATAAACAGTACAGTATATACATGTAATCTATGTATGGAGTAGGAAGGTATATGCACTTAAAATGCTGACAGCTGTAACTAATTCAGTCACTTCATGTGACTGCTATATGCTTACAGTTTTAGATCAATACAAAGATGTTTTTCAATCCAATGCAGATTGAAATGAATAACCCTCTATGGTGAATCAACACTGAACTGAATTGGAACATGCAGTCAGTCCCTGAGCTGAGGGAGCAGGCATACTTGATTTGGGCCCTATAAGGACAGTATCGATCCAAGCATCACATTCACCCTTGTCTCAGGGTAAAGATGCACGAGCACGGTCACACATACGCACATGCGCACCCCCCCCCCCCCACACACACACAAGTATCTGTTTAATCAGAGGCAGACAACTATCATGTCTGCCTCTGTCTATCCTACAGCTGGCCTTTTTTCTTCCATCTCATTCTAACACTGTGGATACAATTAAATATCTGACATTGTCTCTCCTTTCCTCTGTCGCCAACCTATCCTCTATACTCATCAACCTGACCGCTACAAAAGATGAGGGATTCCTGAATGCAGCCAATCATTAATGAAGTGATGTCAGTCAAAAACGATAATCTCCTCAATTTAGAATAAGTCCATTTACAAAATCTGACATCAGACTTCAGGTGGATCTATTGCATTTACTGTAGTTGCCTTTGGAGAAAGACCTCTGTTTTGTATCTCTATAGCAACAATTCAACAGGTCGTGATTTTTTCATAAAGTGCGTATGTCATATAGCCCACTTTTATGATCTAGACAGAAATGCACAGATTTGAAAAATGATGTGGGCCCATTTTCATTTGTCATCCATCTCTCTGTTTCTAGCAATCACAAATACTATTTCCCACAGGACATGAGCTGCCATCTCTAGTGACTCCATTGCCAAGGGTAAAAAGAAAATCCTTAGTGAGATTGTATTGAAGTACAATAGATGGTGGAAAATGGCCAAAATGTGACGTCAGGAGTTCAGCTCTCAGTAAAGAGAGCAGTAATTCATTAAACTGTGTTGAGGGATGTGTGAAGTGAACAGTCTCCAAGGGCACCTTGAGACTGAGTTTGACTATATCATAATATTCCCTTTCTCACAATCTCCTTCCCTCACAGTTTTGTTTGGTGTAAACCCATGTATTTGTCTTCTCCACTGTGTATAGGTGTGTGTGTATCCAACAACAATTGCAGAAAGCTCTACCTTGCTCCCTCGAGACTAGTGTGAGTAACGCTACAGCATATAAATGAGTGGGGCTTTGAAGGCAACTAAGCCATCTTTTCTTTGTTTGAACCAATCATGCTCCCACAGCCACAACCCCGGAGAGGGTGATGACAATGAGAATATTTTTGCATAGTGACTAGCAGGCATACCAAAGGTCTCCTTAAAAGAGCTCCTTAACAAAGCCAATTACTGTTTAAATGGTACGTAATTGTAAGTGTACATGAATTCATATTGAAAAGAGACAATGGTGGCCTGTTCAACACCAACGTTCTGTCAATCTAACACTGACAGTGCCCTAGAGGCCAAAACTTTGAGATTTGCTGCACTAATTTATACAAACTATTGCTTCTAAATCAATTATCATTATTGATGATAGAAAAGTGATTACAGACTTTTGAAGCACGTAATGGGATATTATGGCTCATGGAACAATAATCTTGGCATTCAAGTTTTTGTTTTTCTGTACACTGCTGCATAGTTGTATGCAGCCCTTCAGACAACAAAGATGAGAAGCCCTGGATTTGTGGAGTGCAACCTATTCTGCTCTTCTTAAGCAGTGGAATAAGCAGCAGTAAAGCGCTCTCAGGAGGAGTCTGGAGTATCTAAACCTTTGGTTTGAAGAAATGTCTGAAGCATTTCAGCAGGTAGAGTGGTGCTGTGCATCCCATCAGCTCATGCAGACAGACTCTTACCACCTTATCATGCTCTGCACAGGGCTGCAAAGCTTTTGGCAATATATTCTCAAGTACATCCTGAAGACTGTACAATAACTACTTCAGCAGCTGGAGTCATAAAATATCTTAGAGTCAGAAACAAGCTGCAGCAGAAGAGAAATAGAGCAAAGTGCCTCTCCGTGGTGAAGCTGAAAGTTTCCACTCTTGAAGCACCATGCGTCTGGATGTAATAGCAACCAAAATTGCTCCAGTATTTCGTGTGTTGCTTCAGTGGCTCCCATGAGGCTTTTATTACTAATACTTGCACTATGTTACAGCCAGCACACTATACTCATGATATTAGCATTGCTCATCTTCTTTCAGATGAAATACTGAAGTTTAGAGCACAAGTGCTGCAGGGTAAATAACAGTGCACGATAAACACTTTGGGAGTACAGTGTTCTCAAAGGACTCCCAAAGGACAGGACCAGCATGACAAGCACTGTCATCATTAAGGCATCTCCGCTTTAAATCCATGAACCATTTTTTGGCTTCTAAGCCAAAAACCTGACAGAGCCACAAGCCATGGATCAGTGTCAACAGCAGAATCTGTCACCTTCTTAAAATGCGGTAAATGAAGCTTGAATATTAAGCACAACTGAAAAAAAATTGCCCCCAATTTCTAAAACAAAATTCAACCAAATTACCAACTAATACATGCCTACAAAATGCATTGGTGTAAGAGTTCATAAAGAAAAGACCTCCTGTTAAGACATCTTCTATTAAGACGAAACTGCTGTTGGTAAGTACATCCCATCAATGTAAAGAAATGTGGTGATAAAATCCAGACTCTCCTCCTGCAGCTGTGGCGTCTCTCTGCTCCCTGCTTCACTCTTTGGGGTCAGATTTGTTCTATCTTCTTCAGCTTGATCAGGTGCTAAAGAATCTGGGGAATGAATAGCAAATTTATTGGAGGGAGGCACCGAGGGACCCTCTGGAAGGAGGCTGAAAGGTAGAACACCACAGGAGAGAGGTGGGAAAGTAAAGGACAGGAATTTAAGGAAAGAAAAGAAGGCCATAGGGTAACAATGATCCCGTTCACAGGATCAACTTGCCTCCACTTGCCTTCGTCGCCATATGACACCCCTGTGCAGCCTACTGTCTCCATCATCACCAGGGGCCTGCTGCCAGTCTACACTACATGGGGTTGGCTTACACACCAAGAATATGTTCTGGACAGATTGATACAGCTGGAAGGGTGCTGCAGAACAAAATACAGCCGGGCAGTAGTTTCACCCCCTACAAGCACCTTCCCGCCTTGTCTTTCTGCTCTCATATTCACTCACACAGTGAAAGTGTAGAAAAAGACCAGGTGTTTCCCAGGGCTATTAGTAGGCTATTCATGGCAGTAACACAAGGAGAGGAGAGGAGAGGAGACTGCAGTCTATAATGACGCATTATTAAAGCATTAGGGAGTTGTTAGCATAATCATCTATTACCTCCTTGTCATGTTTGGTAGATAACACACATTAAGTATGATATGTACAGAACATATGAATTCCTTTATTAATAAAGGTTGCATATTTAAATTTAGCAGCTATACAACAGCTTGTAGCTTAAGTACCTAAGATATTGTTGATGTTTCAATGGTTGAACCTAATTTAGGAAAGCACCGGTTTGAGAAGAGCTACACAACTTTGCACACAAACTCAACAGTGGGTTTATGAGTAGAGGGTCCCTTGTATAGTATTTGTCAATGGGGATTAAATTGAGGCAATCTTATTTGCACAAGAGCGTCATCACTCAAATGTTTTTATTTCGCCCATCCCTTGTGTTTCCTTGCATCTTTCCTGTTCTCCCCTGTGTCGCCTCCTGTCCTCCTGTGTGTTGTGGGTGTAGCTACCTCTCCCAGCTCCTAGCAGTCCTGTGCACCTGACAGCAATCAACTAATCTCAGGAGTGCTCTGGCTCACCCATTGCTCTAAATTGTTTAGCCTGCTTCAGTGGTAGTAATTCTTCAGACCACCAAGTATTTACTTGAGACTGTTTTATGTTGTGTAGTTTTTTCCTCTCCTGTGCCTCAGGAATCCTAAATCAGAACTCCAGCCCTTCCTGCCCCGTCATCTGCTAGGTTTCATGCATATCTTCAGTCCACCTCCCCTCCACCCCAACAGCTAGGCTGACTCCACCTATGACCTTTACCCACCTTTAGCCCCATTCAGCATTTTTCCTAATAAACACCCCACAAACATCCAAACTGAGTTTTTAGACGTAAATATAACCTAAATCATCATGTCAGACAGTTAACATGACAATAATAGTTGGACATATTATATTTTCTTATATTCTTCCCCCAATATAAAAAGAAGCTGTGCAAGACAAGAAATAATTGTTCCAGAATATTCAAGTGACAAATACACACAATGTCATTTGCTGGCTTACTCTTGCTGTGATTCACAGACTTTATGCTCTTTCAAACTCTGGTATGACACCAGCAGAGATGGAAAAAAGAAAGAAAAAAAAAGTTGAAACCAGAGGAGCGCTTTTATTCTCATGACTCAGTGTTCCTGTATAAATGAGAGTGCTAATGCTCATCTTGAGGTTGAACACGCTGCCCCGAGCTCAGAGAAAACGGCAATGAGACAAACAGAAAGAAAGGAAGACAAGCAGGGCTATAGAGAGCACAAGGAACTCTCTCTCATAGATACACATACGCACCATTAAAATCCGCAGGCCAAAGTTACACTATAAATTAATCGCGACATTCGGTAAAATTTCAGCCTCCTTTAAAGGCTTTGCTAAGGCAGCTGAGGATGACAGCTTTACAGCTTGTTATTGAACAGTGTGTGTGGCCTGTCCCTGGAAAAAAAAAATACATGCAGCTGCATTGTGGATTCCTTTGGCACGTGCACACTACATCTGGAGAATCATTTAAGACATGAAACATTTGCACACTGTGCGTGATCAAGATGTAGAGTTAAAATAGACAGATAAGATACATGTATTTGTACATAGTGTTTGCAGTGTCTTAATGGATAACAGTTATGGGCCCACATCAGTTACAATTATTGAGCCAGCATCAACACATTTTTCTGTTAATAGCTATACAACAAATTACTTTTTTATTCTTAACAAGATTACATTTGAAAATAAAACCAAAGCACAGGAAAATAATCTGATTTGTGGCAGTTTAGCAGTCCCATCCATATTTGATCCTCCCAGGTTATTTGCATCCGTGTGTAACAGTCATCTGGCACATACTGTGCTTTAGCCCCAGCTTTCCTAATCACTGTATGAAATCTGATTATCCAATCACCATAAACTCTACGCTATACAGCTGTGAACAGCAGCAGCCATATGGACCAAAGCAATCTATCTTGAAGATTGGACAGGTATTGCAATCATTGTAAACCAAAGAGCTTGGAGTGAAAAATACCCACTTCTTAAGCAACACTCAATGTTTTTAGTTGCTGTTAGCCTCGTAATGTAGGAGCGTGTTAGTAAGTAGGTATTACAAAAAAGTCAAAGTCCAGAATAGGGGTGCAAGTTTGAAAAAAACAAAACAAAAAAAAAAACAAGTGTTACTAATTGCTCTGCAGGCAGATAAAACTGTTCCCAAGGCTAGGAGGTAATAAGCCTGGCTACTGGCCCCTGTACTCCAGAAGCAGAGGAGGGAAGCCATAAAGTGTGCCACTGCAGCTTGCAGCACAGCTTTGCTTCCCCAGCAATGGCTTTAGTGGGAAAGGCTAAGTAAGCATTTTCATCATCCCTTGCTATAGGCTTACACTGTCCAGGCAATTGAACAAAAACAGGGATAGCACAGGAATGGAGCATCTGCTTTGAGGTGAGGCAACGCAATTATTAAGGGAGATGATTGGAGTGGGAATAGAGTTTTTCACCTAACCACACAATGGAAATGAGAATGTGTTTCAGGACTATAGCTGGGGCTAGCACCAAGAAGTAAAAAAAAAAAAAAAATTCCTTCCAGTCCTTCTAATTTCTCTCTGCAAAGTAGCTTCATTTACAGACTTTATGTGGCAGAACCCAGAGAAAGGGAAATAGGCTATCTGTGCTTCCTGACAAAAGAATGTGTTTGTTGTCTTTTTGGAGGTCCAAAGCAATAGCAGAACCTGTACACACGGAATAACAGAACTGGTCGACATTTTACATAAAAGTTTTTTTTGGGGTTTTTTTTTCGGAATAAAAAGGAACGTATCCGTCAGGAAAATGCTCCACGGGGGTCACTAATAATGCATGCTCCCCTACCCATGAATGAATGAATGAATGAATGAATAAATATATAAATAAATAAATGAATGTGGTGACTTGAGCGTAGTGGGCGCAGTTCGATTCCTGGTGGGGGCACCTGAACATGTCTAGGTTAATTGGTGACCTGATGTAAATGTATGTGGTGACCTGAGTAGCACGGTGGCGTAGTGGTCAACGCTGTCGCCCCGAAATAAGAAGGGCACGGTTCGATTCCTGGTAGGGGCACCTGAATATGTCTAGGTTAATTGGTTAATTGCCAACGAGTGATGGACTGGGCTACAGCAAGGAATGGTGACCAGACTAGACCGGACCCCTGCAGAGAGCAGAGACCAGACTACATAAGACCCTGGAACCTCCCCTCCAGAGACTAGACCGGACCAGACCAGACTAGACCAGAGATGGGACCTCCTCAGAGACTAGACCAGACCAGAGACCGGACCCCTGCAGAGAGTAGAGACTAGACGAGACACCGGAACCCCCTTCCAGTGAAGCGGCCGTCTGAGTGCTAAATGCTAAGTCAAATGAGAGTCAATCACTGAGCTTAACACAAAGAGTTTGACTATCATGTACTTCTATGTAGATGTCAGTAACCGGTGGAAAACCAAAGAGCATGGGGATAGAAGAAAAAGTTTACAGTGGATTTGATATTTCCACCAAAGTTGTGGGATGTATGTTTCATTGATTTATTGTTTAGTTTTTGCTTAAGAATCATTCAAGTTTTCAGTTATAACTGAAGAAATTTTTATATCTCATTATTTAAAACACTGTCCCGGGGTTAAATTTGTGTAAAATGCTAAAAACGTAATTCTCAAAAAAACAAACAAAAAAAAAAAACAAATATGGGAAAAATTAAAACGGAATTTGGGAAAAAATTAAACAGATTTTATAGGGCTCTAGGTAAAAACCAAAATGAGTCCAAATCTTTGCCTTAAACGAGGACGGGGCCGGTTGAATCTCTCTTTCCTCCATTATTGTAATTTCCTCTTTGTTTTGTGTATGTTCTAGAACCAGCTCCAAAGAGCCATGCTAGCTCTCCCTGCTTCAAGACTTTATGCTGTCCAAAGCTAAAATGGCGGAAGCAAATAAAATTTACATCTAATTTCTTCTCCTGTGAAATTAAGTCATCATGTGATGACAAAAAATGGTTCAAACATCGTGTATACCAAGTCCAACACAAAGTGAACATTTGGTTTTTGCCAAGAAAGATGCTGTTTTTAAAATTTAACTACTTTAAGATTTTGCAGATTGGCAGGGCAATCTTTCGCTTTTTTCAGCAAAAACCTGGACAGCGTAATGCAATAACAATGATCGCAGTGTCATCTTCTGTAGGATAAAAATATCCATTGTCCTTAAAGGCCTGACCTGACTAAAATTCTTCAGAGCACTGATCCACATGCTTGTGAGTATAGCTGTGTCAGGCCCTTGGCACAAGAGAGCTGCGATTGAACTACAGCTGAGACACCGCCGTGTCAAACTCTATTTGCTCAGTGATTGGTGATGATGCCCAGGTGAAGGGCTGCAGTGTCAAAGCTAAAGCACAGCTGAGACTCAGAGAAAAAGCTCACAGAAGAGATGAAACATATAGATGCAGAGAGAGTGCTGAGTTAGTTTGAGTCAGTTGCAATTGCCAAATTTCAGGACATATTACTCTGAGCAATACATCATGAAAAAAGCAGCTGGAAAAGCAGAAAAGCTTTGATGCTGAAAAACATTTCACCCCATCTGGGTGCAGAGATGGAAGAGTGTCTCTTGTAGGGCAATTTTTACTGCATTAAATATCAACCTGTAGAGCTCCGATTGTCATACATTTCAGGAAGAGGCTATTAAGAGCTTGGTGGGGTACTTTTGAAGTGTCAGCTCCTGAGCTAAACTTCCAGAGTAACACTTCTCTGAGTTGGAAGGGAACTGTGGTTGGGGCTGAGGAAAAACTGAACACTGCTGTAGAGCTACTCAGCCCAGTGGAGGGATAAAAAAAGGCTCCACCATCTCTATGCGTTCCTGCACCTGCAGGGCTAGACATACACCTAGTTAGGAAAACTTCCTCTCTGAATAAGTACTGCAGCGTGACAGAAGCAAATACAAAGCTACAAATGGAAGCCTAAGTACAATGCCGTTATAGCAGGGAATGAAAATTACAAATAAGTTAAGCACTAATGAGCGGAAGTTGTGTGAAATATATATAATGGCATGTATGTTTGTATTCACAATAATTTTAGCTCTTTCAGCAATTCCCATGACTTTCCTGCTCTTGCTGGCGGGGCAGGATAGTGAATTTCTTTATAACATACATTGTTGACTCTGCAGCAACAAGGCACAATAAAGAGGCTGAGAACTCCTTGTCTGTGCTGGCATTGTGCGACGCAGAGGTTGTTAAGGAGGAATGAATCTTTTATGAGGTGGGAAACGCCACCGTTGTCAATATCAGATGAAGAAACAAAGACTTTGGCACCCGCCCAAAGGAGGAACAGAACTGGATTTTCATGACACAACTGTTGTTGTAGCAGCAAATGCACCTATGTGAGAAGATCCTGTGTATTACTAAATTACACACTGTGAGTCGAGTCAGAAAGATTCCTCACTAATCTGCAGTGATGGCATAGTGTAATAATCCAACTTTGCATTTTTAGGAGATGTCAAGATTTGCTTCTGAACTCAATAAACACAGAGAAAAACACTCTTTCTCCTAACTTTCCCCTGTAATGTTAGATTAGCAGTAAACATTACTCTAAATTGCTTATTAGAAGCACACTGTGAAGAGAGAACATTGGACATAATTACCACACATTCCAGAGCGGCTATTATGTTGGAGGAGAATGTAACTTGTCCAACAAGTGTAGCCAGAAGTAAGAATTTTAATGACTCTTATAAATGCTAACACATTAAAAACACTGATATTGTCTCTGTGGAGTAGAGCAATCCTAACATTGGTTATACAACACACAATAAGCCAAACTTTTTCTGTTTTAATGAATTAAGTGTCATCTTTGCAGATAATTTGAAAAGAGGCGAGTCTTTGGTTTGTTTTCGATAAAATGCCAGCAGATCCCTTGGAGGAGGTGATAATAGACGCAGTGCACCGTATCCACCACCATGAAATGATTGAGAAAACATAGATAGAACCACTATGTGCAAATCTTTTCAATCATCTGTGTGTTCCTATTGTACATCTGCCACATCTACCTAAATTGTTCCTGTCAGTTAGACAAGAAGATCAATAGCGGTGTCATATCTGTCCATGAAATATGTAGTTAGTGACAGTGGTTGATTCACTCAGCTTCACAGAAATAGTGGGAGGAAGAGGAGTCTGGGTCTCTCAACAATCCTGCCCATTAAGTCCTCTAAAGCTTGTTTCTTAATATATCATATCTTTTTTTTTCCCCTTTTGGCAGAGGTTAACTGTTTCCACTTGTCTTTATGCTGAGCTAAGCCAATAATATCCTTCTTTAGGTACAGTATGTAATGGACAGAAATGAGAAGTGTATTGATCAAAAAGGCAAGTGATTGCAGAACTATTCCTTAAACAAGCTGTTAAACTCATTCAGAGGTTTTGTACAATAAAGGATGTGTCTTCACTCTATAAACTATGTGGTATTTTAAAACTACTACTACGCCAGCAAAATAAAGGCTATGTTTTATTAATCTACGTGCCCTCCATCGCTCTGAGAGATAGGACTTTAAAACAAATATAATTTTCTGGGAAAGGAGAGAAAACAACAAGCCAGTAAAAATGTGTGGATGCCACAGATAACTACAGATTTCTGCAAGCAGAGTAAAGGTTGTCCACAGTTTTTGTAGCAGTGCAGAGGATTCAGAAACACAGACTTCTATGTGTGAGCCAACATGAAGTGGCGAGAAGCAACAGCAAAGTGAAGCAGACGTGGTGACTGGAGATGAGAAATGGATGGTGGCCGACAGAGCTCACTGCACTCCAAACACCATAACACAAATAAAAAAAAGCTGCGATGCATAGAAAAAAGGCCCACTGCACAAAAATAAAGAAAGAAAGAAAGAAGACGAAAGAGCTGCTTTTAATACGTCAAAAAGTGAGTGTACTTTGCAATGTGTTATATTCATGTAGTGCGGCCATATAGCGTCAGGTTTGATAAGAAGCTAATCATGCTAACTTTTGCATTGACCTAAATTTAACACATTTAAAGTACAATCACTTATTTAAATGAAATAACAGTTTCATGAAAACAACGTTTTGCTTACTTTTTAGCTTTTCCCTCTTTTGGCTTCTCCTCGTCTTTTACTACACTCCCCCGGTAACCCGGACCAATTATACAATCGGATCGCACAATTCCGTTGTGGCTTTTTTATTTGCGTCGCAGCTTGTTTTTTTTTTTTTTTTTTTTTGCATTTCAGTCTTTTTGTGCATTGCGGCATGCAGTGAGCCTTCTTGGCCACCGTAGGATATGGCCCCGCTAGCTATGGAGGAGGCAGAGCGCTACAACAGGCTAACAGGTGATGTTGGACAGAAAGCTGTAGCGCAAGGATACACAAAGCTTACTTGCTAATGTTAGCATCTTTGAAATAAGTGGGGTTTCTAGTTAAGGTCACAGCAGCTTTTCGAACATTTTTAATGTTAAACAAATACGTTGATCGATGCTAATCATGCTTTGTGTTCACATGTAATCGAGGTGGCTTGCAACAATATTTAGACAATGATCAGAGAATCAAATAGGCATTGGTTTGTTCTTTATTTATTGCATTAATTCTCATCATTGAGCACTTTAATAGGTGCATATAATAACTTCTTGTAGCTTTTGAAATTTTAACAAGCTTTGATAAGGTGTTTGTTCAGCATACATATATTTATGAGGTTTGGGAACGTGTTTAAATGATTTTACTTCTGATTATGAAAACAAAACTTGACATACAGGGAATTTAATCCATTCCAGCTAGGTTTTCTCATATCTATTTATTAATCACTAATTAGCTACTAAGAGAGAGTTTGTTGGGTCTAAAATATGGATATTCATTTAATTCTTGATTAGACTTTTAAAGTAAAAAAAAAGGCGAAAATGTTTTGAGGATTTGCTGGGGGTTTTTTTCACGTTATCATAAACTGGATGTTTTTGGAATTTGGAGTTGTGTTAGCAAGGGCTCTGGGTATTTATGACAGACATTTGTCATCATTGTTGATATTTAATGAACAAAAGGGTCACTTAATTGAAAAAATAACACAATAGTAATTATAAAAAATAACTTCCCGACATTAAACCCAATATGTTATCAAAGTGCAACCTGGAAACACAGTAGCATTTTAATAATGAGGAGATATGAGACAAGTTCCACATTAGTAAACACCACGATGTCAGGGCTTTGATGATATAGTTGAGAATTAGTTGGGGGTCTTCAAATATAGAGAAAATAACATTTCTTCTTTTGTAAGATGCTTCCTAGACTAGCTTGTTAAATATTCATGCTCTGAAAAACCAAATCAATCAGGCCTGCTTACTGCATGCCACCGACATTACTGAGGAAATTTCTTCATTTGGTGGCACAATCAATATCTCATTACAGCAGCTTTACGCTGGGTTGTCTTTGGCACGCCTGCTGGATTCATTCCCTCTACATCACAGGCCTATCTTATCAGTCCATTTCCATCACGCAAGCACAGAGAACAGCCATCTGCTGAACAACACTTCCGATTTAAACCATACACCGACTTACTTTTCTGCAAGTAGAGGTTTGGAAAGTACAGTGCCAATGTTTGCAGTTGAGTTTCAGTTGATGTAAATGGGAGATATGAACGAAAGCAATACTGCAGTAGGAACTGAGAGAGTGTATATTTGAGCAACAGCATGCCCCATGCATGGCATCACTTCATAAATAAATCAATTGTGAAAAAATGAAGAAAGTCAACTATTCACTCACAGCATTGGTTCCTGTGTCTCAGAATACATCCCATGACAGTTGGTAAAAACAAAAGCAACAAACACTCCAAATTTGAAGAAAACACTTCTCAAAGCTATTTTGGAATCACTATCTGTGCTCAAATCTGCACCATTATGCTCAAAATGCTTTTTGGTGGCTAACGAAAATTTGCTATTACTTTTTTAATCCAAGCATGAAATGACAGCAGACCTCATCATAATAACACTAAAGCTCCCCTCTTTAGTGAAGTAGAATGCAGTGATGTGCTGGACTGAATTCCCATCAGTGGGAATAATTTCATGCTAATCTCTAATAATTATACACAGGCCAAGTGACAGACCAACAGGAGGAGCAAGAAATGAAGCAAGCAATGCATAGTTTTGGCGGTCGTGACATTGACCTATATATAGAACATATTGAAAAACTTTTTAGGAGTGTGATGAAAGGCTGGTAAAAACTTGGAAACATGTCCTTCATGCTTCCTGCTAAAGTAATGCAGCCTAACTAAATATGCGTCTACATAGCTTTATAGTAAAAATAATCTATCTCTGACTGCTCACTGAAAATCAAAGGCCCCTTCGGTTGCTTCTAGGCCAACATTGAACTGTTGGATTCAGCCTGCTCCCTCCATCCAAGATCTCTCATAACACATTTTCAAACAGCAACACAGCATACAGGCACACATATACTAGCAGATGTCAGTAACACACAAAGCCACATTGCAATGAATATGAGAAGCACAGGAGTGAATTGAGATAAAAGAATGAAATGAAAGCAGGAATAAGTAAAATGGGAAATATGATGAAAGTCAAAGAAGAAAAGAGCAATAATGAGCAGACAAAAGCCACAACAACAAGGGATTGATAAAAAAGACACACCACAGCAGGGTGTTCACAGAAACATAAGTGGGTGAAGAGGCAGAGAGCTCTGGCACTGATGCCTTGGGCACACAGTATTGCCAAGATTATCACTTTTTTGTTTCATGGTCTTTTTTTTTTGCTGTTGTTGTTTTGGGTTTTTTCTGATGCAGCCAATTTTTTTTGCCTGCTCATTTGGGCTGATTGCATGACTTTTTCTGTCTTGCCACATTGGCAGTTATCGTGTGCATGGGAAGTGAGACCAGTGCCTTCACATAAACATGGCGAGTGCTGCCACAGCACATTAGTCACAGCCCTAGTCTGGCCTTTGCAAAGTTGCTACTCCCACTCAAACTGCTAATAGATCCCTAGAATTTGATATTTCTGGCTGGGGCCAACAGAGAAGTTACACATGTGCATGGCGTTGTTGATCATACTGCATGCATATCATGTTTTCATTAATAAGTGACCCTCTGTCAGAATAGCTACATGAATTAAAAAAAAAAAAAAAAAAGCAGAATGAAAGAATAAAACTTGATTGTTAACGATTCCTTATTCCTGTACTTGTTGTCTGCTCTAATGACACATCACACAGCAGCCAGGCAATTCATTGAGACAAGTACTCTACTGCTGCTAGAGCTGGAGGTTCTGAGGTCATTTCAACCAGGATGAACAGAGTTCCTTTAGAGTATGAAACCTTATTAACTTCTCCATACAGCACCATGGCCCATCTGACATTAAACAGCAGTTTGTGGAAGCTTTTCTCTGACTCTCCTGGCTCATAATCAGCGTCGTTCTTCTTCCTGTAACATCAAATTACCCATGGCTGAGATATCCTCACTTTTTCCCACTCTGCCTTCCCTTTCCTCCCACTGAGTTGGGTTTATAGGCAGCAGCAGTCCGGCAGGGGTAATTTCTGCAGCTGCTCCAGGGAAATTACTTTGTGTTGTTAGAAAAAAGGCAGTTTGTGAACTGCTTTATCAAGCTCCTTGACTCCAATAACAGGCGACATTTGGATGCCAGCACAAAGTACAGCCTCTACATATCCTCACACTCTGTTGGCCAGCAACTAATAAGATGTAAAGGCGGTTTAGAGTGTATATGTATGCATATGTATGTGTCTGAAACAGCATATGTGTGTTGAATTTGAGCATTTGTTTCTGCAGGACTGACTTTAGCCATGTACTTGTGTGTCTTGATACATTCAGGCATGTACTCATTTGTGTGTGTATATGTTCTGTTCTTCTACAATGAGTAGTTGAGCTGTGCCTTGCTTGGGCTGATGAATAATTTCTGCACTGTCTTCTGCTGTGGCATGTCTGGTGCAGCCTGACTGCACCATACAGCTACAGCTTTGCATTTGCATTCAACACACACACACACGCGCGCACACACCATGAACACCAGGCTTTCTCGCTGTGCACCTCCATCCCCACACCATCCAGCCTGTCAGCTGCTTCCCTGTGTGGAGGGATGCAACAAGCTGTTGAGCCCTTTTTAAAGCAACAGCAGTTTCCTGTTTGTCACTGCCATCTCACGTCTTCTCCCGCAGTTAAATCTGCAGGAAAGAAATTTTCAATGTGAATCCAACAAATGGGGCCAAAAAAAGTCAAGCTCTTAAATGAAAACTCTTTATTAAGCTTGTCTGGAAAAAAAAAAAAAAAAATCTTCATTGTGGATTGGTGGTATTTAAGACCAAGCCCACAAGAGGAGAAGCAGTGCTAAAAGGTCACCTCTTTTTGGGAGAGGCAGGCATGCTGATGTGACGACCTCTGTGTGCTGTGGTTAAAAGGTTGGGGGTTCTGTGCCAGGACAAGATATCAGGTTATTCTGAAGGGAAGATGCATTTTAAAGATTGCTCCACACATCTGCCATTCCTGGGACAGGAAAGATCAATCTGATTTAGTCAAGATGCTATCATTATTGTTTATTATGCCATCCTGATACCTTAAAAATAGTGCAAATGAACTATACATTGACATTTTGATGCTTATTTGTTGCTTAAATTGTAGATATTTTTCTAAATATCTTCTGAACATTGACATACAGGCAGCTGTGCTTCTGTGAGCAGCTTAATAAAGTGAAAACCACAAGCAGTTATATGTGCAACCAAACACCTCCTACTGTCTTGGGGTCCATCTGGAAGACCTCCAGCTCCCGCTCCCTCATCTATCCTAGACGACTTTGTATTTTCAGACATGATATGCCCCTACAAGACTTTTACCATAAATGAGCTGATCATGTCATCATCTATCTTAGTCAACAGCTTTTTCAGTCGGTGCCAGACATTTCAAAGCGTCAACATTCTTCTTCAAGAGCTGAAAAGCAAATATTTTCAATGCACTGCTGAGAAGGAACAGATCTGTCCTAACAGATTTATCTATAAAACAGCCTGTTTGAACAGTATTTTTTGGTTTTATTGTCCAACAAATAATCTGACCTGGGTGCATCAACACTGTATTTTTGATAAAACACAGTTTTCAGTTTATTTGCATAGTCCTCTGCTGCTGCACAGGAACCCTAGGGCAACTGTCTGGACGGGCAGCCTACACCGCCAGGCTACTACGTTTGAATTTAGTACACAGCATGTAGACTGACTCGAAGCCTTTTTCATCCTCATAGAGAATGAAGTGATGCTACATGAAGAATTCAACCTTGCTATTTTGAGCTATTTAAAGACCAAGTAAAGTCACTGCTTTTCCACTGTCAGATTGCAGACAATTTTACCAGAGCCGGTGGCAGCAAGGTGCCTATGTAAGTTTTATATGGCAGGGGGGTAATAGTTAGTGCTGCCAACTTCTTCAGATAGAGACTACAGAAAAGACAATAGCTGTCGGTGAGCGATGCGCAAAACAATTATGCATGATCACCTCCTCTAAGATCTGCCACAAGACACCGGGGGTTATCAAAAGATGAGGGGATGGAATAGCATCTGAGTGATGGGCAATAATCGACAGAAATAATCCCACACACGAAAAAGAGATACATGTCTCCAGAGCCAGCAGAGCAGCGCTTCAAGTGCAAGCGGGAGGAAATGTACTCACCGTCCTGAGGAACTGGATTTCATCCTCTCCTTCTCCCCCTTCAGCCATGGCTGCAAAGGAGCCCGTTCAGACTCGGGAAGCCTCCGCTGGCTCCTCTCTCCTGTCGATATTAGCATATAGCTAATCCGCGGACCGTGCGGCGGTGCAGACTACCGCAGCATGTGTCACTCAGGTTCCTGTGCTCAAGCCCCGCTCACCGCCCGGAGGAGGAGTGTGTGTCAGCATCGGTGGGCTGGAGCAACTGTTGGGACGCTGTGGCGGCTCAAATCAGGGGACAAGCCCAGTCGTGCAGTGAGATTTACAGCAGCGGGGTCTTTATCTTCGACGTCAGCTGCAGACCTTATTAAAGCAGCCGCGAAGGCTCCGATATTCAAACAGAGGAGTGCTGAGTAAAGATATTAAACGGCTGTCTGCTGGCTGTGGACAACAAGTCGTCTCCACAGCGCTGGACCAGATCAGGACCAAGGTCCATACATGGTCCATACATGGTCCATACATGGTCCATACATGGTCCAGATCAGCACCATGGTCCATACACAGTCCAGCTCAGCACCATGGTCCATACACAGTCCAGCTCAGCACCATGGTTCACATGGTCCAGATCAGGACCAAGGTCCACACATGGTCCAGATCAGCACCATGGTCCACACATGGTCCAGATCAGGACCAAGGTCCACACATGGTCCAGATCAGCACCATGGCCTATACATGGTCCAGATCAGCACCATGGACAGCACCCCATTGCACACATGTCCCTGTGTGGATGAACCTGCATCTGCTCCTCAAGATATGAATCCTATTCAGTGATGAATACATAAACTATTTTGCTTTTTGATCCATAGGCATCTGCCCACGTCCAGTGTTGCTGTTCTAATGTTATGTCCCCTCAGCTTGCCACATGCAGTCACAGCCTTAACTATGCAAGTAATGCATATCACAGGCTGATAAGCTTTCATTTAAAGAATATTTGGCATATTTTAACATTAACTGCCACATATTTCTATACTGGGAATATGGTATTACAACTGTTAACACGAGAAAACAAACACATTTGAGCATAATCTAGTTTTGGGCAAAACCTTGGAAAATTTGCTGTGATGTATATAGGGCTACAAGCTTATGCATAGTGTAAAGAAATCTCAACAAAAGCAGGTGTTAAAAAGGTTGAGTAAAAGTGAGTTTATGCTTCACATAACAAAGAGAACCTGGATCCCTTGAAAAATGACATTTAACTGTATTTAATGATGAATGATGATGAACTATTAATTATTATTTTTGATTAGATGAATCACAATGAAAGTAAAAGTGATTAGACTTAATGAATATCCTCTGGATAAAACAACAACAATCATAAGTGACCTATCCAATACACAATGTCAATTTTGACCCAACACCCAAGAAAAACATAGCCTAGTAGTCTCCACAACAGTGAACAGAAGCATGTTATCTCGTATTATGTAGTGATACTGCCCTCTGGTGTTTATGTTTTGACCTGCACTCCCCCCCCCCAACTGCATGGGTCATTCAATCGCGCGCTCTTCCTCCTCCTCCTGTTACTCTTCCTTCATTTCCTGACCTTTTCCCACTGATAACCACTACTGTCATGTCTCCCCTTCTGTTCATTTCATTATTTTATTAATTAATTTATCTGTTTGAATAGTCCTCATTCACCACCACTGATGTTTCCTAATAATGCAATACACTCATGTTATATATATAAAAAAATTGCAATGATTATCTTATAGGTCTATAAAATCTGGAAGCTCTTTCACAGACAAATCTTCAAAGGTAATCATTTATGATCATTAATACAGGATCTCCAACTACCTTATTTCCAAATCTAACTGAAGTGCATATATATACATATATATATATATATATGTATACATGTATATATATATATATATATATATATGTATATGTATATGTATATATATATATATATATATATATATATATATATATATATATATATATATTTATATGTATATGTATATATATATATATACATGTGATAACTTTGTTTCTTCCTTTATATTTTTGGTTGGTTTCTATAACAACTGCTTCTCCATTAAAATAATTCAATAAAGGGTTATTCATAGGGAACACATGGCGGGGATACTTTTTGTATCCAATCTTCTGTTTGCAATACTTCAATAACAGAATACATAAAAAACGAAGATATATAACTCACAGTACACAGATTATTGCAGTAAAGCAGTGGTGCTCGCCACTAGGTGACTCTGTTTTGCAAGAGATGGTTTCACCTCGGGCCTTCATGGAGCAGGTACTGCCCTGAGTCTCCGACCTTTCTGCACCGATAGCATAATGTCGACATTGACTTTTTAAAGAATGCAAATTTCTACCAGATGAAAGTAACCTCACAGTCACCTGCTTTTCGGTCCCTTTCCCTGGCACACAGACTCAGAGCCTCATCACATGCCCTACCTGCAAGCTGCAGCAGCACCGACCCTAAATGTGGGCTGTGGATAAATAATGAAACACCAATCACAGAGCACCGAGCCGGCGCTGAAGCCCCCGATTGGCCCAAATCCCCGACAGTCACAGCGGAGGGGCCTAGCGGAGCGGCGGTGAGCGGTGTCCGGCTGCAGCGGCTGGGCTCAGGAAACATTTGCGGTGCGGCTGAATCGGGTAAGTGTTTATATTTTGACCGTCAGCTGTTTTTGCATTTTACCTGCTGCAAGTGCATTTGCCTGTGATCGACTTTATGCTTCCTCTTTACCGGAAAAAAAACTCAAACTGCACCCGATTTGACGCTGATGCGGAGTGTATTCAATGTAAATAAATTATAGATACTGCTAAATATACTCCAGTTGTAGTGAGCAGCAGTGAAGTGGCAAGTCTTAGACCGGCTGTATAGCTGCGCTGCCATCTTAACACAAATGCACTGGAGGACAGTAACAGCAACCCTGGGGATTATTATAGGAAAGCAGTGCTTTGATGGAAACAGGTCAGAGATGTGAGATCCTTTGGGGCAGTTCACTAAAATTTGTTCTGCTTGTAAACATCTCTGGCCGAGTGCGGGGCTCTGCGGGCAGAGCGTGTCCCGTCGGCGTCTCCTTGTGTGACACTGGTCCCTTTTTATGCGGCAGCTTGTGAAATGTTGATTGAATGGGGTTTTTAGAAATGTGCACAGGAGAGGGGGATGGATATGACATCAGGTAAAGGAGGTGAGTGGGGTTTTGTTTTTATATGTTTTGACAGTGAGATATTATTGAGGGCAGGAGCAGGTTGTATTTATACGTTAAAACATTCCCTGCTTTGGCATCCAGATGGTATGAGGCACCCGTGAGAGAATGAGTAAAACAAAAATCTAGTATTATTAAATGTCTCTTTAAAGAGTTACACTTTAATTCAACTTCCTGTGCCTGTAGAGTCAGATTTATGGATGTGTGTTAATTTCTCTCCGACAGCATCTGTACAGGCCAGGTGATGAATGACCACAAATGGTCCTCAGGAGTCCGAACCCAGTCACTCCGTCTAGAGACTGACCACCTACTCAGAGTGCTTGAGTAATTAAAATGGCACCCATAATGGAGGGCATGCACACCGTCCTGCTCCTGTACGCACCCATCCGTGAGTTCAGCAACATCAGCCTGTATTTCCCCAAGAGGCGTGCCCCGAGCTTCAAGTACAAAAGCCGCTCGTCTTTCTCAGAAAGGGCCAGTAATGACCATGACAGGGGAAAGGAGGATCTTGCAGTGTCCAAACAAAGAGGCCAGTCTTCCAACTCCTCAGGCAATCTCCTCAACTCCCAGCAGGCAACAAGGGAAGCTGTTGCAGAGTTCTACTGGCTAGCAGCGGAGCACCACCATTTGCTGGCCGATCTCTTATCACTGTGTAGGGACTGCGCCAACAGAGTCAGGATGGGTAACCAGGAAGCGAAACTCCAGGATTATGTGGAGGGAGTGCAAGCCCACCTCAGAGGTCAGGTTCTCAGCAACGGCAACCACTCTCGCTCTGTTACTGCAGTGCACAAGAAGGCTACATCCAAGACCAAGAAGCTGAAAAAAGTGGGAAGCAAGAAGCTTGACAGCACCGAGGATTTCCTACACAGTAAGATGAAGAAGACCGTTTCAAGTGGGATTTCATGTGTTGAACATCCTGCTCAGAAGAGTGTGTCCATATCTGCAGCCTCAGCAGCAGAGAACATCCCAGGTACCCCAGCTTCTGTCCAAGTCTCTGAGAGCTCACCCTCTGGCTCTTACATCCGTATAGTCAGTAATCCAATCCTGCCTATGGAGGAACCCTTCCAGATCGCTTATGAGGGCTGGGACTTCTTGGAGGACAACCGGACTTTTGACCCTGACGTGTATTTCTCTAATGACCTCTCAGAGTACGAAAGTGAGCTGGGTTATGAATCGTCTTCTTGTAGTCTGATGGAAGGACTCACCCGACGGGAGAGCGGGAGCAACCTTCGACCAACTAAGAGGTTTGACTCTCCTGTTCCATCATTGTCCAAAAATTCCTCTGCATTCAAGAGAGCTCAGCAGCCTTACAGCGAAATCGATCATGGAAGTACAGGGGTAAAGGTGGTGGCTAAAGTGCAGGATGTGGAGGGGAAAGTGCAACATGTCAGCGGAGAGGGAGAGGGAGGGAGAGGGCTCACCAGAGACCACCTGCTGGGAGGCAGCAGAGAAAAGACAGGAACCAAACTCTCTGAGGGTCTACTGTTGCCCTTGAACAATTCAACCAATCCTTCAACCCCACCCAAATCCCACATAAAGAGCCCCTCTTCTCCTTCTCTAGCTGGGGTCTTCAACACATCTTTCCCTCCCTCAAACAGCCTCCAGAGCATGTCCCCAGTACTGTCTCCTCTGTCCTCCAAGCAGACAAGTCCCCAGCTCAACCACCGCATTGTGCTGCTGTCAGACAATGACATAGACCCAGAAAAAGACAACACCAGTAACACAGACGAGCCCAAACTCTTCACCGAGGTCATTGACAGGAACGGCAACAAGCGGACTGTCACCCATTTGGATCTGAACTTCAGCAGGCAGCCAAGCATCTCCAAGAGGAATTCCTCCAGCAACTTCACGACAACAGGTGAGTTATTAGAAATCTCACTGCTTCAGCGGTGGTTTCAACACACCGATTCATGCTCAAGCTCCCTGCCTTGATGTGAGTGTCGACATTCATGCTTTTATCATTTTAGAAGCATGAAGCATTTTTCAGATTATGCCCCTTCATCTAGCACTGTTAGTTCCAGCTTTCAAAGAACAGAAGAAGAATAAGATGCCGTGAGAGTGTGAATGGCTGTCAGACCCACTGCCTGAGGTTGTCTTTGAAATGCAATTACTCAGAACCATTGTTTCTCACAAACATTTTCTAGGCAAGGAATTTCACTTTGTCACTCCACCTGTTACCAAACAAACTAGCTAGATCAATGAATAGACATTGTTTTGTCAAAATGTCTCTATTTGTCCTGTTAGTTTTTAACTACCACGTTCTTCCCCTGGGTTTGACATGTGACCACAAATTAAAAACTACCCAGCTGAGTTGTACAAGGGGCAAACAGAGCCAAAGAATAGTTTAGCTGATGATCCATTTTAACTCTCCCAGTGCCGCAGTGGAGATTTGTGGGAGTGTCCCAAATCAAAGGCTCAAAGTTAACACAAAGTTTGACTTGAGCAGGGTTCTCGTGAGCACAGTGTTAACTGAAGCATTGCCACTTTGAACTTGGAGCGATCTGACATCCCTCCCCTAAACCCACCTCCTACCTTATTTCAGAAGAAGTTGGCAATGGATCAGGAAACCAGCAGGCACAAGGGTCACAGAACAAAGGATTAGAGGTTCATTATTTGCAGAACCATTCCCCCTTTTTTATAGTCTGGGCTATTGCATGTTGTGCTAACAATGACAGAATAAATTATTTCAACACTGAAATCATACATAATCTTTGCAAAGCGATGTTAATATCACAAGCTTAGTTCAGTGGTGTTGCTTTTCATTACTGGCCAGTCTTTATTCTCTTCCTGCCCCATCAGGTCAGACTCTCCTCTGAGGTTTCTGTTTGTGTTTATCATTCATACACCTTTACTGCATGAACTGTAAAGGTCCATGGGGAAAAAAACTGTCCAAAAACAATCCATTCTGTTGGCCTACTGCGTCAGTGAGGTATTATCATATCTGCTACCTCTGTAATCTGGTTACTCATGCCTTTCAGACAGTGACATGCAATCTTTGCTTTAATCTGCAGCAGGCCAGGTGGCCTTCCATTGATTATGTAATTTACCAATAGACAGTAATAGATCATAAGATATTGTTTAATGTCAGTGCAAACTGTTCAATCCTCTATTTTTAAGGGCAATGCTGCATTTTTAAGAGAGCATGAGAGTATTTGAATTGTTACATCATGGATTAGTATTAGCTCGAGCAACACAGCCAGAAAAACTCCGTTCAGCATCAGCTGAAGCGAGAATGAGTGCTGAGCTGTGTGGAGCCAAGCTAACTGCTGGATAGGGGAATGAGTAACCCAGCTTTACTCATGTGGTAATAATTTGGGTCAATTCCCACTGAAATGACACTGTCCCTATATGCCCTCATACATGTTTGCATGCATACAGATAAAACACACTTGCACATTTATATGCACACATGCCCATTAATTCCAGTGGCCTTTTTTATTTTGGCCAGTTTTTTCTTTTTTTTTTTTTGCTTTTAACTTCATTGTTTTTTTCTTTCCTGTCTACTGGCTAGCAAAGATCCCAAATAGATGTGTGACAATAAAACACAGTTTTTTGTGGGAACGAAAAAGACATGCTGGCATTGCATTTTTCACATGTTCCATCCTGTGCAGACTTACAGAGTGAAGGCTCAAACCTTTAATGCTAAAGAAAATGCCTCTCTCAGTTCTGTTGCACACTAGCTGTTTATTGAATCTCCCTTGTGTTGCTTTGTAACTGAATACACTTCAGATGTTAACAGAAATAAATGGACATAACACAGTCCAGTCAAAGGGCCTAAGAGGGTCACTGTGAAGCTCGGGCCTTCATGGTTTGCAAATGTCACACTAATTATGATCTGGGCTCTTTAATCTGTGCTCTCTTATTGAAGCTCAGGGCTTATTAATGAGTGTGATCGTGCAGACAGGAATGTTCATTTTACAGTAACAAATTGTAATGTTCCTGCACTGACATCTATCTAATGCAATACATTCTCAATTTACTGATTGCATTTATCAATACATTCCAGCAAGGTCATGAGAAACTGATCAACACAGAGCATAGAAGAATGTATAAAGAAACTCTCCCCCCCAGCTTTCATTCAGCACAGAACACCATGCATCCATGTTTCACCCAATAAAGACAAGGGCCAGCTCTGTCCAGATAATGAAGAGGATTCTGCCTTAACCAGACCAAGACATTCTCTCTCAGTCTGTCTCTGAGCTGCATACTCCAAACAGACACAGGGCACGAAGGAGTTTCTCCTACAATATGTTACTTATTTTCAGCTATTTTCTTGAACAAATTACTTTTCTACTTTGCCATTTTAGCAATTGCCAGCTGTCCCATCTCATGCTTTTGGTACGCTAAAACAAAGTTAACCAAATTTCCTGTCTCTCAGCCAGTGGCCTGTCAGGCCCAATAAAAGCACTCTTTCCTTTTCCTTCAGTTCTATATTGTCCCATCAGCCTCCAGAACTTCATGTCAAATGAGTAATGATTACTCTCTGAGCATCATGTCGTGCTACATCTCTTCCCTGGTCCTCAGGGCAATGCAGCACTCTGTCCTAGGTTCCATTTGTAGCTTCGTTTTATTTACATGGACCTCAGTACTCAGTACAGCCAAACCATTCAGCCAGCCTGACAGGTATGCACAGCCAATAAGTCTGTCTGGAAAAACATCTTTGACAGGCTCAAAAGGAGCTGGGTGATTTATAAATCCTGTATTTTTGATGATTTATATAAGTGTCTATGATCTTCCTTCCTGGCTGAAAGCGGTGGAGGGCTGCTGGAAGCTGCCAGATGCACTCACCATGCTGGCCCTGTTCTTGTAATTTGAATGATTAGGTTATAGATTTGTAAAAATAGGTCAATGGACGTGCTGGGCAAAACTGTTTTGTGTCTTTGAAACTACCAAGAAAACAGTGGAGATAGAGTGATGTTAATTAGTTCATTCATCTACAACTACTTATCCGTTTCCGGGTTGCGGGGGTGCTGGAGCCAATCTGATGTTAATTAGTAAAATATATTCCTAGAAATACATGTATGCATATTCTGGCTGGCCTGCAACCATCTGTTAATGGTATTAAAAATGTATCAGTTTCACTAATTGCTGATTGAAACTAACTTTGCATTCAGTGGTTTCACATGTGTCTTACAGTGTTGAATGCAACCTTAACAAAGGTTCTGACCACTGGATGAGTGATGACAAGCTGACACAGTGAAAAAAAAAACCCATCTCTCAGGATCAGACATTTGATGGTATCTTAGTCTGGCTAAATATAGACGTGTTCTGTGAAAATGCTAACGTTTACAATACAGACCCACCATTCAGATCACTTTGAATTGATTTTCAGTGTCAAATTAATAACCAGTCTGTTAGCAACTGCAGATTTACACGAAAAACACCTGTATTTACTGCAAATGCTTTTATGAGAACATTGCTAACATTGCTAAAGTTAGCAGCATGTTGCCTTCTGTCAAATCGAACCCAATCCTCAATCTTGTGCATTGTGTGTCCACTCAGTTAAGGACACTGTGATTCAGTCTTGGCTTTTAGAGCAGCAGGGAGGGAGATTAAATGTCAATAAGCGCACAGTTTTCCCAAGCGGCAGTGAATTTAAGCTTATTGTGTGTGTGTGTGTGTGTGTGTGTGTGTGTTTACTTGGTGGTTAATTTATGACTCTAACAGGCACGTGCAAATATAGTACCTTCATTACCTAATGCATCTGAGAGTTAGTTCTCAATGTCTGTTTTCAGTGTATGTATTGAGGTGCACTAACTTTGCTGCAGTATTTCACTTTAAAGAGTAATTCTTGACTTTTGCTCCACTTGGCCAGATGGTGGCAGTGTGTGACACTTTATACATATTTCATGAAATGCCTGGGGAGTGCTGTCTATCAGGAAAAGCATGGGCACATATGCACAACAAAAAATCAAGACCGTTTAACCACAGTGTCTTTTGACGCATGAAGTAGGTGGCCATTTTTTGCACGTCAACTTTCGGTGGCAGATTATTTTCCTCACACAAATGAACCAGGAATTATGGAGAGAGATGGTTCTGATCAGGACTTTCTTTCCTTGGCAGAGACTGGCTCTCATCTGCATTTGGAAGTGCCCCAGCCTACAGTCAGCAGTTCCCACTGCTGAACTGTGCCGCAAACCATTATCATAATGAAAAGTAATGAAATGTTATTAATCTAATCCTACTTTTTTCTCCTGCTGTCCAAGTCCCTGATAACTGGAGCGACTGCAGGCATTGCTGCACTCTCACAATGACTGATTTTGTGTAGACTGCAGAAGCTGAATTTCAATGCTTCCATTTTTCAAAGAAGCCCCCCCCCCCCCCCCAGTTAGTTTTCAAATGTGTGTGTGGGCTCCCATAACTAAATTCAAAAGCATTTGGCAGACACTCTGACTCTGGGGATCCAGTCAAGAGGGCTTCCAAGTACTTAGAAGTGGCTGCTGGGCTGCAATACAGTAACGTTACACACCCTGTTCAAGGACACTTGTGACATTGGATACTTCAGCATCTCATCGAGCAGGAAGGGATGTGCATTTCTTAGTTTTCAGCTCATAGTTCTGTCTAAATGGGTCAAGGTGTTGTCTTACTGATGGAGGATATTAAGGTCGCTAAGCCTCAAGAGCTGTTCTCTCCCCCTTCAAAGTTTATCTACCTTACCCACCCACTTATTTTTACAGCTCACTGTCCTGGCCCGTATCTCTTAACATGCCTCTTGAGACCTATCATGTTTCTCTGCACATGAGAAGGAGTTGATGAAACAGCGTTTCTGCTACTGTGATGACAACATCCTGGTTACTAAAGTTAATATCATGTGATTTGTTCAGGTCAAAACAAACAGGGACTTCTGTGCAGGCTCTGGCTGTGCCTGCACTGTGTCAGTGAGCAGTAAATATTAAATGCCAGGTCCTTTAAAAGGCTCAGAGTGAATTGAAACTCCCTAGCATCATGCAGCAGATGCAGCACAGAGGGGCCAGTTCATATTGACATTAAAATGTTTTTCCTGATCTACAGTAGTCATTTTATAGATGAAGCTTACAGATTGTGTTGGAACTTTCTTTGTGTGTGTCCCTCATCAGGAGGGGGTAGTCTCTCCCAATCTATATTAAGATGCTTCTGCATTTCCACCCGTTCCTTTAGAAGACTGAACACGTAGGCTCATGCAAATCATACAGTGCTGTTTTAAACAAAATTTATTGCACTGCAGTAAAAAGGCTGAGCCAATGTCTTGAGTTTAAATCTATATTAGATGTAGTATTTATTTCTGATACCAATGCTCTGCAGACATTTTTCCATATTGGATCTGTATGGCTTTCTGTCTGTATTGACAGTTGGAAGGGGGCTATCTCAGTGCAGATAAAAATAGCTGTGTGCTCTCAAGCTCACAACTAAACAGGAGTCTCTCCTGCACCCTGTTTGATGCTAAAAGTGTCTGACACCTTTTTCTTCCTTATTCCACGTTTGTTAGCCATGCTGGCGACATAGAAAAATAACTTCTCACAATTTGTGGTGCCTAGTAAGCCTGGTCACAACCAATAACACTTGTTGTGTTTTGATATGATTCCTTATGCAACATAGAGCATTAATCACCCTGGGTTCATGTGTGTTTCTGCAGAGGATTCCCTCTTGCGTCAAGATGACATTTGGATGCTGGATTGTGATGATCCTCAGGACCCCATTTCCCGGGTTCCACGTCCAGATCACCTGGACTTCCTGCGGATCACACCACCTGAGGATGACATCATTGGGGACACACCCTACTATGCCAAGATGGAGTGCATGGTAAGGGCCCTCAAGCATGAGCAGCACAAGTACTTTAAGATTAAAATTTGCTGTAATGTACATTTCCCATTCAGAGAAGTGTACCATGGCACTCTTATCTTTATTTCCCCCTTCTTGGGACTCAAAGGGATTTGTCTCCATTCAGGCATTTATCACCTGATCATGAATTCCTAGAGATGGATTAATGGGTCATGGATTCTAATCTGCTAACCAGGGTCCTACGCCAAAACTGACAGATCTTGTTAGATCATTCCACGCAAACCTCTCTTGTTCATAGCAAGCACAGAAGACTGGGAATCTCTCTTAATGGACTTTTTGATCGTTTATTGAGCACAGTTTAGGCCATGGAGATTAAAGAGGCGGATTTCCTTGTTGTTAATGGGCTGCAGTAGCAACACAAGAGACAGTCTGCTTTGGGGAATCCAGTTGCATTATTATTTTTTTTTCTTTCCAGGCGTGGGTATAATTCAATTATTTTAATAATTGATTAGTATAACCAAAGAACTACCAGCACTCATAAAACACCTGATTAAAAATTTTTTTCCACGTCAGTGAGTCTCTACACGTCTATCCAGATTCCATCATACTGTCTAGTAAAAGCATTCATGCCTTTGAATCAGGTAGATTTGGCAAATTACCTGGGTGTGGTTTAAGGTGGGTAGAGTAGCTATGCAATACCAAGAATAGTTTCTTTCCCTGTTCAAGACACAATAGGTTATAGGTAATCTGACTGTAAGCATTTTTAGTTAAGATACTGTTGCAAACGCCTCACTGTATGAAAGGAGGCATTTTGTATAGTTGTGGAAGTGACAGTGATTTTACTTATTGGGCTGGAGTATAGCTTTTTTGTCACTTTCGTCCATTTTCATGTCACTATCACTACACATCAGCTGAACAATGCAGACCAAATCAGTAGTTTGGATTGATAGTTTTTATTGTGGTGTTTATGTGATCAAGAACATGTATACTATGTTCAAACTGTATGTATATTCTTTAGCCTTGGGACGGTGTTGGGCAAGTGAGAGGTTGCTGGTTTCATCTGGATGTGATGCCTAGAATCAAGCCTCAACAGTTTGATCTTGGTTTCACCAGACCCAAGTTGTGTCTCATAATGTGAGAGTCCTTCATGTGCTTTTTTTTTTTTTTTTTTTTTTTTTTTGCAAACTTTCTCTGAGAACGAATTCCTGTTTGGCTTCTCTGCCATGCAGCTCAGACTGCCGCAGTGATGGTTGGCCCTTTGGTCCATTTAGGTGAGGCAGTCAGCTCAAGGTAGGGTCCCGGTTGAGTCAACCTTTTCCCATATGAATTATGGAGGCAACTGTGAAAACCTTTGATGGAGCAGATTTTTGTAGCACTCCCCAGATCTGAGTCTCAACACTATCCTGTTTCTGAGCTCCGCAGTTCTTTCTTCCTCGTGCTTTGGTTTTTGTGTTTTAATGCATCATCATTTGTGAAATCTTGTTTTCCTTTCCAAATCATGTCCAATTAAATTTGTTTTGCGTGGACAATCAAGGTGTGGAAACATTTTAAAGGTGATCAAGAGAAATGGGAGGAATCTGAGTTAAATTTCAAGTATCTTAGCAAAGAATCTGAATACTCAGCACTGTTTGCGTGATATTTCAGTTTTCCCTTTTTAATAAAGTAAATTTGCAGATATCAGTTAACATCACAGCTCTGTATATCAGTAGTGCCGCGTTCTAATACAAACTCTGGGGGGATTTACTCTCTCAGTGTGTGTGTGTGGGTGTGGGTGTGTCTATGAAATACCACTGCTCTTACATAACCTAATTCCTCAGCTACAGAAACCCCTTTTGTATCTGCCGTATTCCA
This sequence comes from Remorina albescens, assembly GCA_034769265.1. Lineage (NCBI taxonomy): Eukaryota > Metazoa > Chordata > Actinopteri > Carangiformes > Echeneidae > Remorina > Remorina albescens. The sequence continues at coordinate 12,806,591 of CM068488.1, forward strand.
CTGATGAATGTAAAAAAATAAATAAAAATAAAAAAATCATCAAGTTTACTGTAGGGCAGCGCACGGATGGGTGCTTTGTTTTTCTTTTGTTATTATTATTAGTAACAAAGAATACCGGTTTGGGAATACATTAAGAACAGTATTTCAGTCCACAAGCCTCTTTTTCCTGGCTTCATTTGTTTGTTCTATTTCTTAAATAATGCCAATTTCTCCCATTTTTCTTCCCAATTTTCTAATTTAATTTGGATCATAAAACACAACAAAAACATTTAAACAGCATGATTTTAAACTCAGTTACTATAACTACAATAACTAAGTCGAACTATAAATGAGCCCTTTGTGTCTTCAGCTGAGAGTCTGAGGGAATTCATTCAACAAGCTTTGGTTGTCGGGGGCAACCATTACTTGAAGACTCCAACACACTTGACTGATACACAAAAATCAGTCAAATGTTGGAGGTTTGTAATTCCTAGATGAGCTTAGAAGATCATTTAAACACCATAGAAGTGATTTCTCTCTGCTTTTGGTTTTTGTCTCATAAAAAGTCAAACATTAGCGCTCCTCTTTTAACCACAGATTGAAGTGTTTGATGTTAGCTGGTGACTGCTGTTAGCTTAAACCTCCTTGGAAACCTTAAAAAGCAGGACTTCCAATTTAACTCAAACGGTCACAGCTCACTACGCAGAGAAAGTTTACATTCATGCTTGAGGTAAGTGAATTAAACTCCAAAAAAATTAAAAATAAATTCTATCTAAGCTCAGTCCTGTTCTGTCTGATTAGCAGCTCATGAACTCAGACATTAGCCACTGAGGCTGTTAGCCAGAGCTGGCTGTAGCCATGCTGCTAATCTCCTCTTCCTAAGCCCTGTGTTGCAGCAGCTCGCTGCTTCATGGTGTAATGCTGCCGTACCAGACCCCTGCAGCTCTCCACCTGACCACAGGCTCACTGTGTTTACGCCGGCACCTCAGCAGCCATTTTACGGAAGTGAGCAGAGGTAATCAGACACCTGTACTGCGGGTCCCCCTCCCAGAAAGGGAGGGACGCGAGGGGAGGTGTCCTCAGACTGGGTGGACCAGTGAGACATTTTTCTTTTTTCTTTTCAACCTGAGTTTTTTTTTTCCCCAACAACAGCACATAGAGGCTTTCACATACAGTGAGACAGACATGCCAAAGAAGACAAGCTCACAGTAGACGAAAAGCTCAGCCATGGAGTCCACATAAAGGAGGACAGCACACAACTTTATGGATATACCGCTCAGCTTGTCGGAACGTTTGGAAATGTTTTTGTGATAGATAAGTGAACTCTGTTCTCCTGCTCTCCCAGGGAGATTACAGCAGGACATGCTTCCAGCCAGTGAGCAGCTTGACTTCACTTGCAGCGTCATGGGAATCACAGGAGATTGAACTGGGCTGCGGACATACAGTCAGCCGTAGTCTTTATGTGATATAATGGAGGTCTGCTATATGTTACCTGCTTACGTTTAACCAAACAAGATTAGCGGGTTGTGCTGTTATAAAGAAGGTAAGAGTAGCTGGGAAAATTTGTCCATACAAAGGCCTTTTGTTCCCAGCCAACGGGAGAGGTGGAAAAAGAGCTGCTCTGATAACTGGAGGTGGGGACATGAACCTTTTATGACACTTTTATGGGACATTTTGACCTCTGCTTACTGTCACTTGGTGTGTTGGAGTAATACTCAGAGCAAAAATGGACAGTGCAAGTAAGAACTTGGAGGAACAGGGGAAGCAGCCTGCTGATTCCTTAATAAATGTCTTCAGCAGTTTGTTCTCCCGGGATAAATCTGCTTCCACAGACTTGGAGCCGGCCGTGTTGATGTCTTTCAAGGAGCTGCCAGATGGGGATGATCTCCTACCTGAAGATGGTCAAGCAAAAAACAGTGACTGCAAACTAAAAAAGAGTACGGATAAGGAGGCGACTGGTGACTCAATTGAGCCTGATCTGGTCCAGGTCACCAAGGTGGAAACATACAGTGACACAGAAAATGAGGGCGAGGAAGTTTCCCACGGGCCCTCCGGCACATCAGAGAAGCTTTCCAAGAATGGGGAGCCTGTCAACAGCACAGTGGACCATGGTAGAGGAGATAAGCAGCAACAGGCTGCAGAGGACAAAATCCCTGTGTTTAGAACACATAACTTTAGGGAGGTATCCCGTGTAGAGGCTATTCTTTATTCAGAAAGGTTTATTAACAAGAGTCGCTCTAGGAGAGTTCTCTCTTCATTTTCCAAACAGGAAGATGTCCACACTGACAAGGAAAGCACTAATCAACCTATTCCCTTCATTATCTCTGGACAACCTGCTTTGGAAGCTACAGGCCGCAATGCTGCCACAGCCTCTGAATCCAAGCAGACAGAGGTTTTAGTTAGCACACAAAAGGGTGAAGCATGTGTTTCCACCAATTCTGAGACTTCTGAAATGTCAGTGCAATCACCTTCTAGCTCAGAGGAGAAAACAGCCACTGTTGATATTACAAAGACTCCCACGTCGCCGCCATCTACATTGAAAAAGTCCCTGATTGACATTCAAACACCAGCTGATCCTGCCTCACAGGCTATAAAGACACCTCAAGTAAATACAACACCTCAAGCATCTGTTAAACCCCCCTCTACCTCCTCCTCCTCATCCCCTGGCACAGGCACAGCACCCTTTTCGCCCCCTTCCTTCCAGATGCCAGCTCTCTTCAGTGGGTTAAGGGTGCTGAAGAAAGGAGCAGTGGGTGATGAAAGAGAGACAGTATCAGAGATCAAGCAGAGGGAGAAGGATGGTGAACTGGCTCTGCTTAGCCTGAAGAAAAAGGTAAACAAAGCGAAGCACTTTCCTGAGCTGATGACGCCCTCTCCAGCTAAAAAGCTTGCTGAGCCAAAATCTGTAGATACTAAAAGCCTTGTTATGGGACAGCTCAGTCATCTTTTCAATAAAGACACCCGCAGTGAGAACAAACAATCAGATCACAGGCAGGATACTGATTCTAAATGCAACAAAAACAAGTCTGAGAATAAAGAGGTTTCAGGAGAGAATACTCCAGGCCCAGTGACTGCAACATCCATACCTGAAAGAAAAAAAAACCCAGAAACATTACCAAGCGTCTGTGGCCCCAAAACTGTCAAAAAGGGAAAAACTGAAGAAATGGACATGGCAGCAGTGAAATTGAAACTCAAGAATGACAAGGAGAGTCTGATGTCCATTTTTGAGAGAACCTCCAAAACTCCGATGAAAGAAGAGAATAAGCTACCAGAGGCTAATGTATGTAATGACTCCTCATCACATATACTTGGAAAACCCCTTTAAAAAATGAATATTTGTATTTTGATATAAACTGGCACTCTAAAGCTTCTTAATAGTGTTAGTGCATTACCCGCAGACATGCTGATTGTTGTTGTGTCTGTTTTCTTCATACAGACCGAGGTCACGTCCCCCACAGACAGTGAAGAGCGGACTCCAGGCCGACTGCAGGCTGTTTGGCCTCCACCCAAAGCAAAAGATGAGGAGGAGAAGGTGGGGCTCAAATACACTGAGGCAGGTAAAGACCTTAAGCTTACCGTTTTAGACGCTGGCCTGTATTTACATCTAAGATCAAGAATGCCAACAGGGGATCATATTTGTCAAACTTACACTGACACACCCCACACTGTTTGGCTTTGTGGGCTGCAGATAGTTTACTACTATCTTTTGAATAGATGTCATAAGTCGATTTGTGTTTGCTTGGGCCTTAAAACTAAAAAACTGCAACAAAAGCAGAAAACACCATTATCGAACCCATGAGCAATCACGCATTACCTTAAACCTCTAGAACAAATCGTTCAAAACTACTCAAGCCCCTGTGTGCCAGACATCCCTAAAACCACACAGGATTACAGTGAGGCTGTCTCTGTACTGTAATGTGGCTGTGTGTGTTCCACCAGTGTTGTAAAAACATTTAAGGAGTCAAGTATACTCTTCAACAACACGCTAACTTTGCTAAAGTCATGTCACAAACACGTGGGTCTAAAGAAAAGATGACTGTTTATGGACTGATCCTATTGAAAATGAAATGCGCTCTAGGGACAATGAAAATGTGTTGTTATAGCAGCTCAAACAGTTTTTGGATGTTCTCTGGGGTGCGGATTCATTCCTGTGAATGGATTAAGACTAGCCATTGCGAATTATTCTGGTGACTTGCACTCAAGGATCTGGCTTTGCTCCTGTCTAAAACAATAGTGTGTGGAAGTTGAAGAGCAGAGCAAAGTTCAGACCGTGAGCTATATAGATAATCCACTATGTGTGTATGTGCATTCCATCTACAACATTTCCTTTCAAATAAACACACATTTATGTGACTTTGTCACACTGCTAATTCATTCATTCATTCATCTTCAACCGCTTATCCATTTCCGGGTCGCGGGGGGTGCAGGAGCCAACCCCAGCTCACACTGGGCAAGGGCGGGGCCGCTGGAAACGACACTGCTAATTAAGTTACGCAAATAATGATGTCAATTAATGATAGTTTGAAGATACTTGGAAGGCTTGATGCTGATCATTGACCTGGATTAGTTATTACCTCAGTATAGTGTTACTCATTACAAGTTGTTGGATCATTAGCTTCTCAGTTGTGGTGTGGACTGCATCATCTCCTTTATGCTTTCTTCATTTTACTGTTTATTTTAAGCAGGAATAAAGAAATTCAATAATTATCGCAAAAAGTCAACAGGCTAATCCTGAATAATGAATTGTAAATAACAGTTCCAGAGCATGTCAATGGAGTTGATGACATTGTGTTGTGTATTACACTTTAAGTACACTATAAGTATGACTCTTTGGACTTGTGTCTTAACCATGTCTTGGCCTTTTCCTCAGCCAGCAGTCTACTTAAAACTGGTTGGTTGAGGTTTAACCTGACGGCTCACCCTTTCAGTAGAATTCAACCACTCTTGTTGTAATGTCTTAGAGGTCACAGCTTGATAGTGACTTAACATTCCAATATTCCAGCTTGTACTTCTAGACAATACAACTCATCACTGTCTGTCAGTCTATTTATATGAACTGTGACTGCTGAAGGCTTGTGCTCCCATGCTGTGTTTCTGCTCTCCCTACTTGTAGAGCACCAGGCTGCCCTCTTGCAGCTGAAGAGAGAGTGCAAGGAAGAGGTGGAGAGGAAGCATGTAAGTTCTCATATGTCTCAAATAAACACTAATTGCAAACATATTGTGCACTGGAGGAAAATGAGAGCAATGACAAGAAACTAGTTAGAGAAAGTGAAGTGAGAAGAGTCTGATGCACGATATGAAACAGAAACAAAAGAGCATATGAGGCCTGTGAGAGCAAGTGAAGCAAAACATTTCTGGCAATAATATAATGTGTATGAGGCATAAATGAAATGTATTTACATTTATTAGGCCTTTGAGAACAGTTTGTTAAAGCAGTTAACTATCTCAACACAAGATGGCGGTAGCGGCTCAGCCTTTGCAAACTATGCTAAGCATTTACTTGTGGTACCACAGGCTTTGAGGATGTAACACGTTTTCGAATTGCCAGTACTTTTGATGTCATCCACCAAAATGTCCCTCAACCAATGAAAAAATTTAAAACAAAGCTCAATGCAATTAAGCTGTAATGATATATATATGATAATGTACCAAAAGTGAAACTGATGTTAATCAAAACAAAGGCAAAATCAGAAATGTTCCCAACACGGATTTGTGGCAGACATCTCTTTCCTTTCCAATATAATGGCTCATTCCAGATTGTTTTTCATCAAAAGTAGAGATTTTTAACACAGGTGTTTTTCAACTGCAAACTTACTATTCAACCTTGGAAATGAGAAATCAGAATGCAGTTCTGGCCATGTTACATCATTTGTACCACTGATAAATTGCTTTGTGGACCGTTTCCCTGAAAAGTCTGACCTCAGAATTGGTTTTTCAGCCTGTCTACTTAAAGCCTTTAATTTGACGTTGAACCTTAAAGGACTAATGCTGAGTCAGCCCACAAGAAAGGGTGGGAACATGCCTAATACTATTTCTAAACTGACATGAGTTAATAAGCAACATGTGTAAGATTTATTGCAAAACAATTTCCTCTCTGTCTCAAATCAATACTTTGCTTTAGCTGGATTGTTTTTCATTGTTGGAAATGTCAACTGAAAACTGCAGTTACCAGATTTTCACAATAAGAGTCAGATATTAACATCAGATTCTGCAAATTTTTAATGGGAACAAATTTAAAACAAAGGTTAAACAAGTGAATATGTTTGTTGTTGGTTTTTTTTCAACAATTTTATCTTCATCTTTGGAAAAGTAATTATACACATTAATACATCTTAATTAAACTTATTGCTTATCACCAACACCATTTTATAATACTTTATGATGGAAACAATGGTTTATAAGTTTGTAATGTCCTGGGTTTAAATTGTATCTGATATTGTATTTGCGCTTCCTCCTTACAGTCCGCCTTTAAGATTCAGGTCTTCCAACTACGAGGTGAACATGAGGCCAAAATAGCAGAACTGAAGGGAACCATTGCTAAGATGGAAAGTGACAAGTCGTACAATAGAGGTCAGAAGAGCAATGAAGTCCGCAATGTTGCTGTGTCCACTGCAGATGACCTCACAAGCAAGACTTACCGCACTGTGGGTATTCAGACAGACAGGGAGACCTTCATCAAGAGCCCTGAGGGCAATGGGGGTGGTCTCCCTCAAAGCCCCAACCAGAACGTGCCCAAAAAACTCAACTTGGACTCTATCAGTCTGAATCTAAAAGGTGAAAAGGCCCCAGGGGCCCCTGGACTGGCCCCACCACCTCCACCACCTCCTCCGCCTCCGCCTCCACCCCCACCAGGCCTCTTAGGACCACCACCACCACCACCCCCTCCTCCACCACCTTTACCAGGCAATGCTGGCGTGCCGCCACCACCTCCTCTCCCCAGAGGTGGACCGCCACCCCCACCCCCACCGCCACCGCCTCCCCCTCCTGGCCTACCTGGAGCTGGTCCACCTCCTCCTCCCCCTCCTCCAGCCTCTGGACCGCCACCTCCTCCCCCCATGGGTGGGTTCAATTTTGGCCAGAAAGTGGAGAAGGCCCCACGGAAGCCAGCCATCGAGCCAGCGTGTCCTATGAAGCCTCTGTACTGGAACAGAATACAGATACAGGACACTAAGTATGTACAACACTGTATAATAGTGATGAAAATTTGGATCTGGTTTTCATAGTTTTCCACTATGTTTCAAAATTCAAATTTGACAAGAAACACATGCAATATGACCATCATACAGGTTTAAAGACACCTCTATCTTACCTTAGTCTAGTCATAGTCAAAGGTGCAAAACCACACCATTGTCATCCTTGGGCTAACGCTGCATTGACCCAGGTCTAATGGGGTCTCACTCCAGACCTCAACATGTTTGTTCTGGTATCTGAGGTATGGTTGTTCCGACATGTAAAGGCTGATTCAAGACACTCTGTAATTGTAAGAGCATTATCCAGCCCATTTACAGTGGCTGTGGTTGTTGCCTCAGAGTGCCAGGCTTTCAGCTTTATGGCCTTGTATTTCCATGGCTTGGTTAATAGGGGAAGCTGGCGTTGCGGTTTGCACTCGCACTCGCACTCGCTCTCTCTCTCTCTTACTCTGTCCTGGCCACTGGTTGGGGACTGACTGACTGTCTTCACTACAGCAGTTTAATGTCAGCTATAAATTTAACTGTAAAGGGCCAAGTTAAGGGGCATTAAATGGGTCAGATGTTTAACAATAGCTGGATCAGCTGTGTGAGCTTTGTTAATGGTGTGAGGTTCTAAATTATGAGGATGGGAAGATTAGGGTTGGAAATTATGCCAGGTGTTTAAATGTAAGATGATACATAAAGTACAGTTGGCAGCACACAGGATTAGTTCTTGGGAAACTGTATTTAAACAAAAAATAAAAATAAAGGGAATTTTCAATTATAGTCATAACCTGAGTCATTTAGAAAGTTGTCTCGTATATAGAAAGATCTCTTGGGACTTGGAGGTAATTTTCTTTTCCAATCTAGTTTCCTTCACTGTCAGGTTCATAGATGGAGGCTGTTTGCTGGACTTATTTTCCTCTGTCTCTCAGAAAGGAGTAGATATAAAAGGAGGATTTCAGGGCAGTATCATTATATCCTCAACCGAAAATCTCTTGGCTGCCCCAGATAAATACTCTTTCTACTACAATTGGAGCCCAACTACATGCAGAAAAAGTTGGACTTATTTGACCCTCACTGAGTTTCTGGCAGTGTGGTTGATTGTTCTGATATTTAAGCCGTCACAAGCCTGCCAGAGTTTGTGTTCATGTGCAGTGTCCAGGTTCTCTTTCTCATTATAACTCAGCTTTGACTTGGAGAGGTTGACCTGAATAATATCATTAAATTAATGCATTGCATCAGCAAAGTCACATAAATGTGTGTATAGCAGTTGTCATCATGTGTTTTTAGCTAAGTTTATTCATTAGTGAACTGTTAACCATGTCTGTTCATGTTTTAAGGGAAAGCAGAGACAGATGTGTTGAGTTTCAGTGAACAGAGAAGTTCCTGAATATCCTCTTGACTTTAGACACCTCTTGTTCTTATTTCTGTCTCTGTTTGTTTTTTCCATGTTACTCAGCAACTTCTGAAACACCACATCGTCTCCCTTATACTTGTCCATTTGCTGGAAATGGTCCTTTATTACAGAAACAAGCTTGTTTTAAACTTTTGTTATTTTTATCACCTAGCTCATAAACAGTGCTTTTTTAAAGTTGAGATTTTGCAGCCATTTCTGCCAAGTGTTTGTCGGACAGCGAAATGGAAAATGGCAAACAGTGGGAAGATTGAATAAACGTCAAATGATCTTCCACAAATAGAGCACACAATTTGTTTAGCTCAAGTAACTTCAGTGTTTCTAGCCTGCCTTGCAAGCCACTAACTTGTCATCCTTACTGTGATCAAATCCTTTGTACCCTATAGCCTTGGATGCATGTATTTACTGTAAAGTCTAATGAAATACATGACCAACTAAAATCTTCACTTCCTTTTCTAGCAACAACACACTGTGGGGTTCTCTGGAGGAGCCAAACATTCTCAACACCAATGAGTTTGAGGATCTTTTCTCCAAGGCCACTCTACAGCCGAAGAAGAAACCCCTGTCAGACACCTATGAGAAGAAAGCCAAAACGAAGAAGGTAAATTCAGTGACTTAACTCACTCCTCCTCAGTTTGACTTGTGTTTCCCTTTTTCTCAGTTTTTCCCTGTTGTGTTTGCAGTTGAAGGTTATCTTGTGTAGCCGCCTGAGGGTGTTGTAGGCATGTTTTCTTATCTAGACTGTTTTTTAGCAAAAGGCTTTATAGCTGCTGTTGTATTTGATAAAAAGAAATACCAAAAGATGAACCAGAAAGAAATGGATTGTGCCTTCATCAGGTTCCTCCTCCAGGCTGATGCCTGCAGTTTCCAGGTATTGAATTGGGCTTTTGTTTAACTGTCCCAAGTGTGCAAGATTGTAAATGCAGCTAGGGCTTCAGGATTGTGTTGTTTTTTACACAGACAGGCTCCAATGTTTTATTTCTGCTTTGTGCATGATTGATTCGCCTTCCCCTCCTCACCAAAGACACACTTGTTGATGTTAGGTCAAATGCTGCAACACTGCACCTTCCATCTCTGCAAGCTAGCACAACATCAGCATCTTTGCAGCCAAGTGGTCCTCACTGTGGCGTCCAAGTAGTTAAAAATCGGCCACTGGCCCAGTCGGCCCCCTCTAGATCCATACATGTCCCCTTTTCTGATCAATTTGTTAAGGCTCCACTCCTCCTGAGAGCCACTGTGTGTGTGTGTGTGTGTGTGTGTGTGTGTTTGTGTGTGTGTGTGTGTGTGTGTGTGTATGTGTGTATGTGTGTGTGTGTGTGAATGTGAGTGTTGATCTCTATCCTCAGATCCCCTGTTCAGTCTGGTCACTCTTCAAGCAGCTAGCTGTCTAACAATTGATCCAAATCAGACAGCCACATCCAGACACTAATCCAGCCAACTGTCTCCTGTCTTGTCTTACGTCAGCCTGCAAGATGTTTGACCCCACTATTGGAAAAATTGTTGAAACTGTTGAAAATTTCTATCAGTCAAAGAAATGCCATGTCCAACGTAGCAGTAGGCGTTTTGTGTTGTTGTTTTGGTTTTTTCTGTATGTTACACTGGCTGAAGTTTATATCTATGTTTAGACATTTTGTGTAAAAAGTACTTTGATCATATAGGAGTCTTATATTTAATATAAGGGTTTGTGTTTTGAGCCAGGGAAAATGGTTAGAGTCCAACTCTACCATTAAAGAGAGAACGGGAATCTCTGAAGGTATGGTTGTTTTCAACCCGCTTAGAATTCGAGCTCACTGAAAAGGTCGTCAAAATTAAAGAAACTTGTTTACGCAATAATTTTTTATCCCTGAAAGTTTACACTTGAAGATAAAGAGAGAGACATAATTTGAGAGAGAAATCATTGCAATCACTAGCTGACGATGGCTTCCAAGAAGTTCAGCTGGTTAAAAGGGAAAGAAAGAGGCAGGAAGGCATGGAGTGAAGAGAAACAGTTTTTTTGGAGAGGGCGGGGAGGAATAAGAGTTGGGTTGGACTTGTAGTTTAAACTAGTTTGAGAAGGCATCGTCATCAAGGCTGGAGAGAAAGATAATAAGCTAGACAATGTGATGATGAAAATGGAAAGGATGTGTATGCGTCACTCAGCCTCTCAGCAGGGAGCCACATCCTTTTTTATCAGAAGTAAAAATTAGCTGCTGACTGAAAGTTGAAAGGTAAAAGCCTTGGAAAACTTTGTAATAAAAGTCATTTTTCATACTTTTGTTTTGAAGTTAAAAATAAAATAGATAGGCAAACACCTGAGCCATATTTTGGAAGGGCTTGATGGTTAATGTCTGGGTTGTGAACATTGCATTTTGGAATATGCCAGTTCGTTGGTTGGCCATTGCAGCTGCTGTTTTCCAGTGAGCTGCAATAGGACACACTTTTGATAGGATGTCACACCACACTTTCTCTAAAGGCTTTGAACTACAAAAGATTTCACTTCAACTATTTCATTAATCTTGAATGACGGAGTTTTGCCATTGCCCTGCTTCGTTCTTCTTCTCATATTATTCTAGTTGGATACTTTCTCAGCTTCTCCAGTCTGCTTCTCTTTTTCTTACTATTACAGCCAATTTCCAAATTTTTTTTACTTATTCATACATTTCAGAGCTGCAAATGACAATTACAATCAGGATTTCTTTTTCCATCTTTACTTAATTTATTAATCATTTCCATAAGGTATTCCAAAACGTCTTCACCCACTTACAGTCCAGCACGCAGATGTTCCATCAAAGTCGACCTTTTCTTTTTTTATCCACTTTTGTTATAACTAACTATAGCCATTCACATATGAGTAGTTTTTTTAAATAGCCATGGTTAATTTCCTACAGTGGATACAACAAATAGAACTCATAATTAAATAAAGTTTTGTCTTGCAGGTGATCACATAAGACATGCATCTGCATTTCTTTTTAAGTAGTACTAAATTGCTTGATAAATTTGTCTTCACATTTTAGTAATAAATTTATTCATAGTCATTTTTAAAAGCTTGATAAATATGTGTCCAGGTCAGAGAGTCAGGGTCTCAACATGGCTGTTTTTACTCTGCAGACTCAGTGATCTCTGCCCCTCTGCATGACTACCAGTACTTGTCAGCTATCACACATGCTACCTGCCTCCTGCTTGTGTTGGCACACATTCTCACTTTTTTTGTGTTCTATGTGCGACTCTGCATTTTGGGTTAGGTTTTGGCTTTGGGTGTTAGCGTGCGCGTGCGTGTTGACAGCTCGTCTTCACCAGTCATTATGCACTTGCTCAGAAAGTGTTGCCAGATCATGCTAATTCCACAGCCCCTGGGGGATGGGAGGGGAGGGTCGATGAGATGAGCGGGAAAGATTGGAATGTGTGTACATTATGCATATGAGCCGCTTCCCGGTTTTCTAACAATTCCTCACGCCAAAAAGTTTCAACTTGAGGCATGTAGCCGATGCCTACATTAGTCAGTTAATCTTTATCATGTGTCCCATAGAAAAATCAAAGCCCTTGTTTACTCTGGAGCCCTTCTCTCCCTGCTGATCAGCATATCAAAGCAGAGGAGATGACATGGAAGAGAGCTCCTCCGCCCCAGCAGACCAGAACAGGACCGGACAGGACAAGGGGTATAATTGCAGGCATGTGGCTCCACTCCACTGGCTAAAGGAGGCAATGAAGGGTAACTATAGGAGTAGGGGTAGGAGAGGTAAAAAGGGTTTGTCAGTGAATTCTTGAATGAGGGATGAGCAGGGAAGGCGATGGGGATGAAGAAATCAGTCGACCTAAATGTGCTGTTAAGTTTGTGTGTGCAAAAATGCACATCAGTAAACATAAAAACTCCAATTTCCTCTACCCACATAAATCAAACATGTATCAAGTTTACACATAGCTTAAACAAATTGTAATCGCAATCGTAGTGCATTTATTAAGGACATATTTGAAGCTGTGGCTATGACGTTGGAGAGTGGCTATGAGATTAACACCACTGGGTGAGATGGGGTTGTCGTAGGTGGTTATTGATGGGAAGTCCAGATCCAGTTGTTATTGTAACATCTGCCTGGGTGATTCCAGACAGATAGTTAGACAGACAGTCACCACAGAGCAGGCTGGCTGCTCAGCCGAGGCTGTGTAAACTATCCGCTCCGCTCTGAACCTGCATCACCCTGCCCACACTGCCTAACATCAGCCACCTGCTTCAGCTCAAAACACTGAAATTCCCAGTGTCTGCCTTTATCATATTGTTTATTTTCTTAGGCTCGCTTTCCCTCATTTCTCTTTTCTCTGACCTGTAATTCAAATGTCCACAGCAATTTCAGATGAAATCTTCAGAGTGCCTCCAGTTGTCTTTTTGTAAACAGGAGGCAAGAGTTGGCTGCGTCAGCATCAGCATCACACGGTTTCCTCCACTTACCCAAACTGTTTGTGTGTTGTGAAACCAAGCATCCAGGATCAGTTGTCTTTTCTCATTAAGTTAACTATTTAGGCTAATTGGCGACTTCTGCAGCCACAGTGAGCAGGGAAGGGTTCCTGGGTTGCTTTTAGTGTGGCCCGTCCAAAGTGGTTAATTAGAGGTGTTGGGAAAGCCTGGTACTCAGCCGTCTCAAGTACCCAGAGTGGGAGATCCCCAGTGATCCAGGTAATAGACCTGGAAGCAGCATGGCACCCACTAACGCCCTGTAATGCAATACCCACTTCTAAGGCTTCTGCTCTCCAGCTCCCAGTGGACAGCCCAGTAGCCGACAACGCCATAATACCTAATGAAGAAGCCTGACACATTAACTTTTAGAGCTGGGCTTTACCTTGCCAAAACTCTCCCTGGCTTTATGGCTAATTCAGTCATAAGTAATTGTGACCATGTGTAGGTACAAATAAAAATCCTGTGAATTTATAGTTTGTTATAAAAGCCCTGCTTCTCCTCGCCTTGCTCTTCTAGACTGTCCTTTTATGGTGCCACTTTTGCCTTTGTACTTTCACTGCGACTTGATATTTTTTGATTATATCTCACACGTGTTCTTCGGCAAACCAGAGGAGGTGGCTTTTTTTGTTTAACTTTGCTCCCTCATTGTTGTAACTTGGCTTAACGTGTCCCCGGCTATGTGTGTATGCCGCATTTCCCAGTTGTTTGCGTCACGACGATGGGTTATGACAACGTGTGTTGATTAGTCTGGTCATTTGGGTCAAACCAGATGATTCCCAGGCTGCTTAGACTCACTGGGTTGCTTCAGGCGCTCTGTCAAGCTCATCATCTATCATCTGCTTCCACAGCTGTGGAAGTGACTAAGTGATTTTTGTCTAGCCTCTCATAACAGAAATTAACTTTTTATTCATCCTCTTTTCCTCTGTTTGCATCTGCCACAGTTTGAATAATTGAATTGAAAGTAGATATGAAGAGTAATGACATAGCAAATGATATGAAGTCATTTTCCTGGGTTTGTAAAGTACCTCACAGTAATATTATTTGAAACCGGTCATATTGTAAAGAATAAATGTAATTTAGATTAAAATTAATTTAGGATATAGTCAGTGATCATCTTAAACCTTACTAACTAACAATTCTTTTATTCAGTTTTAATTTTTTTTTTTTTTTTTAGATAATCAAGCTGCTGGATGGGAAACGTTCACAAGCTGTTGGCATCCTCATATCAAGCCTGCATCTGGAGATGAAAGACATTCAGCAAGGTGACAAATATTTTCTTATTCCGGTCTGTTCAACTTTTCCAGATGCTACAAAATGATGCCATTTTGATACCTTTCAATGAAGCAACTCCTATTTAGGTTGTACAGTAATAAACTGAATTTACAGTCCCATTTAGCAATAAATTGAGCATGACTCTTGATGAAATGCAGGTGGAGTTATTTTTGGGAAAGAGATAGTGTGGAGAGCTCTACAGCAGACAATAATTTCCCACTAGTTGACAACTACTAATTTGTAGCCAGAGACACTTTTTTTCTTTTTTTTTTGATTCATTTGTGTGTCATCAGGACCTTGGATGATTTTGCCAGTTACCATAGTGGGAAAGAAAATGCCTCAATTTCTCAAAACGTGAGTGAGATAAAAGCAGCCTTTAGCCTTTTCTGTCAGGCTGCTCAAAAACCGTCAGGCACTGGTTAAAGTCAAATTGCCATCTTCTTCATATTAAGAGCTGCATAGATTGATTGCATCTTGGTAGTACTGTGGAAAATGCAGGCATTCATGTCTATGTATGTGAAAGAGGCTGTATGTCTATGTAAACACATAATATATGTGTTGGGGACAACGTAGATGAGCCAGGAATTGGTCCTTTCCTGGGACTGTGGCGGAGAGCGCCTGCCGCCTGCTAGTCTGAGCATGGGGCCAGCAGATCTGTTTATTGTAGCCACTGACGGTTTCCACAAGCCTAATGGGACTGACACCCCACTAATGATCTAAGCATGTACAAAACCACCTTCAGCAGTCAGCAGACACTGCCCTACCACATAAAACCACCTCAAATACAAGCCAAACAGCGCACAGCACCAGGAAGCCCATTTTGTTTGGGCATTTTTCCCCATCTCTCTTCAATCCTTTTCCTTCTGGTTGATAGTCAGTTTGTAAAGATGGTATGGTTAAAAAAAAACAAAACTGATCATACCCAGCGTGAATCTGCTTCCTTACGCCTCAATGGGAGGTGAATTTGAAATGGGTAATTTGAATTTGACGATGAATGACAGCACCTTAATAAGCACTTCTAAGGACTCTAGTCCTTTGCCTCGCCTGCTTGCCTTCTCTTTGTTGCCAAATTAAAAGGACATGGGACATGTAATGTAATTAGAGCTACATAGGAGGGGAGCAGAAAAGGCAGCACTTTGGTTAAGGGAGAGAGGGGTTAGCTGCACCCGCCGAATTGACTGGGGGGGACCTCAAGGGCCACCATGGTTCAAGGGCAAAGGGAGGCTGTTCCCCACACACCACCTCACCACACGCACACAAACACACACACATACACATGTTCACACAGCACATGCCCTTCCACACCAATGTCGATGAGTGAAAAGTGGAAGGAGAGGGTGTGAGGCGGTTGGCAGGCAGGCTTTGATCTGTCGGTGTGGAGAGATATCCGGCTCCCCTCGGATCAGAGTGCTCCTGTGCACACTGGAGCAGGCCCCCCTTTGGTGTGTGATTGACGGCTGCATGGCTGAGGGACTGAATAATCCACTCTAATAAGATGTAGGAAATGGACCTCCAGCATTCTCTGTGATCCAGACATTGGGACCACATTGACAGCTTCTCTGCAACAAGAACAGCTGGGAACCAGAATGCAAACTATTAGATTAGATAGTAGTAGAACGAAAAGAGAAGCTGTGTTGTTTCTTAAATTGTCACATTTGATTGTGCCTATACAACACATGATGCATGGCACTGATATCAAAATCTGTACTTTTTTGTTTTGTATGATTTATGTGTTTTTATTGAAAAAAATCCCAAATTATGATTCAATTCTAATTTAATCATTTAACATCAGAGGAGCATGAACAAAGCAAGAATGAAACAATAACAAATATTACTATAGAGCAATAACATATTCTTCATACAATTTAAAGGTTTGACTAATTTTAGCAAACAAAAGCTAGTTGCCATGTAGGTGACTGTAACTTGTAGCCACAGTGTTTAATCAGTTTCACTTTAATTTATATGTCATGAAACTAATGCCATGTTAGTGTCAGAAAAATAAATCTTGATTTTATCTTAGATTTTTCCACAGTGTGATTAGCACAGACTGAAGTCATTTCGTGAAATCTTTCTTTTGTCCCACTGTTGCTGCATATTATAGAGTTTAGAGCTGTCATTCAATTGTGACCTGTGGCTAGTTTTTAGTAAAAGTAACTTGAACTCAGTTAGCAATTTATTAGGTCCACCTAGTCGATTTATTAGGTCCAAAATCACTCTAATACAGCAGTTCTGCATTAGATGCTGGGTTGTACAGTTTTGTACAGGTTTTATTGAGAGCTGTGGGTTTCTTACTGACTCTTTCACAATCCCAGTTATGATCACTTTTTAAAAAGTAAGGAAATGTAATAGTAAGACTACTGTATGTAAAGACTATGCAGTGCAGTTGTCACTACACTGGATATCTTTGGTTTGAAGATCCTGAAATATTCCTGGGCTTGGTTAAGAGTGATGTTTGCTCATGATTTGAGTGACTGATTTAGGAACAGGTTGTTGGAAGCTTTGCTCACCTTACAACAGCCAGGCAACTGTCAGCTGATTCAGGAGCACTAGAGCCATCCCCCCCTCCATCGTATTCTCCTCCCCTCCGTCCTCACTGAGCTGTAAACCTGTGACACCTTTCAGACACAGAGCAGGAGTCACTTTCTCTTCTGTCTTCCATGGGCGCTTAAATTTTTATTGTTTGAGTCAAGCTAAACAAACACGCATGCTGTAAATGAAGGGGTCTAAATCATGAACTTTGCCACCATTTATCTACCCATATACCCGTCTCTCTTGTTACCCTCCCCTTCCTTTTTACATTTGGCAGTGATGGTCCTAAATGTGGTCCCAGTCTTTAAGTCATTTTAATCCTTGTGAGAATTTTAATCTTTGTGAGCACAGCCGGGCATTTGTTTACTTTCTCTTTCTCTTCTTCTTTTTAGGGATGGACAGAATTTTTGGCTATTCAGTGTCTCCCACATATCTATGCCCCCACAGTTTGGCCAAACTTCCAACTTCCCCACCTCCTGCTAATATACTAATTTAGTTTCATTCGACCAAATAGTAATCCACTTGTGTTTTGGTGCAGGCCTTGTTTAGTGTAGATGCAAGTGGACACAAGTAGCTCCCCTGTTAAATATTTTCTGGCTGCTACAGTTTGCCAAAATTATAATGTTCTATTAGTCAGTGTTTAACAAAATTACAGGGTATGCGTATCAGCATGAGTTTACAGCTCTGGATAGGAAAACAAGTTTGTTCTTCAAGCGCTGGCATCACTTGAAAGGCAGCCTGCTTTGGCCAGAGTTTCATCCACTTATATGACTGTTTATAATGAACATCTTTACTGTTCCAGCGGTTCTTACTGTCGACAACTCTGTGGTGGATTTGGAGACCATTGAGGCTTTATATGAAAATGTAAGTATGAAGAAGTTGGTTTGGCATTATATATTATTATATTAAGAAAGATGGAGCTTTAAGAGCTTCACTTGGTAGCTTGATTGCTACCAAGTAAAGTCTGTGGAATTAAAAAAGTGCAACAGTGATTTATATTTAGCATCCTGGCTCCAACATTTGTAATTCCTGCTTAGATGTCTCCTGCGTTGGTATTTTTTCTGATCATGTTTATCTATGTCACTATACATTGGGTGTTGTGATTCTTGACAGAGGGCAACCAGCGATGAGATGGACAAGATTATGAGACACTATGAGACGTCCAAAGAAGAAGAAGTCAAAGTATTGGACAAACCTGAACAGTAAGGTCACCTGTCATCAAATGTTCAATCATGTTGGGTGACATTGTATTTATTTGATAAATTGAGTGCTTAGTGCTGACAGCATTTATATGCATTAATAGTACAACTGTACAAATTAGCTAAATTAAATGGATTTATCTAGTTTTAGAACATGGATTAATTAGTTACTTTAATAAGACCTTTATGTTTTTAATTAATTAACTAATTAAACCTTACATCTTAATGTAATCTTCTACAACTGTGCATGAGCAAGCATAGGCTTTAATAAACATAACTTCAGTAATTCCCGTCAGGGTTAAGTAGTCCGGGCTGGTTAACAAGGCTTGGGCCCAGTGGTGCTGTTCAGCCTGGCCTTCCTATTTCCATGTTTGACCAGAGCTGTCACTAAGACTGCCTGAGTCATCTCTACTCAGTGTCTACCTCCATCAACAGAGCCTAATCACACAGGATGTTACCGCTCCGCTCCCCTCCAACACGGCACTGTTTACACAAGTCGTCTTGCATCAGGCCAGAGCCACCTTTGATCAATCTCTATATGCTGCTCGCTGCTTTCCCTCCACTCAACCCCATAGACCTCTCAAACCCAGCCGAGCAGCACCGCTCATGACTATCAGCTGCCTCTGCCTGCCTCTGAGCACCAACATTGAATCAGTCAGCTTGCGTGGGGAAGCTCGTCCTGCCAAGGCCCTGAAATAGTTCTTCCTGTTAGACATTTTGTTTAATTCTGTCATAACACATCACACCCCATCCTCCTCCCCCTGCTCTTCCTCCCCTTTTGTTTTCCAGGTTTCTCTATGAGCTCTCCCAGATTCCCGATTTTGCCGGCAGGGCCCACTGCATCATCTTCCAGTCAGTGTTCCTTGATACAATCTCCTCCATCCATCGTAAGGTGAAGATTATGTCCACTGTCTCTAAAGTAAGAACAAACAGCAATCACTGCTTTTGAAAAGTTTAATTAAGTCACATGCTACTTTTCTCACCTAAAGACTGTGTATGTTTGTGTGTGTCTGTGTGTGTGTGTGTGTGTGTGTGTGTGTATGTGCGCGCCTGCCTGTGTGTATCATATGTGTCAGGAGTTGCTCCAGTGCAACAGTTTGCGGGATGTACTGGGGCTTGTTCTGGCCTTTGGGAATTATATGAATGGAGGGAACAGGACGAGAGGTCAGGCTGATGGCTTTGGACTGGAGATTCTCCCCAAACTGAAGGACGTCAAGAGCAGGGTATGGGATCTTATAAAACTGTGGTCTATCATATATAACAGTGGTATGTGGGTGTACAATAGCAGGGTTTAATTTTATTATCTTATTTCTTCCTCAGGACAACCGTATGAATCTGGTGGATTATGTAGTTATATACTACCTGCGTAATTTTGACAAGGTAAGGAAATGTCAAACAAATCAAGAATATAGTGCACTCTTAAAACCACTACTTCTCAACACATTCACACACTTTTATGTTTTTCTCCATTGCTTCAGCATGCTGGTACAGAGAAGAGTGTATTCCCCCTGTTGGAGCCTCAGGATTTGTTCCAGGCTGCTCAGGTTAAGTTTGAAGACATCACCAAGGATATGAGGAAGCTGAAGAGAGATCTAACTGGTAGGACATGCCCTGTGGTATGAGTACATTCATTTTCATTTGGGAAATCAAGCCTTAAGCAAAGAAAAAGAACAGTTAAGGTCATTTCAGCTTCATTGTAAATCAGCCAGTGGAAATGTATACAGTACCGTTTTTCTCCAGAGCAGTTTAAATGTAAATGTATATCCTGTGTACTCTCACTACTGTGGGCAGACCAGGTTGTGGGTGTATTCAGGACCTTATTTGTCCCGAGGCACCTTTTTCTAGTTTCCAGACATGCATCTAAACAACCATGTTATTGTCTCAGAAGGATGAAGCATCTTTCTTTTCTTACACAAATATGAAACTTCCAGCTCAACAAAGAAACTGGCTGATAAACACACTTAAGGTGCTCTGTGCTGAAAGTGTCGTGGGTGCTGAGCCATTTGGTTACTCAACAATCCAGCCAGTCACTCTTGGTGAGGGCCATGCGGAGGTTAAAGGCGATGCCCCCCAGTGCCCCTGATGTCTGTGGTTATTTAAATCAACCAATAATACGGCATATGAAAGCAATTAGATATGCTCCACAGCTCTCCCCTACGTTTTTTAGATTGCTGTTAAAGCCCTCTCCTCTCTGACCTGGGGGAAAAATACAAAGAGTCTACTAAAGTACCCAGACCCACCTCAAGCTGTCACTCGTTTATTAGGAAAAATAGAAGACCCCAAAACAATAAATGCAACACAAGGGCCCTTGTATTTGATCTTTGCTGCAGAACAGTCTGGCATAGTAGTCCTCAGGGGTATTGGCATCATAGAGTGAATGTTGGATTCTGGATGTTTGGTGAGGTCCACCTATGACTCTCGTCATTTTTATCCTCTCCAGCCGCCAGGAATAAATATTTATGCTTGGCTATTATAAACCAGCCTAAAGAGAGCAACTGGTCTTAATTATAAAGCTAACACAGATCACCTCCATCCACAATGTGTCTGATGCAGAGAACTTACCACTGAATCACACTTTGATTTGGCTGAACCAAGCAAGGGCATCCACCCCTCACCTGATCCTGAGGTGGTGACTGCAGTTTTTGCCTGTGTCTTGCCCTCCAGCCTTGGGCCAAAGGTCAGGAGACTGGGTGCTCCCAGTCAGAAATTCATCTCTCCTCACTTAGCATCCTGCTCCTGATGGGAATTCTCATGGGATGTGTGTTTATTGGTGCTCCTCACATACAAATCTTGATGTACAAATCTGTTTAAATGCTCGGGGGGGGGGGGGGGGTTCAAACAAAATGACTTTCTGCACTTTTCCTGCTTGTGTGTTTGTGTGTAGCGTCTCATCAGCAGTGATGCTCAGGAGTGGGTCCCCAGCCACTTTGCTGCCCTCTCCTTCACTAGCTTGTGCAGAAACATGATCCTCTTTTGATGGGGCTTCCTGTTTAGGGAGAGGGTGATGACCTCTTTCTGAGCTCTCTGAGAAGGATGAGTGGGAGGCCACAGGGACCTAAACCTACTGTAGGATTCTCAAAATCCCCTAAAGACAGATATATCCCGCTCTGTTGATGTGTCACTCAGATCATGTACAATGGTGCAGTTATCTCAGGCACCTGGCATCCAAGCTGAACACTGTACTCATTTCTAAAATCCTGCACAACTTTGGCTGTATCATTGGGAGTTGCCGATTATACTTGAAGTTGCAGTTACAGAAAGTACTTTAAGACCCGTTAGTACTGACATAAAGATCCCTTTAACTGCCACATAATTCGGCCTGACAGAGAGGCAGGGACACTGCAGAATGAAATAGGATCAAATAAAAAGAAACAGTCAGAGCTCATTTGCTGCTCAGGGGAGTTTAGTGTTTCACAGAAGATGTGGCCCAGGTTAGGCATTCATCACTGTCGCAAATCAGACAGTGTCCTGATTTTAAATGGCCTTTAATGTCAGGTTCAGGCAGGGCCTTTACCTTGAGGTCTGTTTTACGATGGAGGTTTAGCTTGAAGGGCCATGTGTGAAGTCAGCAGGCTAAAGGACTGTCACTGCCCATCTGACTGAACAAGGAAAAACAATGTTACATTTGAGGATATTTGTTTACCAGTTGGTTCCAAATGGTGGTGCATGAAAGGTTTCATTTTAAGCGTGATCTGTCAATGTTTTTCTATTTTGATGTTCACTGTATTCAAATCAAACAAGTCAATGATCCATCTTATACTCTAAATTCTTCCCGATGTCTTAACCTGTCTGCTTTGTATTCTCCTGCAAAAATGAAGAAGTCTGGACTCCAACTGGATATGGTCTGATATATGAGGAGTGGAAAGTGTAGAGTGGGTATTACCATTCACTGCTGAGACTACTGGCCGGCCTCACAGAGGAGAGTTAGTAGACTTTTATCCCAGCAGAAAGGAGGGCTGCACGCCTGACAGTCTGCTGGGTCTGAGATAATTGGAGATCATGAGAGAATTCACTTTCCAGGTATAAATTACCCAAATATGCTTCAGCAGGAGCACTGAATTTATATAACCTCTGAAAAACTGAAAATGGGGAAGCTCAAGACTGAAAATATTTTGTAAAATAGTCATTTAGAACCGGCATGAGGTCTGCCTATGATTCTAGCCACAGAATTTTCTTGCCAGCTGATTGCACTTCGGCAGGCAGCTGATCCTTTTAACAAAATGGTTGGGAATAAAAGGATCACCTGTGTATTGTTGGTTTCTCAGTTTCACCCTTGCCGTAGTTGCTGTCAGTTGCTTTGTTGGCTCCCTCGGTTTTTATCCCTCATCATGTGCTTGGCTTCATGGCAACATTTATGAGAAAGAAACATTCATCAAACAGCTCATTCTGTAATTCTGTGGTGTTCCACATGCTCCCCATCCACTGTTTAAGAATTTTTCTCCAGTCCACATGCACAGTTGTGTATTGTTTTGGTGGGCTGTGATTTCCTGGTAGTTGTATTGGGGTCTTTTGGTCACTGCAGTAAAATCATATTGACATCAAAGCTTCCCATTTTGCAAACCACACTAAGTTAATCCTGGTTCAGAAGTCTGATTCTGTTGTTTATTTTTCTTCTCGTTTACGGCACCACATCATCCCCTTGTATTACAAAAGTCAGTCAACTCTCCTGTCCACATGTAACAGCTTTTGTTTGTTTTCTCCCAGATTTATACTGAGCACCTGATGCTATCAGCTCTGACACTGACAATTTATCCCCACAGTGTGGCCTACTGGCTCATTATGATTGTTTTTGCTTACTGTTGCTCACATCAAGGCCTATTCAGTTAATTTTGATTACCACACTAGTTTAAAAAGTGATATACAGCCATACACACTTGTGATCATTTGTGAATAATTTCAGGCCTTATTCACCCCATTTTTGAAAGTGTTGAGTCCACTGACTGTAATCTGTTCTGTTTTAACCTTGTAGTAATAGTGGAATAGTGTCACCCATAAGTATCCTGGCTGTCTGTGGAGGAAATTAGTCCCCTGTGGTGGGATGACTGGACAGAGTCTCTGTGCCACTAGCAATTCAAAGTCAAAACGCCATCAGAGCCAATCTTGATGTAAAATTAACCATCAGCTTTGTTTTTCCCACCATATATCTGCCTCACTGGTCACAAATAGCACGTTGATGAATCTATATATTAATACTGAAATTAGTGGCCAGGATTATCTCCTTGGATACATATAGAGCTCTTTTTACAAATATGGGTGAGGAAGTTTAGAAAAATACTATTTTCATCCTTTTGCCTTAGATTTTTGAAATAATTTTATTACATATATTATTTTGATATTATTGCCCTAACCTGAAAAATCTGGCATATGACTGTACATATGTAATATGTTGAATGGATAGAAAATATGTATTTTAGACGTGTGTCATTTTTTAAAAATTCTTCATATCCATATAAGGAGGGTAAAAACAATTTTGTATTGTATAACCATCTTGTAAGATAAAAATACCATGATTTCCACACTGATGGATATATTATCATTAGACTGATTGTAAAATTAATAGTTTAACAATATCTGCATTTCAATTATGAGGAGTAAATTAATGCAATGTTCTTGTTAAATCTTGAGTTTACTGTTTTAAGCAGTCAAGGCCTTTGAAAATATGCATAGACTTATGCTAATGTTGACTTTTGACATTTTCACATAAAACGCTTCAAAGCCTTAAACATGATTAATAGTCACACATAAAATAGTAAAATAGTTGCATTCTTGGAAACATGCAAAAGAAAATGTAAAATAAAAAGATTTTTTAAAGAAAAGAAAACTCTTAAAAAAAATTTCCAGAGATAACACAGAAGTAACATACTATAATGACCTTCTCTTTTGCTCTGATCTTTTTCTTTTTCTTCCCATTTGTGCAAAGAGTACGATGGTTTCTGTAAACCATTTCAACATTCACTGCCCCATTAACACATTTATTCATTTGTGGCAAAAAAAGTCAACAGAATTTCTCAAACCAAGGTGCGGAAGTTCTAAGGTCTTACAACTACCCTGATACAGGAGAATCGAACTTTTGAAAGCATCCCTCCAAAAAATGTATCAGCTCAAGACAATGGCCCAAACCGGAGCTTTTAGTTTTTATTCTTTACAGCTGCTGTGTTTTTGTGGGCTTCCTCCTTGCGGCCTTTGCTGTCTGGACCACATTTGGAAGAGAGCCGCCTCTAAATTGTAGACTTGCTGTTTTAAACACTCTTTTAATGGGTCCTTTTGAGTTTGGGGGATTTCTGGTAAGGAAACGTGGTTTCTCCAAACAGGATATTTTGGTTGTCATGTTTGTATGGTCGCTGATTTCTGTTTTTTATTTTGATAACTGCTGGTTCTCACTATCCCTCAATTTAAAAAGTGCTCTGGAATCCAGACCGAGTGGCTGTATGTAGTTACTCCTCCCTTTTAATGCTCAGGCCTCATGTTTCTTGATTTATTAAGACATCCAATAAATAAAATATGCCATAGAGTAATTTTACCAAGCTGCAGGTGCAGCAGCTCCACATGCAAACATGTGCAAATACACATCTAAAAGCAGCAACCTCATGAAGTAAGACAACGGCCAGACCCGTTAATGCTCTTGTTGTGTTGCAGAACAATTTAGCTATGCAGTCATAAGCAAGTTAAGGTATTTATTGCAGCCATTAATGGCTTACAGGTTGGAGGAATGTGGCACAGTTCCTTTACCAGGCGTCTGTGTGTATAGTAACGCACCCTTACAGTTGCAGAGGAAATGGAGAAGGTTCAGCTGGAACACTCGGTCACGGCTGTTTCCTCTGAGCGCGTGTGAGTTGGGTCATTTGGCACCACAAAGAAAAACCAGTCCACAAACAGCAGACACATCTGCTTCGTTTACACATAAAGACGTCCACTGAAGTGAGCATTTGGAGATTTTGTGAGTGAGGGGAATGATGTAAAGTATTTTTGATAAATAAGCCATAGAAAGCCAAGGGTGAAAACATTCATGTTTAAAATTTCAATTGAAAGCACAAACTGTTTATACTTTAACTGAAATTTCCTTTTTTAGCTGTTATATTAAAAGCAGCTTTATTTCCTCCCATTCCCATATTTGATTCATTTAAGTAGAAGAGTGAGTCCCACATTGTGTCCAAATACACTTTAAAAACAAAGAAGACAATTACAAAAAGAGAAGATAGCAATGCAGAATATATGAACTGGGATCTGTGTTTTGGTTAAGATAAGGTTTTGTATTCATGCTTTCTTACTGTAATGATTTTTTTCACTTTAATGACATGCCAAGCTGGTTTCAAGTGATCATTTCTGTCTCTCCACCATAATTTGATGAAACTTTATTTTGCTGTTTAACTACATTGTGATACTGATATTAATTGCTTTTCGGTTTTCAATTAAATCTTTGAATCCTTTACATTTTGCACTTTATCATCCCACATTCCCTGTTTCTGCCTGTTGGGTCATTTATCATGTCTGTTCTTTCTTTCAGCCTGTGAGAAGGATGTGCAGAAGGTGTGTGCTAACTCATCAGAGGAAAACCTCCAGCCCTTCCAGGAAAAGATGGAGGGATTTATTTCTGCAGGTGTGTGAAGCTAAGATTCTTGTTTTTATCTTTGGGAAAACAGAGAAACATTATCCCACAAGAGGTATGTTGTTCAAAAATATTTGTCAATTTAGTTTTTCGCATTTAGTAGATTTATGTTTATAATTCCACAATGTATGATGAACGGGAAGATCTAAGGTCCTGCATGGTATTTATGTCCTTTTTTAATAACTGTGTAAGTATTAAGTATAATTAAAAATTGTACATTTATTTTTTTAGAGCACTTAATGCAATTAAACAAGTTCAATGCAGAGAAACACACTGAAGTCTTCACTGCCAGATGGCAGTTTTGCCCTCTGTACTTATAAGCTGACTTGATTCATGTAACGTTGTTAAGAAAATTCTTAGTGACTTCAAAGATGAAAAATTCAAATGAACAGCAGAAGAGATACGAATGAAACTAAACTTAAAGCACTATTTTGCGACCTTTTAAAAAGAGGAAGGTATAATCATGTTTGTTTGGGGTTTTTTTTTCTTGCCATTTCACCCAGTCGTGTGGGTGAAACAGGACCTGTCTTTTAGTGTATGTATATGTGTATGTGTAGCCTTGTGTTCTTGCTGCGAGAGGGCGTCTCAGTGCGCTGTAAGACAGCATGAGGACAGGAGTCTACAGGCCTGTAGAAGGGATCACATTGCCCTTAACATGGTTCTCATGTACTCGCGGCTGCCATAAAGCTGGCAGGACATCTCTGGCTGCGGCCTTGTAAAGACTGGCCAGTCTCAGTGGATCAGGCAGGGGGACCACCAGGACAGGAACAGAGCTTCCTAAACACACCGTGATCATTTAAATCTTTGTCCCCTCTCTGACCCGAACACAAGTAATCTGTTTTGTTCCTTACCATACTGCATCATAGTTGCATTGGCTGTCATTTAACTTTTAACATACTGTTAAAGTAGCCTCAGTTTGTGCATTCATCCCGGAAAGAAATAAGTTACACACTGCACTTGGTGAGAATTCTGAGGGGTGAACAGAGAAAGAACAAATCCTTTTCAATCTGCATTCCCTTTTTAAAACCACTTTAATGGTAGTTTCATTATTGAAAGTGACTGTACATATTTCCTTGAGTTATAGGACACGCATCATTAAAGTGATGGTTTGTGCTGCTTATTAGACACCCATCTGCTTATTTCAGCAAAGTTTTAGTATACACAAACCTTCTTTTGTATTTGAGTGAATGCCATTAAGACATCTAAGTTTATCTCAGAGGGCTACCTCTCTTTCTCCTGCTGTCACATCACTAGATCTGGTTGTAAAGGCAGTAGAAGCAAACCTGCATTTTCCACTTCCATTTTTTGCTCTGATCACTTTGCATAGATGCAACTAAGCAAAAGCAAAAGCAAAAATCTTCACCTCATTTGTGCAATAGAAAAAATGAAGGATTGAGCAGACATGCCATCAGATCTCAGGTAGCTAAAAATCTAATAAGTTTGTCTCAATATTTAGTGTTATACCAAAGCCACGACACATTGTACCCAAGCATCAGCTCAAAGTGAATGACAGAGTTTTTTGATCCATTCTGTACTGTCCATGTGCCATGCACGCATCTTCACAATCTGATCCACAAGCGTGACCACTCTTTTAAATCCTAGCATCACCAGTGCATATGTTAGATTTAAACTGTTGTGTCAGTGCTCTTGATGAATACTTCGGAATGTGTATTTTTCAGTGTAACAGGTTGCATGATGATCTAAGTTTCTCTCAGTCATTTGCTTTTTGACTACTTTTCCTTTAGTGCTGGTCAAAATACATGCAGATTTCTTGGTTCCAATTTTGAAATTTGGGTATAAAACAAAACACATGCATTGTCCATAATTTTCCACTTTACTAAATATTCAGATATTAAACAGAGAATATTGTGCTGAAGCCTGTGAGTGGTTTGAATTAATTATCCAAATTGAAAAAAAAAACAAAACTATACACTAATAATACAGGTATCTGAGTCAGCTATAGAAAAAAATATTTTTTACTCTTTGAATGTTTTAATTGCCAAAATGCCATTGATTCTCTCTTTGCTCGGCCTTCAAATGAATTTAAAATCTTTGTAGGTCTTCTGTTGGATTGTTGTTGTTACAAAAGAAAGTTTAAAGTATTTTGGCTCTGAAGGCTTTTTCTACTATTTCCTGATATTTTATTTAAAGAAATGATAATAATTGGAATGGTAATTGTCACTGAAAATAGCCCCTAGTTGCAGTCTAATGTATGACTGGTCAAAAGAAGAGAACAAGTTTCAAATGACTACTATTTTCCAGTTATGGCAGACATTTCCAATACCGCTTAAGGTTAAATGTGTAATTTGAGTAAACCTTCCATTTGTGCCTTTTTCTGGAGTGATGTTTTACACTGCGGCTGTCTTCAGCCCTCATCACGCAGCCAGCGGCTGATATTAAATGTTGAGTTATTTTCCCACAATATGTGCAGCTGAGAACACAATTGTGTAATCCTGCATTCTTTCTGGGAAATGAGGTTATGGTCATATGACTGTGTCCATGTTTGTGGTCTTGAAGTGGAAATTTGTCGTGATATTGCTCTAGTTGGTTTTTATCTACCTTGACTGCTGTAGATCTCAGTGCTAAATATTTCCTTTGAAATTTGCCTCCAGTGTCACAGAATATCTTTCAGTTATGGTTGCAGCTGACTACAAAATGGCATTGTTTTTGCAGAGGCACATCTTGAACATAACCTGCCAGTGGAATACTTGTAAACCTTTCTTTCATAAACAGAATTCCTCGCACTGCGGCCCGTGCCTTGGGAGGAGCGTTGTGTAATCATTGTTCATGATGATTCCATGACTTCAAAAGGGCAAAAACAAAGCAACAGTGCTCACATCAAAGAGCGCTGAGGCTCTTAAAGTTTGAGTCATCAGTGAATGAGTGAATGTCTCACCCAGGTAAAGGCTCAGCAGGGCTGAAAATGTATACATGTGTTTGACACATGATTTTAGATATCGAAATTAACTGTTAGGAAACAGTGTGGAGGACTGCAGCATCCGAAGTCTCAGAAAAAAACAACGCTGCGTGGTGTAGCTTTGTCCTCATGTACTAGGACCAAAGTGTAATAGAATGAACAGATAGACAGTTTGATCTCTGAGCTGTGTTTCTGACCTCTAACCCAGGCTGCAGAGAGGCTCACAGCAGGGCCTGCAGGTGAACCCAAGCGCCCTGCATTCTGTCTCTTAAACTTGCCTGTGTGATCTCTTCCAGATCTAACAGGAGAAATCTCACAAACCCTTCTCCCATAAGGCCTTGTCTCCTCAATGTTTTTGCAAATTCTCCAGTCTTTGCATTTGAATCCGTGTTGTACTAAGTCCGCATAGCTTATCTGATCTCCCTTATTGAAATATGGTTTTGTATTTCTACTACAACTGATTTCTCTCATTCAGAAGTATGAGGTTTCATGAAAGACAAAAAACAAACAAACAAACAAAGAAAAAAACACCCTCAGCCTTCAGTAGTTCCAACATCTAATCAACCACTTTTTTTTCCTTCTCTTCTTAATAGGAGCTCTTTGAAACCTCTGGGGATATTCCGAAAGGCATATTTTTAGTGTTAAATACACATCATGGCTAATTGAAAACAAATTCCTACTTTTAATCTCAGCTTGTGTAATACTTATTCCATTAGCTCTCTGAGGAAATGAATCATCACATCCTTTGTCTTGTCAGTGAGTCACAACCTAATAACCTATATTCCCCTTGTTCAGATGACTGAATTACGTACATGTGAAATTTACAAATGGCAACTGTCCAAGGAACCTGTTGTTGATTTGTCTGTATCCTAAATAGAAGAGGGTGCAGGGAGATTGAAAGGGATGCTTCATGGAAATCCTCAGCATCCCTCTTAGATCGCTTCACATCTCTTATCTGACTGCTAGGTAAAGCAGCAGTTTGGAAAAGTGTGGCAGAGTTTTAAAGCCCTAATTTATTGTCCCTCTCAGCATGCATGTCTCATAACTTTCTAGTTAGCGACTACTGGTTTCATGTTTACACAGGGAGCGGAGGAAGAGAAACTTCACACATCCTCACACTCTGAGGCACTCTTTTTCCTTCTCTCTCTCTCCTTCAGTCTCGGCTCCAGTGCCACCTCTGCACAGTCAAACCAGAGGGGTACCTCAGGCGCCAGCCTGACCCCCACTGAGACTAACACCATTGGTCACGGCCCCTCTCCTCTTCCCCCCGTGTCCCTCTATCCCAGACATGGCCACCACCCCCTTCATTAGGTTTACCTCATACATGTAAAAAACACCCCTTTGTCCATATACATGTAAAAAAAAAAAAAGAAGTAAAAGTAAAAAGGGTAGTTGGTCAGATGCTTATGCTCACCTTCTCCCAGAAGACCCCCAAACCTGCCTTTGAACAATTTTTTGGAGACTTCCCCCTCTTAAATCTTCAAGTAGGAAAGGTCCCCCATCATTGTAAAAAGGATGAATCTGGAAAAATGCAATAAATCTGAGATCACAGGCACTCTCTGGCCCTAGATAAATTCTTGCACCTCGGCCTGGCCCGCCGCACACATCTGCCTTGCATTTAGACACTTTTACATGGCAGGAGTCCACAGGAGCCTCCAGTTCCCAAGCCCCTCTGCTAAACCCTGTACCCCTGCTTTAGCTCTGGTTAGAACATGCACATGTATGTCCAGACACACACAAACACACACACCTCTGCAAACAGACCACCATTCTCCGCCCCAAGCCCCAACGTCACAGGCTCACACTCTCATGTGTCAACGAACAGAAGCATGTCAAACTTTACAATGTGCTTAACTGTCACTCGGATAATACGCGAACTGTGTCATTGACATCTCAACCCAGAGCCCCTTCTTTTCCTTCTTCTATCCTCATTTAAAAACTCAGCAAGAGTGACTGATGAACACAGCGCCCCCCTCTGAAACATTTCATTATCTGTGTCACCAAAAGCTCCACAACATGTCTCATAAGGTGTCTTAATATGACATTTTGTCTTTTTACAGCTCAAAAAGAGCACGCCACTGAAGAGGACCGGCTCAGCTCTGCGCAAAAAAGGTAGGAGAGCAATTTTTACAATGCAAAGACAGATTTAAAATTCCAAATTAAATATTATGTTTGGACAAAAATTATTTGAGAATTTCATCCTCTTTTCGTCTTCAACAAGGGAATTTGGCCAAGTGTACTGACTTGCAAATGTCACGTAGCAGTGTTGCATTATTTGGCATACATCACGCAGATAACACGGCTGGTATCTGACAGCACTAATGTTCGCCATTTGTATAGTTGTGTACAGTTATCAGTAGCAGCTGTTAAAAGTTCTGGTAAGATTTAGGAGCTTCTCGGTATCATGGTTTTACTGCTTTGGGAAGAAAGACCAACTTAGACTGAGAAAGTATGGGATGAAGTGATTCATATTGAAGGATTTAGCACAATTTTTTGTATGCACAAGGGTGTCTTTTGAGTATTAACTGCATCTATGCTAATATCTGGGTCTTCTGTAATTTGTCTAAAGACAAATATATGAGATTAACATCCTTAACAGAAACAGCAGTGGTATGCTGCACATTACATATGTGCAGCATACTGTATTTTAAGCCCAAACACCCTGTGCTTCCTCCCCTGCAGTTCCTATCATTCTTATCTGCCATGTTTTGTGCAGAAGACTCCCAAGAGTTTTCTGAGAGGCATCTGATTTATAGACATGAGACACACTGGCAGCCGCTGAGCTCGCTGTCCGGGGGAAATCATATCTGGAACATTTCATATTGGAAAAAGATGGCGGAGCAGACAAACAAAGCAAATAGATTATTTTTGCCTTGTTTGGATAGAGAGCAGGATTGTTTGCTTTATATCGTAACTGTGCCACTTCCAAAATAAATCACAAAAGCACGTAAAGGAGAAAGTGAAAGACGCCGGCCACGAGAAAATGGAAACTATAAACAATTAAGAAGTTGATTACTTTGGACAACACTGTAACTCAGCAAATGGTTCCAAATTGTTCTGTGTCATGTTTCTGTTTTTTAGCCAAGAGGGTCACTGAAGGGCGGCGACACCTCTCACCCTCTGTCCTGGTCTGTTACCCCCCACCATTACCTATCTCTGTCCACTGGACTGGACTGGCGTGTGTGTGTGTGTGTGACACCACTGTAATGAAGGCGTTGAATTTGGAGGGAAATATTGATCAAAAGGGCCCCACAGTTGACAGCACCTTTGCCTTTAATGAAGTTTTCCTTTAATTTCATCTAAAGACACGGGCTGGCTGAACGGCGCGAGGTAGAGCAGGAGGAAAGGAGAGTGGGGGGCTTTTCTCAGGTTCCCACCAAGCCACCTCGTAAAAGTGACACACTGTTGATGAATATGGGCGTCAGCGGGCTAACAGGGCCCTGGGTGGGCTCTCATGTCTGCACTGGATGAGGGATCCTCACACAAACACAACAGCAGCAGTGGCAACAGCATTATGGCTGTTTGTTAATAAAGAAAATAGACACCATATCATTTCATGCTACCTAGTATCTCTGTCAGTCAGGTTAGACCCATGTAAGTTAAATTTAACCAGGAGTTTGTTGGGCAGCATGAACAAAAATCAGCATCAGGATATGCTCAAGAATTACTCAGACTAAATAGTTTCTGTAGCCCAGAAACTATCCACCAGGGCCGCAACAATTCTCAAATCAAAATTAAATCAGATTTATTTATATAGTGCCAAATCATAACAAAGTTACATCAAGGCATTTTACATATAGAGCAGGTCTAGACCAAACTCTTTATATAACTCTTTATAATTCTCTTGATAAAATTATTTTCTCGGTTAATCATTTAGTCTGTAAAACATGAGAAAATAATGAAAGCTGGTTTGACAAACAGTGATTGTTTTGTCGAACCAACAAAGTTGTAAAATAATAAAATAAGAATTTAACCTGGAAAAATGACTTAATAATCATTATCGGAATAGTTACCATTTCAATTTTTGTCAACCAACCAATTGTTTCAACCCTGCCATCAAATATCACATAACATACTCAGTACAGATAAATATCAAATGTATAGAAGAAATGTAATCAATATCATTTATTTCACACATGGAAAAGAACAACTTTTTTTTTTTTAAGCAAATTTTTCATCCTGATCAGCAAAACAGCTCTATCAAGTTCTTTTCTAGCTTTTCACTTTTCGTGACACAATATCTGGGCCCCTGGGCATGACCACTGCCGAAACCTATTCCTCAACATGCAGTCCTAATTTGTCTGCTTCATGTTCGGGTTCCACTGAGGTTTTCTGGTTCTGTCCTCAGTTCCGTCTCATTAAGTTCTCTTCTCCCACATCATGCTCAATTTCATTTGGCCCAGCTGCTTCCTCTACAGTCATTGGGCAGTTGCGATTTCGTAGATACTAGCTGGTACGTTGTTCCTCTCTGGCACAAAGCGGCTTAGTGCCTTTGCTAACTTGGTGGACAACACGCAGTTTACTTCTGTAATCTTTTTACTGGGGAAACAAAGGAATGCAGAGTTGCTTGTCCAAATATTTCCCTGATTCTCACGGCTGCTCATGGTTTTGTAATGGGTCTTTTTTTATAGCTGTCAGTGAGGAATGCTGGCTGTGGGTGCCGCAGTAAACCCTCTCACGGCAATGGCATCATAGCATGGAATACAAAGTCGGGTTTGTGTGCATGCGAGTGTGCCCGAGTGTAATTGTGCCACACTCGCAAACGAACTTAGTTGTGCTTGATTTTGTTTATGTTTTGTAGGTAAATTCTCATGTGTGACTGTGTTTGCATCTGTTTTGAGTGAAGCTTTGTGTATCTGCTTCTTGCACATGCTCAGGAGGCTAAAAGGAAAAGCTTGATTTGTGCATGCTTTGACATGATGACCCAGGGTCAGGAGAGGAGCTGATGGAGAAGAGACCCTGTTCATCATGCCAGACAAGGCCGACTGCAACAAAGCTACCTGGGACAGCTCGTCTGTTTGGTCAATCCAGGCCTCTGATTTCTTCTGTAGTGTACAGGATGATCTACAGTGCTCTCTCTTTTTTTTTAGCATCTCAACGAAATGTACCATCTTTGAGAAATGGGAAGCAGAATCCGGTTTCCCCCCTCAGCCTTCGGCCGGCCGTCTGGGCAGCATATTGCACCATTTCACACAACATGAGCATGTCTTAGATTAGCGTCGCAAAAAGCCACCTAGCATCTGGAGGTCAGAGCCTATCTGGGTGTCAATGGGACAGGGAGCATCCCCTGAATCATAGCCCCCTTTTATCAACCCTTTGACAGGCATGGCTAGAAAATGTCTTTCATGTTTAGGTTATGGAGGGAATCTGAAGCAGCAGGCTGCTTCTCATTCTTTGTGTGTGCTGCTGAGAGCCCCACAAAGAGTTCAGATTTGGTTACAATCGAATTAGGCCACAAAAGTTGTACAACCCGGCCCTTGGACTAAAGAACAACAAAACTCTGTTTATTCACACAAATCTGTTTCTTTGTCTGTGTTTGCTGTGCGACCTGCTGTCTGAGTGAGATCACATGTGCATATATCATATACATAACATCGATTGTTGGCCAGTAAATGTGTTCCTGGAGCTGTAGGTGTGAGTTCCCAGTGATGTGTGAGTGCATGTGTGTGTTACTGTATTTGGAGGAGTAACAGCCTGGTCTTGGCTTGTCTCCGTCTTCTCTGGCAGTCTTCCCCCTGCAGGCTGTGGAGGTCAATTTGATAATGGAGCTGCTGCTACTGGCGCTCCCTTGTCACCCAGCAGGGTGGACACTTTCCTTCCAGCTCTCCTTCTGGCCTCTCATTCTCACTCTCCAGCCATCCGTCGTTTTATATGAGTGCTGTGTTTGTGTTTGCAGTAGTTCACTAAAGCATACTGTAACTTATCCCTGCTATTGTCCATGAGTGAATACAATAAGACAACACTTTTTCTGCACCTGTTCTGTTTTCCCCCACAGTTTCCAGGACATGGTGAGCTACTTTGGTATCAAGCCAAAAGCCGGTGAGAAAGAAGTGGCCCCGAGTTTGGTCTTTATGCTCTGGTATGAGTTTTGTAACGATTTCAAGAACACATGGATACGACACAGCAAGAACATCTCCAAGGAAAGGTGAGATGGATTCTGCTGAGATTGTTCCATTTCTTTCTTACTCTGCACAGTGAGCGCTATCATGACTGAAACCTGACACGCTATAACTTGGTTTAGTTGATCAAGTGACATCCATCATTCCTTGATAACAGCAAGCGTGGCTGAATACTGTGTAAGTAACTAAAGAGCAGTGGAATCTCAATAATAAATCCACCTTTATTTTACATGTGAAATGCAGGGGTTGAATAAAATGGTATTTATCATTTCTTATTAGCAGTAATTTCATCCAGCTCTTACACATCATCAGGACAACGACCAGAAAATAGTGAGGCTGATAACAGATTGAATAAAAGAACAAGACTGCTCTATATGCATGAATTTTTCCATGTGAAGGGAAGTAGAATCCATGACCAGACTGTAACTCAGCATACAGGGAAGTAGGTGCAGAATCATTTGAATTGGTATTTGCTGAAAGAGGCAGCTATAGATGTTGTTTTTCAAATGAAACTCTTACATTTTTGACAGAAAGATTTGTATGAAGTCAGTGGATTCACCTCTGCAAAATGAGGTCTATCCTCAGGTTAGCTTCATCGCTGTCACCTTTGGATAGATGGTTAACACCTCTGGACATCAAGTCAAATTAGCTGTAATTGTGCGAGGGTGATGCTTAGATGCTGGGGTGTAATTAGAGTAAGTCAGGGGCATCAAAGAGGAGGAAAATGGGAGTAGCCTAAATTTATGGTGTTTCCTCTGACCTGAGGTGGAGATGCAGGGGGGGCATTCCACCAAGGGACGGCAGACCCTCCTGGCGGCTGCCTGACTTTACTAGCAAGTGGACAGGAGCCTCTGGCTGTTTAAAAGCTGTGTGTCATGGGAGAATTGATAATGCCGTCATGATGCTGGATGAGCAGCCCAAAGGGCAGTGGCGGGGGGGGGGGGTCTGCGTGAAGCTGAAACTGTGAAAGAATCACCAGATACTGTCCCGCTCTACTGCATGGATTTGCTGTGTCAAAATTCAAGTTCACACTTAAAGTAACAGCCCTCTGAACGAAGCTTACAGTGAGGACTTAATGCCCCCCCCCCCCATCCTGCCACAGATCCCTGTGCTCCCTCTTAATTGTTTACTAGGTAATCGTGTCCCACTTTACTCACAGCTGACTGTGCTTATGTACAATTAACTTTATTTTAAATACTGTTTGTGCACTCATAAAAGCCCAGTGTTTTTTAAAGGTTGCCTCATTATCTCATCAACCCACTGTCATTCTCTACCGCTTCTCACTTCTGGGTGTTTCACTGACCACAAACTCCATAATCAGTGTGTGCCTGTGTGTCCATGACAGGGTGCCCGAGGGGGCAGAAACTTAAACATCTTGCTCTTACAAACGTCTTCACAAGGCTACCAACTTTGATTGTTACACCAACGCTACTTGAATGTGTCCAGAGATTTTATTTTTCTATGCAACTGCAAATAGCATGCCCTTCTGGATTTTCTTTTCATTCCTTCTTTTTTAATTTAATAGGTTGAAGGAAGCTCAAGAAAAAATCAAGAAGATCACAGCAGAGAAGAGAGTTGAAACCAAGAAGATCAATGCCAATAGTCTGGTAAGAACTGGTCTACAGACAGCAGAGTGAAGATTCTTGAAAGCTGCTCTTTATTATGTCAGCGCTGAAATAAATGCTCTGCACTCTTCGCCAACAGAAAGAAAGGTTGCGTCAGAAGGAAGCAAGCGTGTCCGCCAGCTGAAACGACGAGTAACCAAGTAAAAGGAGAAATGAGCGGTGGTGGTGATGAGAAATTTGAACATTTGTTTGTCAGAGGAGGACGTGTGCAGGCTTCATCCCTGCTGCCTTTGCCACCTGCCTCAACAACACTGGACTGCCCTCTCTGCCCCAAGCAAACTCACAATAAAGTCTCTCACTGCTCCCACTGCCATACCTCCGCACTACTAACAGCACCGGACACCCCCACCCACCTCCACCCACCCTCATGTGGAGCCTTTTCAGAACAACTCCTGCAATGAGGATGCATGGCTGACACAGCTGAAGTGATGAGAGTCTTAAAGGCTAAAGGTTGACCTTGTTCATCCAGCGTGGCATGACCTCTGAGTGCTCAGCTTGTGAAAGGCCTCAGTGGGTCAGCAGGATTCACGACAGCGCCATCCGACACGCCCGTGAGATTCCTTCTGGATCTCCACGGGCTGAGAATCCATTGTTGTAGACGTTGCCTGACGCAGCAGATGTATTTAAAATTCTCCAACAATTTCAAAGCCCGAAGATGTTGTTGCTGTTCAAGGCTATTTCTACACAGAAGCAAAACCCTGTTGACAAAACAGTAGTAAGGAAGCAGCTCCCAGTGTCCTCTGCTGTAGCGAGTAGCTGTTCATTCACCATGGCTCATTAAAAGTCTTGTAAATATGTCATGTCATAGAAGCGGCAGGGATAGCGCAGCTTTGAGGAATATGATAAATGATCTGATCTGAGCTTCAAGTGCAGATGAAGACATGCTGTCTATAAATGTAAACGTTTCACCATATTGTGTGTTTTCACTGCACCAGAGTGACCTCTCTTGGGTGACGGCCAATGAAGAGCAAGTCTTGGCATCAAGTCTAGCCCAGAGCCTCAGGCCCCTTCACTCATACACACACTCACTCACACACACAACATTAGAACACACAAGGTTTTAGCCTCGTGCCCGCTCATCTGAGAACTGAATTTACTTAATTCAAAGTTGTTGATTTCTCATTGAGTGCTGCAAGTCTCATCGTGTCCGACCGAGGTTTAAGCACTTTTCTGCTTGCAGTAGCTGCATATTGTAGGTTGCTCTCAGCCACACTCCCATGTTGTGCTAAGTGTGTGTATTTTATTCTGATGTCTTGCACTGTTTAGCACTCTTTTCCTATGCAAGGGCACGGCTTCCTTGTGAAAAGATTCACCAATGGTGTTGCTTCATGGTTGAATCCCATTAGATTTTATTTTCTAAGGAGCTGTATTGCTCAGTGTTTTATTCCTCACAAATCTAAGCAGAAGCCACACTCCTGTATCATTGAAGAAAAGTATATTTATGTAAGAAAAGAGTTATTTTATGCCAGAGGAACATTGGCTCTCTTCCCTTTGAGGCTGTATTTTTTATAAGTTGTAAAAGAAAGGGCTGAGAAGCTGCTCGATGTGTCAGATGAAGTATATATTTTCAGATGGATGCGACTTGTATGCTTTGCCCCTGTATGTTGGAGAGATGACGTTATATATTTAAGCGTATCACCTGAAGCCATGCGAGTTGCAATACCTCAAACTTCCATTATCAAAGTATCCATAAAACTGCACCTTAAATTCCTTTTTTTACCCTCCAAAGTCGTTCATGTGTGCCATTTATTTTGTATAAAATGTTTCATAACTTTAAACTGCTCCATTCTAAATCAGAGGATTTACAAAGAACAAAACAAAACTGATATTGACCAAGGAATTGTTGTAGCCTCTACTGTATGTATGTACATTGGTTCATGTAACCTTCAGTAGCTCTTATATAGGTCCTCTGTAATTTTATGGAATTGTTTTAAATTTCAAGAATAAACAAACTGGATGCCGAACAAACCCGACTCTTTCGGAATAAAAGACTTGCAGTTGCACAAATGATGTGTAAAACCAGTTTCTTTAAATGTTCTGCTGTCAGTGCTTCCATTAGGCCTGCGCTGAGAAAATTGGATATTTATGGAAGAAACCTGAGTCATCAAAGAAGATTTAATGATAGAAAAATCAGCCTGGCTCTACTTTCAAGAAACTGACTCAGAATTAAACCACTCAATCAAGCCTCATTTTTAGACACTAAAACTCATTCCTGGAAAACCTTTGAAAGAAAGTCATTAACTAAGTTAACTTGATAAATCTATTGAGCAGTTGGAAGTTTATTTTTTTGAGAAAAAGTAAAAGTTTAATGCTTAGAAATTAAAATGAGATGGAAGGTCTTTACAGTGTTGAAGCCTATTTTTTGTTTGCCAACAATCATTATTCAAACAGCAAAACGACCTCACGAATTGGAGCTCAGAACATATTTTATAGGAGTGCTACTCTAATTGGACGGCTGTAGAATAATGTGTGTTTTCATTTACAGGAAATCCAACATTTGATATCTATTTCTCAAATGTTGGATTAATTAGGTTTAGGCAGAAAATCCCTCATCATTTACACCTCAACCCAGTGTTGCCCCATTTCCCAGCCCTCTGCTGAGCCCAATGATATCATTTCACTGGATACTTGGAGCAGGCAACTCCAGCTTTTCTCTCATTTTTACTGTGAAATATATTCGGAGTGTGAACGTGCATGCAGGTTACGTTTCTTCTAACAGCTGTAAGGTTGCAAATGATATCCACACTATTCCAGCAATCCTTTATTTTTTTACGTTTTCATGGATAATTTAATCAAAAGGATAAACACACTGGTTACATCAAC
The DNA here is from genome assembly GCA_034769265.1 of Remorina albescens. Classification (NCBI taxonomy): domain Eukaryota; kingdom Metazoa; phylum Chordata; class Actinopteri; order Carangiformes; family Echeneidae; genus Remorina; species Remorina albescens. The sequence goes on from CM068488.1 coordinate 12,845,672, forward strand.
GACGGCTTTACATTTTACAACTATTTCATCTCTAGTGAATGAACCATCACTGTACATCGTCCGTTTTAACTAACAAAGAAGTCCAATGTCTCTACATCTGAGTAGGCACTCAACTAAGAAAAAAAAATCTTTACTGATGATGGATTTCGAAATTCACAGAAATCAATGAAGGATTCTTGGAATATCGAACTACAGTCACATTTTCCAATTTGCAAATGTGGCCTCCCATCCATCAAATTCCACACAGTGGAAACATCCAGTTTGACAAACTTATATATAAAACACAAGAAAAACACAAAATCGGACAGGGAGGTGTTCCTGTCACAATGACGGTTGGAGCAGTGACTTGTTAAATAAACCGGGGGGGGGGCAGTCCCATTGGGGAGAAGGAGCCGTGCGTAAAACGTGCCCATTCCAAGTCAGCGTACCTGTGCAGTGATGCTTGTTTTCAAACTGGTGTGGAGTAAAATGATCTTTGCGATTCAACGTTTGTGGACGGTTTATGAGTTGCATAAAAAATGTGTCCATATTTGTTCACACGTTGTGCAAGAAGAGAACGAAAGCAGAAGGTAAGCAGCCTTAAACTGGTCGTATTAGTGGAGCAGATCCCCGGATGGAGACAGACACGTGCCTATGACTGTGTGACAGCCTCGCACTCTCTTTTTTTTTGGGGGGGGGGACCAGCTGTCCTGCCGGCGGAGAGTATGAGTATGTAAAGCACAGACAGCCCGTGTGTGTGTGTGTGTGTGTGTGTGTGTTTAGTCCAGGTCTATAGATATACAGCGGCACTGTTTGACGCGCTGGATGCGCTTCTTCTTGGTGGGCGGCTGCTGGTCCGGACAGTTCAAAGTAAATGTCATGGTGGTGAAGCGCTTGGGCTTGCAGAAGGAGCAGGACTGGAAGGCGCCCTCCTCCCTGCGGATGTGCCGCGGGATGTAGAAGGAGTTGCACTGTCCGTAGCAGAAGCGGTTGATGATGGTGCGGCTGTTGCAGCCCTCCTCGTGGATGGTCTGTTTGAGCGGCTGCGTCTTGCACCAGTCCCGCTTCAGATACTGGCGCTCCGTCACATGCAGAGCTTCTTGGCTGGACTCCAGCACCTCGTCGGCCGGTGAGGACGATCCCTGCCGCTGCCGGGAGCCGGAGCCCGCCTGCGGAGGCTGCGGTTGCTGCTCCGATTCGTTCGGGTTGTTTTTGTCCGGATGAGGAATGGCGCCTTGCGAGCCTCGGTTTCTTTTGGAGTCCGCGGGAGAGGATATCAAGCCGATGATGAAAACCATGCTGCAGAAGATACGTGTCGAGCTGGCCATCCTTTGGGACAGAAAAAGAAAGCGACTCATCACCTGCAACTTTTCACCTCTGAGCGGGTTACGTACAGCTGTCAGAGCTTTTACGCTGCGTAAAGACGCACGGAGAGACTTTTCTCTTTCTTTTTGGCCACATGCAAAAAGCACAAAAACAAAAACTACCACACACCTGAATGACCTCTGCCTAAATATGAGGGAGAGAAATAAACAATGACGCCGACTCGTTATCCATAACGCAAAAGAATACATCCATATTTAGCTTCACATGTTTAATAAAGAGTCTACAGCGGTGGACAACAGTCTTATAAGTCCCATAATCAGTAAATAATTATAAAGAAAGTTGAAAAAGTGAGCAGCCTGGATGTTTGAGTCTCACCTGTCCGAGCCTCTGCCACCGATCTGGTCTGATCCCGTCAGTCCTCCGTGGGGAGACGCACCTACTGCGGTCGGCTGAGCTGTGGCGGGACTGTGGGTGGGTGGGAGACCAGCCGCTCCATAGACAGGGGCCGGGGGGGGGGGGTTAATACAAATTGCTCCAGCGCCGGACTGTCTCCCTTTTAAATGCCTGCCAGCTGAGATGTGCAGAACAGTTCCCTCTACATTATTGGCCAAGCATGATGTAGAGAAAATCAAAACTATCCGCCCCCTCAACACTTCCCTGAACCCGCTGCAAGGGAACAGACAGACAGACCGGGGGGGGGGGGGGGGGGGGGGCAGGCCTGGACTTAATGCGCACATGGAAAAAGTAAAACTGTTGCTCTTCTTTTTTGTGTAATCACAGGGATCACTGGGATTAAAGTTGCGACGCGTATTAAAATTTTAAACACGAAGAGTGAGAAGTCAGAAAAGGAGACGATCGGAGCGCAGCACCTGTGAATCCTCAGCACACACAGCAGCTACCGTCAGAATAAAAACATCTCTCACACACCTGGAACTGACCTTTTACTCAAATCACGAATCTCATCTGATTTCTCTCAAACTCTTTGACTTGGACTGAGGCCTTGATGACTTCTGTTTGAAGGGAAAGTGGTGGGATTTGCTCACAGATCGATCAGTGCAGCGCAGCTCTTCTTCGGATTTACCAACAGGTCATTGCGCACTCTGCCTTTGCGCATTTATTTGCGCATTTGCAAATCTCTGAAATAATCCGGCTGCTGTGGCAAAGGGCTGGTTTCCATCCCTCAATCCGACTGAGTGTCTTTTATTGACTCTCGGGCAAAATAAATTAATAAAACTTTCCACTAAAACACATTAAATTGTTCGTAATAGCATTTTTGTTGGTTGTTAAACTTTTACCGATTGAAGCCAATAATAAGAGCAACTTTGTTTCAGGAGGGGAGGGTGATAAAAGGTGATTTAAAAAAAAAACTTATGCTCAGCCTTTCTAGCTTCTAATAAAAAATAGATAAATAATAAATAATACTTGCACTCCTGTGATGGACTGGTGACTGGTGAATGTGAGCTGGGATTGGCTCCAGCACGACCTGGAAACGGATAACCGGTTGAAGATGAATGAATGATGAATGAATACTTGCACTTTCTACATTAAGTTGATGTAAGTCTAACATTATAAATGTCGGTGTTGATTGGGTGGTTCTCCAGAGAGCTGATGTTCCATTAGAGTCTTTATTTTTTATTTATTTATTTATTTTACTTTTAAAGTAAAGACTCTGATGGAAGTATTAGTGAAGGAAAAGGAAGGGTGAAGGGACGCTAATTCGCCTTTTCAAAACCTGTTTAATAAATAATAATAATTAAAAATAAAATATCGCAAATCCGTGTAGCAAAGGCTTCTAACGGATTTATTAAATACAATTAAATGTATTGGGATTCATTTAAAGGCCACAGTTAGACTTTAAGACGCCATTAGAGAATGGGTCATGTTGTAAAGACAAAAGATTTCTAAAAATAGATTTGTTGAAATTGTTTTGCCATATTGTGGTTTATCAAATTCCAGTATTTGCAATATTTACCTCAAACATCAAATCCGCCCTCATTGTCCACTGGTGCAGTTTCCTGATTCATGGTTTTAGATTTGATCAGGTTTCAGTAAAGTAAGATGGCGTCATCTTTCGTCTCCCTCACACCATACTACATATAATCTGAAATATGAGTGTTTCACAACGCAGTAATGCTCAAATTCAAAGCCAACAACTAAACAGGGAGAGTTCAGTCTTTCCTTCCACTCCAGCTCCCATTTGGGATGTGGAGATAAATCTCCAGACATGATTTTGACCTTCACCCCAGGAGAGGAAACTCCTCAGATTCTTTACAAGAAAAATGGATTCTTTCATGTCAACGTGGGTTTTAAGATGGTTGAAATAGCGTATTGAACCTGAGACTTTATTTTTCACTGCTGGTCCAAATTAAATCTACTCAAATGTACCAAAACTAACTTTGGTGATAGTAAATGGCAGCTATAGATAGTGTACAGGCATATCATACTTATTATAAGGCCAACAATAAACTCCAGAGGCCTGTTACAGTATGAAGTGAGTCTCACTGATCGTCCTCATCTATTCAGTCAGGAGCTGTAGTTTTAGGACGCCCCCTTGTGGCGCCTAAAGATGCCAATAAAAAAAAAAAAAGAAAAGAAAGATACCAATAAGTTCCTGGGTTGTTTGAGTTTATTGGTGTCAAGCAGCTCACATGGCAAAGCATTTAACTGTTCAGCGGTTTTGAAATCTAAGGACTAGCAATAGACAGAAGATTTGATCCAATACTGCTCAGCTTTTCTTTTTCTTTCATGAACCCCCCCCAAAAAAGAAAGGAAAAAATAAAAAGTTCATGGTTTCTTTTCTCTGCTCCTGACATAAAATTTTAAGACAACATTCTGTAATTAAGGACACAGCTTCACCTTCAGGGAACTGAAAACATCTACCTAAGGATTAGATGAAGATGTATAAATAAAAGCATCTGCTTTGATCAAAAAGCTCTCCAGTCACACCACCACATCATTTGGCCTGAACTCTACAGTCTAAAGCCTACTTAGCATAATATTGTGGGTTGATATGTGTCAAAATTAAATTTCTAAACATGTTTTACAAGTGTAAAACAAATAAGGCATTTGAACATCTCCCAAATGGGCCCTGACATAGTTACAGGTACTACTCTAGCAAAAATAAATTAAAACCCTGAAAAATACTTATTTTAATATGGATTAAAATAATTTGGGATGTTTAATGTCATGTACTTTTACCAGACAGGGATCTGCATAGTAAGAGGCAAAAAAAAACAAACAAACAAACATAAAGAACTACAAATCTACAGGCTTGGTGGCAGACATAAGTCGAGTTTGGGTGAAAGGCTTCCTGGGTGAACCTCTATAATGGTTTATGTCCTTCTCTCCAACCTGCTGCACAAGAGGCCTCTGAGCTCCTGACGAATCGTGGCTACAAGAGTCCACTGTGGTCTTCGGTTGGACCTTGTTAGTCATGTCACCTAGAGCAGAGGGTTTGGGTTTACGGGCCAGTGTGCTTGGCTTTTTGGGTGGGACTGGAGGTGGTTTCTTTCTGGAGCCCATGCTGTTGGCCCGTGTCACTTGGGGCTCTCCCTGGACACGATGGAGCTGTGGGTGAGGGGACAGGCCACTCTCTAGGCTGACTGCCTTCACCACCTGCGTGCTCGAGCTGGTGGGGAATTTTGCAGTTCTAGTGGGTCTCCTGCCCTCCTCCATAAGAGAGTTCATTCTTCGGACAGTCTGACGTACAGGGGTGCGCTGGAACTTGAGAGGTGACCTGACTTGTCTGGCCTTTGAGCCTCTGGGAGAATAAATGGTGAGCTTGTTGAAGTGTTGTATGTGGTCTGCCACTCGGTACTTTTCAGTCTCCTGGCTACACGGTGATAAGGGGTGTTGGTTTTGGGCTTTGGCACCAATCTCATCTTTTTCATGTACCTTACTGACTTTCGTACCAACATCCTGCCTGAGTTCAAGGCAGGAGGTTGGCTGGTATGGTGTGGACTGCAGTCCAGAGGTGACACCCAGTCTGAATTGAGCAGGACTCTGGATGTCCAGCGCATCAATCAACATGCTGCAGTTCACCTGCTCTGCCTCACCTTCACTGTCTCCTGCCATGGAGCTTTTCCAGCTCTTGATAGGAACATCACTAACAGAACTCTTGTCAGTCTTTGCTGCTGGACTACGGTGTGTATCAGATTCAAACACTGCACTATCAATATGTAAAGGAGACAAAGCAGCAAATTCAATCTGGCCAAAGGTGATGTTCTGTTCGCCAACCAGAAGAGTCTGCTGTTTTGGGAATCTGGAAGTTTCTGTGTCCCCAGAAGGAACTCTGACTGTGGGAATCCCAGGTGGAGGAAACAGGATGTGATCCGATGGTTCTGTCTTTCTTACTTCAGTAAAGGAGTCTTCTACGACAGCCTGGAGGTCACTTCCTGATTCTGTGACAGCCTTTTCACTAATCAGTCGCTCTTGGCTGGTGCGGCTCTGGTCTTCATTGATGGAGCCCTCACTCTCCAGGCTCTCAGCACTGGAAGCACAACACAGCTTCTTGGGGAGGCTGACCAGAGCTGGAGACTTGGATATGACAATAGCTGGCTCAGACACGTAGTTGCTCTTCAGGCACATGTTCATGGGTGTGTCTGTGAAAGACCCTCCGCCGAAAGCCGGGGCTCCCACAGGAGTCCCCACATTCCATGATGTCCGCTGGGCACTTGAGTCACACTGGGGTGAGAGCAGGTTGTCTTCAGACTTGCTGATGTGCTTGGTGCCTATGGAAATAAATGGGACGTTAACAGGTCTTTAAAGTCAGACTACATTATACCTTTTATTATACTTCATAAGGTTTCAATGGAATGAAAATGTGGGAGGCAAAATGTGATTTCTTCAGTGGATACTTACTCTTGCTTTCAGCTTTTCCCGGGAGAGCTGATGGACTGAACTCTTTGGTGAAACGAAAACTTGTAGTGCTCTCCTGAGTGGCAAGTCGCCAACCAATGGACTCAGATCCCTTTATCACCACCATGGAATGAGAAATGACAGATGAAAGAAATTTCAAGGAAGATTAAGTTTTGGATTATTTAGTTAAAAAGAACCCCACAGATGTTACCCCAAAATGTAATAAGTGATATGTTAATTATATGAATTTGTGGTTAGTTCTTCAGAGGATGATAAAAATCACTCAGAAGAAATAAGATAACAGTTTTGTTGGTCAACAACCTTTTATTAAGTCAAGAATATACATATAACTATGGAGCATTAGATAGTTATGTACCTTAAGTCTTAAACAGTTTACCCGATGTACCCGGAACAGGTAACAGAATTGTCTCTATATACTTTATTGTATACAATAACATTCCTTTACCTGAGCGCTTAACATGAACTCAGAAACAGGAAATATCCTAAGACTTTGTACCATGCAAATATGTAACGGTTCCATTTTTTAATATTACAAATGTAAAGTTCGAGGGAAAAAAAAAAAAGATTTGTTTTCAAACCATGCTATTTTAGTTAAGTGTTAGCAACCCAGAGTAAACAGTCCTGTTACATGATAGGAAAGTGCCTCTGTGCACCACTTTACCCAGACATCCCACAAGTGCAAACATATTATTTAATTTTAATACAATCAATTCCAGATACTGCCTGATTTACAGCTTTGCACTGTGTAAGTGTAAACCAGGGAAGAGGAATGTCTATCAGGCAACCACACTTACAGAGTCTTTGCTGCTCTTCCCCAGGCTAAAACGCAAGCGCAGAGTCTTGCGTGCTGCTTCTTTCTTGCCAACTTTAGGAGAAAAGCAACCAGCCCTTCCAGATTCCACTCTGAAAAAGACACAAAGTCAAATATCATTAAGATAAGTTAAATGCCCTTTCGCAACTCATCATGCTTAAAATGAACCTGTTGTATACCTGTTAACGGCATGTCTGCTACTAAGCCGTCGACTCTTCCTCCTTACAGAAGTAACTGGCTGCCTTCTGGACCTCCCTGCTGGGGACAGGGCATTCTGGGAAGAGTCCAAGACCCCCGAGGCACTGTAAGCTAGAATACATAAAAGGAAAAAACAAATCAACTTAACCACAAGCTTAGGAGACAACCGAATAGTTGATGCCCATTTGCTCAAACCTTAATCACTACCTGATCCAGGAGTGGAGACTCCGTTGAACAATACACTGGGAAGTAAATCTAGCCCGAGGTTCTTTTTGACCGATCTACGTTTCTTGTTTGAGAATCCAAAAGAATGACCAGACTCCGAAGGAAGCTTTCGCTTGGATGTAGGTGTAGCAATCACGGGGGTTGCAGACGAAAAGACTGGCAAAAATCACAGAAGAATTAATGTCTTTGAACATGTTTGATTTGCTGATTTATATTCAAAAACATTCCAGAGATGATTCTGAGTCAAAGCACTGGGAGCAATTAGCAGATTCATGCGAATGATAGATAGCTAGAAAGGCAAAGACAAGACAAGCCATTAAAGAAAAATATGATTTTACCACATTTCAATGACACTTATTATCTGGCCAACATCAATTGATGCATTTTAATTATTTGAAAATAAAGAGCTTTTATTTCTGGAAGAACAGAAAAGATTATGGTTTTAAAGGACAATGCAGGTGGATTGCAACCATCGTGCCACGTGACAAGCAACATACAGGTACATACATCTCATCTGACCACAGTACATACCAAGACTGTCTGACTGGGAGACATGTGTGGGTGTTCTATTAGTTTTTATCTTATTCAGAGCACCACTGACCATATCTGAAATGTGAGACAAACCAAATTATTTAAAAACAGCATTGACTGCTTCTGCAAAACAGGACTCCAAAGAATACTGTTGCCTTTCTGGGTAATAAGCTGTTTAAGTTGGGCTTTGCCATTTAACTTAATCTAAAGTATAACTGATTAGCTGAGATGAGAGGGGCAAGTTTTCGTCTTTGGTGGAAGGAAGTTGCAGATTATAACTTTCACCCGAGCATTAAATCTCTAATAATGTAGCCTTACCGCCAAAGCTTCGTCTGTTTCTCCTTTTCATCCCTGAGTTTACGTCCAGCTCCTCAAGTTCATCATGAGTAGGGGAGAGAATCCCCGCCTCACAGCCCATCATGGCTGGAACCTTCGCTAGAAGGAACTGTGGCAACACACCTATCACAAATAAACTAATTTTAATCATTTGTAGCAACAGTGCAGACCAACGCACAAAAAGCTGTAGGGGACATACTTCAAGTCATACCAAAATTGTGGGAATTCATGATGAAGCAGTGTACTACAGCTGCCTGAAGCTTGAGGCGCTTCTCTATATTGGCATTCATCTTCTCTGTGCCATCTCCAGAATGAAGGAGGTTGGGAGCCAATATTACAGATAAGTTACTGCTATCCATCTTATTCTCTGCACTCCTATGATTAACCAAGAAAAACAAACAAACAATTAGTTATTTTAACATGAATATAAAAATGAATATGTTGGTTTAAAACACAAAACTAAACAAAATCTAACTGGGAGGTGGGTATCTGTAAATAATCCAAACAAAAATAATTCAGATGTCACAATAAAGTAATAGAAAGATAAAGATATTTCTGGCACCTCTGAGACACGTTATGGAGGAAGTCGAAAAAGTGACGGAGAACACACAGATTTCTATCTGGCAGTACACAAGACAGTAGCAGGGTGGCAGAAGTCCTCTCCTCCTCTGTGGGGAGCTGCTGGGCCTTGAGGAAGGCCTCCTGCAGCTCTGTGGGCAGCACAGGCTCTGGCAGCTCTCTGAAGAACTGCTTCAACAGACCAGCTACATCACAGGGAAGCGCAGTGGACAGGCACTCCTCACCTGCATCTAGCTTTGCCTGGACAAACAGAATGGACTCTGTTGTGTTAAGGCAGTTTCGGTCAAGCCCCTCATTGAAAGCAAGGTCAATGTTAGCCATCACTCACCCTGAGCGCTTTCAGCCGGATGACAGACCCTGATTTTCTGAACAGGCCCTCTGTGTCAACATGTGCCATCAGCTTCATACAAGCGTCAACCAGAAAGCTAGAAAGGCAGAAAAATGTAACTATAGGTCGCAGAAAAGGGGAATAAAGTTCAAGTATCAGTAAATAGGTATGGAAACTTGCCTTGGCACACTCCCGCATTCCATATTATAGTATGGCAGGCTCTCCAGGGACACTCCGAAAACCTTTGTCTGGGGGGGATAATAACAATAATAATTTTAAAAAATGAAAGATTAAGAAATACTTGAAATAAAATTATATGAGAAAAAAAAAATCACAGCCATAGAATAATTATGAAAAAACAGCAACACCACACCTTCTATTTGTTAGAATTTTGGGAACACAGCGTTCTGATCAAAGTTGTTTCCAAAAAAAACCAAAGGACACAACAGGTAACTCACTGCTCGTGTTTTTACCATCTCTGATCACTCAGCTTTATGGTGCTTTGTGACCTAAATTAACAGTATGTGGTCAGTGTTTTTCAGCGAAGCCGAACTGTCTAATGCAAACTCAGAGTGGGCCGTTCTACAGAAGTTGAAGCTGCTGGCACAGAGTGCTTATTTCTTTTAGAAAGTCACAAAGTCTCCTTGTGATTCCTGTGAGCCGATTACTGATACAGGAAACAAACTGTTCCTTAGATTGTCTTCCAGCAAACTCAATGCAACACACTATTATATTTTCGAAATGCACAAAAATACCCCATCGAAGTGTCAAAGTGATTTAGGAGAAAACAAGCAGTTTAACGTGGCTTTCTGTTGCTGGCCATGAAAAGAAAAAGAGGGTTTATGGTGTGAATCCTCCGGTGAAAGGCCAAACAAAGAGTGCGCAGTGACAGCATGGGAACAAATGGCTCCCATCAGCGAGCTCAGTGCTTTCACCAATATGCTAATTTCATTCAACAGACCAAACAATAGCACGTCCACCCTGAAACTCCTGTTGACTACAATAACAGGCCAACGTTTCAGACACTGCAGATGACACATAGAATAACCAATCCATGCACAGGGGATTGGTTTTTCCTTGAACTTACCGAGTTGCTGATTGTCGATTTGCAGCTGGCTGCTTTGTTTTTGTTCCAGTTCTTCGTCTTGATGCCGTACGCAGTGCGGAGCTGCTGCACGGCCACTAATCTCATCACATTTCTCTCCATGACTTTCATTCTCCACGTTTATGTTGTTTTGTTTTTTCCAACAATCCGCTCAGTGTCTTCTCTTCAGACCAAAGTAAACCGACAGTCGCAGATGAACTAACTCCTTCAGCCTCTCTGCAACTTTGTCCCCTTTCTTCAAGTTCCCGACGCTAACTCATCCTCCCCTGGATTTTAAGAGGTTTGAGATCTACAGCGATCTACCGACTGCAAAGTCCCAACGAGATATTGTCGAGTTGACCTGCGTTAGTTCATATATATACATCTATGTATAAAAGCCTATTCAGACGCTAACTCCATGCTTCCGTTGTGATGCAGTTGGCTAGCTAACGACAGCCAGGTGGGTTATCAAAAGTCCCATTCGTGGTGCGAGCCTCGGTATAAAGCTAAAGGTTTTTCGGCGGCACGACTTTAAAATGCTGCTTACTGCTACCTGGCCGTTAAAATCCACCATCTAGGCCCAACTGGATAGTTTCGCTGGCTAACTGCATCGTGCCGCGGCTCGCCAGTCAGGTCGGTTGCGGCTCTGCCTGTTTCCGCACAGCATTCAAACAGCGGCGCTCCCTGCGCTCTGCGCTCTGATTGGTTGGAACAGAATAACATTCCCCGGAGCGCGTGTTTTATGACCAAGCTCAGCCTTGCTGGGCGGGGAACCTTTTTTTCAAGTCATTCCTTCATTTCGTTCGGACCCAGTGTGGCGCTGTAGCTGTCATTTGAGCAATGACTGAAAAAGCACTGAAGAGCAACATGGTTTGCTTCACTTGACATATAATACACAGGTTTGCTTTTGTTAAACTATTGAGCACCCTTTTGGGCCAAAGCCTACTGAAGCTGAAATTACTGATTACTTCATTTGCCGGTAGGAGAGCGCTCCGCCTATCATTCTCATTCTATGATGGCTATTCACTTTAGCCTACCTGGTCACTGAAGACCTGTAGTGTATGAATGATGCATGTGAGTGAATATTCCTCAGGATATATAAAGTATATATCTATCAGGTTTATAATATCGAAATAATATAATATTGCAGCTGTATATGAACTGGGATGTAAATGAAAAATACAGATTGAGGTTGCTGATCTACCAGTTTTCTGCCGTGTGCCTTGAGCAGCACGGTGACGTAGTGGTTAATGCCGTCGCTCTACAATAAGAATGTCGCAGGTTCGGTTCCCGGCCCGAACATGTCTGGGTTAATTGGTGTAAATGATGTATGTGGTGACTCGAGCAGCACGGTGGCCTAGTGGTTAGGGCTGTCGGGAACCGCGGGTTCAGTTCCCGGCCTGGGCATTTGAAGAGGTTGATTGGTTAACTGGAGTGGGCTACAGCAGGTAGACGGATGGTGATATGGACAGTCTCCACCCAGAGAGAGACTAGAGCCTAGACAAGAGCATCCACTGACCAGGGAAAAACGAATCCCTCACTGAGATGACTTGTTAATCCCAAGTCATACAAAAGATTAGTTCAAAATGAACGAATCGTTCACGAATGACACTTCACTACCGCTGTGGAAATATCACGACCGAGCTTTTTTTGTTGAAACAGACACACAACAGCAAGTGATTCGTTTTTCTCTGGATGTGTTTCTGCGCTTATTCTTTTTCTATTAACTCAAACTAAAAGTAAGTTTAAAGGCACATCACCACCACCAGAGATGCCTATATAACTGTTGACAGGAGACCTCTAGCCTTACACACAGTCAATTGTTGTTCTTTCTCTTATATATTTTAATACATGGGGAACATTCAGAGAATGTTTCTTATGTTTCAATATTTCAGAAACATCCCAATACAAACAGCACAGGAGGTACCATCACAAGGGCTTATCTTTATTACAATCGATCATACACATATATATACAGGAGACAACATACAAATGCATGGACAAAAGGAGGTTGGTTGTGTGTTTAGAAGCATTTCCTGTGGACAATGGAGGGGCCAGCCTCGTCGTACTCCTGCTTGCTGATCCACATCTGCTGGAAGGTGGACAGGGAAGCCAGGATGGAGCCTCCGATCCATACGGAATACTTCCTCTCAGGTGGAGCAATGATCTTGACGGGAAATAAATATCATTTAAGTTTGACTGAGTGTTGATTCACTTGGTAATTTCAAATCAGCCCTAATAATGATAGTAGTCCTCTCACCTTAATCTTCATGGTGCTTGGGGCCAGGGCTGTAATCTCCTTCTGCATACGGTCAGCAATACCAGGGTACATGGTGGTACCACCAGACAGCACATTGTTAGCGTACAGGTCCTTACGGATGTCAATGTCACATTTCATGATGCTGTTGTAGGCGGTCTCATGGATGCCAGCAGACTCCATACCTGCAGAGCACATGCACAACAGATGAGCTTTGTCACAGGGACAAAATACCATCTCAGAACCACCAGGAAACAGATGTGACTAATGACTCACCAATGAACGAAGGCTGGAAGAGGGTCTCTGGGCAGCGGAAACGCTCGTTTCCAATGGTGATGACCTGACCATCGGGCAGCTCATAACTCTTTTCCAGGGAAGAAGAGGAAGCAGCGGTGGCCATCTCATTCTCGAAGTCAAGAGCCACGTAGCACAGCTTTTCCTTGATGTCACGCACAATCTCACGCTCAGCTAAGGAGTAGAAAGTTTGGCTGTGAGAAAAAACACTCGCACATCTCTCATAAACTAAATAGCCATGATGGTATATACCTACCAGTTGTGACAAAAGAGTAGCCACGCTCAGTCAGGATCTTCATCAGGTAGTCAGTCAGGTCACGACCAGCCAGATCCAGACGCATGATAGCATGTGGCAGAGCATAACCCTCATAGATGGGGACATTGTGGGTCACACCATCACCAGAGTCCAGCACAATACCTTTGGCAGAGAAAGCAGAAAGGGATCATTTAGACATGCATGCCTGCACGGATGAAGATTGATAGCCAAATACAGCTCTGCCCTCTTAAGCTATGTCTCACATCATAAACTATATAATGCTGCTGACATCACCAGGTATGCACCCCACTGGAGTGGCATTAACACATCCATTTCACAATGAGAATGTAGGCAGAGGATATAGGCATTCAGTGTGTCAACACTGAGCAGTTTTTTTCTTTTAGGTATTTAAAAATTTACCTTCATATCAATATTAGATTGGCTAGAGTCCATGGGAAAAAGCTTCAGTGTACTGACCTGTGGTACGACCAGAGGCATACAAGGACAGCACAGCCTGGATGGCAACGTACATGGCAGGAACGTTGAAGGTCTCAAACATAATCTAAAAGGAAAAGCAAGTGCAGAGTCAGAAAGTTGTTTCAAAGAAAGAACATATATGTGACAAAATATCAGAGTAGTGACTCAGATCCACCTGAGTCATCTTCTCCCTATTGGCTTTGGGGTTCAGTGGGGCCTCAGTGAGCAGGGTGGGGTGCTCCTCGGGGGCCACACGCAGCTCATTGTAGAAGGTGTGGTGCCAGATCTGACAAAGAGAACAGCTGGTGTTAGGACTGAAACAACCCTCAATGGATTCATTCAACAACAACTGGGTCTATGAATAAAGCATCACATCTAAAAATAAAGCAGCCATTACGATGCTGGCTGTGATTTCTCAAGAATTCAACAGCTTAGCCAACACGAATGTTGCAAATGAATCTCAGTGTTAACACACACCTTCTCCATATCATCCCAGTTGGTGATGATGCCATGCTCAATGGGGTACTTCAGAGTCAAGATACCCCTCTTGCTCTGGGCCTCATCACCTACATAGCTGTCCTTCTGACCCATACCCACCATCACACCCTGAAGGAGGAAGTATGAGAGCCAATTAGGTTAAAGGAAGCTACTTTTACTATGTAACTCGTAACACAAAATAGGATTGTGTTGGCTCTAATGTGGACTGATGTAATCGAACCTGGTGGCGTGGCCTTCCAACAATGGAAGGGAAGACAGCACGGGGAGCGTCATCTCCGGCAAATCCAGCCTTGACCAAGCCAGAGCCGTTGTCGCACACAAGAGCGGTAGTCTCGTCGTCGTCACACATGATTAGTCTTTACTGGGATGGTCTAAGATTTGAGAAATTGGGGGCAAAAAACACAGAGAGACAGTTTAGTGTACGTGTTAGGAATAGCTGCCTAAATTACAAACTATAACACATGGCACAAAGTCCTGTTAGAATTTAACAGCCTCAGACACTCTATCATTGGAATGATGTGACAATGTGGCTGGACCTGCTTTATCTGTAAGAGTAAGTGACATAATCACTCAGTCACTCATATGATTATTTAATGTATTAGCTCTAATCCCCAGCCTGCCAAGCACCAATCCCTAACTATTCTTAAGGTATTATCACATTGAAGCACTAACACAGCCCACTTCACACGTGCTATCAATATAGAGCTAATTAGAAAAAGCTTAGGGTGCTATTTTGGTCCTAACAGTGTTGTACAACTACTGATACCATATCTTCACATCCATGATTGTCTGTGGGCTCTCACAGAGCTGCTGAGGTAGCACCAAAAAGGGGCATAACATAGAGACCTGTGATCTATTTAAAGCACGGCACCCCTACAGTGATTAACGGGGTGAACAACTGACACATGGATCTCTTGCTATTTCAGGTCTAGAAGAGGTTGACAAAAAGCCTGGGCAGCACTCATCTATTTGCGCACTGTCACCCTCTTGTTTTACTATGTGGCTGGTGTGTCCCAGCTACTTCATTCATCAAAGCTGAAGTGAATTTGGCCAGCTTATTTTGATTTTCGAGTAGTGTAGTGATTTGTATGAGGTATATCGTGACCTGTTCATGCTTTCCCAAAGACTCTTAACATAGCATGGGGTATATTTATCACAGTAGATCACCAATAATTACAGTGTTAACTTCAGCATCTTTATGGCAATCCAACCAGCATAATTTATAACTCCAGTTTTAATGATAGTCAACTCCACCAGTTCGCTTAGAAACCACAATCTAAGAAAACTATCACCAGATGAAGTTATTCCATCCAATCATTCATTTAAGAATCATTTGTTCAGTTTCACAGAGTTAATGAAACTCATTCATTCAAATAACACTGATGAGCACAGTGAAACAAGTTTTGAAACGGGCAATGTACTCACCAAGGTGTACTGGTAGATGGATGCTTCCACTGGGATAACGGCTGAGGGTGAGACGAGTCCCCTTAAATAAGACTCAGACTGGTTCTAGGGACCTGGGGCGGGGCCAGGGGTTCACACAAGTCCAAATAAGAGCTGGCAGCAAAAATCAACAAGCTGGAGGAACATGTATTTTACATACATGGTTGGACTTCCCTACAAATACATCACTTGATTGACACTCTATTAATTATAATAATATCAAGAAAGAAAAAAGTAAAAGAAATGATGTGCTGGAATACTACTGATAGTTTTTAACAAAAAATAAAGAGTGGACTGGGGTCTTATTGGGGAGTCTGTCTTCATTTTGATTATTTACTTACTATTTATTCAATCTTATAAGGAAAATTGACATAAATTAAATTTCTGAAATAAATGTGGCCCTTAGTACATTAAATATATATTTTTGGGGGCTTTGGGTGGTTCATGAAATATGTAGCTTGCATATTTCTTGAAGTATAATTTTACGACCATTAAATGATATGTCAGAATCAAATAATGGTGTCAATATAATGCGATATCTGTTTTAAAATACAGTCATTTCTTTTGTTCTGATACCTAAAGGGATATGTCCCTTTTACTACAGTCATAGCCACCTAGAAGGCCCTCCATGATAACCCAGTCAGGACAGCATCACTGGTGCCTTGTTAAGGAAATGAAAACATAGTATATGTCTGTGAACCACATGGCTGGAATGTGAGCTGAGCCTCCTCAACGTGTGGAACAGCTGATGATAAGTCCAGCTGGGCTCTGTGTCTGATCTGGCTTTCTGAGTGGCCTGCCATTCTCAGTGCTATGTGCTGATTGGCCCAGCTGTCTCCTTGTAGGGTTATGGGGAGCGGGAGAGTCATTAATGTTCAGCCACTGAGGTGCAAGAGCTGGGAGTTTGCAAAGAGGAACTCCATATTTGTCCCACCCACTTAACCATATATTTTCCTTGATGTACACTGTACCTTATGAGGTAATACTCTCACCTATGCAGGAATTTTACAAACATTTACCATGTTTTTTGTTCATACATCACTCCTAAATAAAACATCACATATGGTCAGATCTCAGGGAAATATCCGTCATGTATTTGTCATGATAAAATAAATGTACTGATTCAGGCCATCAGGTGGGGAAGAACTGACTCAAAAGAGGGAGGTTATATCGTAGCTGAAGGTATGTGAGAGCATTCTTCTGTTCAACACTGTCATGCCAGACACCAGCACCTCCTATTTATAGTTGTATTTCCTCACTATCTCTGCAGATAGACGCTTGGTTTGGTTTAAGTATCTCATAGTTATTTGCTTGACAAAGAAGACTTTTATAGATCAGATTAATGCTGCTTTGAGAAATGAAGAAGGTCTGAGTCATAATCAGGCTTTTCTACCCAGCAACAATTAGTCACAGTGCTCTTGGTGAAGCTTTGCAAATAAAGATGCCACTGAAAGTGCGTTGTGTGTCTCTGGAGGAGTGTGGTCACCACTGATGAGGTCATCTGGATCTGGATCTGTATGCCTGTGTGGAAAATGTAAATTCATAACGGAAAGTCTGGTTGCAAACTGAATGTTGGTTTGAAAGACCATATACTGGACATACTACACCTGCTACATGTCCTACACAGGAAGAAAAGGTGCTGGCTAAATTGTGAGGAACATAAGAGCCAGTCATTTTGGAGCCTGAACACAGTAGTTCGTGTGCAAACCCTGATTTGGCTCCTAAATGTCCAAAATATACTATTGATGCAGTAAGTTGCTGTATAATAATTTGATTCCAAAGCTAAGTGGGCATTCAGATGAGATGTGCACAGAGGCTCAGTAATGCTATTCTCCCGCAGTCACTGCTCCACTATGTCATTACAACCTGCTCATTTGTAGCACGTTCATTAGTATTCACCTTTGAATCCCTCACTCATGCTGGATCAGTGAGCCTCTCAATTTTGTTTTTCTTATTCAATTCTATCTTTAGAAGTTTAATTTTAAGAAGTGTAATGTAACTGACTACATTTGCACTAGTAAAGAATGAAAGTAAAATTCTACTTGGGCATTTCCATTTGATCACACTTTATAGATCAACTTCAACGCAGCTCAAAAACATTGTGCTTTGCATCATTTCAATATAATTAAAACTAGGATTTTTCCCGAACAAAGCATATGATAATAATATATTAATCATGTACTATTAACACAGTGAACAAAACAAAAAAAACAATGTATAAGTAAAAATAATTTAATCATATGATAGTAGTAATATGAGAGTTTCTTTTTATTTTGATATTTGAACCTTAATTGCCTGAATAGAGGATTTTTGGGGTGTTTCTGCAGCGGGCCTTTTTCAGACTACAGGACAGAAACAGAGGCCCTCCGTACTTCCGCCCCCTCGTGGCCGCTGTGGAGAACCTAAGCAGCGTGATGACGTTTCATCTGCGACACAGCAGCTCCTGGAGCAGCGACAGCCATGCGCCACTTCTAGCGATGTTATGGTCTCCTGCGTGTGAAGTTGGCGCTTGTTGAGTAGTTTCTCCCGGCTGAGGTGTTGGAGTTTAACGTTTGAGCGTCGGCAGAGACGGAGGAGTCGTCGGGAGCAGCGGCGGGGCCCTCTTCCTGTATCTGTGAGTGACGGGACGGGACGGGGGGGGTGACTGCCATGTAGCTGGGGCTGAAGAATGAGCAGTCAGCACACTCCAACAGATGGGACAGACGACTACACAGTCCAACAGGAAAATGAGCTAGAAGCCCTCGCCTCTATCTTCGGAGATGACTTCCGGGATCTGCGGGACAAGGACCCCTGGAAGGTTAGCTTTAGTGAGCTGCTGATAGGTAAAATCTGGCTTGTGCCACTCCTACCTTCGCTGAAGTGAAGGGATCAGCGGTGAGCATCTGTTTGGCTTCTGCTTTCAGGTCAAGAGGCCTCCGGAGGTGCACCTCTGCCTGCGGCCCAACGGGCTGAACAACGGTCAGGAGTGCTACGTGACTGTGGACCTGCAGGTCAAATGTCCCCCCACATACCCAGACGTGTGAGTGCTGAAACCCTGACCTTTGCACTGTATTCTCTGTCTTTATAATCACCAATCCTCATCTTGACCAGCAGCTCCAAAACTGATCTGAGACAAGTCTCTACTTCTCTGACTCTTTCACTGAAGCACTCTCCAAAGTCTAATATGTGAGGAATGTTATAAATATAATGTAGTTCTTGTTATGCTGATTATTTGAGGCAGTCAGGTGAACAGTACTGCAACACAAAACTGCCAGTTATCATTCACTTGTTTACATTTTTGGTGACATGTTGTTCCAGATTAGTTTTAAACTATTTAAGATAAACAAAGTATGACTTAAAAAAAGAAAAAGTGTCTCTAAGTTTAGTCTCAGAATATTTAAGATAATAAGAGATGACAGATGAGGTTCCATTAATTTACATTATAATCTACTTATATCTGGAAAACAATTCATTTTGGTTTTATCCCCAAGGGCTTCAGTGATTATGGAAGCAATAAGGTGCCTCATATTTCTCTTCAAAAGTGAGCCTTTTAAAATTCCAGGGCCCCGTGTGCCTGCTGGTAATGCAGGCAGTCAGTACAAAGAGCTAGTATGGAGCTCTAATTGCCCTCTCAGTGTATACTAGTCATCGTTGGGTCTTGCTAACATAATATCTTCGGACACCAACAGGCCTCCAGAGCTGGAGCTGAAGAATGCCAAAGGCCTCTCAAACGAAAACCTCCAGACTCTTCAGGGTGAACTTTCTAGACTGGCAGCAGTGCGATGTGGGGAGGTACGGATATACACACACATACACACAAGCATACAAACACAGATATAAGGTAGGATAATCCTTTTAGTCCTTCAGTGGGGAAATTTGCATATACACACAGACTAGTATTAATTTCTGTAACTGTCCACCTAGGTGATGATTTATGAGCTGGCAGACCACATCCAGGGCTTCCTTAGTAAGCACAACAAGCCCCCGTCACGTTCCTTCCATGAGGAGATGCTGAAGAACCAGCAGAGGCAGCAGGAAAAACGAGCCCTGGAGGAGCAGCAAAGGATAGACCAACAGCGCAAACAGGAGGAGGAAATGGTGAGGAAAGGACACAGAGAACTATTCAAGCTGGGATTTATTTTATCGTGGGCTTCCATGTGATTTGTCAGGCACATTCACAAAGGATCCAAATTTACTCCAGAGGGATCAACAGAATTTATCTATTTTTTCTTTTCATTCTCTAATCATTAATGCTATCACTTTGAATAAGTAGCAGAATAATTAATGAATAAAGCCTTTACATGTGGCCACATCAACAATAATTTTAGGATTTTGGTTCAACCACACATAAAAATCGCACAAAAGTAATGTTGACTTGGGTATTTTTCATCTTTGTAGGAAAAAGAGATTATGGCTGAAATCCAAAGAAGAGAAGAGGAGAAGCGAGAGGAAAAAAGAAGAAAGGAAATAGCCAAACAGGTGCCACCATTACACAAATTACACCATTTCTCCTGATCGCCATAGAAACACATTAAACTTTACAAATTTGCAGTTGTAATGGTCCTTTTTGTGTGTCGTTAATCTTTTCAGGAGCGCCTTGAGACCACTGAACAATCGGTCCCTGCTAACTCTTCCGTGTTAGGGAGGAGCCCACCCAGTCCTGGCGCAGTTCATCCTGACATGGCTGAAGCTAAGAAGGGAGCCGGTAACCGCCGGCGGACCACCTCGAACACACGCCATAGGTACCCAGCAAGCATTCCAAGCACAATGAAGTGTGAAATATTGCAAGAATAATTGAAATGATATCTGTTTCACCAGACGCGACACGGTTAATGAAGACAACAATCGCTCACAAGAGCTTCTTCACTTCAACAACACTTTTGGAGAACTTGTTGTCCACAGGGGGAAAAGTTTAGGTGAGAGCTGCCTGAGGACATGTAGCTGTTATTGTGTTAATATCGGTGTCTTTAAGATGTTTGGTACACTTGTGTCTGTGTTCACGTCTCTGACAGGTGTAAGTGAGAGGCTCGGCCGAAATGTTTATTATGGATTTGAAGCAAACTCAGGAGACTTTGCTGTGATCTATGAGTGGTCCCTGCGCTGGAACAAGAAGATGGGCAAATTCTTTACTAGCCAGGAGAAAGGAAAAATTGAAAACTGTAAAAAGCAGGCAAGTACAGAGGAAGTTGTAATGTTTTGAAAGTCCTATCCACTATAAATGTGCTTGAAACTATCACAAGTTACAACTTGAAATCCTGTATAGATCCACGCGGCAGAAAACGAGTTGAACTCCTTGCTGAAATTGGATCACCCAAACTTGGTGCACTACATGGCACTGAGCTCTACAGAGAAGGAGGACTGCATCATGATTGACCTGCTGGTGGAGCACGTTTCTGGGATCAGTCTGAACCACAGTCTGCACAACCACAGCCCTATCCCTTTAGATAAACTCTGCCATTACACGGCGCAGCTGCTGGCTGCTCTCGACTACCTTCACTCCAACTCTGTGGTCCACAAGCAGCTGGAGGCCTCCAGTGTGCTGCTGGATTCTGAGGGCAATGTTCGATTGACTGATTACAGTTTATCGAAGAGATTTGCTGATATTTGCAAAGAGGACATTTTCGAGCAAGCCCGTGTGCGTTTCTCTGAGGATACAGCAATGCCGACAAAAACGGGAAAGAAGGGGGATGTGTGGAACCTGGGGCTGATGATGCTAGCTCTGAGTCAGGGGAAAGAAGTGAAGGAATATCCAGTGACAGTGCCAGCCACTCTACCCGCTGATTTTCAGGACTTCCTCCACAAGTATGTATGGATGGGACACCCCACCAGCTCTTTATACGACTTTACTGGATGTGCTGTAAACTTTACATCGTGTGTGGCAGTATTTTGTTTTTCTGTCATCACATGGAAATGCAAATTTACTTATCTCAACATAATTTCATAGGGCTGCACCCTATGATTGTTGTCATCAGTGAAGTATTTTCACAATCGATGGATGGTTAATATAATGTCTTAAACCAAAAGGTAAAGTGTCTTGATGTCAGACCAACAAAAGTATTCATCCTACCACAATGTAGCATCAAGAAAATCAGCAAATTTGTCTCGAAAATTCACTCAGTGAATCAATCAGTTTTCAAACTATTCACTTTTTTGTTATTCATAGCTCACAGAAATGAATGGAAAACAGTGAGTGACTGGAAGAGAGGAAAAATACAGTCAGAATGAGCACTATGCCTTGTAAACATCTATAGACTTAGTCTTTATAGGCTGCCTGTGTGCTTACGTTGCTGGCTGTTTTAAAGATGGTTCCCAGTTCGAATTGTTTTATGCAGTTTCAACATATCAGACACTTCACTCAAACTAACCGAGTGAGTAAATTATTTTTAGTCACTCAGTCAGATAAGTTGTCTGTTTTGTGCTGTCAGCTGACCACAAGCTCAGTGTGAATGAGTACAATAGAAGAGATTTTTCCAGATCAGTGGGAAAGCCCCCTGTCCTGTGGAACCATCTCTTATACTGTATGCTTCTCTGTGCTATAGATGTGTGTGCCTGAATGATGGTGACCGTTGGACCGCCCAGCAGCTGCTGGACCACTCCTTCCTCAAACCGCCTTCTCCTAGAAACCTGCCCCAGTATCACGATGCCAGCCCAGAAGGTGACAAGCATGAGGTGTAAAATGAGATGGACAAAATAATAGAAATACCTTTTGGAAAAAAGTCAAGCAAAACCAAAACCACCAATTACAACCAACCAAAAGTGTTCTGTATTACCAAGACTTGAATCGACAAACAGCTGTGTGAAATTTTGTGTTGAATGTGTTGCCCACAAAGTGATACCCTATCCACATACCAAACATAAGGATTCACCTGAAGCATTCCTTGTGTTAGAGCTCTGCAGAATGTAAGTTTCCAAGGGTTGTATTAAGAAAATTAATGGACTGAATGGCCACGTGTTCATCCCCCATCGCCAGAGAGCAATTTCACACCAATACCTGCTTGCATATCCGGTTGTTTAAAGTTTTTCTTCCTTCTTTCCTTCTGTACTCATGTGGTAAAACAGAACAAATTTGTTGGATTATCAAAATTATTGATTAATATTATTCAGTCAGTGAAAATATCCAGAGGAATATCTAATATGTGTCACTTTTGTTTGTGTTCTCAGATCTTGCTGTGGACTTTGCATCATCTGTCATCCCACGCAATCACATCCTCAGTGCTCCGTTCAGCTCCGGCGTACAGAGACAGTTTTCACGGTACTTTGATGAGTTTGAGGAGCTGCAGCTTCTGGGAAAAGGAGCCTTTGGTTCTGTAATCAAGGTCCCTATCTTTATACCTACAACAGCTTTATTGTGAAATAATGCTGTACTGGTAAGAGAGCTGACTGTGATTTATAGTGAAACTCTTTCCCTTTACTGCACTTCCAGGTCCAGAACAAACTTGATGGTTGTTACTATGCTGTGAAGCGAATTCAGGTCAACCCAGCCAGTAAGCAGTTCAGACGGATCAAAGGGGAGGTGACGTTGCTCTCACGCCTAAACCATGAGAATATTGTCCGCTACTACAATGCATGGATCGAGCGGCACGAGACACCCTCCACAGGTGTGCTGAGCAACACCGACAGCTCAGAGCCGCAGAGCATGGCCGATAAGCCTCCACGGGGCCAAGATCCTCCACAGTGCTTCAATGAGCTCGGCCTCCCTGACAATGTGGAGGATATTGCGCCACCTCCAGCTCTGTCAAGCTCTGTTGAGTGGTCCACCTCCATTGAGAGGTCCTCCAGTGCCAAATGTAGCAGACACCAGTCCAGTGATGATGATGATGATGATGAGGAGGAGGACGAAGAGGATGTGTTTGGTGCCTCGTTTTTGTAAGTTTTTTTTTTCCCCATGGTGAGACTTACTCCTGCTTTAACTGTTGATTAACCAATAGTAAAACTTTTTTTGTCTTTTTTGCATTAGGCCATCTGATAGTGAATCCAGGAGTGACATCATCTTTACCAATGGCAATGACAGTACAGATGAGATGTCACAGGTTTGAATATTGATACCTTAATATTTATTCTCATGTTTGTGTCTCTGCATATTTCGCATGGTAAAAATACCAGTGTGCTTCTTCAGATTGAGCCAAGCAAAAGGTCAGAGACTGAAACGACGGAGAGCACAGACTCAGATCGACCTCTGCTCATTGCACATTACTTGTACATACAAGTAAGCTTCACATCAGTGCCCCACTTTTACCACTAGAGGTCTCTGCAACACATCTAACACATGTCCTCCTGACAGATGGAATACTGTGAAAAGAGCACTTTAAGAGACACCATAGACCACGGCCTGTATCAGGACCAGAATCGGCTATGGAGGCTCTTCAGGGAAATACTAGATGGCCTTGCTTACATCCACGAGCAGGTACAGAATATCATTAACATAGACACTAAAAATAAAGACCCCTCAATTCAATGAACCATTAACAAGCACAGCTCTTTTCTTGATTTTTCTCCACAAGGGGATGATTCACAGGGACTTGAAGCCTGTCAACATATTCCTTGACTCTCAGGACCATGTGAAGATTGGAGATTTTGGCCTGGCTACAGACCATCCAGCTAATGTGGTATGCAGTTAACAGGTTTCAGCTGGGTGAAGCTGTTAATGTGACAGACTTTCTGTGATGCAATCAAACAGTGTAACTTTAGATGATGATGTAAACTTTATTTATTATATGAACCTGTGGAGAATTTTTTTTTTATGTTTCTCAGGCTGCAGGTAAATTTGAAGTGGAGGAGACTGGCACTGCAGTGATCCCCAAACCAGAGCCAACAGGTTTGGAGAGTTAGAGCACATAACATTGACTTTGATTACTCCGGTATGTGATATGGATGTTTTAATACTTTGTGTTGCTTTTTCATCACTTTCTACAGGCAATATGACAGGCATGGTCGGGACTGCCCTCTATGTCAGCCCAGAAGTTGAAGGAAATACTAAAGCCACCTACAATCAAGTATGAATTATAAATTTTGATCTTCTTCTCTGTACCATTAGATAACCTCAGTGCTGTCTGGCCCAATGCATAATAGTCTAGCCTTATGCAGCTGCCTCCATTTCTCCTTGTTAGTTAACAAGTCACCTCACCAACTTAACGCTTCTATTTTATTGCCCTCTCCTCAGAAAGTTGATCTGTTTAGCCTGGGAATTATCCTCTTCGAGATGTCTTACAGGCCGATGACCACCGGATCAGAGCGCATTTCTGTCCTGAGCCAGCTTCGTGTGGTGCGTACAACTTCAGAGCTAGAAATAAACAGAAAATTATTTAAGATGTGCAGGGCTTCTTACTGACTTCACATCTTTTCATGCTGCAGGAGTCCATCATCTTCCCTGAGGACTTTGCAACATATGAAAGAGGAACACAGGTGAGAGACGGCTATAGCATGCATTTAATAAGAATCTTTCTTTTTCCCTCCTGGAAATTCCCATCTAACCCTAGAATACTTCGTCTTTTTGTACGGGTCTATCAGAGGAAGGTAATACAGTGGCTGTTGAACCATGACCCAGCCCTGCGGCCCACCACCCAAGAGCTGCTGAAGAGTGAACTACTGCCTCCGCCTCAGATGGAGGAGTCAGAGCTGCACGAGGTACTGCAGCACACTATGGCCAATATCAACGGCAAGGCCTACCGCACCATGGTGGGCCAGCTTTTTGCTCAGAACACCTCACCAGTCATGGATTTCACCTACGATGTTGACCTTCACAAGGTAGGGGTGTTGCTTGAGTGGACCGAGCTTTTGATAGTGTTTTTTATTTTTATTTTAGTGTTCATACATGTGTCCTTACCATAGCAGTTTAGTGCTTCTAAGTGTTTTAAACGCATTTAAATATAGCACGTGTGGCCTATTGGGTATTAAAAATTGTGATAACTTGGATATCTGGTTATCTAAGAGCACTTTTTACTCATTAAGAATAATCTTATATGATTTATACAAAACCAGAATTCAGGTCAAATGAGTGACCTTTGAAAATGTAGGATTTCACTTGAATGTGGTAAAAACTCAATTTATTTAACATGCCACTGACCTTAGAGACCGAGGGCATAATCTTGATGCTTCAGTTTATTTGAGTATGTGTTGGTGGGCACCTACAGAATTGTTGGAAAAGCAAACTCTGAATAATCTCAGTTATAGTTGTTCTGGATTCCACTCAGACAGAATCATACACAGCTGTCTCCATCACTGCCTTTAGGTGTCAGTATTGACCTATGAATCGCTGCACCAACTTCTCTGTGCATCTGGTTTGCAGCAGTAGGCCTGTTAGTGCTTAATCGATGTCTCCTGATCCCTAACAGAGAGTGTTTGTTTGGTCTCCCTCTAGGGCAGCTTCAGCTTCAACAGTGCCAAATTGCAGCAACATGTGTATGAAACAATCACCAGGATCTTCAAGAAGCATGGTGAATACATTACGCTCCTTTTTTTGTGTGCGTGCACTTGGGAGCAGGAGTCTTGGTGCAAACCCGTAGGACTCCTGACCCACTGTCAGCCCATTTTTTAGGACCTCAACATCTGCTCCAATGGGTTGCAGCTAAACAATAAGTGCACTGTTGGACTGCTTAGATTCTGTGCACGTGTGAGTGTTATTTTTGTGCACACATGGCTGATGATATCCAGCTGTACTTATTTGTTTATTCTAACTTTGTATGCATCTTTTAACTTTTATTCTGCTTGCATGCATCAGTTCTTTCAGGGTAAGGGTTAATTTATCTTATGCAAATGTTGCAGTGATACACTGTTTGTCTTCAGGTGCGGTGCGTCTCCAGACACCACTGCTCCTCCCCAGAAACAGGAAGTTGTGTGATGGCAGTGAGATGGCCTGCTTCATGGACCACAGTGGAATGCTGGTTACACTACCCTATGACCTTCGCGTGAGCCCAATATGCACACACTCATAACACGCGCACGCACACACACACACAGGTGT
The DNA here is from genome assembly GCA_034769265.1 of Remorina albescens. NCBI lineage: Eukaryota > Metazoa > Chordata > Actinopteri > Carangiformes > Echeneidae > Remorina > Remorina albescens. Next base: position 12,872,111 of record CM068488.1, read on the forward strand.
GCATGTCCGCAGTTGCTCACAAACACAATTTATCCAACTATTTGCATCAGCAAATGCAAACACATACGTGGTGTGAGGCTGCAATCACCAGCCCTCTTAAGATCCTGCTACCTCAGGAAACCCTGTGGACTAAATGTTTGTTTCCACATTGTGATTGATTACAGTCTGGTATGTACTTACTTCACTGTCATTATACAAGTGCGCCCAAAGTCTCAATGTCTCTTTTTTACCTTAGATGGCGTTTGCAAGATTTGTTGCCCGCAATAATATAATGCATCTGAAAAGGTAAAGCTCTGTGATTTAATGCCTGCAATGTTCTATTTATCTGTATCTAAGGTGATGATAAAGACCATTTGTATGGCTCTTTTCATAAAGGCCTTACAAAGTCCTCCAAGTGGAGGACTTTGTATGATATTACTTACTCAAAGGTAACTTATACATACAAGTTAATGTTTTCCAGTCTAAACTACAGAACTGTTTGTACAACTGTGCCTAAACTCAATACTCTATTGTACTAGTATACTATTGTGTCCTTTTTTTTTTTTTACTTAAAAGATCTTTTAAAGTACATAGTTACAATAATGAAGTTGAAGAATAGAAATAAAAGTATAATGAGGTTTGAGATTTCCTTTGTGGTATTTATTTTGAAGAATCAAAACTTAATTGGTCACTAAATGAAAGTTCTTTAGCTGTATGACCAGAAAATTTGAAATTTTCTGAATTTGTTGGCAAAGTGATAATTAATTTTGATAATGACCAGGTTCTCTCTGTTTCTTTTTAACGTCTTGCTCTAGGTATAGCATCGAACGTGTTTTCCGCCCCAGGAAATGGGATCGCGCGCATCCAAGGGAGCTTCTGGAGTGTGCCTTTGACATCGTCACACCTGTCACCAACAGCTTGCTCCCTGATGCTGAGACCATTTACACCATCTCTGAAATAGTGCAGGAATTCTCTGCACTTCAGGTAACACACCAAGTGTTTGTGTTTGATCCAGAGACGTCACAGTTTGCACTGCCCCAATCTTCACTTTCACAGAACAATGTGTTGATGGGCTGGCTGCGTTATTGTTCATTATTTGCCAACGGATGCCCCCATTTCACCCAGTGATGTTGTTTTTTCCCTTTTTACTTCCATCTCACATTCCAAGCATACCAAAGTATATATATGCCTGACAGATTTCCACTGTATAAAATATTTACACAATAAATCTGTTATGTGCAGCTCTGTCCACTTCCTTCCTTCCCTTCCAGTACAGTCTATTTCCTGTCCCTACGTCCCAGTGCTGCATCAGTCTCCAGTCAGAGCATTCCTGTGCATGTTGTGTGAACCCGGTCAACCTTGGGTCTACCCTTTAGTCTGTCCCTCACTGTCCGTCTCCACCTCCCTACTCTTTGACTCACATATTCTTAAAAGCTTTCTCACAGACAGAATGAGAGAGCAGCCGGACATAACAGTCATTATTCATTGAGCCACTCATTGTACAGTAGTGCTCTTGGCATTATTAGTCATTGCAGCTGAGTGTGTTAAAAAAGTGTGTTTGTGTGTGTTTCTGTTACCATAGGAAAGGAACTACAACATTTACCTGAATCACACCAGCTTGTTGAAGGCCATCCTGCTCCACAGTGGCATCCCTGAGGACAAACTGAGCCAAGCCTCCAGCATACTGTGTGATGCCATGGTCAGTGCAGGTCACATGTGCATCGCAGATGTTGTGCATATCGCATGCCTGTTGTTCATATCCTGTTTTAAATATACACAGTTGTGATTCTTCCAAATATGGCAGTTTAACATTTGAATTACCTTTTTTTTGGATTTTAATCAGAGTGAAAAGCTGACCAAACGTGAAGTGGAGGCAAAGTTCTGCAACTTTTCACTGTCAACCAACAGTGTGAGTGTTCAAACTGGCACATGAACCTTCTTTGATAAGTTATTCCTTCAGCAACCCACTTGTACCCTCTCACATGCAATAATATCTCTCCTGCTTTGTTGTATCCAGTTGCAGACACTGTACAAGTATATAGAACAGAAGGGGAATCTGCAGGATCTGGTGCCACTGCTGACATCACTCACCAAACAGAAAACAGCCGTCACGCAACTGGCCAAGCAAGGTCTCAAGGATCTGGAGGAGCTTACAGTGCTTCTGCGCAGACTTGGAGTTAAACTGCAGGTGATTCTTAAACTCTCAGTCAATGCAGGTTAAAAGAAGAAGCCAGTGTTCATTTTCTCTCTTTTTATAATCTCTGCAGGTGGTAATCAATTTAGGCTTAGTGTACAAGGTGCAGCACCACTCTGGGGTCATCTTCCAGTTTGTGGCTTTCATTAGGAAGCGGAAGCGGACTGTACCAGATATAGTGGCTGCTGGGGGACGGTATGACCACTTGGTAGGTTTTACAGTCTTTCATGTACATTGAATATATTAGGATTAATACATAAATGGGCTGAAGCCATGACAAAAATCTAAAGCTGTTGTTTAAAAAAAAAAAAAAGACAAAAATTCCTTCCAAGTGCGCATCTACTGTATATGAACCATATTTTTTCCACCTCAGTTATAGGTCATATATCTGCATTGCATTAATTCCACATGATATAGTGTTGGTGATACAGTCTGTGTGTGTGTATCTTCATCTTCATGTGGTTTTGTTCTCTTTGCTGCTGCTAGATCCTGGAATTTAGAGGGCCATCTGCCACAACACCTCTCCCCTCTGCAGTTGGGGCAAGTGTGGCTCTGGACAAAGTCTGTGCTGCTATAGCCAACATGGAAGAGCCAGTGAGAGATACTCACACACTCACACACACACACAGGCTCCCTAGGATCTGACATACTTGATTATTGTAATGAAGGAGCAGCAGACGGAGTTTCATATTTAATGATGCCTTATTACAGCAGGCGGCCGCCACACAGCCACTTTTAGAACCACGTTAATAACTATGATCAGTGTGACTCTTGACGCCATGCAGTTATTTTTGGAGGTGCATTCTGTTCTATATTCCAGATTCCAAGAAAACTGCATTTGTATTGAAAATGGAGAAAAGCCTTGAAATGGTTAATTTTTTACAAATGTGGTTTTGAACTCCAATTCACTCTGCCTTCTTAACATTTTCCATTTTTTCTCTACATCAGCCATCGGTGAGCTCCTGCGATGCCCTTGTAGTGCCAGTAGGGCATTCCTCAATGTCGAAAGCCATCAATGTGGTCCAGAAGCTGTGGAGCACTGGTGTCTCTGCAGACATTGCCTATGATGTCTCACAGGTTAGAAGCCGACCGAAGAAAGTATTTCTTTTTCTTTCTCGTCACTAAGTGTCCAAAAGACCGAACGGTATTTGTGGTGGAGCAAGTATAAAGAAAGTAAAACTAGAAATCTAAAAAAATTAAAAAGGTTTTGACAGCCAACATGTTAATAAGCAATAATGTAGTAAAAATACGTAGTAGCTGGTTAAAACCTAGTCAAGAGCCATTAAGGTAAATGCTTAAATATATCTGCACCAAAGGAGACAAAGTCCACTGTTCACTAAGTCGCTCCCTTTCTGTTGCTTCCGGAAAGGAAGAAAAAAATCTTTTAAGATTACTTAAGCTCTCTATGTGTAGTAATTCAAGCAGAAGGATTTAATTCAGTTTGTGTTGATCCATTAATGATTATATAACTATGCCCTCGTGTTTGTTGCATGTGTAATCTCAATTGTGTTTGTGAGTCTGTGGATCCCTGAATAGCAACCCCCCCACCCCACTTCTTCACATGCAGTAACCTCATATCACCCACAGAGGGCAACACCTGACTTCCGTTATTGAGAAAAAAGCCCCGCATCTGTCAACATATCACAACATATTAGAAAGAGCGAACATTCCCAGCAAGCAAGATGCAGTTTTGTTTTAAAGTGATTTACAGCCATATTTGAAGTGCCCAACATCATTTGCTAAACGAGCTGCTGATAAAATTATTTGATGAGCTCTTGTTACTGTAAACTGTGCTGTAATTAGAGAAAAAACCAACTGAGTTCTGTCCCTTCAAAGTGTACTTATTTATCCTCTGGACCAAAGCTCCAGATGCCATGCCTCTGTCACATTCTTCATGCTTATGTGCCAAACTGGTCTCAGCCCTGTTTGTGTTCATTTGTGTATAACGCCCTCACTGGCATCGCCCCAAAAAGTCCTTGTTTTTTTCTCGTCTTTACTTTTTATAACCTCTTGTTGTTTCCACTTTCCACTTCTGCAGCAGTTGAGCGTTTGCTTTAATGGTCCTTGTCTTTTGTTTTGGCCCTGGACAAATGTGATCGGCTGCCTTCTTTTCCTCAACTCTTAAAAAAAGGATGTCTTTGCCATTAAATTCAAAATAGTCAACAGTGTTTGTGTGAGTTCTTGATTATGTATGCTGGCCGGTGCCTTGACCAGTGGCCATATTGGTGAGAATGCCTTATTCAGACCTCATCACTGGACTTTTTGTGAACACCTTTGACATGATGGCCTCTTAACAGATGGAATCTGCAGCTTTAATTTATCCCCAGGAGACAGTTTCACTCTTTTAGCTTTTATTAACCAAATATAGCAAAGACCTTCCTCATGCAGTCAACTAAGGTGTACAGCCCAGAGCTGTCTATTGGACTCCAGGCAGTGACTTCCCTTTGATTTAATTTGTTCTGTCAATGAGAGCGTTGTAAAAAGAGGAAGTTTTAAGGCTTAGATGATGTTGTGTCAACGTGACAGACATAAGCACACTTGTGGTGCATTGCTGGGTTTGTTCTATAACTCTGTTTAGTGAAGTTAATGAGAGTAAATTGGGCCAACCCAAACATGTACATATTGTACACAGACACTGTCATGGTTGAATGCATTATCTGAATACACATTGGTTTTGGTTATGAGCACTCTGTAAAGCGTGTATACTCTTTTTGTTCCAAATCAAAACTTGAATAACCCTAAGTCTGAATGACTGCTGCTGTTGCAGAATATTCTGGAGGACAAATTGAATGTTCCCATGAAGCAATTTCCATGTAACTAATAACTTTATTTCCCATTGCTCGATTGGTTTGTATCGTAACTTGAAGGTTCTGTGGACACAGGATGGACACAGAATGTGACATGCGCAGGGGTTTGGAGGTTGATATGGAAATCTGTTGTGAAAGCAGAAATGGCCAAATCTCTTGTCAAGTGACAATCACAACCTACCACTCCAGTTGAGAAAACAAAAAGAAGAAAAGTTTCCTTATAAATCACCACTCAAACTGTATTTGTGTGTGTGACATTTTGTGTGTTCAGTCTCAGGAAACATTGTTGGACCACTGCAGGCTGGCTGGCATTACCTGCATGGCTCTGGTGTCTGACAAGGAGGGAAATTATGTGAAGGTAAACCATTGTGTTATAACAGTAGTGTTTTTCAGCCCTGTCCAGAAGTCTAACTTACCTACACCTGGCAGCAACAGATTAGATTTTATCCTCACTGCAAAAACCAGCTTCCGTTGCTATCATTGTACTTTCCAGACTGATTGGCACAGGAATTATTGGAAGGTTGAGTACAGAAGTATATGTTGAAATAATTTTCTGTCTACAGGTAAAATCTTTTGAGAAGGACAGACAGTCTGAGAAACGGATTCCTGAGTCAGACTTGGTGGACCACATCATTCAAAAATGTCGGACCAAATTCTTTGATGAGAGAAACGTGAGGTAAAGAAATTGTGGTTTAACGTGCTTCTCTGTTGAACGATATGAGCAACGTGAAGGAGCTGCTCTTATAAATGTTGCCCTTGCTTTCCTGCAGAGAAATGTCTGAAAGCATGTCTCTTCAGAACCCCAAAGGATCACTGCTCAACACCACAGGTACTGTATTCAGTGCCATATGGGCACCTACTTACTCTTTACAGTCATGCTGTATATGTGTAACCTGAAAGCTTTAGTTCAGCATGAAAACAGTGACACCTCTGTGTTCATATAGTTGTGCTTTGACTCCACGAAAGTGCTGCATGTTACATTATGAATTGAGACCTCTGTAATGAATGTGGTATTTGTAAGTTTGAGTAGTATCTTAGTGTTAACATTTCCACTTCTGGCATTTTACTGATTTGTTGTGTAAAGTGATGAACAAATAGCAGAAAAAGTGTTAAATTTCACACCATTTCTGGCACAAATATGCAGGTAGCCAGTAAACTGTTCCAATTAAAGTGAACAATAGTGGAGTAGTTTTCATTGTTGTCATTACTTGAAGGTGTGATTGATTGTTACAAACTGGAAATGTCATTTTTTCTCCAGGCTCCTCTGAGCAGCATGGGAGCAGCAGTACTGTGAACATGAATGTGAACATCATCAGCCCAGAGAAGGTCTCCTCCAGTGCTCGGCGACGCTATGAGACTCAGGTTTGTGATGTGCACACCTACACACATGCTACATGATGGTCAGTGCATATTCTATCCCATTACCCTTTGCTTCATTCTAACAATTTTGCCATTCAGACAACAGTGGAGTTTCTATCTGAATATGCTCATTTAAACAACTGTATTTGACACCACAAATGTCTAAAAGCCCATGAAGTCAAATAACTGGGACACATCAAAACCAGAAAAGCAGTAACATTGGGTTATGAAAATAAAGAAAATAGCTCTCTCTCAGTTTGGCTTCACTCATTTTTGGTGTTGAGATAGGCCTGTAATGCGAAAACTGACTTTAAATGTAGGTTAATCTTTACTTTGGATTTGAGGAAAGGTTGCATTGCTATATCTGGACTTGATTGAAGACCAAGGGAAAGCTTCTATGCAGGGATATAAAGTTCTCGCACAATGCTGTATTATGTAGTGTCTGCATTGCTGTACCCACTCTGTTCTTTGTGTTTTTCTGTATATTTAGCCTTAATATTGAAGCCTCTGCCATAAAGAATATGGTGCTTGTAAATTTGAGCCAGAGCCAGTTGTTGGCTTATAAAATGCTTGTGAAGATGTTTGTTTTCCTGCTGTTTTATTTTGATCATGGGAGCAATTTTTTCCTACCATTTTCCTTTGTTTATCTCTAAATCTCTCCTTTTCAGATCCAAACCAGATTAAAGAATCTCAGTAGCAATTTGCAGAACAAGAGCAATGACATTGAGGTTCTGGCGGTAAGTCATTTGTTTGTTTACTCCTTTATCCCTCCCACTCCCAGTTCCCCCTCTTTTGTTGGCTCTCCCAACTTATCTCTTGAATTCATGTGTAAAATGACAGTGAGGAAAAGAGCTTTTGATAGCTAAAACCGTAAACATCACTGGGAGCAGCCCATTTACAGTTACTTGCCTTGTCCTAAAATCCCCATCTGGAAGTAAAATGACAACAAACCAATGAACACTGAACACAAAGACAGCCAATGTGTGATTTCAGGCAATGTAAAGGGGTGTTATATTGAGTTTATTTGTGGTTGTACTGTAGATTTATGACCAGCTTTCTCAAAGTAAATTATCCCTTCTTGTCTTATTTACCAAACTGCAGCATGTCCCAAATACATTTATCATCCCTGTTGGAGTCTGGATCTCATCAATGACACAACAGTAAATACAAGTTATTGACACATAACAGGCATAATCACCATGATTACAGTAGGCAGTTACACAGGCCTGTAATTCTTTGTTCGTGCATGTCAGCACATGTGCCTGTCCGTCAGACAAACTTTAACACAACATTAATTTTCCATTGATAAATCCTGGCGGTCATTGGTCCCTTTCCATAAGAGGGGTGTGAGGTGCTTTCAGGCCGACATTGCAAATGGATTATGTTGTGTTGAAAGAATTGCACAGTCTGTTGGCACAGTTGATATTTTTAGTTTGATCATGAATGCAGTGCTTGACTGTAATGTGGCTACTTCCTGTCAAAAGGCGTAGTATGTTGTTGTTCTGTGCAGTTTGTGGAATTGTTGCAGGTTGAGATAAGGTTTCATTGTGTTTTAGTAACCTTGCTTATTTCTTTTGTGTTGTTTTGGTTTTTTTATTATTATTATTTCACAGGTGGACCTGCTGAAGGAAACGATGATAAACTTCCTGTCTTTGGAGGTTGGTTCCCTTCAAGCACATTGCAGAGTTAATAAAAAGCTGCATTGTAATGTCGGGTGGGAGGAGGGATGGGTGGAAGTGGAAAAAACGGCCAATAGAGGTTCAGGATTCGAGACAGGAAGAGGGGATCCCGTCTCCTTCCTTAGAGGTCCCGTCTAACAAGGAGTGGTGCGAGGAACACCCTGGCCTTTTTCCATAGCTAGGAGAACCATTAGAGGGTCTGACTTTCTCTCTTTTTACGAGACTCACATATGCAGCAGGCCTGCAGTACAGTTAACAAAAACCACACTTAAGAACGTGTTAATATTCACATTCCAAACTCCTAACCAAGGCCGCACTCGTAAAAAAAACCCTGGTTCCCTTCAACATGGGTTAAAAAAAAAAACTTAAAAAATGATACTGTGCTTAGAAACACGAAGAAATGCTCTTAGCACTTATAGAAGCAAAATCCTCCACTCCATAAATGAATGGGCCACCTATATATGCAGCGCCTCACAGAACGTGTCAAAGAAAGCACATTTGGTATATAAAACGCATGACAATACACAGTGTGTATAGCCAGGCATGCAGGAAAGGCCTCTTTAAGACGGGACGAATTGCCCCAAGTCACACAAGGAACCAAGGGAATCTATAAACCCACCGTAGCTTTGTAGCTTCACTGTTTGGCAACACTTGACATGCAAAAATATACTCTTAAGGCTGCAGTTGAAACATTCCATTAATTCTTGCAAATTGCTGACAGTTTTTTGATTCTTAGGTGTGAACATATAGAAAATAACAATTCAGGAGTTACATTGTTGGATTTTCACAACTTTGTTTGATGTTAAGACTTTGGTGTGTGTTTTTGCAGCATTTTGTCAAAAAGCTTTCAGTCTTAGTGTTTCAGTTGTTTTAACTTCTGCTCTTTCTCTTTATTTTCTAGTTTGACAGTGAGGAGCAGTTCAACAGCAGCGTGAAGACTCTGCTGTCTCGCCTCCCAAAGCAGCGCTATCTTAAATCCATCTGTGATGAGATCCACCATTACAAAATTACGAAAAGGTGTGTTGGCATGTGTGATTTGTCAGCATGGAATGAAATTCTTGCACATTAGGTTACGTTTCTTGCCAAGCCTAGCTAGCTTTTATGTCGTCATTTGAGAATGAGAATGAGATAGATGAAAGTCTGCAGCCGCGCTTTGATCTAACATCCACATGCTAATATGATGGTTCTCGTTTTTGCATGCCAACATCTGCTACAAAACGGAGTAATGGACCAAGTGAAATGTCTCTCACCCAAAGATATGCTTGCTGTCCTTCAGCGAATTTGATTATCTCAACCAAATTTGATTGCAATCCATCGAATAGCTGTTGAGACATTTTGTGCAAACCATAAACGGGAAAGTCAGTAGGATTCATTGGTTGGGGACTATGAATGTCTGTATCTGATCGTTCTTTCACAAAAATGTTTAGCATTTTACTCAGAATTAAGAAACAACATGAACTTCATACTGTGCAGACATTTTCCAAATAAAAAAAATTATAGACTCCTCGTCTCAGCAGGAGCCCTCATAGAAGAAGAGTCAGAGACCCACAGCTTTGCGCCTTTACTCACTGCCACAAATTTCCTTCCACTTTGGACCTGTTATTTTTACTGAAATGAAACCTGAGGCGAACAGTGAACGGCATTAAAGAACACTTGGAAGCAAACTCCCCTTTTATGGCCGGCTGCCACTCCAGTGCTCCCACCAAACCCACACACTCCAGGTGTAGCAGTGACAGTTAGTCCTTCAAAGAGAGCTGTTAGACAGATAACTACCACCCTGCAAAACATCAAATCCTCCGTTGATCCCATTTCCTGAGGTGAAATCTTGAGAAGGATTTTCCTCATTTGGTCTTCTGATGTCTGTGTCTTAACACCCAGGATTGACACTGAGGTTGCAGAGCGGGGAGGGGTTGTCCTCCACTGTGGACGGGGCAGTTGTTATTCCCAAGCTCCCCAGCTAAATGTTTTCTCAAATCCCAGACTAATTCTTCAGTATTTGAGCTTCTCGTGTTGTGATGCTAGTGAATGCCTTTAGATTCAATGGCGTTTCTTTCATGAATGAGATGGTAAATGAAACAAAGCCCCTCTTTCTGGATTCCCATCAATCCCATCTGCTTGGTTTTAATTTCCTGTCTCGGCTGCGTGTTTAGTTTGCCATTGAACGGGGGAGAAGTCTGATAAATGTAAATGAGCATCACGGAGGTAACAATGGATATATTCAGCATGGGATTTTGCATGTTGGGCTATTTTTTGTAAAATGTGGGGCAAAGACAGCTGAGGGTAGATGAAGGAGCTATATGGGACCATGCAGTCACATAGCTGGCTTTAAATAAAATTTGGACTAAACTTATCCCATGTCTTGTCCACCTCTTATCCCTGTGGTGGGTAAGTCTTGCATGTACAACCTGACAGTATCACAAGCTGCTGCCTGTCACATCTCAAGTGCTGTTGGAATAGACGTGCTAGCACTTACACCATGTTCAGATCAACTAGGATAAATGGTAGAAATGGGAAAGAGTTAAAAGTGAATTAATATAATTACAATGTACAGCACATTAGGCATTGCTTTAACTAAACGCTAACATTGATCATGCCAACATGCTGCGCTCTGCCAATCATAAAATTCTGATGTTTTTCACCATCTTGGTGTGTTAGTACGACAACATTAGCTAATTAGCACTAAATACAGGGTGAAATTGATGCTGATGGATTAATTATGAATTAAATGACATGTCCTCTTGCAGGGTGGCTGTGGTGGTGCTGTACAGCTACAAGGACGACTACTACAAGGTCCTTCTGTGAAAACCAAGATGTTCTACTTGACTGGGGAACAGCCAGCTTCACTGAAGGCTCTGCAGGCTCCCAGTCATCCATGGACCTTAAGTATCCACTTGAAGAAAGTTTGAGCCCAAAGACTTTTTAGCCATGTCGAATGGTAACTGAGCTATTCAACCCAAATCCCATAACTTTCACAAAGTTTCCAGCGATTTTTGGTCTCTAAGATTTATGTAGAAAAAAACGGCTACCGGATTTTGCCTTAATAGAACAGACTTTCACAGAGAAAGGGCTTTTTACTGGAGATCATGTGTACTGAATACTGTACATCAGTTTTACATTTCTAATTAGCAAAAAGATGGAGAGTAGGAATAAATGACTTCTTTTCCACATGCTGTGATGTGTGTGTTTTAAATGTACATGCAAGTACAAAACTGCTCTTTTCACTTTAAGGGCCCTGATGATTAATGGTCTAGATATAACATGTACCTCAAAATCATATATAAATCTATTTACACTGAGTGTAAAAAAAAACATAAGGTCCTTTTTGCAACTAAGTTATGAATCCAGTTATTGCTCGGAATACTTTCAATGGTCCAAAAATCTTTGTAAGGATGTAGAGTCAGCTTCCCAGACTTGGTCATTTTAACATCCTGTAAATCCTACAGAGAAGCTTCCTCACCTTGAGCTTTATGTGTGAGCTTTTGCTGACAAGTCGCAGCAACAGTGCAGTCTGCATTGAGGATTATCCAGGTTTCCAGCCTCGGCTCGTTTGTGTGTTCCAGTGTTATTAGCTGTTGGATAAATGAGGTCTGCTTGCTCTCAAAGGATTCCACCTCAAACACAAGCCACCAACACCAAACACATCTGTTTGTGCTGCTGAGATAAGAGAACAAACACCATAAGGAAAAGAGAATCACAGTTGAAGGAACTGAGAAAAGACTAATTCAGATTTGGAACAGAAGTCCAGGACCAGATGTGCATGTAAGTAAAGACCACTAACAGTTACCATGTTGGAATGACTACTGCACTTTAGGGGCTTGCTGGTCCAAACTCATATTGAGTCTGTAAGTCCAACTCAGTGTCAGTAACATCATTACAGGTCACTTTGGTTCACACATTTATTTCAAAATAAGTGTAAATGTTACAGTCTTCTAGGAAATATATTTACAGTCTGCAACTGTGAAATAAATAAGGTTGTATAGAATATAGCAGATAGAAATGGTAAATGATCTACAATGTACAGCAGCTTTGGCTACCAAAAGTTCATTTTTCAAAAAGGAAAAAAAAAAAAAAAATCTCAAACTATAGTTTAGTATTAATAAATAAAGCTATGTGAAAAAATAAATAAGGTACTCTTCTGTTCTACTAATTTAAACTACTTTTTTTTTTTTTGAAACACAAAAGAACAAAGAATTACGTAAGCTTTTACAGTCACCTCTTCATTTTAAAGCACATGGTCATGATTCAGATAGACACAAATCTACTGTTACTAGAACACTTCAATATTTATTGGTCTCCAACCAATTTTGGCATCAGAATGGTCTTTAAGTTGAGAAATTGGCACTGGATCGGGAACTCTCATCCAAACTCTTTTTTTTTTTTTTTTTTTTTTTTTTAAATGAATCCTCAGTTTGTTTCATGTGTTGTTGGTTTGCTACTCTTCCATCCTAACTACTGACCCGGCTGACACGGAGCCTCTAGCTGCAATAGCGTGTTCACATGAGTGGTTTAAGTGGTGTGCTTATTATGCCTATCAAATCCCTGATTAGGGCCTTTATCCCTTCAAGAATCCTGCAGTGGGCTGTAAAAAAAAAAACAAAAAAAAAAAACAAAAAAACCCCCCAAAACACTGGCTCCAAAGAAAAGTGCTATGTCTCTTTAACACACTCTCATTTTGTAATGTGTTCTATTATGTACAGTCACAAATACACTCCCCCTTAAATTCTTATATCCCAGCATTATAAAATTCCATTAGTGACATTGTACAATATTATCTGTTCATCTTTATAATGGGCGAATCATTAACTTTTTTTATGGGCTAAACCTATAAATGAAAAGATAATGACAAAGAAAATGCATTAAGGCTACTGAATTAAGGCTTTAAAATGAAGGATTGCGAACCATCACTAACATTTGGTATGAGCAGTAGCTCCACCACCACACACACACACACACACACACACACACACACACTCACAACTGTGAAAGAAGTTGAAGTGAGGCATGGTATCAAAGCCATTCCATACAGGTCCAGATGAAGCGTCTGGCACCATTTCCCTCATCTACCGTCAGTAAAATGACACTCATCCTAGATGAATAACACTCTCCGACTCCAAACTCAGCCTTGATTTTTGAGATGATGAATTACAACTGGCAGGGATGATTCCTTCTGAAGAGCCCGTTTAAGGTGAGGCTGAGTGGAAAGTTGCAGATGAATTGTGGACGAGCTTAGAAAGCAAATTCACATATTTCCTTTCGTTCAATTGGAGTTTGTTGTTGGGGGTTTCTGGATGGAATGACTCGGGTCATTTGAAGGCAGAAACAAGACTTTTATATGGGAAACGTGTCCTTCCTGGACATCCTAATGGCAGGGAATGTTTAGATGGGCATTTTCAAAAATGGTTCAAACCCATGATTTAAAAAAAAAAAAAAAGGTTGGCCAAGAACAATATGACAACAAATACTGTAGAAATATACAAAAAACTAAGAGGGAAACCACACATTCTATAACAGGGTTTGGATCTGAGGGTCTATATAAAGCCTGTTGACTTGATTTGGTTGTTGAACTCCTTTTGATCCAACTGGATTATCAGTTCATTTGGTGCTCCCTGCTGCTGCTGATGATTACATCCATGGAGCACTGCTGCGCTCAGGAGGGCATTATCTGTCTCCATTAAACTACAACCCAAACCCCTGTCCTAAAGCGTTTTTATGCCCCTATCACTGCCTTGAAGTTCCAGTTTCAAAGGAGGCAATATTAAGCAAAAATATTACAATGTTCACAATCAAAGTCTGATTCTGACACCGGAGCCTCTTTGACTGCCTCCTCCTCTGTTTTAAAGCAGAGCCCAGAGTGGCTGTGTCCTTTCCATGTCCACCCATCCATCCATCTCCCAATATCTCACTCTGGCCAAAAAAAAAGGTCCAAACACAGAAGAAAATGGACACACAATGAACAGAGGTGAACAGAGGTCACTTGCATCGTCTCTTGCAGAGCATCCTCGGTTTCTTTACGGTCACAAAAAGAGAAAAGGAGGGAAACCCATGGCGGTCTGCGCAGTCCCATGAATCACCTTGGATACAGCAGTTAAGAGAGAGAGGGAGGGGCCGGGCAGCTCCGATCTGCAGAGTCCGAGCGGTGTGTTGTCTAGCGTGACGTCCAATCGTTGCCCAGCTTGGCCCTGGGGATGGTCATCTTGTCTGCACAGGGGGAGCTCATTTCAGGAGAGAAGTGGATGATACCGCAGTCGTTCTTTACATTCTGAAACGTGTTCTCCTTGGAAGGCTCCATGTAGACAACTGAGTTCTTGTTTACATGCTTCTTTAGGATCACCGTCTAAAGAGGGTGGAAAAAAATCAGATTGAAGCCTATTCAGGCAGCAGGTACTATTGAATTTCCTATTTATCCTAGCTATCTTATTTTATAGTTGTGTTGTAGATTTTATTGCTGATGTGACCTTGTTCCAGTTAAAAAAGGACACTAAATTAATTTTTATGCCATGACAGGTTTAGCATCAGCTGTGGCACAAGGTGGAAGATCAAGCAGACCTCTCCCTGACCCGGCCACACATCAACACTGTACTCACTGCTATTTATAACACAGGGTGTGCATAATTTAGCGTTGTGTCTTCTCACCTTCTTTGGTGCACTGTAGCAGGACATCTGCACCCACTTCTTCTTTTTATTGATGAGCACCGCTACAATGAGGAAGATGATGATGGCCAGGAGGAGACCTGCCAGGATCCAGGCAGCTGATTGGTAGATGAGAGCCATCTCTGTTTGGCTGGGGTAATTCTCACCCAGAGCTGATTCATCTGTGGGACACAGACAGCATGGCGCAGTCATTCTTCACATTCTGAAGTTTGTTCTTCTTGGAAGGCTCCATGTAGACAACTGAGCTCTTGTTTACACGCTTCTTTGGGATCGCTGTCTAAGGATATTAAATATCCATCACAGAAAGCTTTTCCCCAATTCCTATGGTTGTCATTGTATCCTGCCAATTTCTCAAATCCAAATTTTGAAACTGTCTTTTTCTTTGATTAAGCATTTGACAAATGTCACAGTTTAGAGCTCGGCAAGCAGGTGGTTTCCAGAGAGACCATGTTTAGCAAATGTGCGTTAATCATTGTTTTGGTTAGTTTACATTTTACTGATTTACTACTTTCACTGATTTATTACAAACACCCCCATTAGTATAAACACTCACATGGCTTGGCAGGGAGTGACACCAACTAACTTGTATGACATAACTACTTTTCAGAGTGTGAAAGGGAGCAGGGAGGGAATATTGAATGAGAAGATTAACTAGATATCTGCATGGATTGCCCATCAGGTGATGTAATCAGCAGGTACCTGTATCAGCGATGATGGATGGTACGGAGACTGTGGTGATCCACATTGCACTCTCTGTTGTAGCTTTAGACGTTGTCTTGGGGGCCTTGGTAGACACCATCACTGGCACCGACGTTGTAATTTCTGCCCAGACAGGATGAAGATCCATTACCATGTGACAAGTATAGCAGGAGTATAAACACATCTCTCTGTGAGTTCGTGTATGGACTCCCCCGGTGTCTCAATTGATAAGCTGTGTTTACATGAGCCGTCCACTCGCCCGCTTTGTGAAGGCATTACGTAAAAAGCTCTGTTTTCCACTGGGAAAATAACAAAAACAAAAGGTCCGGGGAAATGGCTCCATGTCAGGGTGAACAATGGGAGCCTATGCTGGGGTTTTCCTCTATAGGAAAAGCTGACATGGAGCTTTGCCTTCCTGTGCCGCCACAGAGAGTGTTGCGGGTGGATTCAGCCGGGGACAGGAAACACGTGTGAATGTGCGGATGCTCAAGGAATGTTTTCGCAGTGAGTGGACTGTGTGTGTGTCTGTCATGAGGAATGTTGATCCGAATGCTTGTGTGTGCCGATGTAGCGCCAAAGCGGCTAGATATAATGAACAAACACACACATACGCATCGAGTCTGTCATTTCTCAGTTACTCCCTCTTTTTGACATGTAGCATTTTGAATTAGAACTTTCACAGCAACAGCCTGTGTCCTGTTCCACCGATATCATTTGTTGCATAATGAATGACAATGGGAGTTTTGGAAACATTTGACAGTTTTTTTGCACTATATGGAGATGTTCCGTAAACCACATATTAGTGTGTACAAACTCAGTGCTTCATTTATTTTCAGTACAATAAAAATACTCCAGTGTAAAGCCAACTTTGGGCACAAGGCAGCTTTCTTTTTCCTGAGGTATGTTAAAATACTTACCGAGACAGTGTGGGCAGCACTGGCCCTTGCGTAAAACGGGCACTCTGCAGTTGGCAGCCGGACAGCGCTGAGAGAAACACTGAATGGTGCCGTTGTTGCAGGTGCAGCTGGTGCAGGCGTTCGCCTTCCAGGAGTCTCCAGCTAGCAGCACGTCGCCGTCGCCGGTTATGCAGTACACCTGCTGGCTGTTGTTCACTGGCAGCAGGGGGCTCAGTGTTTCCTCTGTGGTCGCACAGGTAGAAACAGGGTTAATGTCACGTCACAGAGAGCTTTTCTAACTAATCATAGGACTTTGACGCTACAGTTTAACTTAGAGATGACTCCTGGATTCAACACCATGATATAATATCTCACTCCTTAAATGTTGCTGTGTCTTTTTTTCTATTTTCTAGATAAGATGCTTTATGGTATGCTAAACACTAAGATAATTGAGTCCATATGGCAGTTGTCAGTTCATTCTCAGACATTATTTCTCCCTCTCTCTAACATCACACCCACACAGGCCATAGATCTATGGCCTTCTCATGGCCAAAGGCTTAATTAGAATGCACACACAGCGCTACTTTACTTTACCCGTATATCTTAGTGCCTGTCAGTGAGATGTGTCTTATTGCCACATTCCTGGTGACCAGGCCCATACATATATCAAAGGCTGGCCTCTGACAATCTGCTCTTGTGAGGGGAGATGCAGCGATAGGGCTGGCTGGCATTCCCAAGGAACAGCTCTCAGGCGCAGTCATGCATTGCTGATTTGTGGGCCTCATGCTTGGGAGTGCTTTGGATATTTTGTTTTTAAGTGTATGAGAAAGACTTGAGCGTTTGGGTGCAGTTCTAAATAAAATATGCGTGTGGTTCTGCCTTGACATTTGTGCCACAGTGTATTTGCATATCCATCAGAACAGCACAGATGTGGGCAGATTAGTTTCAGTCTTGACTTTCCTGAAAAAAGGTCAGGTCAGATGAAGCTCTGGTGTGGGGCAGAGCTGGGCAAAAGTAGTCCACTGATGCTGCTGTCTGCCCAGAGGATCACTGTGTAAACCCAACTGGTCCAGGCTGGTTTCTTTACGAGTTGTGTGCCTGTCATAAAACTGCCTGACAGAGTGCAACATGCAAGACCTTCCAAAGCCACATGCTGATAGCACATAAAAACAAATTTATGTGTCTCCTCCTACTATGCCAATTTCTGACAACCCCTCTATTAGCCTCAAATGTTTAGACCCCTTCATTCTGACAGCCTGGCGCTTTTTTTAATGTTACCTGGGCATACGTGGCAACAGGTGTCCTTGTTCCTGACTGGTGTCTGGCAGAGAGCCGGGGGACACACTTCTGTGTCGCACAGGACACGTCCCTTCCTGCAGGTGCATCTTGTGCACTCGTCCAGGTTCCAAGTCTCCCCCTCCACATAAAATTCACCCCCAGGTGCTCTGCACACCACCATGTCCATTCCTTCTGGTTGACCGCTGCCTGACTCATCTACATCCAACAGAGGAGGGAGATGGGGAAAAGGAAATGATTATGTTGATGATGTTTCTGTTCTGCAAGCAAAGTATATTAGGGTCTGATTTCAGTGCTAAAAAAAAAAAAACAACATTCATTGAGCTCTCAACAGTACAAAGCAAACAAAGATCTTCAGGGTGACGGAAAAAGGATGCATGGGAGACCACTCTCCATCTGAGAGACACTGAGGGCAGTGCACGCTATTCAACTTCTGAATGCATCTCAGTCTGGCACAACCACCAACATTTGCAGAGAGTTAGCCTGTTGTCCCCTGACTGCAAAGAGTGTGTCGCTTCTGAAAGTTGTAGACATTCTTTCACTCCTAAATATTTGAACAGCCAACTGAGTCACCCCTCCATAAATATCCTGCTTGTGTTGGACGGTTGTGGATAAAAAAGTGTGGGTGTGGCTCAGTATGCCTTCCATTTTTAGACAAACAGACAGACACAGTGTGTTTGTGAGCTGAAGTGGACAGCATGTCTGAAGCCTAAAGGCCAGCTAATGACCTAAAGGGAATTGTGCAGTTCCCGTAATATTACAGCAAATAGTAGCACAATATTTGAGAAACCCACCCCGCAAAAGTCAAGCATTTAGGACTGTGACTATCACAACAAAACCCTGTGAGAACCCGGAGGGAACGAGCTTCATTTTAACTTAAACAAAAAGGGCATTTCAATGTTGACACTTGAATTAATATATTAAGAGAATATTCAAGCGGTCAAAGTGGATAAACTGAAGTTGAACTGATGGTAAAATGTCTTTTTAAATGATCATTTGTAATGTCCAGGAATCGTCCCTTAATACTGGATATGAACCAAAGTCATGTTTGATGCACGTAGACATACCCTCACATGTGGGGCAACACTGGTCAGCCCTGACCACTGGATTTGAACAGCTGGGTACAGGGCATGAAATGAGCACACACATCTCCCGGCCAGAGTGGCAGTAGCAGTCACGGCAGCCATCATGCCAGCCATCACCTTCCTCGTACCGATGCCCATTGGAGGTGAGGCAGTAGCTGGTTTTTTGGGTTGGGGCAGGGGTGCTTGGGACGTGACCACTTTCTGGAGAGAGAGTGAATGAAAGCACAAACATTACTATGATTGGCTTGGGACTTTTGGAATGACTGTGAAAAAATTCAAAAAGCATCTAAGGCAAGAAACGTTCACAACTAAAATTTATGCACATCCATGGTCCAGTTTTATTATAGGCCGTACTGAGAGGTCAGCGTTTAAATTCCACATCATGAAACCTTCACCACTCACGAATATTTCAACTTCCCTTATAGGACAATTGTCTCCCAGTATTGACCCCCAGATTTATAATTTTCCACAGTGTTTGACGATAAACAAAAGACTAAAAAGAGGGACACATTCACCTTATGAACAACCCAAGTTGCTAGTAATTTTAACTTAAACTAAGCATGGCTTTGAATGACTTTATGACTGGGATCTAGAACAACATCAAACTGTGTGTTGCTGCACAGTTCATGCATACGTTTGGATGTTGTTCTTTTTTTATTTATATCTTTCAAAAATACACACTCACACACAAACATACTCCCAGGAAAGGGTTCCAACCTTGAATATTTTAAGAATTTACAGGAAAACTGATCCACGAGTTTTATAATCGGGTAAACAGCAGTTTATTTGGAGTAGGTATTGGCCTGTGTTTGCCGAGCTGCACCCATCACCTCGCTCTACAAGAAAACCATGAGTATATTTGAGCCTGAAATATTTATAATGCAGCTAAACTGGCAAAAATAAACACACCACATAAAATGTGGCGGAGCACAAATATGCCGTGTGCATACTTCAAACTTAAGGGTTCAGGGAATCTAATTAGAGCCGTACACTGGATAAAGCTAAACACAGTCCAGAGGCAAAACAAGCAGACATAAAAAGTCTTAATAGCAGAGTAGCAAAATGTCACAGGAAATCAAAGTTGGAGCTTAGTGGCAGACGTTCAAAAATCTCCTTCCATCTTTTGTTCTTTCAACTGCTTAAGTCCAGTGTGATAAGGTTTATCCTTCAGGGAGCATGTTTGGTAAATGTCACGATATACTACGAATGTGTGTTATGGTCTGGTGGTAGATGAAAGGTCACAACAATAAGTAGGGCTCATTCTCTGGAGACCATGAACAATTTGACCGTAGGTCGTTGGGAAAATCTCTCTTTATATGATCAGCATAACATGAATGTAAATCCTTACATCAAAATCTGATGGCTACATTGTGTGGAATGCTGTGGAAACGTGGTAATCCCAGAGGACTCCATCCACAGAGGGAATTCATGTGTGAACAGAGCTCCGTTACCTTTACACATGCAGATAGAGCAGCCCCTCCGGTTCTGCCGGTAGCCATCGCTACAGTGCTTGTCGCAGGTGAAGGGGGGACACTTGACGCAGCGGCACATCTCACAGCCATGCTTGTTCCGCCTGCAGACCGACAAACACACACAGCTCACACAGGGCCTACTTAAGTACGTTAAAACAACTCCACAAGATTGCTTCAAATTGGTGATACCTCCATGATAAAGTGAGGTCTATGGAGCAACATGGTGTTGTGATACAGAGACCCAGAAGCTCAAGGTTGGTATAATCAACATCTGGACCTGCTTTCCCTTCTTTATTTTAGCTGCCTTTGAAGAGCAGCAAATAAAAGGCCAACACATGAGATCCCTGTGGTTTGCACATCATACCAACCCATAAGACTCCAAAAGAAGAAATCTAAAGCCAATTCAGATGCTTCCAATTCGCCCTATTACCATCCTTGCTAGTCCAAAAGCCTTAGGCAGGGATGGAAGAGCAGGGGCCCGATAAGAATAAATGTAGCTTACTAAGGAGAACAGAAAATCACAGAGGAAGGGAGAGAGAGAGAGATAGCACCTTCTGATGGTTTAGTATAAGCCGAGGGCTGTACAGAGAGAAAAAGCCACAGAGGCTAGAAATAGAGCAGTTGGATCCAATTATCTGCCTAATAAAACATGGATGAGCTGCAGGTTGATAAACTGTCCAAACCCAGATGAAAGAATGACCTGTATCTTTACTCTCCCTTGCTGCTCATTCATCATCCCTCAGCCTCGTGTTCCGTCTCTCCCTCCAGGTAAGTGATGATACCTATTTCATGAAGCAGCCGCCTCATTTGGCCTGGATAATTACTCTATTAATCTTCATCTTCTTGGATGGCGTGTATAAGAGAAGCCCACGACTCCATGAGTGCCCCATGTCTCATAAAGTGGACAGAGCATGTCAGGCTCAGCAAACAGAGGACCCTATCTATGCTGAAACAGCAATAACAGCTTTGGAAAGCTTGGCCGGTGCCTCACTATACAAATACGGTGACAGAGAGCACTGCGACCTTGGAGTAAGGCTTTGTTTAAAGATGGTGTGTGGAATGCCAAGCAGCACTCTGGGCTCCAGGGATAGAGGGGGTCGGGGAGGCACTAGGCCCCTCGTTCTGGGACTGCTGGCTCAGCACAGTTTCCAGTGTGCCCCAACCATGATAGCCATAAGAACGCCATTCGTTGCCCATGTGCTCACACTGATGTTTTTGACTTTTGAAAGATGGAAAACATGTCTCATAAAAACAACTTCTCTCGTAAGGACCACTGAGGGCCGAGAATGTCCTTCATCTAGACTGTTAACCCAAGAGAGGAGGGTTCAGCCCAATGGTTAAATATTCTTTACAAGGTTCCTGCTTTGAAGGCCTGCGTTTGTTGCTTCTGCATATGTACATTACAGTACTCACAGGATGTCATTAATACAACCAGTACAAACACAGTGATCCTTTGTGCCTTTTGTTTCTTTGTGGTGCATGCACGGTTCCTGTGTGAGTAGACAGATCTGCGTTGGAAGGCTGGCAAGCTCTCAGAGGATTTCAGACTTCTGAAGGTGGACTTAAAAAGCTGCTTATGAAGGATAAAGCCAGGACTTCCTGCTCCTCTTCCCAAAAAGATCCCCCTCCTCTCCTCTCCTCTGCCTCGCAGACATATCGGGCCCATCTTGAGCTGTGGCTCTGAAGAGCATGGTTGAGATAACAAAAAGTATCCCAACTGTATACATTTCATAAAGGCTGCTTTTGTCTTGATGTGTTTTTGATCATTGTTTTGAGACGGGGTGATGATTTATGAAATGAGAGTGGTGCTTGGGGACCAAGCCTCCTAGTAGATAGCACTTCCAGATGTTTAATTGGGTTGAATGGAATTAGAGTTGCTGGGGGCTGAGGGGCCAGTGAGGACTGCCGAGTGAATTACTCACGCACAAACACACATACACACACTCGCACTCATCGATACAGCAACCTGGGAGAGCACACAAATGTGGGTCCTTCAATCGTTGAGCTGCTGTTACAACAGCCTGGTGTACTTCCATTTGAAAATGACAACAGGCAGTGGCCACTAATCAGCACTTGAATATAAATATTGCACTTCTTGTTGTATCCTACTTATTTAACCACAGAAGCAAGTGACGATTTAACCAACAGAGCTTCATGACAATGCTCACACAACTATCAACTTTTATTTTTCTAATTTATTAGTACATAAACGCAAGAGCATTTTCTTCATGTATCATGTTGCATGTTATGTCACTGACAGCCACAGATACCTTACACAGGCTGGAAAAACAGATGACGAATGAGCGTAGCTATATTCAAGCAACGAGAACTCCACAGGGTCAGCGGTTGTACTTACACATATCCATAGGGGCAGGTCTTAGTGCAGGTCAGAGGTCGACACTTGGGCATGGGTATGCTGCACTCACACACCTCACAGCCAAAGTCGTCCCTCTCATATCCCATCGGGCATTGCAGGGAACAGTATTTTCCCAGAGCAGGGCAGGAGTCATCTGAAAGAGGTGAGGGGGAGGTCATCTGATCATGGGCACAACAATCCATCAAAAGGCAAAGGCACAAGTTGCTATGGGGCTGCTCACAGGAACATTCCTCTGACACACAACCTTGCAAAGACTGCAGCCAGGGAGGCTAACATGCATGGATGAATATGAACATGTCAAAAGCAAGTGCTTCTTTTTTTTTTTTCCAGCATTAGCAAACAGGTAAATACAGCGTTGCATGTCCAGGAATTTAATGCTAAACTGCCAGAAGCAGCATTTCAAGGGATAGTCATCATGTTCATAGCTCTGTAAGGCAGTCCCTGAAACTTTAACCCTTTACAGTCACCAAGTAAGGAACATCTACTTACTGTTGAGACACTGGCAGAGCAGACATCCATTTTTGTCTTGCTGGAAGCCGTAGGGGCATTCGTTCCCTGACAGCGAGCAGTTTTCCAGGGGAGGACATAAAATGGGGCTGACTGTCTCATAAGAAGGCTCTGGGGACAAGAAAAGAAGGTGGAGGGTTAGAACCACAGTAGGCAAAGAACATTTAAAAAAAAAAAAAAAAAAAAATTATGCTGTTATGAATCTCTGATTTGTGCCAAGATCCTCTCAGGTGTAAAAACCTCTGTGCTTTTGTGCCAACTGTAATAGCTATGTATTTACACTGCCCTTATTTTGAAATAAACAGTGATTACAGATAAATGTAGAGCAATTACACCAGGGTGGGTCACACTGTGAGGGGGATTATACCTCTCTGGCTTATTGTGTGGGGCCGTTTCCTATTAAAACATTGACTGCTTCTAATGATTTAGATCTGGGTTTGCGGGTGATGTTAACACAATGTTCGCCGGACTCCGACTCTGGCACTGCCCAGACCGTCTTGAAACAGGGCCAGCTTTATAGAGAAGCCACAATAAAGGGACAGACACACACACACACACACACACACACACACACACACACACACACACACACATGTACAATAGCTATTCTTGTTAAGCATTTCTCGACACGTTCAGTGGGAGGAGCAGCCCAACGAGCCATAACTAATTATGGTCACAACAAAAAAAGAATCATGCAGCCCCCTGCATTAAAAGCTCACCACAGTCTCACACAAACACACACACATACACAGGCACAGGTGGGTCTCATTTTAGTGAGTATGGTTAATAAAGGAACACAAAGAACCCTGCAGCTTGAAGAATGCTCTGTGGCCTCCCCTTTAATGAGCCCATGGCGACATGGCCTCCATAGCAAAGCTGCAGTTCTGCAGGAGGGTCCCGCTTGTAGTACGTGCGTTAATGTGCACTTCATACAGATATAACATTTGCTAATAAATATAAAGGCTTAAGATTTGAACTTCAGCACAACACTCTTTACCTTCGCAGAAAGGGCAGCACTCCCCAGGTATCTTGACAGGGTTTTGGCAGCTCTGCTTGCAGGCCATGGCTGTGCAGTGCGGTTCTCCATCCACACACTGGCAAAAAGTGCAGTCGTCCTCTTTCCACTGCTCCTCATGAGCTCTGAGCTTATTGTTCACCCAGCAGCTGGCCTTCGTGCTGTCCATCGACAGCAACTCCACATCTAAGAGGGAAAGAAGAAGACACACATCACTGTGGGTTCAGAAATAAGGTGCGAGTAGAGGACAACCTTTGATCGGACCCTTAGCCAAGTCACATGTGTAGTTTAGCTTGGATGGATGTGCGTTAAATCCAAACCTATAGGCCAGTTTATACCTATACCACCTCCCCTACTGTAAGGGGATTAACAATATACATAGTGAGAGCAGAGCTGAGGGAAGTAGGATACTCCACAAGGGAGCTTGCATGTTATCGAAACTGGCTTGTCAGCAAGAGCTAAAGAGAAAAAAAATTTTTAAATTTAGATGACTTATTTACGTTTATGAGTTGGGAGAGGCCCTTAATTGTGAAACAACATATGTTGGGATTAAAGTTGAAAAGAGACAAAATGAAGTTCAGGATATCAGAGCTGTCATGAAAGTCATCACGTTTGCTGTTTTTCCAATTATTCAGTCTTTCTTAACTGTTGGTCTCCAAAGTGTCCACTCACCCTTCAGTTGAAAGCCTGAACTCATCCATGTGAGTCTCAGCTGTAACCACTGAGGTCAATGACAAGGTCAGTGCTTGATACCATAAATCTTACTCCAAAACAATGAAAGCACCTTTTGGATCTATGACCATTGTAAGAACCAAGTTTGACAGTTTAAAAGCCAAATTTGTTTTGAGCCCAGTTGTGGAAACCGTTTTTTCCACCGTTTTAATTGTTTTTGCTGCACCGTTTACTGGCAGCAGATGTTAGAGGGTGGTCTCAGCGTTTTCGCTCCATGGCATTGTGAAAGAAAGGAGGGTTGTGTACACATGTTGGTGTGTTTACGTGTCCAGTGCGGTTTGTTGAACGTGTCAGAGGGGGAAAAGGAAAGGAACAGTTTCCATAATGCATTTCAATAGCTTTTTTCAGTTCACTTTGCCCTTATTCAAAGAATTGACAAATCCAATCAAAAGATGTTCTCGATTTTCCAGCATAAAACAGCAAACTCACTCCATGCTTGCCAATACTGTGACACATTTGTTGACTACAAATACAGTACCGGCCAAAAACACAGAACTCTTACAGATTTGTCAGACCTTGCAAAATTAGCACTGAATGATTGTATTTTTCAAAATCAAGAATCACCTTTCTCTTTAGCTGCTTAATGCTCCATTATGTCCACTAGCTAAATGCCAACTTTGTCTGATGTTTGGTGCTGTTTTGCATTGCTTGATGTGGGAATGACCCAAAGCAGTAAACCTATGGGCTGTAAAATTGAAAACCAAAGAGATGTTTCAGTGGTATGCATAGGTGATGGGAACTCTAGTCAGGTGATCATTTCTGTGTGTCCATCATTACTGATCCATCACACTAATCTATTGCGATACTGAATGATTGAATAGCGCGGCTTCAAGTATACTCACAATCAGGTACAGCTCTTATTACGGATTGAAAGTATTCCAGGCAAAGCCCTCTGCACTGAGCCTTTCAGTAAGTACAGGCAGCTTTCCATGAGAAAAAGATGAAAGCATTCCATACCTGCACATTCCAGGTGTACCTCCAACGCTGACCTAACATGATCTCTGCAGCCTCATTTTTTGGTCTCCTTCTCTCTCTCTCATGCACCCAATCTAGCGTGGCCACGCAGGCAGAAGCCTAAGCTGGCTGCCATCTCCATCCACAGGCTTCTAGCAAACTGTAATGTGGCAGCCATATGCGCTTCAACCCAGTTTTTCAACAGTCCAGTTGTTCACATATTGGTGCTCCGTACCTGGCTTTGGGCAAGTGTTTTCACAAGATGGTCCCCCGCTATTGAGACGGAGCTGTATATTAAAAAGCCAGACTGTATACTCTAATTCAGGGCTTTCATGTTAAGTCTTGCCAGTGGAAAGGGAGTCATAGTTAGCTCTTTAGTGTGCCTCTTGTATGCCAGGCATGTTAACAATTTTGGAAGCTGTTTATATGAGGAAGCCGCTAGGTAGGGTTATTGGAGGTAAGCATGAGGCAAAGTGGACTTTGTTTTTCCCCTATACCTCATCACAAAATGCCACATTTTCACACTGGCTAATATCTATAAGGACCTTTATGCCACATCAACAATTACTTAATACCCAACAACCTAAACTGTGGATGTCCCAGTTTTAAAGAGTCTCATGACAAAATAATTTGATGTATCAAGTACACACATACCTATGCAGACAGGGCAACACTCGCCCTCAGGAATGTAGAAGTTTTCACAGTCCAGCTCAGCGCACTCTGCCTTGGAGCAGAAGGAGATTCCTCCTCTGCATTGACAAAGCCAGCAGGGGTCCATGCGGTACACCTCTCCCTCAGAGAACTCCTTCCCATTGTGGACGCACTTTGGAGAGACTAAACGGATAACAAGTAAAAGAAGAGTCAGGACCAGACAGACGCTGTCAACCTTAAACTGAACAACATATGTGGGATGACAATGCTTAACACACTCTGAGGGCACGGTGCTGTGCTCGCTGTGTGTGTCTTTGCAATTGAATGGCAGAATAATGGACTTTCCATCTCAAATATCGAGCTTGATCAGTGAGTGGCTATAGCTACTCTATACCATCAGTTACAAATTCATCAACATTCGTTTATTTTCTGCAATTGATGGAAATATTTGTCTGAACCAAATGGTGCTGAGGCAGACACTGATGTCTGACATTAAGCCTGTGACTGGATTGGAATTCATCAGAAATGTAGCTGGGTCTAAGAGCAGGGATTTCACAGGGATCTATAAAGTCTTTAAAAGGTGCTGGACTCTCGCGGTGTCGAGTAAAAGAAAACAGTGGTGGGTCGGAGGATTTTGTCAGAATCTGGGCTCAGTTTGCTGGTGGCAGGTGGAGTGAATCAGTGCTTTGGCCTGTCTTCCAAAATAATTCAATCTCTTTGAACCTCTTTTAACTGCAGTAAACCCATTTTGAAATAGAATTAGCTTAGTTACAGCACTGTCTGTGTCTAAGCATCTGTCCATACAGGGACAAATTCTAACCTGCTCATTGCAAACTTGAAAATTTGCATTGCATGAATGTGGGTTTCTGTGTGTGTGGAGAAGAGAAAAGACTAAGAAAAAAATAGCCAGCAAAAACAGGTTCTCGGGTACAATTTCTCCAAAATGAAACAAACTCAAAATGAATGGCATCAGCATGACATGTCAATAGTAATACTACATCACATGTTGAAATCTGCCCCAATGACTTGAGGTAACTCAACAACACAACCTACAGTAACTTCTCATCAAGCATACTCCAACATGAGTTAAGTCCGACACTGTGGTTATGTAAGAAATTCTCCAGACACAAAGATGAATAGCTACGCTCGTTCTGCCAGTTAATGCATTGTGCAGATGCAACCAGATGTGGAGGCCAGTGGGTTCTTTAAACGAGTGCAGAGGTTACAGTGGCATCTGTCTGCCATACCTTCGAGTGTCTGCGCCAGTGACCCCATGCCTCCCAACAACAAGCGCTGCGTCCTAATACAAAGCAGGTGGGCCAACTGAGTTGAAAGTAGAGTGGGGATTTGTTAATCTTTTATTCCCTTCCTCACCCCGTCTCTGCTCCATTTTTTTCAGCCTTTGCCCCCCCACTTAGTATTCCTGCCGCCATGCTTTGCGTGCAGCAAAACAAAGCAGAGAAAATGCAATAAGTACTTTAGCGGGCCAAAATGAAAAGGCACAGCAACGTTTTCTAACACTCACGGAGGCAACAGGAAGTCACACGAGGGGATGCTCACATGTGATTTCCGCAGTGTTTGTTAATGGTAATCCCTAAAACAACTTGCAGCACTGAGTCTAAATTCCAGTCATGCTTTGTGATGTTCAGTCTTCCCTAATTTGAGATAAGGATTGGATGTGGAGATGGACAGGCCATAAAACATTGACATTAAGCCTGTTGAAATCATCCATAATGGACTGTAAAGCCGTTGCTTCTTGTGGTTTAAAGGCAGATACAGCAAAAGCACAGAGGGAAACTGGACTTAATAATGAAATTAATACTGATTGGTTTCATTAAAATCAACTTTGCACTGATACTTTTATTTTGGTCTGACAGTTAGTTGAGAGTTATTTGAATTTATGCCACTAAAACAACCACTGATCAAAGTACGAGGACATGGCAGTCGTGTACTTAAAACAAACTCAAGTTGAGCTCCCGGAGAAAGATAAGCGTGGTGATCTCAGCCTAATTGCTCAACACTGGTGTAAATCTCAAAGGAAAATGTGCAGCCCTGAATGTGCTCTGTATCCAGAGCAGAGTATGTGCAAGCTTAAGTGTTGATAAACATCAGGATGATCTGTAAAATCACATGACGTGAGGTCAGGGCAGTGCTGCCAGGTTTTGGTCTGCCACACGGATAGAGCCTCTCTCCAGCCAAGAGTGGAAAGAGTCTATTGTTGATGGAGGCCAAAACACACAGGTGGAGCTTATTGTCACTGCATACACTGACCCTGGTTAAGTATGAGCCCTCTGCCAAGTGGGCAATGGAAACAAGTTAATCAGTCCAAGCCTGACACTCGGAGACAATGGGGGCCAATGTTAAATTGTGTTCCATTACAGTATAGGTATGGTATTTGAAAAAACTTAAAGCTTGTACGTGAGCGTTAGCTCGTACTTTAGGGCATCTCTGCAGGACTGGGGAGGTGACTAGGGGCCCCTGTGCGTGTCCTTGTCCACATCTGTGTCTGTGGAGCTTTCTGACAGGGCGCGCAGTCATGCAGGCCTAACGGACAGTAGGGGCAGCACAAAAGGCATCAAGCCCCAGGCCCAAAGAGCGGCAGACAATTGTTATCAAAACAGTGATCCCATGGCCCCCGCAGCTGCCATTCAGCCCCTGCTGGCCTGCCGGACTCGATTACCCTCCCCACTGCCAGACTGGAGCACATAAAAAGCATTCCCATCAATGAACTGTTGAACCTTTTCCCTTTGGATGTGTGACCAGACAGGAACCCTTTGACACTGCACTTCTGTTGAGCAAATTCGTAGCCTAAGCACTTTTCTGGTCACTGCGCTCGTTAAGTCCATTAATTCCAGGACATGGCACTCATTTATACATGTGGAGGGGCCAGAATGGGAATTTGTTCTGTTGGTAAAACAGCAAATATTCGTTGGGAGCGCAGAGTAAACAGACCAATACCACAGGTCCCCTCCCTGCCTTCCTGACTCTCCTGGTTGCCTATGGGCCAGAAAACAGGGCGCTGAAGTCTCCCTTAGTGTATCAGATCGACTTTTCTAATCTCTTACTCTGGTTTTCCTGAATGTCTTTTTCTCACCTGGTGTGAAAATGGTGCACAATTGCATTTTGGATGAGAAGTCTGCTCTGACAGAGCCATTTCATTTCATATCCCTTGAAGCGATATAAATATTTGTGCCTACACCCCTGAAAAAATGTCTTGAAACCATGCCACCATGAGGGGCATTAGCCAAACCTAATAAACAGCCCAAAAGCAATTATACAATCAGCAACTTTCCTTTTCATCCGTGGACATTTGGTCAGAAGGGAGGAAAGCTTGACTGTGAGGAAAGTAATTGCCTCCTCAAAGGCGCTGAATCTCACACAAACTGTGCCGCTGCTTCCCCAAGCGGGAGACCAATCGAAACAGGATGTGTGTTGTGCTGTTTAGTGTAGTCACCTTTCTGGCACTCAAAGACATCACAGCAGTCTCCTGGCTGACCGCTGGCCTGGTTGACCAGCACGGCTCGCTGTCCACTCGGGCATTGGGGCTTTTGGCAGGCTCGGAGGTCGCAAGTGCACTGGGGAGGTATGGACGGGCAGCAGCCAGCAGGGGGCGTGTAGCTCTTGGTCAGGACTGAACCATGGGGGCAGGAGGGCACCTGCAGGGCAGGGCATGTCACCCCTGCACACCTCAGCTCCTCTGAAACACACAGAGATGGATGCTTGTTTACACTGACATACAGATAGGTGTTCAGCAAACAGAACAAGCAAACACCTGCATCATCTTTTTCTTTTTCTTCCTTTGTAACACCACCTTCAACCGCTCAAAGCTCTCACAGTGCCCACACTGTTCTCCTACAGGGTGGAGGGGTGTGTGTATTTGTGTGTGTGCATGTGCGAGGGGCGAGCAGACTGCCACTTCCTTGTAGTGTCAGTCGAGCCACTTTGGAACAGCGCTCCTTCTGTTACGGTCTAAAAGCTGAGTTCACACAGTCACCCAACACAAACGCGGTGCACAGTCATCAGATCTCCACTTCAGCCCGTGACAGCTTTACAGCATCCTGTCAGAGAAGTGAGAGCAGTGCCCTAGACATGACAAGGCTCTCTGCGTATCCTGTCTACGCGCCTCTGATCCCAGCCAGCCCACCTCGACTGGCTCACAATCCAAACAGCCCCTCACACTCTAAAACCAATCATTAATACCAGCCAAT
This sequence comes from Remorina albescens, assembly GCA_034769265.1. Lineage (NCBI taxonomy): Eukaryota > Metazoa > Chordata > Actinopteri > Carangiformes > Echeneidae > Remorina > Remorina albescens. The sequence continues at coordinate 12,902,672 of CM068488.1, forward strand.
TTTCAACAGAGCCTTTCTTCTTGCCAGTCTAGAGACTCCCCTTCACGTTGCATACCAGGATGTGTTTTTCTATTCATTTGCCAGAGCCAACATAATAGCTCTGATACTCCTTGTTAGGTGGGAAAGACGTGCAGGGGTACTGGAAATCTGGGCAAGGGGTTCAGGGGTGTATTTTGGAGCCTGTTCAGGAAAAGAAAAGTGGAGCGCCCCTCTGTACAGACATTGTGTGAGAACAGTAGCCACCTTACAAAGATTGGATTACCCAAACCAAAGGGTCGTGTTTATTTTGGTTCTCAGTGTCACTGTAATGTATACAGTGCAGAGGAGAGGGACTGGGGAGAGAGGGCTCATGTCCTGTCCTATAACGGTCAATCACTAAGTCATTTTCCAGATCCCCTGCTGAAAGAACAGTACACACACACACACACACACAAAATTTCTAACATTTTGACAGTCACTGATTTAAACTTGGCAATGCTGCCAAGTTCACTAATACACAAAAAGGCCAAAAAATCCCGACCGTTGACCATTTCATAATAAAAGTTAAAGTGGATTATGATTTTGTTGTGCAAAGAGACCAACTGAAACAAGCTAGGGTTACATAACACTGCTTATTTCCAGAAGCTGAGTTTTGCTGATGGTCTTCCCAGACTGGGGCTAGCTCCACTGTGCAAGTCTCTCAGAGGAAAGGAACTGCCTCGTCCCTGACATTTGAGGACCTGTAAGTGGATCCCCCTTTTTCCCAGCCACCAAATGGGAAAAATGAACTGACGATGAGCCTTTCAGGGTCCAGACTTCTGATCTCCCAATAATAGAGTCTGGTCTGCCAAGTCCCCCACTCAATAGAGCAGGACCTCTGATAGAGTACATTCTCAACTATTTCAGCTTTAGAGGAAAAACTCTCTGGTCTGACCTGATGCTCTGCTGGCATGGCGCTTTAATAGCCATTTGATGTCCACCTAACCTAGACAGAACATTGAGGAGAGGGGCTGTAAGGCTGTGACCCCCATTTTGGCGGGTTAGATTAAGACTTCTGACAGATCAAAGTGGATAAGGATAAAGGAAACCTTGAGATTTTCTGGCTCCAAATAAATAGAGCATGAGTGTGAAGTATCTGTACTGTACTGTTTACTCAAGCAACCTGGGAACAGTGAGCACCACCACAAAGCTCTCATTGATAAACTTCATAGCTGAATAGTGTCATAGAAAATGAGGGAAAACCTCTGAATTAAGTCAAGTCCACAGCCCTTTTAACGGTTTTTGGCCCAATTCCTATGCTGGAGTTAAATAAACTTCAGTTGGACACACTGATTAGCAAATGTTTTACTTTCAATAAAGTCTAATGCAGTCTGGTGCTGCTCAGTAGAAGGCTGGTTTTGCATATGAAAAACACATGCAGTTTAAAGCCATAGAAAATGCCCTGTGACGGTCTTGAACAGCGTTCTGCACTGAAAAACACTTTCTATGTATTGTATGTGATTACTCTTTCAGTTGTGATAATGGCTGGGGTTAGAGTGTTGGGAAAGACAGCTGGCAGACATACCATTGTCATTCAAATGAATAGAATTATATCCATCCATGGAAATGGTCCAGCCATTGAAGGTCCAATTAATGTAATTTTCTGGCAGGCACATTTAGAAGCACAATAGTGAGACAGGGAGGATGGAAAAAGTCAGCAGCGAATGTGTTTTATCCTTTGGGTTCTATCTCAGAGCAGAAATGACTGTAATTAGTGAGTCAGCAACCACAGAACCAATCTTCATATCACAATGGTGACCATACTCCAGCTTGCACAAACACAAAAGGCCTGATCTGGTATGCATGATAAATTCTCTCTGCAGATTAGGGAACATGTGCTCCTGTACAACTGTAAGATAGCAAGGAATGGAAAACCTTTGACCTCAATGCATAACCTGTAGACAATCTACATACTCACACAGACACATACATACATACAGGTACACACACACCTGACGTTGGCCTGCTGGAGGAGATTGGATGGGGAAATTGCTTCATTACCACAGAGTAATTTCTATTGTAAACAATGCATATTTCTGCAACCTCAGTGGCTCATTGAAAAAAAGAAAAAACACCTCCTGTCTAAATGGGGTTTTTTTTTCTCCCATTTAAGCCGGGATACAAGGAGAGCAGTCTTTCTCTGAACCACAGCAGCTCAGTCAGGCAGAGGACGCTGTGCTGACAGCCCGAGTTTACTCATGGAAAAAGAGCACAATGTGAGTTCTGTTCACCGACTGACTTTGGAAGCAAGTCAGATGAGAACAAAGCTGTCTCAGTCCAGCTGCCCTCCATGGGTTTCTGGTCTGTCCTCAGGTTTTATAAAGTTGCTCCGTGAGGGGACACATCGGGGCCGTCTTCTCACATAAGCTGTGGAGGCCTGGCCCAATGCCTTCCAGCAGTTACAGCTGAGAAAGTTACCATTGTTCACTATGTGTGTGTCAGCATGTGCGACTATTGTGTGGCAGGTCTGGGAGGAGGTCCAGGCCAAAAGGCACAGACCGGGTCACCTGGAAGAAACACTTGATGGGAAATTCACACCATGGTCGGACGCTTGAGGTAGTCGGGGTCGGGGCATGCAGCAGCCAGCAGGACTGTATCTGAGCCTGCATGTCTTGCTCTCTCACTCTTTGACTAAATATTTGTAGATGAAGAACGTGATTTCAGTGTCCTGAGCAACACTGCTATAGAAGTGATTAAGCGTGTTAGGGTGAGGTAATGCGAATGGCCACGTGTAGGTGTACATTTACACAGATGCAGATGTATTCATGAATGTGTTTTTGTATGTGCATAGCGAGTGTACTTAACATGTGTGCATTCCATTGAAACACACCCTTTCCTTAACGTCAGATGGACAATGAGATTAGGCCAATGACAGAGAGTGCAAGGGGACCTCTGTTAGCCTAAAAGCACAGTCTATCACTGGATCTGTCACAGAGTGCATATGAAAAGGTGGAAACATGCTCTGCTCCACAGTTTCATACATCAAGACATGTAGACCACAATATAACAGTTGTCACGTGTACCTGTACCTCAGAGGAGAGTAGCTAGAACAATACCTTAGCCCTAATCTGTAACAAATTTAGTAAACAATCCATGGGGACTTGGGGTGTGGACAGCTGTTGAGTAAATTGTAGAAGATGCAGTTGAGCTTAATGTGGATTTTGGCCATATTGGATCTGGCCATATACAGAAAGGAATAGTCTATAAGAGAAATGCCAACAGAGTTGGCCTGACCTGCAGACGAGGTATCTCTGATTTGTTAGTGGTTATGGTTGGGCCAGTAAGTTGAAGTTTTCAGCTTCAATTTAATGAATGGATTGAAGGTTAGAGCTGGAGATGGGGGAATGTTAGAGGGCTTTATGTATGTGAGTGTGTGTGTGTGTGTGTGTGTGTGTGTCTTGGCTTTCCCTTCTGGCCTAATGCAGGCTGGCTTGGTTCACGGCTGACTGTGAGTAAAAAGTGGGATGAGAGCAATCCCAACATGCCTTCAAGGAAATTCTTTGTCTTGATTACCACACAAGAGTTTTGTTTCCTCTTTGAAATCACTCCTCCCACACACACACAAATATGCACACACTGGGAAACAGGGAGCTAGCAGGGTATAACAAGGGCCATGGCTTCCCCAGTGCACACACACACACACACACACACACACACACACACACAGCACTGAGACATCTCACCAGCCAGTGGCGGTCTGGCTCGGCCAGTAATAGCCCCTCCACAAAGAGGCTGCAGCCGAGCAGAACTAACAATCCTTTCACAAGAGCAGAAGGAGGCAGGACAGAGGTGGCATAGGTGGGCAAGTAGATTTGTGGGAACGAGTCGGTTTGTGTGGTGACATCATAGCAGGCCCAACTTCCCTGTCTGTTCACGACTGTTGTTACTGACCAACAGGGGAATTCCTCTGAAATAGCCGTTAGGGCTCTTATCATGAATGAAATATGTAAACCATCCCAGAGTGTAAAATTACCAAACACCACCCTGCCAAGACTCTAGGGCCTGTACTTGACACAAATACCCTAACAAAATGTTTTGCCTCTGTTGTGATTTCCTTTTTTCCGGCGTCTGCCTGCCCCCCTCCTTCTTCTTCACTTATCACATCCTCTTTGGTCCCTGACATGTGGGTGATGTGTCTGGCGGATCTTGTTGCTTCTGGCTGAAATGTCTGCTGCCGAATTACATCAACGTTTTCTGAACATGAGCACTATCACTGAAAGAAAGACGTCGGGTGATCAAGCACCAGCAAATTACAAAGCAAAAAAACAAGTTTGAATAGGTCACAGCGAGTCAGAGAGGATAAATATGGGAACAAGATTGCTGAGTGAGTCAGAGGGAAAGTGAAAGGCCAGACTTCATCTACATGTGAGTCTAATGAAGAGAAAGTCGGAATGATCCCTGTCTGAAAACGATTTCTATGATACACAAATGAGAGCAGCCAGCAAATGCATCCTGTAGACTTGCTGTAGAGGCACGAGAGCTTCTCTGTCACTCTCCAGAAGGGCATGATAACACAGATCTGACTAATGACTGCTTGCATCTAAAGACAACGAGGGGTTGATGGACACCGTCACCATGGAGTTCAACAACAGCAGAGTCCCAGTCTGGCTGCAGAGGAAGCTCCTGCTGATGACAGACAATGGAAAAAAAATCTCTGCCGAGACATCTAGACAAACAAGATAATTATCACACACAGACACATGCGCAAACACAGATGCAGACATGCAGGCTCAGATGCTCACGTATAAAGGCTCATTCACACGCATACACACACACACATATAAAGATATGTAAAACACATGCAGGGCTGCGCGTGTGCGCACCGTTCCACACTGCACATGCATACTTAACAGACATAACAGATACACACACAGACATCCTGGTTTCTCACTTAATGAGGGGCCATCAGAAGGGGTGGGTGTGTGCTGTGGTGAGATCTCATAAGCTGCTGAAAAATGTTGTTTACAGTTTTCACTGGTGTGAGTTTAAACTGTCATCCATTGGGCTCAGACTTCGGGATGAAGCAGTTGCAAAACACAGAAGACTGGCAGTAAGTCTTTCATTGGAACTCCAGACTTTAATGATGATTCGTCTAAACAATATGTTTGACGAACAGACTGCCCCCAGGATCACTGTGTGAATGGCTGAAGACAGCTTTACGCTTTGTGTTCTGCAGTAACCTTGGTGCTATTCGCAGACTAAATAATCTCAATCTATTCTTCCCTTTAGATGTCAGCTAACTGCAGAGGGAGGAGGAACCTTGAGTAAAGGAAAACAACGTGGATGAAAACATAAACAGGCAGAGTCACATGTTTGGGACTTTTGGGATCTGTTCACTATACCATCAAACTGTTTTCCTAGTGTTAAAATAAAGTGGGCGTCAATATGGTGTGGTACATTATAGAAAAAGAAAGTTATAAAAAAATAAAATTAAGTTTTCTCTGTCTTCAAAAACCATGTTCAGTAAGATGAGGTTTACCTAACAGAGGTTCATTGAGTTCAACTCAGCAGCAGTCCTGTTCTATTTTGTAAATGTCACTCAGGAGGCTGCCGACACTTAACGCCTGTCTATCTACCTGACACCTCACAATCCAAATGAGGAAACTGAACTCACTGTGCCAATAACGTCTTTCACATGAAGTGTCAATCAGGGAGCCGGCTAAGAGTGGAGGTAATCAGACATTCTTCAGTTTTTGTGGTTCATTCAAAGGATTCTCATTTTTCTCCCGCTCCTGTATAGGACAAGCATTCATCTGGCACTCAATACGTTAACATGGACACATTCCCTCTTCTTGCAAAAGCTATCCGTCAGCTTCACACCTTCTTGCTTGTTCTCAACATCTTTTCATTTTCTTTTTGCTACAACAATCTGGCAGCCGCTACTCCTCCATTCCATTTCCGGCACCCTTCACATCATCATGCAAAGTGCTTTGTATGTTCAGCGTTGTGGCTCTGTGTAAATATCCAATATGTAGAATGATACAAATTATCCAAGCACAGTCACACACAATTCAATTTTGTAATTGAACTTTAAAGAGCCCATTTGCTTAAAATCAAAGTTGAGCGGCATTAAACTCACAAGGTTTTTATTGGTCTGTGGCAATATGCCTCCCTTCAGACATAGACAGTCTGGACGTAAGGAATATCCCTCTCAGAGGTGATTTTTATATGAGAAGGGGGAAACCATTAGCTGCAGTGCACTTTACACTGTTTGTATAAACTGCACTGAATATCGTGCATATCACTGTTTATATTTTGCATAGAGAAATGTTTTGTAAAGGTCGCGTTACAGTTGCAGGAGACTATTTTATGTATCCTAATATGAGCTGAGTAGAATTAGTACTTGGCGGCTGTGTGGTTGTCACTTCCAGTTGCCGGTCATTTGAAGGTTACCTGCAGCTTCCTGGCACTGGCTGCGGTTGATGTAGGCAAAGTGATGGTGGCAGCTCTGAGATTCACACACACAGCCCTCAGCTGTCAGGTTACAACCGGAGAACATGCAGGCCGGGTTGGATGGTCCCACATACTTTTCTCTGTGTCTTTCCCGGTGTTCGTGCTTCCGGCCCTCTGAAATTCAGTCAAAAACACACACACACACACCACAGTAATCATTAAGTCGTACATAACAGCAGTACTCAAGGGTGACTGGGGAACCACTAGACAAAGCCTTAGCATGTGTGTCATCACTATGATATGTAAGTAGCATTAGTCACCTCAGAGCCACATCTGTTATGGATTAGCTCCTCTCAATGGACAGCATTATTCCCCCCCTTCTGTGCTTGTCTGTGTGCACAAATCTGTGTGTCAACATGTGTGTTTGATGGAAGCAGAGGGGCTCACCTGACTTACTAGTCTTCATGCAGGTTTCTTGGTCTGGATAGGAGAAAGAGCCCAAGCAGGAGTGACGGGCATCACACACACACTGTCCTCCAGCTCTGTCGCAGCCAGTTATCAGTGGACAGCGCTCGTCCTCCAGACCTGCCTCTGGATAGTCAGGGAGAACTGCAGGGGGGACAGCAGTGAGAACATCACGATAGGGAAAGAACAATTTCTCACGTGGATTAGTTAGTCCACTTTTCTTACTTAGACTTTGACTGAATTACCAAGGACATTGGACAGAGTTGAAGGTGAAGTGTAATTACAACCCAAAACGTGCCACAAACTGAGATTTATTTCCCAAAAGTGTGCAAGGTTTAGCCAGCTTACAGCTGCTGTTGCGACACATTGCCCTGGCAGAACAGCTAGTCAACTGACCAACGTATTTCTGCGCTGCCATCTCTCCTCCCTCCTCATTGTGACACACCACTTAAGCCATTGAGACCATTTGTTTGCCTTTGTTCCGCAGCATGGGGCCCTCCCAGGGTTTCCATCTCTGCTGGTTGCCAGAACGCCTTTTCTGTACCTATGCCACTCGCACCATACCCACATATTGTTCCTTTGCCCCCTTAGCCTTACCCCCTTCGGCGGCACCCCAAGACTTAGCTCAACTGAGACAACACTTTACAACAGGAAGGAATGCGTGAAGGTATAATGTTGGTGCCATGTGAGCTGAATAACCAAAACCCTGGGATTAAAGGGCCCCTACATACACATCACCCATAGTATTCCTTTCACATTCATGCATAAATAAACACACATATACCCCCAAATCACCCTCCTTCATAGCTGTTCCCGAGCAGTAACAGTGGCAGCAGAGTAAACTGGATGAGACCAACTGTAACACAGAGTAACCCCTTCCAAAGCATTTAGATCCCAGGCCTCAAATTAACAGTGTGGAATCATGACTTGAGTTTATCATAATGCCCTGTCCCCCCAAAAAAACCAAACAAACATCAACACTTTGTAGTATATCTACCTGACTGCTACAGTGATCCTTGTACAATAATCAACAACAATCACTTTTATTCTCAGTTCGGTCAGAAAACAATAATGGGATGACAAAATGTCATTGGAAAGAATTGCTTTTAAATGCTGGAAAACATAATAAATCGCATGTGTTTGTCCATATTAACTTAAAACAGATATTCCACTAAAGAAAAAAAGGCAGACTCTTACTGTAATAAATGTCACTGTTTAAGTGAATCATTGTGACTGCAGAGGCAGGCATCCTTGGAAACACTTCCCCCAACTCTGGGTTGATAGGGTGGATGACTTCTGAGTGGAGCAGGATGCTAACCTTCCATATGGGAAATAGCATCCAGCGGGAGAAATGAAGCTAATGCTACGTTTTACCTAGGCCGGCCTGTGCTGTTAAAACTCTCCCAGAAAGCTAGTAAAGCCAGCAAAGTACAAGCAGCCTTTTCAATAGTCTGCACCGAAACTTTCCCTGTGATTTCCTCTCACCTTAAAATGATCCTCACCTCCACATTTTTTCTATTCTGAGACTTTCCTGTGCCTGGCAGGATATTTTCATTCAAGATGAAGGTAGTCTGTGTGGGGTGCTAAATCTGGCACATAGGAAAGCAGGTAGGAGTCAAAACAATTAATGAATCCCCTGACCCTGCCCACTCCTGGATACTGTCTCATGAGCTAACTTTGCTCAGATCTGGTCTAGCCTGGCTATCTATTATCTGGCCTGGCATGACTCTAGCCAAGGTCTATGACTTCTCTTTCTCTCTCTCCCTCTCTGTGCCGCTTGTCTTGGCATCCAAAGCCGGGATGGGAAAGCTAACCTCTAGAGGCCCTTTGGCTGATAGCGAGCTAAAAAGGAAGTCTTTGAAACGTTAGATAATACCAGAGGAAGGGAGAAGTAGAAGGCATCTGAAGGAGTGCATTGGACATGATGTCCCTGTAAGACAGACACTCTTATGTGGTATGTTAAGTGCTTCTGGGGCTTAGGGGAACTTGGTGTGGGAGGCCGGAACAGAAATGCAATGAGACCAATCAAAACAAATCAGCTGCGAAGTCTAAATGATTTCACCCAACTGACAGGCTGATCACTCAAGCAGATATGGGGTGACTGTAGGCAGGTGCCTGAATTGCTCATGAGACAACCACAAAAAGAGACAAACAACTTGCAACCTAAAACCAAAAAATTTAATTAAATTATTTATGTATCTTTGAGTCTTTTCTGTGTTTGCATGCCAAATTCCTTTCACAAGAAAAGCTGATTTGAATATCTGTGACATCGTTTTTGGCAAACTCTGCGACTCATGCAGTTATTTTTTCATCACTTCACTTTAGATTTCTGCAAACAAAACATGGAATTAAATACTTTCCCAGTTTTAAAATGGGTTTAATAGTTCATTTCAGATTGCCTTTTGATATCATGGTTTATTATATAATATCTCGAATGTGGAAAACTCTGTGCAATGACTATTGCAGATTCCCCTTGGCAGCAGGAGCCCTGTGTGATTGTTTCCAAAAAGTTTTTCAATCTTGTCAAGCCAAAGAACAATAATAAAGAACAGAATAAAAACTGACAGCTGACGCATCACCATGGTATTTCTTTTATATAATATGCAACATGTCACCTGTGTTTTGAGGTTGCTGCATCCCCACACTAACAGATTCTGACCACCCACAATATCAAAACTGTGTGTCGGGGCAAGGCGTCAGAAAGCGGAAACATTTACCCCTACTCCTGATTGCCAGTCTAATCACTTTAAGACCCTTGCAGCTAGGGGAGGGAAATCTGGGATCAGCCACCAGCAGCCTGCCTACTGTGGCCCCTGAAAACACACTGGGAGGTGTTGATTTACCCCCACTTAGACTCTCTGGCATTTTAGGTTGCATGTGTATGTGTCTGATTTAGGGGTTAACAGCATGTTCCAATGCCTTGGAGTCACAGGACCAGAGGCACGACTCAATCAGAGGAGCCATTTGGCCTCCCACTCAGTCCAAAGCTGTTAATTGGCAGAGATGTCCTCCAGACGACAGCCTAACCTCTGCATAGGGTACAATCAGCAGTAGCGTCTCTTGGGATGGCCTTAAGGCTGGAGCCCCCGGTAAACCCATGTGGAACCCTGACATGGACCACCCCATGGATAAATGATGAGAGGGCAGGGTCAGGGGATCCAGACTCCCACTGAGAGCTGCTTACTCTCTCCTAGAGTCCCATCAGTCCTCTTCAATCATCCCAAACAGGCTGGACAGAGTGCAGGTGCAAGAGCAGGGGGAGTGCTCCTGGTTATTTGTTCCTCGGGGGAAAGCCATTGCTCCTTGCTTCATTCACTGTGCAGAACCTGACACCCTGCGCGTCTCTTTGAAGTTCAGAAAAGTTGCTCAAATTGTGCGTAAAATTAACACATCCACAGTATAAAAGCTCAGCTCTGCTGGGCAGGAAAAGAGGAGCACTGTGGATTCACAGGGAAATCTGCTGTCGGACCATTACAGCCCCCACACACAAAAATTTATTAAATTACAATGCACTACAATACAGTCATCATTGTTGGTCACACCATGGGTACACATGAATTATCACCACTAGCTGCCTTCTTCTCGTTTTGAAATGTGAAGCCAAAAAGCCCAGAATCTACTTGAGCTGAAGCGTCACCTGGTGCCAAATATCTGCTTCCAGGCTGATTGTCCTGGTTCTGAGCTGAGAGTGAATGGAGCTCTGGGGAAAAGAAAGGGCAGCTGAACATGACTCTTGTCCTGGCAGTCAAGAGCCCCCTCAGACCTGGAGAGCTGCTCCAGGCAGCCAGAGACAAGGTAAACAGAGCAGTCAGAGCTGGACTGACATCTGAATGGTGATGCCCTCCAGCCACTTCAAGGAAAAAAAGGATGATTGCTCTCAAGTCCTATTTTGCGGTTTAAACATTAAAATGTTTTCTCTTTTCTTACTATTTCCACCATTTGGTTAAAGTTCACACCACACACACACACACTCACACTCACCTTTACAAACTCCAATTTCAGGGATGGTGGCAGGTCCGGTTTGGTTTACCGAGGCGCAGGTCAGCCCCAGGGCGCAGTAGCCGTGCGTCCAGTCCGCCCCGCCGCAGGGCTCCAGCTCCAGGCGGCTGCACTGGTCGCAGCACCCGCACGGATCCCGGGCCAAGGTCTGGCCCGCCCCGCAGCCGTGCGGGCTCTGGATCGGACACGTCCGGAGGTTACACGGCGTGCACTCCTGAGCCAGGAGCGCTCGGGCCAGGAAGAGGACGTTCAACATCACCGCGGAGCACTTGCCGAACATGTTTTGATTTATTATTTGTGAAAATTTCCCCAAAAGCTTTGTGGAAGTTTCCCAGAGAAAATGTTTTAACGCTCCTGTCAGACGATCGGCCACATGAACTCACGGCGAGCCAGATGCTGCCAAAGTTGAAAAAAAAAAAAGTCTCCCTCTCTTAAAGTTTGGATGGTGAGTCTTTCCCCCACTTCTCTTTGCTCACTTCAGAAGCACAAACAGCGCAAGAGTTTGAAGTGCGTCCGCAAAAAAACCCCCCCACCAAAAAAAACGCCAAGCAGGAGAAGCGTGCGTTCCGAGCGGCTGCTCTGATTGAAACACACGCTGCTATCCCAGACTGCTGCTGCTGACAGCCGCACACGAGAGTGCAATCTGAGCCCCAATGTGACATACAGGCATATAGAAATTAGCGGTGCACCCCTCCCCTCCCCTCCTCCCCTGACTGACACAGCAGCCGACCAGTCACAAGGAGCCAAAGGGGGGAGGACTGATTTATTCCACTCGTCTCCGGGTTGCGCAATGATGCAACTTTGAATGTCATGATCGCAAGTTGCCCCTTTCTGACTCATTTTCTGTAGTACTGTGTTGGCTTAGAAGATCAAATGTTTATTATAAGCGTTTGAAATACTTTTATAATCATATGGCCATTTTGTAAATAATGCACCTAAATCATAGTAGAAGACGGTTGGATCCTTATTTAATTTTATAAACCCGCAGCAATTAAATGAGAATATATAAGTAGCATCACAATTTATTTATTTTTTTTTTTTTGTCACGTGGTACCTCAACAATGACGATCTTGTCGTCACTTCACTAATAGTTTTCTATCTCAACAATTCAGTCATAAAGTCTGTCAAAGCCCCATAATGAAAAATTTAGGGCATTATGAAGACCATATATCAATCCACAGTTTATCCTTTTGTAGCAGGCTTGATTGTGTTTATGGGTGCTAGATTGTGTGTGCAGGTGGCTTTAGGAAGGTAAAAGGTCATCTGGCGTTTGTTGGAGCAGTGTTCATGTGCTTGCTATGGCAGATGGATGGTGTTGATGAGGGGACAGTGGCCGCAGCTGGAGGCTGAATGTGACTCTGTCATTGACACTTCCAATCCAGAGGAAATGGTGCTGCTTAAAAAAGAGACAACATCTTTTTCCCCTTTTCCTGATGCACAATTGAACAGGTGACAAAGAAGGCAGTTTTTCCTCCAGGTGAAAAATTTTCATATGAAGTTGCCCATCTTAGTAAGCAATGGAAAAAAAAAATACAAATACATCACATGGGCTATTTTTGTGCCATTTCCTCTTCAAACATCAATCAGATGTCAACTGGGATGATTCTCCCCACAATGTCAACACGAAACAGCACCTCGTTCATTTGCAACATCTGCCTGGAGCCACTCGCTCCAACACAAACACAACATCCAGGAAACCAGCACCGCCGCACGCATAATCAACCCTTGCAACACAACTCGGCTCTTGTCCTCCTCCTCTCCCTCCACCCTCCCTCGCTCCCACCCTCCTTAAAGCTCTTGTCAAATGGGTCGACCCGCTGACCACTGGCTGGACATCCGCTGCTGCTTGACGACAGATCAGACCAGGACCTCAGAGAGCCTCAGTTCCCATTCACTTGCAGAGAAAGCCCAGCAGCACTGACCTATTTGCCCAAGCGATGGCCTTTCAAACGGGGCCAGCTGGCTACTCTCAGAGGCCTTTCATCCTGCTATCGCGGACCAGGTTTGTTTCTGGCCAACTGAAAAGTCACCATTGCACCAGTTGGTTTTCTTTCCATCTGTATGTACCATTAATCAGATGGGTAAGTGCTGAATGTGATCACAAAGAGTGATATCATCAAAAAGGGCCTGTCTAATTCTCAGAGGCAGCAATACACAAACGACTGGTACCAAACTAGAATACACCCTCATTTGATTCAAAGCATATGCCCTGTGTTAAATGTTGCATGAATGTGGTATTTGGAAATCATTCCGATTGAGAAGTTTAACAGCAAACAACACAGTCATAGAATCTATCATTTTGGCTTTCCATATAATTTCAAATAAGCGCAAAATTAGGACCAAGCAAAGTTATGTTCAAAGTCATGTTCTTCAAAAACACAAGCGCAATCTGTTGCCTAAGTGCAAGTAGCTTCGCATGAGTCTCTGAATGGAGCAAAGAGAAGTAAAAGGTGGGGCAGTGGAAAGCGTTTTGCAGGGTCTAAATAACTTTACTGTGTGTGTGCTAATGATGCTCTGAGTCACAGATCTCCGAGAAAATACAGCAGTACGGGGCGGCAGCTTCACTCTCTCCCACATTGTCGTCCCTGTTGCAATGATTGTGATCCTGGCTTGTGAATACAGTTTCAGGTGGTCCTGTCATTCCCAGCCCTATCAGATGGTGGGAGTTGCCCTCTCTCTGTCACTCACTTGTTTTGCTTCTCCCGTCTCTGCACAGGCAGTTGGCTGATTTACACACTGCTGCTGTGGAGGCGTCATGCTGGTGGTGAGGAGGTGTTTTTGGGATGTAGACAGGTGTGAGGTGAACTAACTGGCAGCACGTAATGCAGAGCTGATTGTGACACAGAGTCAAATGTGGAGTGTGACAGAAACAGTTGAGTGCATGTCGAGTGGACAGCGTGCGGCACACCTGATTACGAATCACTCAGGGATTTTCCCCCAAGTGTACAGCGTTGGTTATCGCCTTTGCATAGTTTATCTATGAGCACAGGGCGCCTGACTGAGCCATACTTTTCAGATCCAGGAAAAGATGGTGGTGGGAGGTGAGGAGTAGGGCTTGGGGAGGGGGCATAATGGCAATGCAGGCTGACAGCTGAAAGAGTTTCAAAGCCAGTCAGACATCTTCCATCCAGTAGAAATTTGGAGCATTTATTGTGGTGGATTAGCAGCACATACTTCAATGAATGATCTGTTTCAAACTCACAGAATAGGTTATGTGTTTGTTTTTTTTAATATGTAGTCAAAATGATATGAAACATAACAGATACAAGACAAAAGGTGTGAAACATACTAAAAACATACCAGAAATTAGCCAAAATGATGAACAAATGCAGGACAATGATTTTCTTTTGAAACAGGCTGTTGAAGAAATAATCAAAGGAGAGATGATAACTCTTTTCTATTACTGCCATCAAGAGGGACTGCTTTTGTTTTCATTTGTTTAATGTCTGTAGAAAGAGTTCAGAAACGGTCCAACTAAAGAATAATTCATCCTCCAGGAGATCACAGCTGATCCCTAGAACCAAGGTTTATAAAAACGCTTAACATTTTCTTCTTCATTCATGCTGTTCTCTGTTTTTATGGCCTCTACTTTCCCCTGTCCCCATCTTTTCCTCTCTTCAGCCTCCCCGCTCTCAGTCTGTGTTTTCTCTGTCTCTCTGTGAGGTCTGGTCCAGTTGCTGTTTTCCTTGCGGGGACCATAATAATGTGTTTTGACACTGTCAGGTCTCCCGCAGTCTTCTTTTTTCTATTTTGCCGAGCCCCCAGAGTTATCACAGCAGCAGAATAGCAGCACAATGATGTATGAGTCCCCTCCCTCTTCTGCCTGTAAGCAGTCTTGCTTGAATGTTCAAAGGTTCAGTGAGTTCAAACAGTCCAGAAAGTTGGGTTAGGTAGGCAACCTTGGCTCTGTAGTCTGTGAGGTAATGGGTCAAGGACATAAAAATAACCAGGTGTCTGGTCATGTAGTGAAATATCCTGGATGCTCATAAATATTGACAAATATGTTGCTGCTAACTCTAAATTGTCCGTAGGTCTGAGTGTGAGTGTGAGTGGTTGTCGGTCTCTGTCTGTCTCTGTGTGTTGGCCCTGTGATGGACTGGCCACCTGTCCAGGGTGACCCCGCCCTCACCCAGTTTTAGCTGGGATTGGCTCCAGCAATCCCCACGACCTGGAAACGGAAAAGCAGTAGAAGATGGATGGATGGATGGATGTTGCTGCTAGAGCGGTGACATGGTGGTTAGCGATGTTGCCCCACAATAAGAAAGTCGCGGGTTCAGTTCTTGTTCGGTTGGGAGTTTGTATGTTCTCCCCGTGCCTGCATGGGTTTCCTCCGGGTACTCCGGTTTCCTCCCACCGTCCAAAGACATGCATGTGTGAGTGGCTGTTCGTCTCTGTGTTGGCCCTGTGATGGACTGGCGACCTGTCCAGTGTGAGCTGGGATTGGCTCCAGCACCCCCACTGGAAACGGATAAGCAGTAGAAGATGAATGAATGAATGTTGCTGCTATCTGAGGTGAGTGACTAAACCATGTTGGAAGATGAACCCTTCACCTGTCATGAATACTTGGGTTTCAGTCCACCTCTTCTATCAGGCTGAAATATCTTAACAATTATTAAGTAGATAGATCATCTCTTCTTGACATTCATGGTCCACAGAGGATAACTCCTAATGAATTTGGTGATCACCTGAATATCCAGATTTACTTTCAGAACGAATTACATTGTCAACATTCTTCTTCTTCTTAAGTTCTTCTTCTTAAGTATTTAATACCAAATAGCAAATGTCAGCATGCTAACAAGCCAAATTAAGTTATAATCATTGGTGATAAAACAAATATAGTACAGGACTAATAAAATAACCACACACAGTGTCAACGCACAATGTTTTCTCCCAACCAAACCAAACCAAACCAAACCAACCACATCAACACGTTCTACAAGAGCTGTGATGACTCATGGGGTTTCTGGGTTCGATTGGCACCCTGAGTCATTATGAATCAGCCCCAGACCCTTCTTGCAGTCATGGCTCAAATCCTCTGGCTGCACCTACTGCCGGGCCTCTCCCTCCAGTCCCCCTGCTATGAGATCCTGGAGCCCTGCAGAATGAACAGTCACCAGCTTATTTGACATGTAAGTGGCATACTTGCTCACTGCTGTCATGCTCCAGGGGAACATTAAGTGGACCTCTCAGAAGTTTTAATCGGCAAATCTCTGGTGAATTCCTTGGTGGATTGGAATCTAAAAGAACCCTATTGTCCCTCATCAATAACACCTGCCCCATGCGGTCTTCCCTTTCATACACGGGATCACTGAAACTACTGAACTAGCAAGCATTGGAGGGTATACAGTTTCAAGATATACTTGGAGGGCAAGGCTGTAACCTAGATTTTGTGTTTGGTTATAAACTACCTTGAGTATGCATATGGGTGGTGATGCATGTCACGTAGATGAACTGATATTTTCCCATGCTTATATAAGAATATACGTGTGGTGCTCATAAACCTGTTTCATTGAACTTGAAGCATTGACCAAAAGAGTAAAAGGCTCTAATTTACAGGCAGATTTTTGTTTTGACAATAATGAAAAAAATTCCTGCTGGTTATATTATGAGACCAAATTATGACATAAGACGACAATCTTATTAAAGTTGCGTAGTTGTAAGCTCCTAAGTAGAATTTAGGAGCAGCACAACAGGCTGTAAACACAGCATATTAGCAAACATTTAAATCCAGCAGAGAAGGAGCAATAATAGCATTCATTTTAAGACCATCAATCTTAAGTCCACTATTTACACTCTACTTCAGTTCAGTATCCCTTTCTGTCTACTCTGGGAGATGGTGAAATATCTGCCTCTTTTTGTTTGTCATTAAGTGCTGTAAAGTACGGGTTTACACTAAAATGCTCAGTGTTGCTAAGGGAACTGCAGAGTCAAAGCGATTATTCACACTACTGCTATGTCACCATTTGTCCCATTTTGGTTTACAAATCATTGATGATTGAAACTTTATTTGAAAATTCTGTTTGCATATTTTGGAGCTCTTCTGTAGTGGAGAATAATTTTACTCAATAAAGGGAAAGAACAGCTCATTATGAATGACAATATAGAAACAACAGTAAGATTTCTGCACTGCTTTTAATTAGGCATGCATTACCTGTAATTCATTAAGCTAGTAAGGTTTATTGTAATAATGAAACATAACTAACTGGAACTCTGAGGTCTATTGTCTTGATTAGAATACTGTATATTAAATTCTGCTCTCCGGTTGCAGAGACAAACTTACACCTGTGGCTGCCTATGGATGATACCTTTTGGTTTCAGTGGACGTTGTGGGAGGATCCTCAGGTAAAGGTGCCAGATTTACAGGCAGACCTCCAGCTGGCAAAGGAATGTCACAGTCTGTCTTTCAGCTGTAAATTCTGACATAATTACAGTGCCACTAACTCAAACATTGAGATGAAACAACCACCTTGCAAGGGGGAAAATGATCACTGCTTGATGTTATGTCTGGCACACAGATTTATTCCTGTCTTTGTGGGGGGAAAGACATGCGGCAGGAGCAAGAATGTGAGAAATGTGTGAGTTCTCTGACCTTTATGAAGGTGAAGCAATGAGCTGACATCATTACCATAGCTGGCGTGTGCATACTTGCAGTCACATGGGCCAAAAGAAAGTAGATACAGGTCAAATTAGAGGGGAAACGTAAGTTACGCCATATGAGTACATCTGTGAATCCATAAACTTTACATGTTTTCTTGACATGTAAAGTACAGGTCAGAGATTCAGGTTGTTTGCACAGATGAAGGTGGAAAGCATGATCGGCAGCAATCATTGTGGTTAGGATTATACCTTATTTGGCTAATTTGTCCGTCAAAGTCTGTGGTTTTAAATGAATAGGCCCAACATTCTTGGAAATGCATTTACTTTTATTGTTACGAATTAGATGAGAAGATGGATACTCTCATACATCTTCAATCGTTAGAAAGCTACAGTCGGTGAAATTTACATAGGAAATAAGTAAACAGGCAGCCTTGGCTTTGCAGAGGAGACCTCAAAAATAAGAATCTGTCCCCCACTTAGAGCAAATCTGGCTCATAACAATTAGCCAATTCTTACATGTTTTTTTTTTTTTTCCTACTGATAAACTAATAAGCGTTCATGACTTAGCCATTGTTGGGTTGCTGGTTTGTTTCTTTAGTTGTTGCTTGCAGTCTCTTGGATATGCTGCCCTGATTGGCTGCTGAATTCAGCTTTAGCTTTACTGTACAGCTATACTCAATATACATCATATACATCCCCTCAAGATGATTACAGTTGTGAGCTGTAACGTTTTCCCAAAGATTTTAATATTCTGAATATCCCAAATACCCTGCTCACTCCCGAAAGGGAATAAAATGCCCTCCAGAGGTTCTGACGCTTTTTGAATCATTAACCTAGGCTTGTAACTGCTGTGCATCTGGCATTTATAATTCTTTGTCACAGCAAACCTGACTTTGAACAAAGTGTAAATAAGAATGCCAGAGAGCTTCATTAAATACTCTTTTTGTTTTTTGATGTGGTGCTGCCACCATGTGATGCAGTGCAGGCAGTGCAGTGAGGACTCACCTTATCTTGGCGTCAGGGCTCATTTTATCACGTCACACCAACCTGACGACAATTCTGCCTGGCAGACAGCTCACGTGAGAAGAAACATCTAAAGGCAGGAAGCCTTTATTCCTCTTGGACCCAGGTTTTTTCTTTTTTTGCTGGCTTAGCCACACACACTTCCTGTTTTTCTCCCTCTACTTACCACCAATAAACAATACTAGGAAGGGGTCTGCTCTGTGTCTAGACAGTGTGTTCTGTCAGCCGTGTCAGATTTGATTCAGTCTGCAGCCCAACAACAGCCATGTTGTGACCTGTCTGGCTGAGTTCAATGAGACTGCTGGAGCAATGCATGGCTTAGGTGGAGATGTGATGTGTGGTTTTCAAGCATCATCTCCCCTGTTGAGCATCATGTGTATTTGAAAGCTTTTGGTCACCTATTGCTTTTGCTGACAGGTAAAGGTGATGAACAAAATGGACTGTCTAAAATGTTTTCAATATGTTGCATCTTCAAGAAAATGTCACTTCTTAGACTAAAACGTCATCTTGCAATGGCATGTTTAAATCTATAGAGGGCACAATGACACAACTGTCCAGCCTGGAGGGTTTCTTTAAGGTCACCCATAAAAAAAGTGGCAAAGAACCTAATTTCATGGAACGGTGAGATGAGAATAGAAAAGAATAACGCTGTGAAGAAAATGTTTCACCATAATTGAATATCTTACAGCTATCACATTAAAAAACAAACACCAACTGTTTCCCACTGGTGTAAAGGCTGAGAGGTGTGAATTAAACCAACTATGATGTGAACTGTTATACACAGAGTGCACAAAATTACTATAAAATCTCAGAATGGGACTAAGTTGCAAAAGACATTACTGCGTGATCCTTGAACATTCTGCACGTGTGTACTATATGTATGTCTCAGCACAAAAAAAAAAAAAAGAAAAAAAGAACAATACCAAGACCTGCCTCATGGCATGGCTTTGAAATGTCACTGCTGAAGCCTTGAAGTGTGTTAGTCATTCAAAACACTGACTGAGTTGATTTTTGGCTCGGCAGATTTTTAGCAACACCTTGCTCCCTTTGAAGACTTTGACTAATTTGGTAGCTGACATTTGACATGACTGGTCCGTCACGCAGACTGCAAATGTGCGCATGTGTGAGGGGGGGAAAGAAAGCGAGGGAGAGCCGGTGTCAAAATAGGTATAGGGGCAGACTCTCTGGAGCCAGTTCCCACATGCCCTCCAACTACCTGTCACTGGTCAGACAAACTTTGTCTCCGTGAGCAGATGATGTGATAAGAGTGGCAGAGAGCGCATGAAAGACACAGCATGAGATAGGGAGATGAGGGAGAGGGGTGAAAAGCAAGATTGGACAGAAACGGAGCAAAAGGGAGGGAAAAAGATGTGAGGTGAGATTGGGAAAAGTGTGAGTAATTGGAGGAGGGTGAAAGAAAGAGACAAAGGAGTGAGAGATCAGGAAAAGGGAGAGAGAGACACACTTACACAGACAGAGAGGGAGAGAACGAGAGCAGAAAGTCTTGCCCTGAGGCATCGTTTCTCTGTCTGCTCTCAGTGCATGGAGGCCAGCAACAGTGTCATACACAGCTGAACAGTCAATGGCAGCCAAAAAGCACATCTGGATTCCTCATAATGAAATGCAGTAGGCTGTTAAGTTTTGCCGTGCAAAAATACAGTAGAGAGCAGTCATTGTGAATGGCAACTTTTAAGTTTGTCTTAAAAACATAATAGTGGATTTTTAACTTTACACTGGCTGCATGTGCATACACAGAGTTCAATGCATGCAAGCAGTAAACACAGATGGCAATTGTGTTTTTATGTCACTATTGGTAGTCATTGACACTTTGATGAATTACTATGGAACTGTCAGCAAGTGCATGCGGTGCGCTTAATCTGGCGACTGACAGCAGTGCCAGCCGCAGAGTGAGGAATCTACCGTTTCACGCTCCTTGTTTTTACTGCTTCCAAAATACTCCAAACACACTCAAAGACACACAAGCTCACACACATCCACATGTTGCCAAGCTATCCAATCCTCTGCATGTGCAACATATCCTCACCCCCCCCCCCCTCCACTCCTCTTTTCAACATCCTTGCACAATACAGAGGAGTTGCACTCAGGTTACATGTTCAGGTTGGACCCTCTCGATTGCTCCCTGGGGCTGCTGGGACGAGAAGAGGTGGAGAAAGAAAGAAAAAAGAGAGGGAGATGATGGAAGGAAGGCCCAGAATAACAGTCTGTTTCCTTGCATGTTGAGGCCTGCCTAACCTACTGCACCTGTTGTGGAGGCTCACACTAGTTGGAGAGTGATATGCCAGAGGGGTGTAGGGTGTAGGGTGTAGGGGTGGGTGATCTACAGCGGCACCTGTACCGAGGCCCAAAGCCAGCTGGGAGGAAGCCAGGCCTGGACACAACTCAATGCACTTTGTCATTATCCACTCACAATTGTCTGTGCACTTGACGACCCCTGTACCCTCCCACTAACCCCTTCGTGCATGCTCTCATACGTATGAGTGTGATCCCCTTTCTTCTCACCCCCCCCCCCACCGGCTTACTAGGTAATTGGGTAAGTGTGTAATAATGTTGGTCATGGGTATCTGCGACCCGGCTGGGCTCGGTGTGACCCAGGCAGGGCCGCCATTTGTGGAATAGCTGAGGATCTGTTTATGATTTTGGGAGTGCTGTGGGGGAGGGAGGACGTGAGTGGAGCTGCGGTAGCAATCACACTGAAGTTTGGTTTCGAGCTGCAGGATTGTTATATGAATCACTCACATCCCGTGTTTTATTGGTTTCTGTGTGGAGTATTTTTTATTTAACAACCACAGCAGAACTTTACATGTTAGAGCTTGTTGTAATTGTTTTGAAAAACTTAAAATGAAAGCGTGCGACTTTATTGGACACACACTTTGGTGACTGACAGTGCATGCTCCAATTCGTCACTCTTCATAACCCATCTGACAGCAGTGCAGAAGTGCCTTCTGGACAGAAATATGATCTTTTTGAGTTTCCGTTGACAACAGCCTGTCTTGCCAGTACTCCTGAGGGGACTGCTGCTTTAATATCTGGCTGGCTGTCTATGCCACGCCACACCACCCCTAGAAGAGTGATTCACTCCAGACATTGAAGATGAGCGATCCTTTTGGTTGCATTACATTTTGTGGTCTTGATGACATATTTTCACCAAAGTCATTCTAGGTCTCTCTGGAAGAACTCTCTGTATCCGTCACATCCGACACAGCAGAGAGGGGATTTAGAGAGACAGCCCTCTGTCTTGCTCTCTCTTTCTTACTGCACTGTGATTGCTGCATTATGAGGAGATGCGTGACCACATCATCAAGAGCAGTAAGCATAGCGTAGAGCTTATTATCCATCATTGCCTCCGCCAGGAACAGGAAATGAGCTAAACAGGGCCAGGGGCTGTTCCAGGGCATGAATTCTCAAAGGGGTTTGCACTAGAGTGAGTACGCGACTTTTTATACCAAGTAACCAAAACACAATTACTCAATTCCCTAAACTACATTTTACATTGGTTTAATAGTTCGCAGTTGGTTTTGATACTGATGTAGATTACATTTCAAGTAGTCTCCATTTGGTGCTGCTACCTTTTAAGGTTTGGTCTTCAGTTTCTATTTTAGCACTAATTTTGACAATACACACAAATCTGGGGTGATTGACAGCTGCGGATATTAAGCACCATAAAGCAGCCTGCCACAATTCTGCATATAAGCAAGTCTTCACGCTCCTCCCTCAGTCTGACAGTGCTGTTGTGGGGCATTACCACTCACTTCTACCTCTGCTCGCTCTTCTTCTTCTACTCTTTTTCTCTTCAGCCTCCCCCATCTGTCATTTTCTATTAAATCCTTCTTTATAGAATGCATTTAAACATCCCAGTGTCCCTTTCAACTCTTTTTCTACTCAAGTCCCTCTCCTCCTTCTTTCTGACCTATTCTGTAGTTGTTGTTGTCAGAAAAGGCACTTTATGTCTGAGCACTGCACTTGTGGGAATACATGCATCAATGTGTACGTCTATGTGTGTGCTTGAAACTGTTGATCTCTGCCAATGTGATCGTGCTCTGTCAGTGTGTGTGTGTGTGTGTGTGTTTAAGCATGCCTGGGCTGATCCTTGAGGGCAGTCCTCCTTTGTCCTCCCAACCATCTCCCAGAGATGGATGTGTCTCTAGGGAATGGGCCCCAGAAGAAAAGCACCTCCAGCTCACTCATATTAAATTCTGCTGAGCAAATACAATCTACCAGCATGTTTTTTTCCTCGACTCCCTCTTTCTTTTTTGAGAAGAGCTAATTTAATGTGTGCATGTGTGCGTGCATATGAGTGGGGGACAGAGAAGCAAGAGACAACTAGCGCTGAAATGCAAAGAAACTTTGCACATTATATTTCATAACACGTATATTTTTATGTTGAGTATTGTTCCTGCTGCTCTCACACACATCTTGGAAAAGCTCACGGAAAGCATTTATCATGCAACGGGCAAGCATATGTCATGGCTCGGGTATCCTTAAAAAGTGCTTCAGTTCCTTTTGTTGACACATTCGGATGTCACGCTATTCCATTTTTGCCTTTTCTGTCACTAGCTTTGGCGAGCTCTAGGCTTTCTTGTCCTGTTTGAAGCCACTGGCTGTTATGCACTCATAAAAATAGTGTGCTGGCTCTCATTTACCCATCGTCACTGGAGAATAACAGACCAGGAGAGAGGGTTCTCAGGGAGCTGCTGGCTCCCTCCTTCCTTCCTCTCTCCTCAGTCCTAATGCATCCACTTGCCTCCTTTAGTTTTCCTCTCCACTCCACTCCTCCCCCAGGCTTAAGACTCGGCACCTGTGGGTCCAACCCCCCCCCCCCCCCCCCCCCCCAAACTTTTTTCACTCCCCCCCTCCCTTTGGCAGGACGCCCAATGCGCTTACACAATCATGGCTCTTTGCGTGAGAGGGAGTGACTCATTCTGTGCTTTGCTGATTTGTGTGTGAGGACATGCGCATGCGTTTGTGGATGAAATTGAGAGAGTAATTACACACATATCTGTGCAGCACAAGAAGTCAGGCAAAGACGCAAACCTTTTGCTGAAAAACAGATAAGTTTGTGAACTTGGGGCGATTCAACTCTCGCAGCACTGACCTCTAACCCTCAGCAACTACTCCCCCACTCCTCCCTGCTTCTCTTCTTCGTTTGCTACTGCCCTGCTGCTTCAGCTTCTTATTTGTTGTCACACAGCCCGGCTGTGCAATTCATTGTGATGTGATTTTACTAGTAAAGGGAGGTTTTAATAGCTTTGCACCTGCTCTCTAGTAAATGGCAGTATAAAACAGCTGGGGATGTAAAACTTTATTTCCACATCCCCATGACCAAATCTTGCCAGGCTGTGCTGCCCCCATGCATCTCTGCTCCTCAAGTCTTAATTCTATGTCACCTTTCTCACACATTCAAACCCAGAGCCAATGGGAGATTTTGTAAATCACCATACCATCTCTCCTTCCTGGCACCCCGGGCTGCATGGCACAGCCCCATACACATGGTTTTAATAACCTAACTGCGCTCACTGGTTATTTCTAGATTCACTTGTTTTGTATTTCTGATTCACCGCACATGTTTACATTCACACGCAGTAACCCCATATCAAGACATTTCTTAACAGAAACATAACTTTAAGACTGTCTTGTCACGGAGATGTGATGGATTCCCACTCTGCATGCGTTCGCTCCGTTCAGCATGTGGCATTGATTGCACTATTCTGATCCCCCTGTCAGCCAAGCAGTCCTTCAAGGTTAGGCTGTAATGTATCACTCCTGGCCTGAGGCTCATCTACTGTTTCCACTGCACATCTTCCCTTCTGGCAAAAGGAGTCATGTATGGTTTTCATTAGAACACATTCTACCAAGGAGCATTCATTCTCCCTGGTTTCCTCAATATTGACCATTGTACTATGTGTACTATCTGCATCTGTTTTCTTGCAGGATCTGATATTGTATACATAATAGCAGTTACCACAGAAGCACAAACTCTTTGAGAAATAAGACACATTTTTTTGCATAATTTTGTTTGATAGTAGCATTTTTCCCTGTTCTCTCGAATCTTTACCGGCCTACTCCACCATTATACCTTAATAAATACCATGAAGAGCAAAAGCACAAAGCAAATTTTTGATGGCTTATTTTGTGTTGCATCAGGCAGACCGATGCTAATAACTTGAAACCGATCACCAGTTGTGATCTTCTCACAACCAACCATGACTGAGTAGAGGCTAATCCCCATCATGTGACCACGGAGCTATTTGAGTGAAACATGAGTGAATGAAGAGCAGTAATTACAGAAGCGGATCTCCTGCAACAAAAGGAGCCAGGATGAGATGGCTGCTCTTGAGTAATGCTTGCCGCTTTAATCTACCTCTCTAATTAGGCATGAGAGGAGCAAATGAACAAAAAAAGGACCAAAATGCTTTGTTTTCTGAAATGCCTCAAACGTAGAGATTGATACTCATCTGGCTGCAATAACTGCACATTGTAGTAGATTGTGTCTGACACGAACAACAATTATGCGGTGTGTTTGGTTTTCTGGCTGAGAAAAGTTTTCACACAAAGACTCAATAGGGGCTGCCAAATGCAGTCAGCTGGGTAGTTTCCAATGAAAAAACTCACTGAGCCACAGACTCACATACACATAGAAAATGGCATCAACTGCTCTCCTATTATGTATCACCTGGATGATGGGTAGTGGCCAGCGAAAGCCTCCTGCCGGGACTAGGGATTAAGGTTTTAAAACAACCCCCTAAGTCTTTTAATTGGACAGTGATTACTAACTGTTACATTAGCCCCTAAGCTGCCTGTATGTCTCAGTGTGCCGGTCTGCACAAGTGAATATGACTGAATCCTCATTTGGGCATGTGTGATTGTGTTGGCACATATAGGTGAATGTACTGGTCAATAACTGAAGTCTTATGTGAGTGGCCCTGTATGCCTTAAGTAGCCCCAGCCTCAATGATAAAACAATAAAAATGGCATTAGAAAAAATAAAATTATGTACTGTAGGTATATGCATAAAAGTGAATGCATATGTTTTTGACACTATCAATGTTGCAAACAAATTTGAAGTCTTGTGTCACGTGATAAAGTTTCAAGCTTCCTCGCTTCTTTTTTTGCTCCTCAGTGAAAAAATCTTTCAAAGTTTTACTATATTCTAAGCTTTCATCACAAGCAGGTTGCTAATACTATAAGATCATTGTGCTTGATTAAAACTCAATAATATGAGACTGAGAGGTATATTTCAGTAAGGTATCGCTAAAAATTCATCCTCTGAGCACCATCAAACTCCACAAGAATGCACGTAACAATAGTTCAGATATTTCTACCTGGACCAAAGCAAACCTTCTGACCACATGTGTGGTTACGAACCAATAAAGATTTAAAGCATTATTAGAATTCAAGGTTATTGTCTGTGCATTTCCTAGTTCATGCATTTGTATGGTGATGCATTGAACTCCACATGTGTCACATGATGTACCTTGTCCTGGAAGGCTGGTGGAAATCGTGATCCCTGCTAATCTCTGGTGTGTGCAGCAGAGAGCTGACCACTGGTGCCATCTGTGAATAGTAGTCCCTCACTAGCACTATTTTCATGTGACCAAACTGCACTGCAAGTTGCACACAAAATCCCACACGCACAAACACACACGCACACGCACCACATGATCAGATGAAGAGGAACCATTGTTCGACATCATAGGACCTCTTACCACAGACACACACAATTTTCCTTCTGTACTGCCATTCGTGTAACCACCAGAGTCGCCCTTGCGTTAATATTCTGTGGCTTACATGCTTATACTGATTGTAAACACACAATCCCTCTGTGTTCATGCCATAAACTATGGCTTCTGTGTTCATGTGTGTTTCTACAGAAATCAGCATTGTGCCACACAAATGCATATAGAGGTCTGGAGCACACAGACAACCCCCCCCCTTTGCCTGCTCATTGGCCACTTCTCAAGTCTGTCCAGTGTGATGAGGCCTCATAGAGCTGTCAGACTGTGGCAGGCGGTGACAGTGGCAGGCCATTAGCCCACTGAGCTAAAGTGAGTAAGGTCAAACCCCTGACCTCCCGGTCTGAGGTCTGAACGGGAAGCCTGGGACCATGGGTCAAGAGGTCATTGGGGGGTGGAGACGTTTGACCAACTCTAAGCTCTGTTCTTCTTTCTGTGGAGACCAGTCACAAGACAAACATGTTAAGCTATGATTTATGAGGACTTTTGACTTTTTTTTTTCCTTTTTGCACATGATATGATACTTTCACACTTTGACAGCCTTTTAACTGAAATGTCATTGATGTCTTTAACCTTTTTGACTTTTAGTTATGTTCTAACGTTTTCTGCAAATCTATAGTAATAGCTGCACGTTTATGTGGAAGTTTCTTCTTGTGGCTGCTGGTCTGTGCTGAATATTTGACTGAGCATCTATATGTTATTCACTGAAATATATATTTTTTTTGCTTCTTGCTATTTTATTGAAGTAAAGAACCAGTAATGCAATGTTTCTTTACCATTGCCTGAGTTTTTGAAAGTCTTTTTTAGATTTGCACCACATGTAGACAATTTAAAATAACAAGCATTGCCTTAGTAATATGTCACTTTAAGGTCTTGTGTCACTTATTAGCGACACCTCTGTGCCAAAATCAAACATGCATCGCCCCACAACCTCTAGAAATCAGTTTGGTCACTTCTTTGCTGCAACTCCAGCACATGCTGTCTCTTCGTTACACACTGAGAACAAACACCCACAGCTGTGTGGATCATGAGTAAAACCACAGATACTCAGGGGAAATGCACCTGTGACAGAGTGAGATCATAACCCCCTGCTTATGCCTGACCTGAGAACCACATCCCCTCAACAGACAGATACACTCTAAACCAGCACATGGTAGACACTATGTCTTTAACTTTTCTAGAGATGTTTTATACACTTGTGCAAATATATACTAAAATCAAGGTGAGGACAAACAAAATTGCACTATTGAGCAACATGAAAAACGGCACACTAAGCACAATTATAATGTTCAACAAATTTGCTGCAGAGAAAAGTACTTATTGCATTTGACAATCTTTGGGGACGTCATTGTGGTTCCTGTTTTCGTTGAGGTGCAAAGCCGTGTGTCACCATATCGCTTCATTCCTCATGAAAACAAGCAAGTGCCACACTGTCACTTCCCCTCTTGCACCATGAACCCCTGCTGGCATCCTGTGTCAGAGTGATAAGCAATCCCCTGATAATTCCCAGCCCCTCTCAGAACAAAAGAAGCACAGGAAGAGGTCAGGCACTCACCACATTAGCCTGCCAAGAAATTACAGTGCTCCATATGTTTCAGGTTGAGGCTAACTGAAAACAAATCCCCTGACTGCGTGGTCCAATCGTATACAATTAGGAGAAGTACAACTCACTTATAGATGGACTGGTGCTGTTTGGCTTAGGTAATGATGGTATACCTGCAAACTGTCAAATATTGTCAGTGTGATCATCATTCATCAGCCCTCTCACTGACCTGCTAATTGTACTGTTTGTTGTGATTGTCCACACAAGCAGGTTGCCCATGCTTTGCACTTTTGAGTGCATTTGAAGTCAAAGGCAGCTGTCCCACCTCAGACAAAGCAATTGTCCATCACTGCTATTAGTCTGTTACATTCGGCTTTACGGGTCGCAGAGGTGCAAAGAGGCTATTTAACTGGAGTCAGAGGGGACAGGTCTAATGTTTGCCAGGGTCAGCCAGAGTCAGGCTGTTATGTTATGTCCACCGCTAAAAGAAAAACTTGGGTGTCAGAATAAAATCCTGTAAACAGTGGTTTTGACATTGTGGCAAAATCATGAGAGGTCTCCTTCTCATCAAAACAGTCGGAACCATCTGCTTTCGCCACATTTATTTATCTCTGCCTGACTTCTAAAGCATTACGCACAGTCACATTAGAGGGAATAAACCCAGAACAGTGGATGTTGGTTTTATCACCTGGCCCTCCCACTCAACCTCATGAATGTAGCAAACACCAGTTACAGAGAAGTGGGCAGAGGGATGAAGGTGGCGATATGAAGTGGATTCAGGTTGCAGCCACATTTGAAAAGCAATCTTCCCTTTAGCCAAACAACAGCCTGTTGAACATTAATCCCATTCAGTGCAAATGCAAACACCCCCCGAGCTGGGCCTTTAGTCTATATGTAATCCCTCCTAGCCTAGTCCAATGCAGGACTGACTTTCTGTATCATAAATCACCAAGAGCTGATTAATAAAACTCAGAGCAAATAGAGGGCAACACAAAACAGCAGTTTATGCCTCCATGAAACCCATCACTGGTGGCTTATGAATCCTGAGAAGCCAGTTTCTTTTTTTGGTTTGGGTATAAAATCTGAAACTGAACCCTGTCCAAAGCAAACTGCTGCCAAGCTCTTTCCTCAACAAAAATAAGACAGATGTTGGGTCTTGAGTTTGTGCACTGGGAGATCTGGTCCAAACAGAGGGAATAAAGAATTGCACTTGTCAAAGGATTGAAAGTAAAAGGAAGGGGGCTCTGCATTTTTAACACATTGGAAATCAGTTAGCATTTTTTAAATCAGCACAGTGCCCAACAATTAGTCTGATAATTAAGGGAGGCAATATGAACCTCCATGGGTGTTTAAACTGTAGCTCTTCATATGGCTCGATCTTATAGTTTAAGTTTAAGATTTTAGTTTTATGTGTCCAAGTGGCCTGAAGACACGGAAGGACTTTGTGACATGATCAAAAGCTCCAGATCAGTTGCTAATTGAATCCTCAGTTGAGATAGACCAAATAATCAGTTTACTGTAGATGAACTAATGACCAATGCTTTTTTTTTTTCTCTGTTTTCTGTTGCATTTCTCTCTTTGTCTCGCAGGTTATTTATTTTAATAAGCAGTGTGATATTACTTCTGACTTGTGAAAATGTTGGCCAGAGTCTGGATGAATCACAGACAAAAGAGAAGGAAAGAGATGAAAGGCTAAATTGCATTGGAGATCCCTCTTAAGAACATCAAACACAGTGTTTCTCACAGCAGTCAGCGGGGCTCCAGGGGGACGGAGTTGTAATTTCCTGGCAGAGAGAGGCTGGACATGTGGGTACTACTCGTCCAACATCAAAGACTCCAGA
Source organism: Remorina albescens (assembly GCA_034769265.1). NCBI lineage: Eukaryota > Metazoa > Chordata > Actinopteri > Carangiformes > Echeneidae > Remorina > Remorina albescens. Next base: position 12,932,302 of record CM068488.1, read on the forward strand.
CCTCGAATGCTGACTATACACACACTCTTTCTGTCTCTGCCTGTGACATCTCTCTTCTTATCTATCTCTTTCTGTACCAATTTCTTTCATCCCTACTCCCCCTCTAGCTCTTCAGCTCATAGTTAAAATACAGGACATAATTTAGGGCATGTGCAGTAACTTTTTGAAAGACAAAACTTCAGAAAGTAAAAAGGATTGAAAGTGAATTTCAAAACTGAAAACAATGACAAAGTGATATAGATGTTTTCAAAGGAAATGTGTTTTCAGTTTTGGTTTCTTTTTTCACGTAAAGACTTGATTCACTTAGTTGCTTTGCATCTCTTTTTATTTCTGACTGTGACAATGATGCTGATATTGTTTTCACGTTTTGACTTTGTACCTACATATGTGTGTCGTGGTGCTGTAATGTGATGCTGGAGGAATCTACTCCAGGAGCTACGACAGTTTTGAACGCTTTTGCAGGTGTTTATATGTCTGTGGACAGATTTTGTTGACCCAATAGTGTCACTACAATGGACAAGCACATTCACAAAATTTTACAGGTGTGCACTCGAGATCAAAATGCAGGCAGAGTTCAATGATGGTTGAGGTCAGATCCATGAGTGGTGAGTAATCATTGATCTACTAGTGGCTAAATACATCTGAGTCAAAATGCTTAAGATCCTACAATTTCCACACTAACAGATGGTGTGTTCGTGGTCATTCAATAGTCTACACTTTTGGTCACTCATCTCAGTGAGAGCTACATGTGTTGCAAAGCAAAGAAAAATATGTCAAACTATCAACTATAGGATAACATAAATACTAACTAATGAACTTGTTTGTACAATGGTGAAGAGTCCTTAGCCGCCAGCAGTGATAGAGTATATCTGGGCTTCAAATCAGGGAATCACTTAGAGGATATCTATTGAGTTATGTAGTCAGGCAGTTATACAGCATTAAAAAGATAGTAGTAACACATGCGGAGTTAACCACATAGTGTCAGAAGACTATGTTTAACTACACCTAGAGCACCATGGGTCTGCAGACAGTAGTAATTTTCAACTAAGACACATCAGTGAATGGCATGAATGGTTATAATGGCATTGTGCCTTTTATTGCAATAGGAGCCAGTAGTCAGAACACAATAAGAAATCTGAGAGAAGAGCTTTCTATGAGACACAAGACACAAGCCTTGAAGTTACCATCATGTTCACCACACGGAGTGCAAAGAGTTGCTGAAAACTGTGTGTGAAACTAGTGGATGCATTATGCGAAGAGCTGTGACAGTCTGTGGTCTGTGAGCCATAATTCACACGACTGCCCTGTCTGAATTTCAGTTCTGCTTGAGTTTATATCTCGCAGGACGAGAAGGACGAAATCAGTGTGCAGGAAATTGTCAGTAAAAAGCTTTTTAAGTGCTAACCAGAAAGATGGTAGTTAACTCGATTCACCCAAACCCTGAGAAAAGATGAGACATTATGAAAGTCTGCCGTTGGGATCACAGAGTCTGTGTCTATGAAATGAAGCACAGATAACTTAGCTCACTTAGCTTGACAGATTGTTTTGTTAAGTATGACAAGCTAATGACAAGCCTCTTACCATCATGAAATAAATCACACCGAGGGCTGTCTTAGAGATAAACTGCCTATATTTATTGACAGAAAAATCTAGTTAACCTAATTGCTGTTTGAAGAGAAAGATAACATTTTTCCTTCATAGTATGTCCAATAATTCCAATAATTTTGCCCTTGGCTCGCTAAATATCATCTTCTGATTTACATGAACAGAACAACTTGAGTGTGTGATGGAGGGTAAAAGCCATTTAGGCTAAAAATAGTACAATACCAGTTTTCATTGCTTGTGATGTGAAGAAATGAGTAGGTCTCTGTGAGGAAGGGGAGATGATGGAGGATGAGGTGTTAGTGAGGTCAGCCTACATATATCGGATCAACAGTCATTATTGTCACAGTGTTATGCAAATATGACTAAAGTCATTTCGGAATGCCTGTGTAATACATTGTAATCTGTTGTAGTTGTGTGACTGATCAATCTGTGATATATCTGAAGCTGAAGAGTGACATGCAAGGAGTCGACCTCAGAAAACGTAACAAGTCATGTTTTGTGTTTTTGAAGCCTGCTGTTTTCTCATTTACCAACTAACACCATCTGTAGCTTTTAAATTCTCTGTAATGTCTGTGGACCAACATGGATGCTGAAATGTGGAGCATGATGTCCAGATGTTCAGTCCATCTACCCATCCATTATCTACGTGGCTTGTCCTTGACAGGGTCACGCAGCCTGGAGCCCATCCCAGGCTGCCAGGCTGCCAGGCTCCCTGCTGCAGGACTGACATAAAGAGACAAGCAAACATTCATGCTCACAGACAAGTCTATTTAAAATGTAGAGTAACAGATTAAGCTAGTACAGTATCTGGAGTGATAATATACTACCAGCAGCAATATTACAGGAAAATTACAGCATGCATTTTTGTTGGAAGGGTGGATGTGCAAGACCACTGAAAGTAATGACCCGAAACACTGTATTCAAAGATGAGTGGACAAAAAAAGGGCCCCAGCCTCTTTTTTTGTGTGTTTCCGTGTGCGTTGGTGCTTGTACTTGTGTTTGTGTGTTAAGCACTGAGTTAACCACCGCATTTGTACACCCGTTTGGCCTCAGGCGCGATGAATCGAGCAACGCTATAATTTAGGAGAGGAGGCTTGGAGGAAGGCGGCCTCTTGGCCTGACTCAGCTCAGGTGACAGCTAAGCCCATAGATCTGAGTCAGAGAGCTTTAAATGAGAGGATGGCCAATTTGCACTGAGCACAGGCTCTTTGGTGAAGGCTTGAGCTATGGGAGCAGCTGGGCCTGTCAACAGATTAATGCATCAACCTGAGTGACAGGTTGGGACACACCTCTTGTCAGCTCACCCCACTACTCACTGCACTTTTGTGTGCAGGGGACAGTACTGCTCCTCCACCACCATCCCCAGTGAGGCTGTGCCAGGTTGCAGTATTGTTGTGGTCTCGCTCTGAGGTTTTTGGTGTAGGGTAGAATTTTCCACTGGCACACTTAGCATGTCTGCGCGCTGTTGGCTATCAGAGCCATGCGTGTCATCTTGGCTAATGCCGCCCAGATGAAGCAGAAGGAGAACGATGCAAAGAAGAGGGAGGCTGGAAGAAGCAAAAATGGGGCTTCACATCTACAAAAAACTGGAGTATAGGAACATGAGGAGTGTGACGGAAATTGCACTACTGCAGGTGAAAACAATAGACCGCCCCTCCAGCCCCGACTCCTCACACTTTTCATCCCACCCCTCCCCTGACACACTGTGGTGAAACAGGTGACCTGCAGAGTCATTGCTCGGAGTGGTGGTTGTCTAAAGAAATTCAGCTCCACTCATAGCGGTCAGACCAGGTCACACTTGCCAACTGATGTCTTTGATGTGTCCATCTTCAAGGAGATTCAAAAACCACTGAGTGTGTTGGCTAGGGGTAGAGTGTGTGCATGTGTCTGTGTGGGTGGATGTGTTGGGTGGAGGGTGCTGAACATGGGTCAAATACTCCCTTTGAAGACTTGTTTGCATCCAAGCCAAGCAAAACATAAAAGGAAAGGACAAATTAAGTTGAATGAGCAGGGATTACAGTTTTGTTAGGTGTGTTTATGCTCATCTTTGTCATCTACGCTTTCAAGCTCTGCCATAGTCAGTGTTGGTTCTCCAGCTGACCACGCTTTCACTGTATAATTTATAGCCAGGACAAACAATGTACGGACATTCTGTGTGATGTAGAGGGCAACAAAACAAAGGAAATGTCTTTATGTACAGCATGATGTGTAGCCATTGCATTCTGTGTGTATGTTTTTGCCTATGTTAGGGAGTGGCCACTGGTGCTGGGCAAGTTACGAGAAAATTGTAATGATTTACTCATGACACACCATATGTGGTTTGTGGTCACAAAAACAAAATTCATGCCACCAGTCTACCATACATCTACTTCTACACCCACAAATGCAGAAATTCTTTTGTTTTTTTAATATTTATTATTATGATTGTTGCATTTGATGATCCCGTCTCTGGAGTCATCTATTGGTTGGGTATGTTCAGTCTAGAGCTGCTAATGAATGCACCATCCAATAGTCTGTTGAGCTTTGATTATTTGAATTTGTGATATTATGCCTTATTGCTGTGCCACAAGCCTCTAGTCGATGGCAAATGGACAAGCATGGTGTTTAATTTCATGAAGAGCTACAGTATGACTTCCACCCTGTGAGTAACAGCATTTAGCCAATAACACAGTAACCAGATCAATGCTGGTCATCTTAGGAACAAGCAACTTAATAAAAAAACATATCTCCAGCATGCCATCCCCTCTCTCTTTTCACACACACATGAACGCAGCCTAATGTTTCCAGCGGCTGCCGTGTGGATGCTGCGCTTTGTTGTGAGCGCTCTGACAATGAGTGGAGGTCTCAGGAGGCGTATGTTGAAGTTGAAAGCTCAACAAGCTCTCTGAAGTGGCTGGCTTTTATGTTGCACATTGTGCCGGGGCCGGAGGAGAGGGCAGCGCAAGTCCAAAAGACAAAGTTCTTTCAAAAGCAGCGTATGTCAGTCAACTCTGCATGTATGTGTCTCCGTTTAATGCGGATACCTTTGGAAAAAATGGATTATATTGTCGTCTTTTCTAATGTCACAATCAAATGATTGGTGGCAGTAGCAGCTTCTAGCCAATGCAGCATGTCAGAGTTACAACTTATTACAGTGGGGATCCATGCCTCGGGCCGATTCCCTCTCTGCTGAGGTCAGGGGACATGTTGGGACATGAATCTACTAATATAGCAGCAGGACTGTTCACTGTGATGGGCTGGGAGATTTAATTATACTCTCGCTCTCTCCCTCTCTCTTTGTCTCTCTCCCTCTCTGTGTATATGCTGAGTCATATTGCGGTTACCACCTCTGCCATTTAATAGCCCCAATGTAATGACTCAATATTAGATGCTTATTATGTTAATTGTGCTCAGACGGTGACAGGCTGTTTTAAGCCCAGTTTGTTTATAAAACATCAGCCAATAAAACATCACAGCAGTGGGATCAGGACTACAGAGGAACATGTGAGAAAGTACATCTGAGCCCACAGTGGCTAATTACAACCCCAATGAGTTATAGCTTATAGCTTATAGCTTATAGTTGTTGTTTGTTTGGGGTTTTTTTTTTTCTTTTTTAGCAAATGAAAAGCTTGTACGCCTGTGAACAGTAAATGTCTGAGCACATAACGGTTAAGTTAAACAGGGTTTCAGTTTAGGATTGCATTTTCAGCACATTAAGCCACATTAATGCCCCTTTGTCTTAAAATTACACAAGATTTGTGTAACGGCTATTGGCAAGAAAGAAATTTTGAATCTCAGATTTCTCTGGATTGTGTCAAAAGCAATGACCCCATCCACAACAAACTGCCCTCACCGTCTGTCTCTATTCCACTCCTTCAACTGTCCTAAGGCTCTTCGGTGCTGCTGCAGCGGGCAATGCAAGTCAGGGACTCAAGGAAAGTCATGAAAAAAGCATCTGAGGGAAAGATCATTAATGTTATAAGGACTTTTTCATGTTCCCTTAATATTGTCTGGCAGAACTGATGTTGGACTCTGTACCATTATAAAAATGCAGGAGGAAAGACAGGAAGCACCGCTTTCATAACCTCATTAGGATCTAAAACAATTGGCCAGCCTCCCCTGAGATTTGTCTGGATGACAGAGCCATCTCCTGTGACCATTCAGATGCCTTTAGGCACGGGAGAGATGCCAGGAGGAAGAATGGCAGACTAGACAGAGAAAGAGTTATGGGTTGTATATAAGGCAGCAGTGGCCTGGAGGCTAGAAAAACAAGTACGAGACCACAAGGTCAAGAGTCAGACCCTCACTCGATAACCACTTCTATGGAAGGCACGTCAGCCCAAATGCTCCATTTGAATAATACAGTGGTCAACACAGCAATGCTGAAAGTCCCCTGGGTGAAGCAATAACTGATTTTTTTAGCCTCTTGGGGGCAGCAGAAAGACGCTGTTAACACAGCATTAACATATTATTGCCTTTTATATTGATAGGACAGTTGCCTATGCATCAGGCAGATATGTAGCAATGTTACCATTCATTTATGCTCTACAGCTAGCGCTGTTTTTTTGTCCTCACCAACTATCTGCTGCATCAAATGTTGCACTATTCAACTTGTTCTCCAGCCTGGCGCTACAGCTGCTGTTTGATCGTAAACAGGTAGTGTAAAGTCACTTTTAAAGCCTTTTCACTGAGAGCAGTGGAGTGTTATGACCAAAACTGATATCATGAGTGTTGACAGTTCGTCAAAACTGAAAATCTGCAGGTTTGAAAACCAGAAGTGAAACAAACTAAATGGCTCCATTGGTGTGAAAGACATTGAGCTCTTCTTGGTTATGAGATACAGTTTTTGTTAATTTGGCAACAAATTGGGTTAGTGTTGTGTTACAGTCCTCTTCAAAACCACAGATGTGTCATTGGCTAGTGAGGAAATGCAACTAGGTGTATCTGTTGGTGCATCTGACAATTACGCGAAAAGTGTAGAAGATTCATGTGAAATGCAAATAAACACCATTTATCCAGGCAGTGCAAGCTTCATTTTCTGTGGAAGCTTTGTGTGTAGGTACATTAGCCAGAAAGCCACTAACTCTGATAAGAAGGAAACTATAGAATGCAAATTCAAAGAATGGTCATATATATTATCAAAACTGAGGTTTCGCATCCTGAAAATATGCAATGTTGCTGTAAAAAGTGCTTCAGTGTTGACATATCCCTTTAAATCGCTGTCATGCTTGCAGAGTCCTGTTTATTATACACGTGAACTAACCCAGAGTGTTCTGATCAAAAACTAATGAAAATCCCATGATGAGACGGTCAGCTGTGTTGTTTGGCTTCACAGACAGTGGCGCCAGTGTTGGATAATGACTTGTGTGATTCACAGTGGTCTGTAGTAATAGTAACATTACACTTAAGTGGTGGCACTAAATCATCCTGTGTGACTGACTGAAATGAAAGGGCATTAAGCATGTCGACGTTAATTTGACTGATGCACAACGTTTTCTACATTTGAAAGTCTGAAATAACCAAAGTAACTATCATGCTAGAATGAAGTCCTAATACCGATGTGAGAATAATGCAGAAGGACAACAACTAATTCATCATTTGTTATTTCATTTGAAAACTGAGAGTTTGTCTGAATCCCAAAAATATCATGATTAAGATTACAAACCCCTTGATGATCCTCTGTTTTGAACTAGAAGTGTTAGCTAAAATATAGCCAGGATCTCAAATACAGTCAGAGAGTCTGTGTTTTTTTTTTTTTTTTTTAAATTATTAGCAGCACAATGTGAAGGAGCCCAGTTCAGATAAGAGGTTCTTTATGGTGCTCCCTCAAGCCTGGAGACCTCGGGGCCAGCCTGGAGATATGAGATGACTGGGCTCTGGGGCCTGCATACTTCAGCCCAGCTGTTCACGCAAAAGCTCCTCACACGCCACATTCAGCCAGTGAGGGCACACAGGGCCAATGAAGCAGGGTCAGGTGTGTAGTGCGTGAAGTCTTAATGTGTTTTGTATTGGATGTTTACATTGATCTAACCAAGCTGATCTCCTCTTTGTGCAGTCACTCATTCTATTATGTTCTCATGCAGACTGGAGCTTTTAAGGTGACTCTTTTGGCTTCTTGCAAAAGCTGATACCCTATTATCTGTTATGAATCATCATGACACTGTTTGGGTTTCTGTTTTATTTGCTCCAACTGTCAGTTGACCACAGATACAAAGTGCAGCATGCAAAAACCACAAGGCACACAAAAACAGACCCAAACTTGCACATTTGTATTGTATTCACTATTGAGACATATCAAACTGCTGTAATTTAGTTGTGACGTGGTCAGTAATCTGTTTTTCTTGCTGGAGGTGGCTGACTATTTGAGTTCACGGATTTAAACACAGAGAGGGAATTATCTAACCTTTATTTCTGCGGGTGATCCTGCGTCCTACCCAAGAGTGCTTATGGGGGAAGAGCACAAGAAAGTGTTTACCAAACTATCAAACTCTGGCTGTGAATTGTAAAGAAAAGGATAATCGATCTCATGCAATGAGTGTTTCCAACATTGGAGTGAAGACAGACAGTAGCGATAAGAGGACAAGTTACAAGAAAGTTTCAAAATGTGTAGCTTCTCCTCCACAGAGAGCTCATTCAGACAAGAAGAAGGCATGACAGGATATTCTGACCAGACACAACATCCAGCCATTTGCTGTCATTGGTTTCACTTGTTGTGTTTTGCCTTAAGAGGATTATCCTTGCTTATACAACAAAAGTAGTGACAATCCACAGCACAAACTGATATTAAAATTACTAGGAGCACAGGATCAACCACGTGAAATAGAAATGACAAAGAAAACGTGTGCTGTGAAAAAAAAGAACACCAACTAAAAACAAAAAAAACGAGAAAATCAAGTGTGCTGAAAACAGCCACTGGCTGAAATGATGTACGGTCCCTTTAAGCCGTGGAGTGGATGAGCCCCCTTGGAGGGCTGGGGCTGGGGATTTGTTTAAAAAACTGCACGCTCCAATCTGCTGCAAGATGCTGACATCAGCAGAAGCCGGGCTGGGGGTCAGGTGGGGTCGAGGCTGCCACTCACCCGCTGCAAAATCAAAACAGCTTGGGCAGAGCCTGCAGGCTTTGCAGGAGGAGGAGAAAAGGAGAGAAGAAAAAGAAGAGAGCGAGAGAGAGAAAGAGAAAAAAACTGTAACAGATGTACACTTGCTTTGTTCGATATTCAGCATACATTTTGTCCTCTTGTTTTCTAAATCACCCTCTAGAGGCAAAAGGGAAAATGTTCATGTACAGTTCATTATCTTTCCACCTCAAGTTTCCTCCCTCATTTCACCACTTAATCCCCATTTTCATATTTGCACCCAGTTTCACTGATTTTGATGTTTTTGTAAACAACTAACAGACAGACACAAATGTGAATTAAACTACCGCACTTTTCCTCCATTCAGCAGGATGTGTCCCTGCTGTGGTGACAAATCCTCTCAGCAGTCGTGGGCCTGACAGGAACACTGTGACCTGACATTCATGAAATAACCAGAAACGGACTGCAAATGGTGTACAGGAAAGGTCTGTGTTGTTCCAAGTCTGAACAAGAGTTGTGTCCTTTACCATTTCTGCTTTTCAACCATACATTAATCCAATATTCATATCTATTAATTGTGACTGTGGTGTGTTGGAGGCGAGGGGGGTCTGAATCTGAGTCTGAATCATGATCAACTTTTCTGAATTTAAAGCAGCAGTAATCCCCCCACCCCCACAGTACGTCTGCAGGGCTAAATGTGTTGATAAAGTGAATGGCCTTCAGCAGCACAGCTCAAAACTCAGTATCAGGCAGGTCAGTGGATTGGTGGTGTAAAAGGCTGTGATGTAATGAAAGACAGGAACAGGACTTTAGCACCTCATAACAGGGCTGCAGATGCACACAGAAGATAAGAGTATTTCAAATTGTGTCTGCTTCTAACTGAGGATGCACTTGCTCCTCCACTGGCCAAGCACACACTGACTAGCTTTCAGGACCACTGAGGTTTTTTAGGCAACACACTCCTAAACCTCTCCCCTCTCTATCTCGCTCACTCTCTCCTACTGCTTATTTTTAACCCTGGCATCAAACATCGCACCTCGTCTCAAACAGAACAGCACTTTCTTCTTTCAGCTAAATGAACATCAGCTACACAGAAGAAGCCCATCATAGGTTTCACTTTAATTCATGTAGATCAGATGTTAACAGATGATCATCCCCAACACACAATATTACATGAAATCCAATCCCCCCCCCCAAAAAAAAGAAAAGAAAAATCTCCATAGTACTTTGATCTCAACACCATCTAATAGGACTTTTTAATGTCGACAAACAAAAGGTTTAGTAACATAAGAACTGTTACTAAGAGATTACTTATTAACAGAAAAGGGAGATTTCCCTTTCATCTAACAGTCTTTTTATCCTCAGTCATCATCAGTGTTGGAGTTCCCTTTACTGGCTCCATCTTGACCTGCTACAAGTGTAAAATGCTGCTGATCCACTGATTTTTCAGGTATGAACTGACAGGGTTGATGCCTTAACTGACAGTACTGAATCCTAAATCGGACATCCTGCAGACAGAGTGTCCGAGAGGGCGTGTTTGAACAGAAAGCTCACTGAAAATGCCCATTAAAAGCGTCAGAAAAAAATGGACCTCATCCAAAGAATACTGGACCTGCTTAACAGACAGCTGTCTTATGTAACAAGTTATGTGAAATCACCAGAGACCACTAGTGGCATTAGTCAGGCCCTTAAATGTATTCTTCCAAGTTGAAACAGTAGCTGAACATCAGCTGCCAAATGACACATAAGTACCCGTGTGTGTGGCTGGTCTGTGGTCACAGGTGTGCATTTATGGGATGTTTTACAACAGCTTCGAATGGGACTCAGTCAATCAAAAGTGTAGACAGGAAGTAGCCTTTTTGTAAAGGGAACCACAGAGTGATGTTTCATAGAGAACATACCTGTGATTAGACAGATGGGGGGGTGGGGGTCAGAAAAATGGGGATTAGATGAACAGCAAAGTAGGCAGGCACAAATAAAGTTCAATACATATAAACACACAAGATCACACATACACAAAGACTCACATATGCACACCCACGCTGTGATTCATGCAGACAGAGTCAGTCTCCAGCAGGGATCTGTCCTCACTAGAGAAGGCCTCAGGGGAAACCAGACAGAATATATTTAAGACAGACCCTCCTAATCCCTTTAGTTAGACTGAAATTACACACACACACACACACACACGCACACACACTCATGCACGCACACAGATGTGTAGGGGAAGAGAGTCAAAGGAAAACAGGATATGGACACTAAATTTGTTTGCTTGCTTGTGTCTATGTTTGCTTGTGCGTGCATCGTTATCCTTTCTTCAGATTGCCCCATATGAATTTCAAAAGCAACTGAACAGTTGCAGAAACACCCAATAGGGGGGTGGGGGGGCAGTTCATGGTCCAGAAACATGCCACATCATTAAAGCCATTTAGAAAATATTGATCTGTTTTTTGGGGTTTTTGTTTATAGGTTGGATGCCCTTTTCATGATTTCTTGCGCTGGCAGATAAACTTGGTGGTTGTCTGGAGTGAGCTGTACTAAGATGCAAACTCAAAGTTCACCCTCCCACAGAGGAACTACAGTGTGTCCTTGATTAATTATTTTTTCTATGTTGAGATTGTTTTGTGTGTGTGTTTGTGTGATCATGGTGTCATTGGCAATGAGAGGTACCTCCTGTTGCTGTTTTTTATTGTTTAACAGTTTGTCTGTCTGTGTGTGTGTGTGTGTGTGTGGGCGGACGCGTGCATGTGTATGAGACAGAACAAAAGGTCATGAGACAGCCTTTGTGGTCGACATGAGTCCCACTGACGTTTCGATCCCCCAAGTGAAGCATCACCAAAGATGCTCATAGCCCCCTACACAACACACAAGAGATAAACACTTTTACTCCCCCTCGCTGCTCTCTACTGCTCCCTCTCCCTTGGTTGATGAGAGAGTTGTTATTATTGGCGGAGGGCCTTCTCCTAACTCCCAGTAGGAGCCAGATGATTGTTTTTGCTGCCTAGGGTCCAGACCCTACCTCTCCAGATCCTGTTACTGGGACTGTGGACCTTTCACTGGGTTCCTGCTGACAGTTGGACATAGGAAGAGGACGAGATATGAAACTACATCTCTCTTAGCTTCAGCAGTACTCATGAGGATGAAAATAGCAGTGGTGGAAAGTAATTATTTTACAATTTCTACTCAATCAGATATTTTTATTCCAGCCCATTCAGTGTGACAGCTGTAGTTGTGAAGCATTTTTTGGAGACTTCTTATACCAGAAAAATTTAGTGCTGTGTGGTTCCTTTGTCATATAACAATCGCAAAGCTGTTTTTTTTTCCTAAAAAGTGTGAACTTGATAACAGTTTCGAAGCATACTAGTAGAGCATTGCTGTGTTTTTTCACCTTCCAAAGAAGTGTGGAGTGATGTGAAACCACTGGCACAAATATAGGTCTACTGCGAGAGGACAAAAACTCTTAAAGCTACCAGGCTACATTGGATGATATGTTCAATCAGGGCTCAGGATAATCATAAAGTTGGACAGTTTGTGAAGCGATCTGCTGTTGATGGTGTGAAATTGTTTCGTCAACTGCTGTTTTCCAGATTAAGGCTGAACTACTGAGCTGGAGTAGATACATTAAGTGTGCACATGCATGCACGCAGGAGCAAGCTCTGCTGCCAGTTTCATCCGATACTCTGATCCACATTTGGCATCAGTTACACACAAAGAAACGATGCATCAACAAAGGCAGTGAAGACAGAGTGGTAGCACTGTAAACTCAGACACACTGCAGGTTTTATGATATAAAAATGTGACAGCAAATATTTACGAGGAAAGAAATGCATTGAGCATATTAAACCTCTTAAGGACAGAGTTCAGTTTAGTTGCTAACACTAAACTGAGGGGCTGATCGGTTTGTGAGTAAAAACATGTACAAACTTGAGATCACCCCGAAACAAACGTGCAAACTGATCTGCTAAGGGTGGGCACTAATGACTGTGTCTTTCAAACAGTGCATGCTGTTGATTTAGGGCCTTCATAAATATGCAACCTTATGTGTTTTTATCAAAGTGTGCAAAATACAGGAAGGAGAAAAAATGCAGATATGTACATTTATAGCTCACACATTGCAATTTATCAAAACATAGCAATTGTGGTGACGTTGATTGTGCCTACAAAACAACGCTGTGAGAAAGTGAAAGGTAAAAGGTGCTAAGCTGCCCATCTTGCACACCAGTGGCTGCTGTAATTGTGGCGAGGAGGAGGCATAGGTGAAATGAAAAAATGCACGAAAAACATGTTTTTATATTTTACCACAACATCTTTAGTATGACATGAAAACATAGAAACATATAGCCTATCCTGCAATACAATTGTAGAGCGCTTCAATTCCACTGAATTAAATTTCCTTTTGTGTTTGCACTGGCCGTTCTCCGTGGGTTAAGGTTAGGGTTAGCCGTTTACACATCCTCATTTTAATGGCGCCGCCTCCTCCATGTTTGCACCTGTTGATCACACAGTTATTCTTAGTCGATCACCTGCAAAACTCCAACACCAACCAAACCTGCAAAATGCATTCTGAATTTGGGATCTTCGTAAAGTTTGTTTCCATGAAAGCTCCAACTCTGAGTTGGGCACTTTACATGATGGTACCTCTGGAGTCTTCTGCACACACCCTTTCATGCTTTAACCATCTATATAATGAAATTGATCTTTTCATCCCAGAAATGAAGCTTGCAGCGTATTCAAGTTCACTGCAGAAAAATGCGTGCACATGTACACCTGTCACACATGTGTGCTTGTATTTTTAGCAGCTCCCCTCAGCAGCTGTTTGCCATTACTCATATCAGTGTGTGCCTTGTCTTTCCCTCTACAACCCACTGTTTTTCTTTCTAAGCCACTGGAGCTACAGTCACTGTACGACTGTGATGGCCTGACCCTGGCAGGCTGTTTTTTCTGCTGTGGCAGTTGAAGCAACCAATTTGAAATGCTTGTCTAGCTTAATCATTTCCTTCTATCATTGTGCCCAGAATTATTTGTCACATAAGTGTTGCAGAGGGAAAAGTTACAAAGGGCCTGTTGATGAATAATTCATTGTTCTCCGATTTGTTGTTTAGCAATGTTGCCACAGTGAAATTTGTGCATCAAGAGAAGATGTGTGCGTCTGAATGAGTGTTTTTGTGTGTGGAGTTTATGGTTTGGCAGAGAAAAGATTAACCACGATAAGAAAACACACAAAATCATGCATATATGTGAGAACAGGCTCATGTGCTTGTACACACACACAGCGGATAAAACCCATCATCTTATTTCCTCCATACCAAGCATAAGGACTCAGAGGTGAGAGTGAAACCTGATGCTGTCTGTAGCTATGAAAACATCCTTGACCAATGATAGACTCTCATAATTGACCCACATTGTGCGTTAGAGATCAAGTCAAGGTCGCTCCATCCCAAAAGGCAGAAAGAACTTTATTACCCTTAATTAAGATGCCATTAATGACTTCCCTCTGGGCTTGGACATAAACATCCAGTTAGTGTTTTACAGAGTGCAATTATCCCGGTGGCGTGATTACCTCAGACCGGAGCCTCTGCTGGCTTCCTCCAGCAGTAATAGCTGGCCAGGAAGAGATCAGCTTGTTTAGTTTAGCTCCGCGGATCAAGCCTGGACACTCCAGAGAATAACAATGAAAGAAAGAGAGGAGCAGACAGAATAAGAGACACAATGCATTTTACAGTAATTCTACTAAGCAGATGCTCTGAGTAAATATGGAGGCAATGAAGAAAAGGCTTTAGGCAAAAGGTCGGTGCACATGCTTTAGTCAATAACTGCTCCCCCCCCCAAAAAAATGGAGCTGTCAAAAATGAATCTAATGTGCTGATCAAACTCATGAACTTCAGGCAAGGCTCCAGACCAACAACATCACATATTGTTAATCCACCTTTGGCTCAAGTTTGTCATTAATAACCTCAAAGAGAAAACAAACTCTTCAACAGATTTTTTTTTCTTTCATTCTTCACTCATCGATCACAACAGATTTTTGAGTCAGTCCTCGGCATCCAATAGACTTTCCAATGGTTTCTTTTAAAGCTGCAGTAAAGCGTAAAGCTGATGATCAGGAGGTGCGCTTCTTGGGCACATTTGTTTGAATCAGGAAAGACACCATATCATCCATTTCAGTACAATCACCACCTCCGTATTTTATAGACTGTTAGCATTACTTCTTGCTTGCTTTGGAGTCCATAAAATTGCCTGAGCCAGCTCAAAGTTTGACGCATCACAGTGTGTCAGCATACAAAGTCTCTGTGGGATTTTCATATTACAAATATATTTGCCAGTGATAATCATTTGTGACACGGGCCACTGGTGTTTTTTTGTCTGAAGACAGAATTTCATGTTCACAAAATGAGTCAATTCTCCCAATATGAGTGATTAATAGTGACCTCTTACTTTGATGAGTAAACTCTCTCAATTTAAGCGTGAGATTGAACTCTGGCTGACACATCCTCGCAAGTCTGTTGGCAACGAGGGATTGAGGTTATTTTATGGATGACTTTAAAGATGTTTGCAGCCCCAAAGCTGATCAAGAAGCTGAATGAGCGGGGGCGGTGGATAGATGTTAGCTTGAGGTTGACTGAAAGTTAGTGGGGGATGGGTATGGATCTAAGATGCGTAGATGAAGTGCCACTCTCTGTTGGGGATTTCCAAGTGTGATTTGCACAAAGAGTCACCAAAGGTCAAGTGGTTAACCCGTAATTGATAATTTGTAGAAGTTGAGCCCTTAGGCATCAACATTTTACCAAACAGTCATACACTCCTAATCAACAAGCTTACTACTGAGGGTAAAGCCACTCCTGCCATCACATGTAAACAAACCAGTGTATATTAGCTATATATCAAAAGTTTAGGGGCATGAAAGAAAATTATACATTTTAATGCGTTTGTGTGTGTGTGTGTGTGTGTGTGAATCCTTGTGTATACACTTTGCCAAGGTCACAGGGTGCTCACAACATAAAAATAACAGTAATGTGCTTTCTCTGTGCTGATAATTGCATTAATTCTAACACAAACCTCCTTGTCCTACGCAGCATCATGAGCATGACTTGGCCCTGTAGTCTCCAGGGAATTGGTGTGAGCCATTGTAACATACGCAAACCTCATGGGCGTGATTGAAAGCGTGAGGTTTCGGGGTGTGAGAACCACGTGAGAGAAGTTGTTATGAGGACAAAAACAGAAAGAGAGAGTCCGAGAAAAAGGGAGACAGGGAGACAAGGTCTCTTGTTTCTTGCTCTCAGAGGCCCAGCTGCTGCAGCTTTCATTATTCAAAGGCTGCATGACACTGAATTAATACAGCCATTAGTAAACACTGCTACAGGAGGGCCAGTGCCGTAAACATTAACTTGGCTTTTACTGCCAACGCAAATAAGTGAGCTAAATAGTGTGAGAGAAATAGGGAAGACAGATTAGAGGAGGAGGTAATGTGACAACATTTCAGAACTCTTTCCAGGACATTAAACACACCATAAGTGATAACTTGACTTTTATTTGTTTATCTAGACGGACTGAGATTACAATGATTGTGTTCAAGAAATCTACAAAAATATGATATTTTGAATTTCCTGTAATATTTTGCTTGTATTGGAACTTAACCTGGGCTTAATTCTCTCAACACTGATTGAACAAAATCATACTTTCACATTTATTTATTGTATGAGGTTGTATTTTCAGAGAAAATTACTGTTTTTGACAGCAGTAAAAGTCAAAATACTGCTGTTTCAAATTTTACTTAATTTTTTATTTAATTGATGCCTTTTCAGTGTTCATATTTTTTTCCTGCATAAACTGCACTCCTTGTCTCTGTGTGTAAACAACTCAGCTGACTCAAGAAGCTGATTCCTGTGAGTGTAGTAGTGGACTAGCAGAGGTCACTACCAAGCAGATGACCTCAGGGTCACCAAGGGTGGGGGGTACGTTGAGAGTATTTCTGTCTTGTTGCCTACTTGTGATTTCTAATGTTCTTATCTAGGGGGTGTGTTAGAGCACTGGATTGCCAACTTCCCTTCCCCCATTGCCTTATCCCCCCCCCCGGGGAAAACTTACAGCTACACTAGGCGGCAGTGGGTAAGACAATGTCCAGACTCACTCGCTGCAAATCAAAAGAACCAGACACCATGAGAGGCAGTAGTTTGCAACAAAACATCATTTTAACAGTGTAGTCACACATATATAATTTTTATGTCTACATGTTTTAGAAAAGATGAATTGGTATGCATCTGAAAGATAAAAAGAGCTATGGAGAGACAGATGTAGGGACTGATTGACCGGTCTTTCTCTGTGTGTATCTGTGATAAGTTCAAGAGTTCAAGATCATATCTGGATAGTTTGCCTGCGCTGCTAACCACTCGACGCCACTCTGCCAACCAGTGCTGGTTTGGGGTGACTGACCATGATATGTAGATCATAAAACCTCAGCAACAAGAGATGGTTCAGCCTGAGTTCATGGAGGTAGTCTGGGAGAAGGAGAAAATGCAAAAGAGAAGGAGGGAGGAAGCAGACAGCTCTTCAACTCCACTTCTGCCTTACACTGATCTGTTTTTGGAAATGGAAATAATAAAAAAACAGCATGGTAACAGCCATATTACCTGCACCATGGGCTTCCTACTAATGAATCAGCAGATTTACACATCCACAATATATTTGTTGTCTTCACCTCCCCATCTAAACATCCTAAAGCAAAAAAAAAAAAAAACCCCAAAGGTTCCCATTGGACCTATAAGGAATAAATGGCTCCCATGTGACCATGGGCCAAGTCCCATTTTGCTCTGTCCTCTGTTTGTTTTCCCCACCATTGTAATTACCCCTCCCCTCTAAAAAGCCCAAACTACCCAGTGGTAAACGTACCCAACAAACCCCAGGACCCTGACTCAGACCCATAAAAACACAAGAGAATAGAGGAAGGGGGGTCGAAGGGGTTGTGGGATAGTAGCTTTTAGGGGCAAACATGTCAGGGCAGCAGGAGGGGAAAGTATAGGGCATTTTTTGTCTGTGTGGATATATATATAAGTCTGCGCGTGTGTATAGTGTGTGTGTGTGTGTGTATTTACCCCCTTCCTCTGCCTCTGACTCTGGCCCCCTGCCAGCAACAGTCACAGTCTAATTACTGAAATCTGTGTGCCATCTAAAGGCATTGTAAGGAGTCAGTATTGTCTGGGGGCCCGTGAGAGCAGTCGCCATTCATCCCTGGGTGCCCTCTATTTACTGAGGTGGAACAGCCTTTACAAGAAATCATCTTTCAAGAGAAAAACGTGTTTGAATAAGTCGCCTCAGACCGGCCTGCTAAATGATACAGTGTGACAGTGTGCCAATGTATTGAATTGGGCAACCAGCCTAAATGAGACCAACTGCAGCGCCCCATTCCCGTAGTCAGATAGAGACAGAGACAGAGAGGAGTAGCTAAACATGAGATGCTGTCATTTTCAGTCTCTGCTTATTTTATTATGTGTGTATTGCGGTTCATGCTAGACTTGGCTAAATTACCATTGCAAAATCATTGCATGTCATTATAAACTGTCTCCATGCAATAGTCTGCTCTGAATATATGATATGAATATGATATAAATATTCACTATGTCAGTTGTTGCGTCTGTTTTTCACCTTTACCAGCAGAGTGAAGGTTCTGATGTCATTTTTCCCAGCATGAAATCCCTCCACTGGTAACCAGATTAGAGCGGTGCTCCCATGTTAGAGCCCAGCGGGGAGGGACTGGCCACAGTTTAGATTCCCCAGCCCCATCTTTATCATGCCTTTGACTGGATTTATAAAGCCTAATGCTGTTAATCTGCCTGAATTGCAGTGTAAACCCATTAGGGGACATGCTGGAGGTAAGATAACGACAGAGGAGATGATAGTCAACTCTCCCTGTTTCCCAGTTCGAGCCGATGTCTGTGTGTCTATTGGACAGACTGTGATCTTGTCAAGCACAGACCGCTATAGCAAGTCAGGGTGTGCCAAAAACATTGGTGTTAGGCCTCTTGTTATCACTGAGGCAGGAGATGAGGAGTTATTTACAGTCGCACTATCTACTTTGAGCAAGATCAGCGCTCGCTGTTTTCCCTAGGCAACCTTGAAAAGAGTATCATGAGTCACTCATCAGCAAAACAACCTGGGTTCATATAAACATTTGTCAGTGAGATAGGAGGGGACCCGTGGTTTGCAGACAACTCTACACTGCAATTGTGACAAGCTGGCAGCTCCCGGCAAGTCAAACCCAAACGATCAGCCATGTTATAATACTCAATAACACGTAATAACATAGTACACTGGTGGCTTTCGGAGTGGTCAGCCGACAGTTCAGGGCCCCTGCCTGCTCCTGCCCGGTGTGGTGGATTTCGGTGGCTGCGCTCCGTCTGCGACGACCACAGGCCTCACCACCGTCTCTCTCCGGCGTCGCAGCCGTTCAGTAGGCAGGGCCCACCCTCACCACACCTCACCACACCACAACACAGCGCAAAGCCACAGTCGAATGAAAACCTCACAAGTCTGTATAATGCTGTTTGCCCTCCGTCTGTTGTCGATGCACAGAGAAGCACATTGTGCACGCCACAAAAGTACACCGCGGCGATGCTTTCACATGCTTGTCGGAGTTTCACATCATCTTCAGTGAAAGACGTACAGCTGTTGCAGAAGTGTTATATGCGACAGGTTTGGGGCTTAGATTTAGAATAAAAACTGACTTCTCTGAACAAGGTCACTGCTAGGAAAAAGAATTATCTGTAATACGTGAACACATAAATATCACAAACCCAGCTCAGCCATATCACTTCTAGAGCGCATGCATCAGTTCATAGCTCTACATGGAGGGCAAAGAGAAATACCAAGGAATTAAGGTCAGCCCTGCAGCCCTTCAGGCCATAATAGTATTTCTAGGGGAGCTACTGAACAACAAACAGCAATAGAATAGAAGCAGTGAATTATTTTTATCCCTGCAGTGGAAATCAGGTTAACGGTTTGGTTTAGTTTGTCTGTTCAGCTTAATTTGTTGAAGAAAAATGTTGCACATGACTACACATTATGCCATTAGTTTGTTTTCCAGCCCACCCTCATCTCTGTCTGTATTTGAAATTCATCCAACTGTCTTGGAAGAGAATTATTTATGAGCAAATCTGTTCAATAGAATGGCTCGTCTTGTTTTTGCTTTACTGTGCTCCCCTGATCTGGATCCAGTGGGACTGCCTGTCAAACTCACCGGTTTTTAATGGAGCCAATGCGCCAAAACTCCAGCTACAAAAAGTTTGTTGTTTTTGAAAAGAGGAATATAATTACTGCTTCATTACAGATTTTATAATAATCCCTGCAAAATACCCACCATCCCTTTTCCCCAAAGTTATTAGTGAGACTCGGTGTATCTGTTGTTTTGTTTATCTTAAACAGGGTTTTCATGTCCTCCCATGGCGGGATGGAGATGACCAGAGGTTAATGATGAGCAGCCAGAATTGAGACGATTGGAGTGTGTTTTGTTCTCTGAGCTTCAGTCCCAAGTGGTTCCCTGTTCCAGATGTCTCAAGCTCTCTCTTTGAGATGTGCGGGTTCAGGAGTTTACCCATGGTCCTCTGGGCAATTGCAATAGCCAATCAGCAGGCAGGGATGTTGGCAGGATGGGGCCGGTGTCGAGACGGCAGTGTGTGTGGAGATGAAATGAACTGGTTTGTCACTGTTGTCGCTGAGTGACAGTTAAGGACGGGCCAAAACTAAGAGAAAGAAAAAGTAACAGACAGAGAGGGTAAAATAATTGCACCAGAGAATAACGTCCTGGTTTTAGTTAAACCAGTGGCTGTTTCAAGAAATAAATGTGCAGCGATATTGGATCACTTTAAGGGGTCTCTTAAGGTTTCCAACCAGAGAGGAGAGGAGAGGAGAGGAGGCTATGACTTTGTTTATTGCCATCCAAACTTGGCTCCACCAGTCGGCCCTGTAGCTCATGCAATTGTTTGAGATGAGCTGGCCGTCTGCCAAAGTCGGAGTAAATCAGCACTGTCAGTCAGCAACAACAGCCAGCAAAAGAGGGGGGGGGTGAAGATTGGGAAGTTGTGTGTGTGTGTGTGTGTGTGTGTGTGTTTGTGTATGTGATAGACATGCAGATAGCACAGGAGTGCAGAAAAACAGAAAGTAAGCACGAATGAGGGTAAGAGTATCGGGGAAGTGGAGGATGGGACGCAGGAGAGAAAAGTCAGAGAGAAAGAAAAGGAGGGAGCGATGGGGAGGGAGGACCTGGTGCTCTGTTGTGAAACATGAGCTCGGAAAAACTGCTCCGAGTTTAACACTCTACCCAATGTTTTTGCAGTTGTTACTGTTTGGAGGAGGTCCATTGCGTGAGCCGACGCACGCACTGAAACCTAAACACACACACACACTCGCACACGATCCTCCCAGCGCCCCACCCCTGGTGCGCTGGTTGTTTTTCTTCCTCGGCCTCATCCCTTTCTCCACACTCCTGTTATCAAGGTGAGGTGTGCTAACAAGACAGGCTGCCTGCCTGACGTCTCTGGCGCCCTGCCTACCTGCTGGGGTAACAAAAAAAAAACCCAAAACACAGACACATACACTCACTGAACTGGTCTGGTTCTGTAGCTCTGAGGCTTTTTGCAGCTTTCGGTGCGTGCTGCCTGTTTGCAAAGACACCACGTCTGGAAACTGGGCATGAGGCGAGCTCTGCTCTCATTACTGCACGTCTCAGGCCGAGCCAACTCAGAGGGTTCCTCGTGTGTCCTCAGGAAACCGCAGTGACTTCTTATTTTTATCTTGCTACAGGAACCTTTTTCCTGCCAATTAGTTCCCAACAATGACCCCACTTGTTTATGTACTAGTCTATTGAGTGACATCCCCCATCATAATTAGGCTGGGCTTGTGTCTTTCTCCCCTACATGCCAAGTGCATGTAATGATTTTCACACATGGGGGGGAGGCAGCCACCTGCTGCGCACACGCTTACGGGGTGTATCTTTTAATTGGGTCCAAATGCCGGAGCATAAGTATTAAGATTTTGAAAAAGTGATAAAGTTGGAAAATAGAGGGGCGAACAATGGCCAGCAGGAGATGGAGAAGACAAGTTCAGCAGGTTCATGTGCTGTGCTCCGAGGATTTAGATCCCTCCCCTTGACCACAGGATACTGCTTGTGTTTGTGAGTCAGAGATTTCTGTTCTGTGTGTGTGTGTGTGTGTGTGTGTGTGTGTGTCACAGCTGTGAGGCCGGGAGTGACTGCTGCTCAACAAAGCACTGCGCTCTGCTGGGTTGCTCTCGGTAAACAAAGGGAACTCACAGTGCTGTATAGTGATTGCCCAACCTCTCCTTTAACAGAGAAAGTAAAGAAAGGAGCCGGTAGAGCACTGTGGATTAAAGCAGAAGTTGGAGGGGAAAAAAAGGCAAATAAGCTGTAAAGAGTTAGAATTTAAAAGGTTGAAAAGTGAGGAAATGACTGTTCTAATAGCAAAAACTGGGATTGTTTATTTGATTATTGGCTACCAAGTGTTAACAGATCAGTTTCTGCATGCTCTCTTCCCAGCTGTGATGGGTGGCTGAGCAGAGCAGCACAGAGCGGAGCGAGCTGGAGGGGGGTGGGGGTTTAGGGGCTGGGGTCTTTGCCAGAGGAGGTCAGCTGTGTTCAGTCACAGCAGAGCGGGAGGGAAGAGGGGGGGGAGGTTAGGGTTGGGGATCGTTGCTGAGTAGCTGCAGCCATGGCATGCCCAGCTGAGCCCTGATCACTCCCCCCCCCCCCCGTCCTCACAGCGACATGCAACACTGTTGGCTTAGCCGCTTATTCCCATGACAACTACCCGCCTGAGCACCAGATGTGTGCAGAGAGGGGAAAGAGAAGAACGGAAAGTGTGCAAATATGCCTAAGGATGAGGTGGTGATGTTCTTTTGCCTTGAGTTAGACTAGTAGGAGTTAGTCACAGATTTCTAACAACTCTCAAATGCTCAATTAAGTCACCAAAGCCAGCAGCAAAAACAGTGATTTCATATGAAACTAAGTGTAAGTATTGTAACACACAATGGTATTTTCAAAGCAACAAGGACAAAAAAAAAAAGAAGAAAAAAAAAAGCTTTGTATTTTTGCACACTTGCCTTGTACCAAGTTGTTGATTCGGTTGTGGCGTTGTCTGCCAGCAGGGTTTCGGTGTTGTCAGTGTTGAAAGAGGGGGAGGGTGTGATTTTGGGCTGAGGGCTGTTTCAGTGGCTCACACAGTGCAGATAACGTCTGTGTTGTTTGACTTAGTGATAATGAACATCATCCCACCAACACTCACGTTTCGCCACGCTTAGCTGAACACTAACATCGGTGTGCAACAAATCTTAATTAAAGAGCAAAAGGCATTATAGTTGTACTGTTTGTTTCAACAATGTACTTTTATTTGGCTCCTCCGACTGAACCTGAGGAACAATAAGGTAATGTACAAAGTAGATCTGAACAATTACACTCATTTGATAGAAAATAAAAAGCAGCTGAGGCAGATGGGACCAATTAACTTTTGCAGATATTTGCTCATAAACTAGATTGTTTATGAACAAATTTAAACTTTGACATGATCATTCTACGGTGGGAGGGCAGGGAGCACTAAATTCTTTAGGATTCATCCAAATGACACATGAATGTCTAAACCTACTTCTGACTAAATCCATTTCATAGGCTAACTCTGAAGATATTTCCCCGAAAACCAACACCTAAACAAAGGTTTTTTAGAAGTTCTTGTCTATTTTGTGTTGGACAGGAACAACTGATATGTACATTATCAAGTTGGGATGTTCCTCATGAGGGGACTTCCCCTCACTGATAAGTTAAAAGATGAGAACAAACAAGCTTTTTCTGCGTACATCTTGCTATTTTGCTGCTGACAGATGAAAGCAGGCTCAGGGTGATTAAGGTCATTTCAGACTTATTTAAATTAACTTTGGTTCCTCTCCTCAAATCATAACTACATTAAATTATAGCTCAATGAAAAGGGTGAGCTCACAGGTGATAATTTAGTAATTGGTTGTGTACCTGAGGGCTGAAGCTGGTGGTGTGGAGCAGTTGCTGAGTTGTCAGTCATGGCTAATTTACAGCAGTTCTCTCTCATGCAGATACCTTATTCACTTCGGGACACAGCATGCCGCTTTAGCTCAGGTTAAGAGGGACAAATAATTAATGCTGTGGTCGAGTTTGTTGAGCTGTGTGAGTTTAGCTCAAGAAGGAGCTCCTCTTCAGGCTGCCAGTAAGCCAGGCGAGTAGGAGTTAACCATGTAGGCTGCAGTGTTTTCATTGGCTTTGCAGACATAAACAAGAGCCGTACTTGTGCGTGACCCCTATGCCTGACCCCAGAGATAGACGCTTCTCTAATGGGTGTCTCTTTCAACAAGCGGCCTGGCAAGGGGAACAGAGGAGCCATTGTTTGGGCCAGGGTGAGCCAATGCTCAAGCTATTAAAGTGCTGATCCAAGAGGAGACAGCCATAGGCTCCATGAAGCTGCGATAAACAGAAAGGGAGACCGAAGACATCCTTGCCATAATGCTATCCTACAATTTAGGAAATCTAAAAAACAGAAAGCAGATATGGCAGTGAGGTCATATGATCTTCATATATTTTTACAGTTGAATAAACAGTACTGTTAATTAGCTCCTATTTAGGGTAGAAATTCCTTCACTAAAGACACCTAAGACACAGGATTAGGAGGGGGAGCGCCGAACAGTTGCATATGTTAAATCAACCGTGACTTAAGTAGGAGCTGTTGTTCTGTTTCAACCACATCCTCTGTCACACTCTGTCATTGCGTACGTGTTTGTGTGAGAGGGTGGGGGGGTCTCAGATAAGGGCGGTTTTTTTTTGTTTTTTTTTTTGCTGCAAGTGGCCAAACAGGTGAGTCAGGTGTCTGCGAAGCATGAAACTGTATCTGATATGTACCACAATAGAAGTGCCACGCGTCAGCCCTTGGGGGAGGGGGGACTATGAGTTGTCTAGTCAGAGCAACTAAATCTTGGGTGTCACTTTCAGTGCAGTATTAGAAAAATATATGCATTACGGGCGGTTGTTAAAACATATCTCCCGGCACATGAATAGAAGCACTTTAAAATGCAGTGAGAGAGACTTTGAAACGGATTCAGACAGGTAGTAAATCCTAAAATTTCATGTTTATGTGTGTCAAAAGTAATCAATCACTCTCTTTTCTTGAGGGCATCCATGCTGCAGTGTAACTAATCTGCAGGCTCAGCAGCCTTAACCTTTTAGGAGGTGACAGTAATGCAGTGTGAGGTAACGCTCCTCGTTTGCTCTGAGCAAGGCTCATTTGGCTGTCATGCAACACTTGCTTATATATGTGTGTGTGGGTGTGTGTGTGTATGGTGGGCAGACAGCAGTTATTAGAGAGTTTTGGAGGCCCCACTGGTGCCACTAAATTAATGACCTAACAGCAGGAGGGATGTGATGGGCATGGTCTCTGCCAAATGCCTGGACGGCTTCAAATGCCTGGTTAGCTCCAGACACTAATCCATCAGTGG
Source organism: Remorina albescens (assembly GCA_034769265.1). NCBI lineage: Eukaryota > Metazoa > Chordata > Actinopteri > Carangiformes > Echeneidae > Remorina > Remorina albescens. The sequence continues at coordinate 12,957,474 of CM068488.1, forward strand.
CTTACTTTCACAATAGAAACCTCTTTAAAATAAAAGCTCAAGCTTAAAAGAGTGGTAGCAAACAGGGGGAATTAATTCCTCTTCTTTAGCCAGTTTATTTTTTAGTGTGTTTAGTGAAGAGAATAACACGCAACTTTCAGCTTTGTTTTTGTAACTTTTGCTCCTTATTTAATGAGTATTAATAGCTGTTTACTGAGCAGTCCCGAAGAAATGTTAAAAGTTAAGCATCAAACTGTATCTCTTTATTTGCCCTGAGCCTCCTCGAATGGTATAAAGCAACATCGATGTTTATTTCTATCATCTCTGCTGTTGTTAGCAGACTAGCTAGCTCCATCCTGAGCGCTCTGTCCATTCAGTTCCCCCGTTTTGAGTCCCTGCAGTGACCAATCCACCCTTCAGGGTGGACCAGCAGTGCTGGTCAGAGGAAGTGTTGCAGCGTCTGAACTTGTAAACACGATTGCTGAAGCTCTTGCTAAGACTGATAAGTAAACAGCTGTAAATGCCAACGCAGGCTGTGGAGCAATAGCAGAACTTACAAAGAGGTCTTTTAAGAGCGCTTAGGTGCTGAATGATGAACAATGATGCTTTAAGTAATGTTGTTGTCAAAACAGAGACTTGATCCAGCCTGACACCTTCAATAAACTTTTATTGAAAAAAGTACCAATTAACAACAAGAAATCCAGAAAAAAAGATTTGTAGAGCAAAGCTCCATATGTACAGCATATTGCACTACATAACAAATTGTCTTTACTTCAATAGTATATCAACGACCAAAAAATATATATAAACACAAAAAAATGAGTGCACAGTAGAGTCTCGAAAACACACAGTCAATGTTTACAAAAATGCTACATTTTCGCTGGGTCTCATTTCTTGGTATACAGAGAGTGTGTGATAATCAAGACTTCATTGAAACTGAGCAGTTAAAGGCATATTCCAGGGTTTTAGAAATACATTTACACTTTATCTGTTCTGTAAAGAAGGGCAGAAATTTCATTAGCTAACAAGCCAAATTAACCACAACCATATTTTGGTTGTCTTGGCTTTGTTTGTACACCACAATGAGATGTGCAAGGAATGTTGCAAGTTCATTTTTATAAAAAAAAATGCCCTTGATCTCATGGACTTCAAAGGATCCAACTTGTATTAAAATTATTTTACAAGCGTGAACTGTCCTTATAAAAGCAGACCCTTTTTTCTTAAGAAAATACATTTTAAAAAAGTTAAGAAAGATCATGAAGAAGAAATGTTATCATAAAAAAAAATAATAATAAAATAAATCCAAACCTTCCTCAAAAATGTATTTAGATAAAGTGGACTACAAAATTCAAGACACTGTGGTTTCCATAAAATCATGTCCCCCTCCAGGGATTCACTACACTCACATATAATGAGATGAGTGCAGTTTGGGAACCTTAGTCTGACAAAAGTATTCAGGGCACCATGTCAGCCTGTAACCTTTCCCAATGGATCAAAAAGGCCATCAATCAAGAGACTTGGTCAATACACAGATACACAACTGACACGTGGCAAAATTAGCCCTAGAAAACAATCCAGAGTGTATACTATACATTTAACACATTACAGATGAGGGACCCATGGGACCTCCAGATACAAAGTACTTTCCAGTGCATGTTGATTACAACATAATGATCAAGATTAAAGAATTGACCACTTAGACTAACGCGCTGTGTCTTGAAAGGAACATAAAGGCAACCTTTTTCTGTGGGTTTCAACACTTCCAATGACATGTGAATCATTAGCAGTGGGGTGGGGGGAGGGGTGACTCGTTAATTATAAGGGATTCTGCTGAAAGATTAAAGTGTATTGAAGCTACTGTTTGTCTAAACTGCATATTGCGCATTTGACCACGATGACTAGATGAATTGGGTAGTAAAAGATTAAAAAAAAAAAAAAAAGAAAGGCTGAATTGGTTAGGCCCAACCCTGGAAAATCACAACCTTTAAGTGAAATGCTCCACCCAAAATCTTTTTCAGTATAAAACACCCACCCCTGGAGGTTTGGAAGGTAACTCTAAGAGCTTTGTTGGTTTCTTCACCATGAGGGGAACCAGCTGTGATCACTGCAAATGCATTTTGATTAGCGTGATAGGAATTTAATCTTGCTGTAAATGTTGGTATTCTGGGAAGTACAAACGGATTAGAGCTCCCTTTGTAAATCAACAGGGGTTGAGTAATACTAAAAATATAGATTGTGGGTTCGTTATCACATGAAGCAGTGTCAGGCAAAATGCAGGCCATGCTGCTCTGCAGGGTCAAACAATTTGAGAATACACAAGTCCAAGACCAAAAAACAAAGTAAAATTAGAAGTAATTGCACACACGAGTGTATACAGTAGAAATGGGCAAATATACAAACAATAAATAAGAAAGAAAATAAATTACAAAGATGATGAAACGATGAACAATACCCATGTAAAGGAGCAGCACAAAGAGGAAGTCAAGAGCCAATGGTGAGACGGGGGACTACGGGGACTGGCTCAGCGTTCAGGATCCGCAGGAAACTATAACCACAACCACATTCAGTGCACCTCACACATCTATCTAATACATGCTCAGTAGCCTCCCCGTCACCACCAAAGTCAGCAAGTCAGCCTCAGACTCCTCAGTCAAACTGTACCTTTATGTGTGTGCTGAGAAACTAGTTCAAAAGATATTTTAACTGAAGTGAAAATAGGAGTTGACAAAACCTTGTGAGGCTTGTTCATAAATAAATGGGTGAACACATTGGTCTTCTAACCATATAACAGATTCTCAAGGTTACCAGTAGCCCACAAAGTATGTCCCTGAGACATCTTTAAGAAAATGAGAGGAAACCCTAATTATGCAGTGATAAACCTGACACATTGTAAGGAGCTAGTAATTACAGACCCCTGACATGTACTGCTCCTTGGGTCCAAACATTGGTCTGGGTTCAGCAATGGAAAACACAACAAACAGCATCTTCAACAGTGTCTTTAAACATATTCATATTTCAACAATAATGACAGTCTTTTTCATTTTTGTTTCAGAGACTGTCTGCTGAGTCAGTGGTGGTTACACATGCTAAAAATGTGCCAAATCTGGATCAAAGCACCAAAGATGATACCACCCGGCCAAATTTCACATGACATAAATGCTATAAAGGTAGCCTGAGAGGAGGAGATTTAGTCTCACAGATTGATTGTGTATTATAGTTTGGTGTTCTGAACACACGGGCTGAGAGAAGCAAGCCAGACTAAAACCTTCCAATTGAGGCACATGGCTCTGCTGAATCTCTGTTGTAGCCTGAAACACTGGTACATGAAATTTACAGAACCCATATCCAATCCAGATTGACTGACTTTTTTGACTTGGTCTTATGAATGAGTATAACAGAAATGTTGTGGCAAGGAAATAAGTAACTAAAAACCTTCATACAAGACAGGTTAGTTTGGTAACAATATGAACTCTTGAAGGGTGTGAGTCTAGTGCAAAAACAGTGGATCCACAGCTCCACTTCAAGGGCATGGAGGTCTTAAAACAATCACATGAAAAGAACACATCTAAGACTAACGGGAAATCTTATATCAGAGAAAATTAGGCCAAACTGATAAATGAGTATGTAGTAAAATTAATATTAACATCATGGCAGTTGCTGTGTTATGTTTTGATGGAAGGAACATGTTACGTATCTACAGCAAACAATGTGCTTGTCTCTACTGTTGCAGCGCTATACCTCCAGACGTTTTCTCTGTGCATGCAAAAGTAGGCACACCATTACTGTAATATAAATATCTATTCAGTGTTCACTCTTAATGGGTAAACTGAATCAGTTACAATGGTAGAACAGAGTGATACAAGTCCAAAGTTTAAATATACAAAAATACGTGATTTGGTAAAACAATTGAGCATAACTTACAAATTCTAAACAATGTGTACTTTTACTTGGTCTCTGTTGGGTTGTTTGTTACTGCTCAAAGGTAAGGTTAATTATTGTAATGCATATTCTTAAACAACAATCTTTGTACTTTGTTTGCAGTGTCATTAATTTTCCTAATTTTGACTATACCATTGACCAGTGTCTGACCGAATGCTTTTATACGCAGGTTTGTTGACAGGCACCAGATTTGTTTTGCCTTAAACTTCTCAAGCCATCAAACTTTTCTTTTATTTAAATTCATATGACTAAAGAAAGGCTTGCCTCAAAACATGTGTGCATGTTTAAAGATATTTAAATTACATGTACTAGTGTGCCGACTTTTTCGTGCAACATGCAACTAGTTTTGTTCCCAATGTGTTGAACGATACTGAGGGAGCATGTTCATACTTAATATCATAGTGAAGAAAACGGAGGATGGAAGAAAACACAAAGACAAAAAAATAAAATAAGAAAAGAGGTGGGGTGCAAAATGCATTGTTCTGAGGAGCTGCCTCTTTGGAAAATTAGTAAATCAACTTGACTGGTCACCTGGGAAATGTCAGATAAGAAAACCTCACACCACATTTCCTAACCACCTCCTCTTGCCTGTCAAAAATGCTCAATACTCATTCTGGCAGAAGACACTGAATAAGGCATTCCCAGGGTCTGTGGAGATGGAAACATGTTGAAGTGCAAAAAGGATAACAAGAACAATGTATTGTACAAAACTACTACACCAGACATTTACCAAAATATGAACATTGTCCTGTGGAGGAATTGTGGAATATCATGGCATCTTCTTTAAAGAAAAAATAAAAATAACACAACCTTTTATAAAAGTCGGTTGTCTCCGTCCCGCGGCGACCTTTTGTCTCCTTTCAATATCCCCTTCCAAAAAACAGACCCGTGTTAGATTTGACAGTGCCATTAGGAGTCCAGTTCCTTCATCCACAGAGATGAAGAAAGGGGGCATGAATGGAAGACCCCCTCACCTCCGTCCTGCTCCACCTCCCCCAGCAATTAAACCCCTGTCAAACAGAAGGCTGAGCAGGGCCGTGGCCAGTCGCCACCACAGCGGCCCCTGGTTCCTTTGGTTTTGATGATACTGAAACGACAAATATAGACAAAACACAGGCCTATCAGTGCACGCTAGTGAAACACAATCACAATTTAAAGTACTGGAAATAGTAGTGTTTGGGTTGTCAGTGTGAGTTTCGTTTGTGTTGGCTATGTTGTAGCTTGATTGACAGTGAGCACAGTGAAGAGGGTCAACTGAGAAGAGGGTAAGACAAAACCAGAAACCAGAACAATGCTGGTATTTCCACAACAGTCTTCCGTCCCCAACAATACTTATTAAAGAGGCCTCCCTTTGTGTATGGGATCCCTAGATAAGCCGGGCTTCCCAGTAGGTATTCCAATCCATAAACACATTCATCATGCAGTCACACTTTTTCTAATCTTTCTGCCAGAGACCAGCAGCTGGTGGCACAGGAGGAGACTCTCTCAGGTTTTCTAGCCAATTGGATTGCGTGCGATTAGGAAGGGATAATGCTATCTCTGCCATTGAGAAGCTGAGATAAGATAATTGCACCAAATGGGATTAGGGAAGCCTTGATGAGAGGCAGGGAGCCTCTGGAAAACACTGCAGGTACAGTCGTCCAAGAGCCCATCTACAGACGAAAGGCAGACTTCAACAGCCCCGATAATACTGTTTCTATTTTCAGAACATAAAGGCTGTAAAAAAATGTTTTCATAACAATGCACCAAGGTGTGCTTGTACTCACTTCAAAATAGACAGAGATTAGACATGTCATATTTACATGACTGTTGAGGTAGTGTGAAAACATTGCAGTAGCAACCAGCCAGGGAACGGCCATTGTGATAAGCCTCTGGGTTTCTACTCTTATCAATTTGTGGTGAGCATTGCATGGTATTGCATAAGGTCTGCTGGGTTCCAACCACCATTTTTACTTACTGTTCGCTTACTCTTAGTCACTGTTTGTTCAAAAGAAAAATCAAGATAGAAAAAAGAAAATCATAGGAAGGACTGCTGAGGGTCTTGATGTGGCCAGTTCTCTCTGTAAGAAGACGTGTAACTCTTGGTTTGGGATATTTTGATAAGGACATATAATGGCATAATGTCTGTTTCATATAAACATAGACAATATTTATATGCAGCCCACAGAGAAAGAGCTCACAATAATATATCTAAGGCACTGCTGGCAGCCAGCATGGCTCCACTTGGCACACCTCAATTCTTTTAAATTTAAAGCTAAAAAACATAAGACTACAGTAAGCTACAACTCTGGGATCAGAAAGGATGGAAGGAAGATTCACTGTGCACTGAATGTCAATGTACATAATATTTAATGATGCCTACATTTTCAACATTAGGTTTTAAAGCTGCAAGAGTAAAATATGTCCAGTGATTTATCATGCCAAAAAGCTTGTGTTTATTACAAGCTACATGAGAAGTAATTCATCTTTATGAACAGAAACAGAACGTTCCTGTGACGCTGACCTTTGCCCTCCACTATATCAATCTGAGGAGGCCATTAAGAGAGAGAGAGCGAGAGAGAGGTGTTCACAGGCCTGCCACAACCTAGTTGTGAGTCGCACCACAAACTGTTAAAGTGAAACTTGGGACCTAAATTTAGCCATCGATAGAGCGTCAGAGTCTGGCCAGATGCTCAGTGTCATCACTCTGACACTAGCCTGATCGCTGTGTTATCAGAGTCCCATGCGGGCTGTCTGTAAAGCCAGCTGCTCAGAAACTCTGTGTTATCGCTTGAGCAAACAGGCCGACCTCGATGTCAAGAGACTGTGGATTAGTTACATCAGGAAGGAGACTAGCAGCTAAGGAAAAATATAAATAAAGAGTAATGGTAACAGATGATGTGAACAGCACCAATGGACACCAGCATTAATGGAAATATTCACAGAGCAATGAATGAAAAGTAAATATCCAAAGATGGCCAAGTTGTTGGATTTTTTTTTTTTTTTTTTCTATTGCAGCTCTACGCCCTCCAACCTCCCCAACAACTGCTGAAATGAGAGGGTGTCATCGTGAAGAGACAAAGCCACAAACTCTGCATGTGTACAGACACACTCACTCAAGACACTGGCACACACGCACACACATGATATTCAACCCTGCTTTCAACACCTCCTATCGAAAGCACCAGGAGTCGTTTCTTTTAAAAAAAACATGGGGATGAAACCTAACTCTGTTCCTTGCCCTGTGCCGGCTGAAGCAGTCTTCCTGCCATTGTGACGATGATTATTGCTGTGTCTCAAATGGCGGGCCGGCTAATGTCAGCCATCCTCTGCGGACCTCAGAGTCCCCTCTAGCCCTCTCTGACTGAGGAGCAATTTATCTGTCAGCATCCACCAGCACTCCCTCCTTTTGCCAGGGGCCACAGGTTCCCATGGAGAAAACTTACAGCCACATTGCTGCACAGGGAATGCTGAGGGACAACTTTCTGCACTGACTAACTCCAATCACATACTGATAGCAGCAGACAGGCATGAGGATTAATAAACACTAACTCTATTATCAGGTAAGAGTTTTTGTATTGATCGAGTGCTCGCCCAGAATGTCAGCTGAGATTGGCTCCAGCTTCCCCGGCAACTCTGCTGGATAAGCCGTAGAAAATGAGAGAGGGCTTTTTATGGACTGTCAAACCAGGTGATAGTGAGAAATGAGAGACAGCAAAAAGCGGAAAAACAAGTATGGGTGTATTCATGCATGTGAACATACACATAGACAATAAAATTAATGGCACAACCCAAGTTAGAAATAGCAATTAGAGAGAGATCACAAAGGCATCACATGTCCCAAAACACATTAGGGCTTGGGTTGGGAGAATGTCCCACCACTACAGCCAGCCACACTGATGTCAACACTGGCAAAAACATACTCATGCACGTGACAACAGTTGTCATGCAAGTTAACATTAAAAAACTCCCCTACTCTTCCTGAAGTAGGCAAAAAGATATTATCTTTACCAGTCATTGAATACCACAATATGTATCTGTACAGGATGTGACTTCACAGATTTCACTCTGACTGTCCTCGCCGCTGTTTACTCAACCAGCAAAAGTAGCCTAAGCCACTTCCTCATCCCCTGACCAAGGCCTGCCTCCGTTGTGCGTCAGTAGATCCCCGCCACGCACACACTTCACAGCACCCCTATTGTCTGTCTGTCTGGTTGTCTGTGCATGTCTGCCAATGTCACAATACATGAGTCATGCTGAGGGGTGCTCCGATATAAATAACTTCAGTTTGATACGCGCATGAGAAAAATCAGAGACTGCCTAACACTTCAGGTTATGAAATTTAATTTAAAAAAAAAAAAAAAAGTATATTACAAACAGGGCAAGGAGGGTCCCATTTCCCTGGGAGGTTTTAAGACCACTGAAAATGGTTGATCATTTAGGTTCAATTCCAAGCCTCATATATAGAGAGAGAGAGATTGATATAGATATAGATGTATGCTTATACCATTTTATACCATCATTATGGATATCACCCCTCTCCTGATTATGGCTGCAGAGACCTCTTATTTGGATGTCTCCTGTGGTCGCTGAGTGCCGAGGGAGGGGGCTGAGTGGAGACTCCTTGCAACCACAGCTGCTTCCCGTGGGGCTCACGTGCTGAGCATCGGGTTACAACATGTTTACCTTCTCCCACCACTTCTGCTTTTTCCTGGATGTATCAGTATATGTGGATGTGTGTGTTTAAACATGCCGAACGTGCATAAATTCGGTACGTACTCTTCAATGTTAACCACTTGTGGAACATGACAGTCCCATTCTGTTGTAAATCTAACAAAGGTATATGCAAATTTATGATGGTTCAGCGAAAAAAGCAAGAGAGTGCCAGGGTTTTTACAACATGCCCACAGAGAAGTGAGATAATGAAGCACGTCCAGTAAGTGTGCAGTGTCACCCTGACCACAGTGCTGGTGTTTTGTTTGAGGCCAGGCATCCTCCATGCCACTTGCCTCCACAACACATTGAGGAAACAGAGAAAGAAAGGGAGGGAGAGAAATAAACAGGAAGAGAAGGCAGGGGGAGGGCCTGGTGGAAAGGTGGGGGAAGGGCTGTCCTGGTTCAGCGACATCTTTGGCTTGAGGGAAGGGGGGGGGGGCTTGTCTAAAGTTCTAGATGTGCCCAGCCTCGCCAAAACAGTTGGTGCAAACTATGTAAAAGAGAGCAAACTTTTGACTCACAGTACAGTTTTGCCAAATCAACATGAAATCTAAAAATAAATACAGAAAATGTGTATATGACCCTGCTAATGTGTGGACTGCACTTGTTCTCTGCTCTGACTTTATAAAAGTACACTTAACCTGAAGCAGTTACTGAAAAAGACACATAATGGAACTGTAAAGCCATCCGATATCCAGAATAAAATGTTTAGTTTGACCTATTTAACATATTGATATAACAAGCTTTCATTAGGGACAACATGATATTGTTTTACATACATTTCAGTTGACCACAGAGACTCAGCAGCCTCTATCCCACAACAAACTCACACATACATCTCCAAACCAACCACACTGGCTGTCTGTAAATCATTAGAGTTAAAGATTGATTTAAAATAGTGCTCCTACCTGGCAATAACACTTTTCATTCTGCAAACTCGGCCTGAGCAACCTATGTAGGAGCTATGTGAATAACAACTAAAGGATTTGTGAGCATAATGGACGTTATGGCTGGAGGCAGAGGAATATTTATAACACACCTACATCAGCCCTGTCTGCTTAGGCTATTACTGGCAAGTTGCACTGATATACTGCCATAAAACTAGAACTTGAACTTGACTTTTTATTCATCTTTCCACCTCACCAGTTGTAGGTGTTCCCGGTGAAACTGGTCTCCTATCAGCTGGAGTTTCTGGCCAATGCAGGCTTCAATGCTGCGTGCCACAGGCTGCTGCCGGGGTAGCTGCTCCATCCCGTTTTGCTCCTCTTCGCTTCCTTGACCCCTCGCTTCCTGATCCCCAGCAAGCTCAAATTGTGCCGGGAAGTGCAATCGAAAACCTGCGTTGCCTGCAGAGTGTCAATGCTGATATTTATTATTTTGTAAACAACAGAAGTGTTCAGTATAACTATCTTGATATGTCAATGGTAGCTCATGGGCCTTTCTTTATGGATAAGGATTCTTTTGATAATATGAAGGATACAAAGAACCAAGCACTGCTGAATGTGCCTTTGTCAATTTAGACTGCAAGTCCTCAATCACAACTTTCCCAGGATTCCCTGCTGTTTTATTTCATTTTAATCATACACTATGAGTCATTTTAGAGTTTTGTATGTCACTTACATACAACAGCCTTGTATGACTGAGATTTAAAGTCACTTTGTTGTTAGGGAACTACTTTGGAATGAGTACTTGTATATGGCGCCAAAGTAACTTTGCTGTCACTGATAATCTGTTCTCTGTACAGTAGCTGCTTACACAGGTGAGCAATTCTGTCACGTCCCTTCAGTCACAATGCCAGTCTGGCGCCTTTTGAATAGCAAAGCAGCTGGGTACACTTCATACAGATCATAAAAGCTGCTGTGATCACGACTATCGGGCGCCAGGGCTGAGATCAGTACAGCAAAACTGTTAGCCATTTCTCACAGTAAAGCTCACATAATAGTTTCATGCATCAGTTTTATAACATGTTTATCACGCACAGTGCAAAGTTTCATTTTCCCTTATGTAATAAATTATCATAACTCTTACCGTAGAAGAGTGGTCTTGGCTCTTTTGCGATGCCACAGGGCAGCATGCCGTTGTTCGGTCGCAGGGCAGGGCCAGGTGTCTGCGTGCCCCGGTCTTCACACTTTATCTCCCTGAATGTGGTGCGCCAGCAGTGGGGGTCTGGCTCAAACACATCATCCTCCTCATCATCCATACGGGGGCACTATGAGATGAGCAATCTTAAAATCAGCAGGACAGAGAATTTACAGTTTGTTACAACAGAACATGTGCCCTGCAGTCAGCACATAAATCAACAGCATCTGAAATCCCTTCACTAATGATGGTAACCTTGGACAAGTATGCATTATGCCTGATGAGATGATCTCAGGCACATTCATTATTTGTTCATTCTTCCAAAGCATTCATTATCATTATAGACAACCTGTCTAGTTTCTAATGAAAGCCCTCAAATCAATAAAACCACAGTGGACAAGTTGGGGAAGAGAAAACGAGCAAATGATCTGACTTCATTGGTGGAAAACAGCTCAGTGCTTATTTATACAAATGGCTCTGTTCATCTCAGTGATGAAACCACAGATCCCACTGTGGTCAGGAGACTCAGTTCAGATGCATTTACATAAATGGCTAACCAGTTTGAATAAAAGGTAGATTGTCCTGTCTTTGCTAAGCAGTCCTGTCAACAGGAGCCAGGCCTCTTCATTACCAACTTTAATCACGTATATTCAGACTATTCCAGGATGAGTCCCTGGTACGCATATAAGTATGTAAAAAGCACACAATATGTGAACTTGATACCAGAAATAATAAAAAATCTTATTATGGTTCATTAAAGCAATTCTGCAGCAAGAAACCAAAAGAGGATTTTGGACTCTGGCCCATGTAAATGATGCGCTCCACTCAACCATGAATCATATAGTGGGTCAAAAAGTTATCAAAATATGGGCGAAATTCAAGTCGCCTCACCGACTAACCCCCAAGTCACCATTGAGTTGTAATACAGGGTTAGACTACTACCACACTACTAAATTAGGGTCCACAGCAAAAGCGTAATGACAGTCTTTGAGGAAAATCCTAAGCCACTCTCCCTACGCTGATCTGTCAGCATGCCAGCTCCCTGAGAAGGAGTTTTAATTTCTTCACCCAACATAAGCAGAGTGGCCTGTCTCTGGCGTGCCCAGACCTCACGGTGTACTGTGTGCATTGACAATAAAACCCCGTGTGTAAAACCACTTAATGCTTTGTTTTTACAAACACAGAGTAAGAACACGGAGGGGAAAAAAAAAAACAAAAAAAACAAAACACAGGCTTAACTCCTATACTGTATGTCCAGGGTGGCTGGCTGTGCTGGCTCACAGTGTCAGGCGGTGATCTGTGTTTGTGTCAGGCGGTGGCTCCCCCTGCTGCAAACTAAGTAACCCGAACAAAAGGGAAGGAGCAGGAGTGGGGGTAGTGCTTGGTGGTGGTGGTGAGGCAGCTCAGTGTGACACAGTTTCTATCCAATGACACATCACACCATTTCCACCTTATCTAACACTATCTGAGACGAGAGATGAGACGCTCTGGGATTGTGACATATTTAAAATCATTCATTATATCCAAAGATCGGATTAAATATCCACACTGTGATCATAAATTAAAGCGCTACACCCGAATTAAGACAAAAAAATATTTAAAAAGCTACACCTGTGTAATTGCATGGGTGTCAATTAATGACTAGTTACCGTGTTTATTTTAGTACAGGGAGGGAAAAAATTGCTTGTCGTGACATTTGAGAAAAGCGCGAAACTCGACGGAGACAAAAACAGACCGACAGTCTGAAGTCCATTCACCGGCCGGGCTGCGCAGACCGGGAAAGCCGGTGTTTTTCAAATCTCCGCTGTATGAATGGCAGCCCGGGATGAACTGAATATCACGCAATAGTGTAACCGCCTCACGTTTCGGCACAGCCATGTGCACAATTTATATCCAAGGAAACAATGTCGCAATGATGTTGTTGTTGTTGTTGTCGTCGTCGTCGCTGTTCCCTCCGGACGAGGCGGGCCGCCGTCTCTTCACCGTGAAGCTGGTGTAAAGCGCACGTGAAAAAAAAAATACAACAACAACGAAAAAAAGGACTGTATTTGTGTATTTGGGAGGAACTTACCGCAGAGCCGGGCTACGTTGTTACAGCTGTGTTTCGCTCTCGAAAACAGACACACCGAGTTGAATATCCTGTTTGGGGCAGCAGTGTTAAGTCCGTTTCACCTCACGACTACTTCCATTCTGAGGAAAGCTGCGGCGGGCAGATTTTACTCCTCCAACATCTCCTCCACACTGACTCCGCCGCCGGGGCGTGGCGCGCCAAGTTAGTAAATAACCCCGCATTCAAGTTAAGTCGGACTAATCGGAAAAAGGAGTTTCAAAATGGGAAAAGTCACGTGAAACGCTCCCCCGAGTCGGGACAGCAGGAGGGTTGGAGACAGCTCCAGGAAGCGCGACTAAATGCAGCGCACTTTCTTTGCGATGTTCCCAAATTCAGACTTAACGCACATGAACGCGCCGGAGTCGGAAGAGTGATTTCCTATCGCTGGAATATTGAACAGACGAGGGGCACATGAATGCAGCACAAGTCGCCTTAAAGACGGCGGTGTTTCTGTCGGTTGACTCTGCAGTCACTCGGCGCGGACAGCGACTGTCCCTTTAAGACAGTTTCACCTTCAGTCTCAACCACCAATGGACGCGTTTGTTTTCATCCCGTCTCTTCTGTCGCGTATTCAGACACGTGGACGGGAAAGTCCCCGCAGCACGAGACCGCCTTCACTCTGCTTCTTCTCTCCTCTGCCCACAATTGTACACTGCTGTCAGTGGGACCTCCTGTCTGCTCTCCTTCTGGGCTGCTCATGGCTTCTTCTTTTTGTATGTTGTCGTAGTAACCAATGCTATGGCAATCATTACATTTAGTTAATTTATTTCAACATCTGCCCATAGTATAGGTCGCCACATGTTCTTATAAACAGTACTGTTGGGCATGTTATTTAAAAAACAACAACAACAACAACGTAATTGGTTATAGTTACTAGTTACTTCTCTAAAAAAAAAAGTTACTAAATAACAGCATTATAAAAATTACTAGTTACCAGGGAAAGTGACTATGGCGTTACATTTTTTTCCAGTGTACCAGTATTAATTATAAATGGTATAAATGAGATTTTTTTTCCTTTATAGAACCTTAACTTCAACAGATCAATCAATTATTTATAGTAAAAACAAAAAAATCTATTTTTAAATGAATGAAATACACAGTTAATACAACAAATTATTGAACGATAACATTGTAATATCTGTAATTCCAATTTGAAAATGCTACCTTTTATTTTTGTCAACTCGTCATTGCTGCATGTGTCCCAGTCGTGTGTGTGTGTGTGTGTGTGTGTGTGTGTGTGTGTGTGTGTGTGTGTGTGTGTGTGTGTGTGTGTGTGTGTGTGGTGGGGGGGGGTTCATCATGTAATTGTCAAATTAACATGCTTTTGAACACCCCTTCTGCTTCTGGTTAAATCAACAAACTCAAACTCTAGTGAAAAACAGTTTTGACTTTTTATGTATTGCAGGTAGAGATGACCTAGATCCCACTGCTAGTGGCCTAGATCTTGATCAATATAATTAGGCACCTGTAGCTCACATGCTAGACGTGTGTATGTTGTTTGTGTCTCAAAAACAACCGCTTTCTGACATGGTTCATCAAAATTTTGCTCTTACAACACCACAAGAAGCTAAATGTGAACTCAGAAAAGGGGGAAGTTGTATTACTCTACAAACTGTTTTAGAGAAATAACAAAACACAAATACTGCAGACATTACAAACTTAATGTTCATTGTTATAGGCACAGATCATAAAGATGCTGGTTTCTCTATGTTATTAGAGTGGCATATTAAAATAAGACGCCAAATGTTAGACGTTCATATATTTATTTTCTCCTTCTAGGTTATTTGCATAGCTCACCTATTCATGTCCACTTTGGGTCCATTGTAGCAGGTACTAGCAACCCACCCCCTCCCCTCAGGGCCATGGGGTGGACAGCTGGAGCTGAGGGGTCATTCTGCATTCTCTTACGGAGCATCACCCTTCCCCCAACTCCTCTGGATCTCTCCCTGTCTTTCAGCTGTGATCTTGTTCCACCACTGAGCTGTGTGAGAAGTCACGGATCTCTGCTTCTTCTGTCCTGCCTGAATTGGATAGACTGTTTAAGTTTGGTCTTTGTCCCACATGTGGCTCATCCAAAGAAGTGGGGATGCACTGTTGAAGAAGGGATTGGTTTTCTTGCACACTGTTATGTAAGAAACTTGACCACTTTTTGCATGAGTGACCACTGTAAATAACACAAAGTGCAAAGATGTGGGGGCATTAGTTATTGCTTCCCTTTCTCCAGCCTCAAGCATTGTTAGTGACACTGTTTACTTCGCAGAAACAAGTGTTAGTAAACAAGTTCCCATGGACATCTGAAGACCCTGGGAGAGAGGGCAGGCATCAGTTTATATTAGATCAGAAAGCTGATTCTGAAGAGCAATGAATGCACACCCATACACATACACTAACAAGGGTGTGTGCACACACCCGTGCGCACAATCATGCACAAACACACATGGCTGCACAATCACATGCCCTACTTCCTCTGTAACATCAAAAGCACATTCTCACTCTTGATATCTCATTCTCTATATGAATGTGCACACACAGCTATCACACTCACACACACACACACACACACACACACTCATGCACACACAAACACACACACAGGCTCTCATCAAAACATTATCAGCATGTGAATCCTGCCTGGAAACTGGAAAGAGGGCTTTGAGTTGCTCCAACTGGACATTTTCCATGGCAACCGCATCTGTACTGCAAGGCCGTTAAATGAGACGTGTGTGGCACACTGACCCAATGGCAGAGACCATACTGGAGCAGTGACCTGATAACAAAAGGGAGCTTGATTCCCTGCCCTCTTTGGCACTCCACATGTCAACTTCATGGAGAAAGCCCTGAGGACACCCAGTAATCTTGTATTTTGTTTTTCCTGTCACTGTAATTCAAACAGCAATTTGGGGATTTATTGATGTGAAATTTTAACTGGAGTCTGGTCAGGACCAAAGGATTTGACAGCATCAGATTTAGGTTTGTTTATAATGTCATCATAGTTGCCTTTGTTTAACGTCAAATGGCCTGGATAATGCTTGCCAGATCTAACATTTTCCTCTTGTGTATATTGTTTATAGATGGAGATGGGGACAAATGTTCCCTTTACATTTGGATTAGTATCTGTTACAGCAGTTAGCTAAGGAGAAAGACTATTGGTGAAAGTATGTCCATCTTTTTACAGCCTCTGACGGGTCCTCTTGTGATAATAGATTGGATAGTGAAGGTGTAAAAGAGGTCAAGTGGGATATTTTGTGCTTGAACACCATAACAGAGAGTGCTGACACGTTTGTAAGGGTTGGCTGGTAAACATACGACTATGTCTGGCTGGAGACCGCTGACCAAACTTAAATCTAAACTGTGCCTCTGATTTAAAGGCCTGTGTTATTGTGGTCAAATAAAACAAAAATGCGCTCTCAAGAGAAATGCATTAACCTAGCTTCATATGTTTTCCCCATGATGTCTGGTTCTAAAATTCAACATGCATGTTCAGTGCATGAGGTCATCACGAGTTTAACTTCCTGAAAGGGAAATCCCTCCTCTTTCTGTTTCCAGGAGTCTGAACGATGACTGAATACACCATCACTCTGAAATTTCCAGGAAAACATAAGGCTGGAGTGATTGTTCGTCTCTGTCTGTATGTTGGCCCTGTGATGGACTGGTCTGTCCAGGGTGTACGCCGCCCTCACCCAATGTGAGCTGGGATTGGCTCTAGCATCCCCCGCGACCCGGAAATAGATAAGCAGTAAAAGATGAATGAATGAATGAACTTAAGGCTGATGATATTCTATATTTTTATTCCTGTCAAAAAATCCCCTAAAAAGAAAATACCAACAGTGGACTGATCTAACAAACAAGTATCATCTATGTGCACACACGCTGACATATTATTAATATAATTTTATATCTAATCATATGACGAGTCTTCTCTGCCACAGGCTGTCTGCTTAATCCTGCAGATTTTATTTTATTTTATTTTGTTTGACATTAAAATATAAGCATGTCACATGATTAAGACAGCGAGTTTTGTCTCCTGTGAACCTTGTCAGAGAATAATTTGTTCTCATTTGAATGTCTTTTAAACTGTTGAAACCACATCAGCTGACTCCGGTCATTGTGTTAGGTCACAGTGCTAAACCAAAATATTTTATTTGATACTTCTCTGTGTAAAAAGAGGAAGGCAGGCTTAAAACTATTGTGGCATGTTCAAGTACTCTACATATGCTGACCCTTTGCTGAACCGACCACCATTTGATCTTCACTGCAGGCAAGCGCTGCAGTAGCATAGCACAGCCCTGCATGATACATTGTACTTTCTACAATGCAGCACTTCATAGACTAGAGGTGATACTTTCATGTCAAATGAGAAGAATCAATTGAAACACAGAGGCAGGTTTTCAGATTTCTCTCTATAATTTTGCCCGTTGGCTACTGGTGAGCAGGAGTCGTCTCAAAGAGTCTCAGCTTCACTTAATGAGACTGACCGGCGTTTCAACCTTCTTAGTCCTCACAGTTCTGCTCATCTCAGCGGTGAAACTCATGCGCAAACATACGCATGGTTTGGATTGGATAACTGTGTGGGAGAGCTGACCAGTTATCCAGCCCTCACAAAGCCACCCTGTTTAATCTCTGTACACATTAAAGCCACTGCACCTCAAAGCAGGCATGTCCTAACAGCTGTGGACAAGACTCTGTCTCTCCCTCTGATGTGACGCAGCACAGCGGTGTTCACAGCCATGTGGCAGCGAAGCCGAGGATGAAGACTTAGCAGACCGCTCACCATGAATGAGCCAATCTCACACCAGGGTTATGACAATCCAAAGAGCCATCTCGAAACCCAAACCAGCTCTTCAAGTCTGCACAAAGGGCTTTTCTCCACCATTAAAGGCCTCACACTGGTCTTTCGGCACTTTGAAATGTTGATATTGTTTTCTACAAGATTATCGCCATGCTTTCAACAGAAAATCCCCAGAAGAAACAATAAAAAGAGATCAAATAAAAGTAACAAGTGGATTAATATTTAATCACAGTTTATCATTAAATTATTTAAATACAGAAGATCACAATCAGTGCTCTGTCTTATAAAAGAGCACAGAACCACCACAGCTGTCTCAGGATTTATTTATTTGTGACTTAATTAGTATGGATGGCTTAAAGGCAGTCTGCTGCTGCGCGGAGGTCCAGCTTAGAGGCCTGCAAGTAGTGTGTGGAAAAGCACCATTAATGGCATCTATCATCAGTTACTAATTATGCAGTCTGTGGGCCGGACTGGATTTGGTTTCAGCTTTGGGCACCATCCACCAAACACTTAGCATTCATATTTAATCACACGTTATTATCCACCAACAATGTAGGAAGGAGACAGAGACCTTACCTGATATGCCAGACAAGAACAGTTAAAGAAAGAAAGGACAGAAAATCTCGCCCGCGTAGACAAACAGCAACAACACCTAAACAGCACCCCCCTTGTCTCTGCTCTTGAAGTGACTCAGTGTCTTTTATGAAAGCTAGCGCCCCAATTCTGTGCTTTCTCAGCAAGTTGGTCCTTTCATGTGCGACCTTTTTCTATTCAGTGTTTTCTGGTTCAAAGAGCAGCAAAAGCAAATGAAGCCTAATCCTTTATCCTTACAACAACTGCTGGTTTGTTGCTGGGTTATCAGCTTAGAGTCATCATGATGTCACACACCTCAGGTGTAAGTAGTCTGATGTTGGACATCAAATATGACTTGCCCAAGCTCAAGCTACCTGTCCTTGTTATTGTCATGCAGGCGAGACAGAATGTAGTGAGTCATGCGCTTCAGTTATCATGCAACAGAGAGAGTTTCATGATAGGTGTCAAGTATTCCTCTTCATTTGACTGCAAGCGAGTGCGTGTGTGTGGGCCCATTTGGCTTTCCTGGCTTCGTAAATTGTTTGCATTTGAACGAGGAAAGGATGTGCAAGTTAGCAGCCAGCTGGAGAGTTACTGTATCATATGTGCTTCAACAAGTCCTTTCAAGAACTGGTCTGTGCAATTTGTACTTAACAGTGGTGCGGATAATTATCCAGCACTTGTTCGTCCAGATCTAGGACGCAAGCCAGCTGAAACTGGAGATGCTCCTGAAAGATGCAGGAGCTATTAAACAAAAAACACCACAATATCTTCTTTCGTCGAGCTGTGAATAGACATATAAATCTAGTTCTTTGTGACTTATGATTTTATGAATGTGGCAGTGAAAACTGAGCAATTGCATATTAATTATAACAAACCCACATACAGTGGGCCACAGATGAATCAGCACTGAATCAGTAAATAATCCCTGCAATTTAGAGTTTTGCTTGTTAGCCCCTTGATTTATTTTGGCGGAAGGCATAATTTGTGATGAAATACAGAGCATAACTATATTTTCTTAAATGGTATTTCGGTATTTCTTATGTGTTAACTGACATGTTGTCACATCATCATATCTTCCTGCAGAACACATTTGCAATGAACAGGTGCCAGCTCTGGGAAGTCAGTGCCCACAGTAAACCAAGTATAGAGAGTTCTCTAAACTTGATTCAGAGCCTAGACATAGTTGTAGAAGTGTAAACAAAACATTTAGGAGTCATTTGACCCCATGTGGGGACAAGTAATCAGTGTGTGACCTCAGACACTGCCGTCTCTAATTTCTCATCACAGACAGGTGGCCAAGAGAAAGTCATCAACAGGCAAGAACACCTACCCCACAAAATATGTTCAAAAAGCTCTATATACTCATACCTCAACTCACATTCATAGGTGGAGTACTATAATAACAAACAAGGCAGACATCTACGTAAAAATGACCTTCATCTGATGCACAATTTCTTTTGCATTTTTAAATAAAATCTTTGAAAATCAAACAAAATCTTGTGATGAAAAACACGTAACAGAATATGCTGAAGGTGTCACAAGCTATAATGCTGAATTATTCATTCAAGAAAAGCAGCCTGATAGAAAATCAATCACTCAATCCTGGTCTGATACACGGCAACCTGAAATATTAGCTGTGGGGAAACATCATGTATCATGCCATGAATGCTCCTTAATGTATATTGCATTAAAAATTTACACTTTGGTCTGAGAGTGTGTCAAGTATGGGCATGTACGTGTGTGTTTTTGTGTAGAGACTGTGTGTGTTTGCACATCTCTGTGTGTTTAAGAGGTAGTAGAGTCACTATGTCGACTGTCTGGTCTCGGCTGTGATGGGCCTATCATTGGGGCAGTCAGTAGACAGTCGGGGGGTGGGTGTAGTGACCTCCAGGCAGCGTTACGTGAACCCCTCATGGACTGCGATGAAGTCAGATTGGCTAATCCATGGAAGACAAAAGTACCGTCAGTCAGGCTGGACAAGTCAACAACAACAGAAAAGTATATCACCAGGCTGGGTCCTTGGCGTACAAGTAGAGGTCCACTTATGTGATATTGATGAAGGAAAGATGCCTGGCTTTTACACCACTGCTGCTAATGGTCTCTAAGTGAAAATGGATTGTATGTATTTTCTGTTCAGTTAAGTAGCATACGCTCATTATGGAGTTCTTCAGTTTTTTATTCTAAGTGCTTTTGACGATTGCTGTCCAAGTGTCAAATAACAATCAATGCCGAGCCTTTAAAGCAACACCAATGCATATGGGACTTAAATGTATGAAATGTATTTAGATGGAAGAACATATTAGTGCTGTGTTTGCCAATATGGACAGATTATATAAATCTCCTGAAGATATAATCCATCTCATGTGTAGCAGGGTGGTGCTTATCATTCTCACAACACTCTTGCTCACTTTTTCGGTGTTCACGCGTAACTAACATGCTTAGTTTGTTAGTTTTTTGCTTGTGTGGGTTGTTGTGCTTCAAAAAAAAAAAGCCTATCCCAGTATATCCAAATCTAAATAACAAGTATATATTTAATGCACAAAATTCTACAGTGTTTACATGGTGTCCACAGTTGTTTAGTGCTTAGCTGAAGATAAGCATCTACAGTGGACTGTAATGAGCATTTTGAATGAGATCATCATCCACTGTAATGTTCAGCCAGAACACAAGACCTAACAGATAATAGAGAAAAACCAGTCTGCCTAACACTAACAGTTTCCCCCCTCCCCCACTCCCGAACTAGCCCCGTCCTTCCACTTTAGATGATGTCATTTAACCAACTTTGTTAGTCTTTGTGAATATTTAACCCAGATCAGCGGCACACTGACAGGATGAACCAAATAAGAAGTGGAGGGATGTGAAGAGATGTGATAAGTGAGAGTGAGCTGGACCGGCGCTTAACCACATTCCAGGAGAATGAGGTGACCGGGTGTTGAATGCCCCAAGAGGAATCCCTTTGATAGTTCTCCTATCTGCCCAGCAATCAATACGCAGAACTGCACTGATAAAAGAAAGCGGCACACATCAAAGCACAAGCCTGCCACGATGAGGGGCATAGTAATAAAATGTCAATTATTAATGGAGGGGAAGGGTCCTCTTTCAAGTAGGAGAGAATTTAGATAATGAAAATCAAACAAAATCCATCATCCGCAAATAACATCTTCGAGGTATTTTTTATCTTTTTTAATGTCACTTCTCATGTTCAACAAAAACTTTTATTGCACTGAGTCAACTGCTTCTTACACATAAAAGCCAGATTGTTTTGAAAAAAGTGCATTCAAGCACAAACAAAAGACAAAACCTTCCCATAACCTTCAGGCAACATTTCTCCACAGCCGCCATGAGGCTGAGCCTGTAACCTTCACCTCTACACAACCCCGACATCTGTCCCACCAAACTCAGGATCCATATTCACACACCTGAACTCTCCACACCTCTGTGGCTCTCGATCAATATTTTCCCCGCGGAGTACCTTTGTTCTTTGGTGTTTTGATTGAGGTGGCCAACAAAGTTTATGTGGTCTGGTTTCAGCTGAGCCGACTTTTGAAATTCATGTTTTTTGATGCAGCTTGTCAGTTGCTATGATTTATTGATCGGGATGCCTCTGATAATCAGAGAAAGAGAGATCGGCGCTGCACTTACAACCTCTCACTGTTTTTAGACAGTATAAAGCCTCATGTTATATCTCTCAATCTGGCTGAAATATTAAATATTCATGCTGTAAGACTCAACATATGGATTAACATGCATATTTTATGTTGGTGTGTCCACATAGAGATGCACTCTACGGTGCCAATAGGCTTTGCAAAGAAAACATCTTCATATTTTTGCCCTTTCCACTTTGCCCATAGGCAACCGCATGAAGCCTCCTCCCTGCTAAGAAGAATAATCACTAATGAACCTGTCTGAGTTTTTCTGGGTCATCCTTTCCTGTAAAGTTCAAATGAAAGCAGTTTTATCGATTTCTTAGACTAGACAAATGCGCATGAAACTTTCTTTCCACTCCCACCTCGAGCCCCGTACCCCCATACCTCTGTTTTCAAAGTTTGAGAGAGCTCAATGGAGGGTCACGTTTGTTTATTTCCACCCAACTGGTCAGAGGAATTATGCTCTAAATGCATTTCTGTTTTCTCCGCTTTGTTTTCTTTGACATTTTGCTTTCATTATGAATTTGAAATTCCTGAGCAGATTAATCACATGGTATGAATATTGCAGAGCTACTCTAAATATAGGTCTGATGACACACTGATTTCAAGTTAACGACCTTTGACAAGTGCCAGAACTTATAAGTAACAACAAGAAAAGAAAATCCTGTAGCTATGCCTTAATGTATAATTGAGTACAGTGAGATTCATGCTGCACAACATATTTCAATTGGTGTTTGCTGGTAAAACAAAATGAATGTTCACAGCTGTCAAGCAGATGTGGACAGGAGGCTAGTAACTCGGGGTAGATGTGCGTGGTGGGGGGGTGGGGGGCTTCCAAACCTCCCTGGTTACCTAATGTGTTCCTTTTGACAGGCTAATGTGCTGACTTTGGGATTTTCCAGTACTCAGCAGGGAGCTCCTGGCCACCTGCTGCTGAGGACAGCTCAGGAATGATCACATCGCCTTCAACAATGGGACCTCTTTAAGGTCAAGCTGAGATCCCTATTTATTGCACCCACAACAGGGAGGAAGCCAGGAAAGGCCTTTACACAGCGTCCCTTGAAGCTGTGTGATTAAAGCAATTCTGTGGTGTGACCGTCTCCTTCCTCTCATGATCAAGATTTTGTTTGTCCAGCACCAATAAAATACATAATTTATAATAAATGTGTGCAGACAAAGAGACATTTCAGCAGGATCACTGACGTGCTGCATTGGCTTTAGACTTGTTACTGCGCAGACAACTGATGTCAAGATACCAGAAAGTTTCTGCCTACCGGACTAAGAAACCGCTCCATCCTGAAATTTGTGCTTTTTCCATTTTTGCTTAGTGTAATTGTGTAAACAAACAAGATTTAGTGGGCAGATTTTTCAGTCCAATAAATATGAAGAATAGCTCTTTTCTTGAATTTCAGACTTTATGCTGCTAAACTTAACCAATCTGGATGCTGTGGTGGTCTTATTGAACATTTAGCACAGAAGTGAATAAGCAATATTCCTTAATTTTTCCTTTTATAAGGTCTTGGATTAATGGCAGCACACCCTGCTCATTGTCTGGCACTGGCACTGTGCCAGGGAGGGATTCCTGGCAAACACCAGGCAGACAGACAAATCCAGCTGCTGGCAGCTTTTCAGACGGATAGCAGACAGTCTGCCAACACAATACCACAACACAAGAAGAATGATGTCATGCTGTCTCCTGCCTGGCAGCAATGGCACTTCACAGTCAATATTAGTGCTATTAACAGAACAGCCTGGAAAAAAATGGCCCATCTAAAAGACACTGACAAACCACTAAATAGTCATAATATATGCTTTGTAAGGAAGCACCACACCACAAAGAATCTGTCATTTCAGTCAAATTGCCTTGAAGTGTCTCGACCGCCACACGTATGTAACTCTAACCCGATGTGATGAAATCGTCATTTCATAATGAGAATGTATCTGTGGTCGTTTCCTGTAGTGAGATCATTCCTTTCTTTTTTTTGTCCTTCAAACTTACCGAAGGGAATATTTTAGAGACAAAATGAAGAGATGTGGTCAAGTGTGGTTAAAAAACAGGCAAGCACTAATCCACTGTTTTGTTTCTACATTCCATCTTTTTCTAAATAACACATAACACCTAAATACAAGGAAGACTTCCTCACATAGAGGTGACACTACAGGGAACAAAAAGTTCACCTAATGACCCTTCTAAGGAGCTAAATAGTCTTTACTGCCACCCAAGATGTTAGCGTTTCTCACTTCACTGTGACTCTCAACAGCCCTCCCAATGACCCATCATCATCTGCAAGTCCACATTTCCTTCTCTTTATTCCCCACTTTTTCACCCCCCTGAGACTTCTCTCACATGCTATGACCCCAGTTTTTGTAATCCTGGTCTTCCTGGCTCCCTCCTAGTCTCTTCATACTTTGGTGTGGCCTCCCTGCCCCACACCTGAAAGGAGATTAGCTCACCATTACCCCCCCCTCCCGCCTCTCCTTTCCCCACTCCACTTTATTCTTCTCACTCCTCACCTTGCTCTAGTGTCGCCACGTCTCCTTGCTGCTCTGCCTTACCCCCCTCTGACCAGCCTGCCTCTGTGTTGATCTTCAGGTCCAGGATAAGGTTACTGTCCTGTACTTGCTGGGGCCTGTGAGAAGAGGTATAGGCCATGAGAAAGAGAAAGACAACCCCCCCACCTGGATGTAGACACTGATGTCATTGGTGAAGATGCCTCAGGGACGGGCTGCAGAGTGGTGATGTCATAGTGTGCTTGAACATTTAGTATGTGGGTGATGGAGGACATGGATGTTATGAATATTTTCAAAATTTGGCAGAAGATGGCAAGGACAGTATGTCTAGATAGTGTCACCCCTTTTTGTCAACACAATGACGCAGTAGTCTCATCCAGAGCACTTAATGAAAACATGATGGAATTACTAATGATCGCCATTCGCCTTTGACCACCAGTGTATTTATTATTTTCCACAGTTTTCTTATCGTCATAACCAGCATTGCAGCCAAAAGCAGTAAACGTCTTAAATGACAAAGGTCCTTCCACTGGACAAGGTGCCCTTCAGTGAGCCTTGTGTAACCCTAGGATGGCGACAGATGCATTTCTGTCAACCACAAAGATTATCCACGTCAGTGTTTGTCTGTCTATGTTTTTGTTTGTTTGGTTGAGTAGTGGAGGTCCAGGGAGGCAAAGCACTGGTGAGTGTAGGGTGCCACCTGTGACCTTGTAAAGGAGAAGTGATGAAAAATTAATGTGAGAAATTCGACCATAATGGCCTCAGTTCATGAATTATGTTTACCTTATATTTTGTCATCTTTGTCTGTGTCTGACACTAAACAATAGCACAAAGAGCCAAAGCGTAGTTAGGTAACCGAAGAGCAAGAGCCTGTCTGCATTAAACTGATTTATAACCAGGATGTGAAATATTTGAGCCACATGCCGATCAGGTTTTACATTGAGGTTGTAAAGTAATCAGCGAGCTCAGCACACCACCACATCTGTCATGGGTGTGCAGGTTGACAGACAGAAAGACCAAGGTGAACAAAGAGCCAGGCACACTCACTGACACCGAACTACATTCCAAGATACCACAAGAAAGCTCCACTCTTGATGTGCGGTTGCTATATGTGCCTGCGAGTTTGTATTAAGGAGAAAGTGTCCAGTTGACCACTCTGTCCTCTCATGTCTCTGGCTGACTGAGCAGGTCAAAAATAGCTGTGCAATGTGAAGGGCAGCTGTGATTGTTTGTGTGTGTGTGCATTTACAAGCTCAAACATGCATAGACAGCATAAACAGGTGCGTCAAAGACACAGCGAACATGCACACATGACTTCTGATATGATATTCTGACATTCCAGCATTGGCTGATCATACTCCTCCTCTTTCTCACACCCTCCATATGAAACTCTTAGCCCCAAACACATTGATTACAAGGTTTGATTACATCATCAAGCCAGTAGTGAAACATAAGTAGCTGGCAACCTTCTGTCAGATAATTATGGATTGGGCGCTATAGACGATGAGGTCACCAAGCAAATGTATAGCTGCTCTGCTTCACTGTCACTTTTCTAATTGGAACGACAGTCTGGGTCACGTTCCCCTTAAATTAAGATCTTAATCTTCTCAACAGGATTGATGGTGACAGTGTTTTATACCCACTGGACATAAATATTGACACACATGTCCAGATGTTCATATACAGGATAGTGTGTAACATCAGGCCATCTCTCTGATGACAGGTACTTTGCTGACCTTGGAGACAACAGGTTCATGCACAGGGCAAGAGACACACTGAGGAGCGGGTGAGCGGTGGGTGAAGTGGCGATGGTACATTGTGTTTTCCCACATTCACCAGGGAAATGCCAAAATGAATGCAGACCACAAATCTCCACTGTGCATGGTGGGAAAAACAGAGCGTCGGCTTTAGGACGAGGGATCCATTCAGGCCCATCAAATATTCATCTGTCATACAGCACTGAGCCCTCTGTGCTATCCTCACAGCATTGTGCAACAAACCACCAAGATATCTACTCCAGAAAACAAAAACAAGAGCCTCCAGTTAAGAGCCAAGAAAGTCCTTTAATTATCTTTGACCTCACTCCAGGCCACAGCAATTTACTTATTGATGAAACACAGCAGAGCTAAGAGCATTACACAAATCTCCTAATACACAAGCATCACTAAGTTAATGGCTGTCTAATTTGCACAACACTTTAACATGACAAACTGGGCCAGTGATTGTTTAATCCAGAGAGAAATTTGTTTTCTCACCTGACCGCATTATGCACCATCAACTGATGGCTTAACAGGCAATAATGAACAATGACATCACCAGACTCGCCACATGATTCAATACATTGAATTAACTCCAAACTGTCAATAAAAACTCCATCAATGAATCAAACTAGGCCTATCCAGACTGAAATCAGGTCTTAAATTTGTTGTTAGTGCTGCTGGCGGAGTGGTAATTGCCTTTGCGGGCTAGCAGGCTGGCTCTAATGACATTATCAACCTGTTAACAACCACAAAGGAGCTGAAGTTGTTCCTGTAAAGGCTCTGTCATCCATCAATTTATGGTCAGTTGTACTGCTTTTTATCCATACTGCTATTTGTTTTATGTTTCTCTTGGGTTGCATTTCACTTATCAATCAGGCATTGGGAATACGACAACAAACATTATACATCAGATATCCGTCAGATATTACCAAAGTAAAAAAGGCGAGCAAACTTTGTTAAATTTTAAAAG
The DNA here is from genome assembly GCA_034769265.1 of Remorina albescens. Classification (NCBI taxonomy): domain Eukaryota; kingdom Metazoa; phylum Chordata; class Actinopteri; order Carangiformes; family Echeneidae; genus Remorina; species Remorina albescens. The sequence continues at coordinate 12,984,529 of CM068488.1, forward strand.
GAGGATTGATATTCAGGATTTCACCAGAGGGCAGCATCAACACATTTTTCAGACAATAATTTCCTATTCAGTCCATCTCATTCATCCCTCAGATGGTCAGATTATTTACCTAGAAATGTGAGAACACAAATGGGACATCCTTTCTTGTGGACTGTCACGTATAAAATCCTTAACTTTGTATTAGATAATAAAATCAGGTCATTTTCGTTAACATAGTTGTAATTGTTCAATCAATTTCATCACACAAAACTTCAACATTCAAACTTGGTTTTTTACTGGATGAATATTGTATTTTTATTTTTTGGTTAAAAAAAATGTAAATTGTCACCTGCACAATGAAAAGAAATGACCCACACAATAATAATAATAATAATAATAATAAAGAAGGTGGTTAGAATTTGGGGAAAGTTTTGAAGATGAGTTTTAAAAAATTGCTGTCTCTTGTTACCAGCCTTTATGATAAGCCTTTATAATACCATTGAGACATTAGAGTCCTATCTTTCCTCTCGTCTAGCAGTGATCAACAAAGCATGCAAGAGGACATTCTTTGAAATTTGTTAACCATGCACAGGAAAATGCCTAAAAAAGAGCCACTATTTATATTCATTAGACTGCATTAGGAGGACACTGGACACTTGGCAGGATAACTGTGTTTCTAGTCCAGGTGGAGTTATATGGCAGCAAGTTAATAAAAATACAACCTTCTGACTTAACTTTTCCTATAATCACGCATGTTAGATGACGTCGGTTATACAGCTCAGATAAAAGCTTAAATGTGCATTCTATGTCTTGGTAGCTGTTAGGGGTGGGAATGTTTTACTACCTCACAATTCAATTCGATTCTGATTTTTTGGTCTACGATTCGATTCAAAACGATTTGATCCTCATGATCTGCTCCAGTCTGCTTTGCAAGACAGAATGACAAACAGAGACATTAAAGTGTCTTTTTCACTTTTATTAAATTTGTCCATTACATTTATCCATGCTTATATGGAATTGTTGCAACTGTTGCATAAAAGCAATATCACATATTACTTAAGTAACAAAAATAAAAATGTCTCTTTATAAAAAAAAAATATATTGCAGTTAAACATGGGTTCCCCAAGTGCTTAATCTTAATTTTCAAACCTTGCACACTGTGAAGCTCATGTCAAGCTCAGTCGTCCCAGGCATTCGTTAAATATGGCCCTATATAATCTGGATCACGGAATCACGGAATTACACATTAAAAATGGAATTCATTATAAACACGGAATAACAGAACTGGCCGACATTTTACATAAAAGTTTTGTTGTTTTTTTTTTCCCCGGAATAAAAAGGAACGCATCTGTCAGGAAAATGCTCCGCGGGGGTCACTAATAATGCAAGCCCCCCTACCCATGAATGAATAAATAAATAAATAAATAAATGAATGAATGAATGAATGAATGTGGTGACTTGAGCGTAGTAAACGAGAATCGCGATTCTTATATGAATCGATTTTTTGGCACACCCCTACTATCCATTTAATAAGAAGATGGACAAAATATACCGTGAGACTCGGACTTATCATTTGCAAGTTAAATTAGACAGAATGAATAAAGAAACACAAATAGTATAAGTGTCAGTAACATGCAGTGACTGTGGATGGAAGTCACTCATTATGTTTGCAAGTGTACTAGACACCAAACTAAGGAAATATAGCTTCAGGTTATGTTTAGATAACTTCCTCCAATAAACCACTGCATGACATCCTACTCATCATAGCTGAATAATGTCATGAGTGGATGTCAAGTCTCACTGAATGTTCGTTGTGAAACCAGTAATTCTGTTATATGGGATGTTCATGTATGTGAAAATTCAGCTGAGTAAGTTTAACAAAAGTATTTTGTAACTGATTTCAGAAGTTGTACTATCAGTTTGTATTTTTTTACAAACACAAATGGTACTTGCAAAGCTAAAAAAGTGAATTATTTGTCAGTACCAAGTAATTAAACTTTAATTTTCCAACAAATAAGGTTGACAACAGTTTCAAATGGTAAATGGTTTTCAAGAAAGAATTTTGAAGAAATGTAAAAAAAAAAAAATGTTGGCTTTCCATTGGATTTCAGAAGCTGCCCATGGCAAGGTCGCCGGAACCGAGCAGTTTTGGTGTTCAGGAAAATAAACATCAAGGTGTCATTATCTGTTGAGAATGAACCATATAATAGTTTCTTTAAATCACATGATAAATGTGGGTTTATTCCAGATAAAAAGATTTTGTTCAAGAAAGACATTGCAGTGATGACTGTACCATTTCATTACTGTGATCAATCAAATATCAGCATTATGTACAATTAATAAAAATCTAAATGTCCTTAAACAGTGCCCTGGTTTCAGAGGACATAATGTATTCACACATGGAAGTGTCAGATTGCCCCCTAATGGCCAAATGTTATTCATTCATTTAAACTATAACAGTACTGCCACATATTGTTAACGTTTCCTGTTGAACTAGCCGTCTTACTGAAGGTAAAGTGGACAAGGTAAAAGAGATGGGATAAGAGGTATGATCATGACCTTTGAACTGGTTACTTAAAGAAAGAGTGCACAGTTTTCTGCACTCACGCAGAAGGAAATGACTGGCTCTGGTAGCCTGTGAAATTATCTTTTAAATCTTTAACATTGCCTTTAACAAATCAAGAGTGTGACAGCAGATCTTATGCAGTATGGGGGTGTTCTCTGCCCTTCTAATAAAAAAACTGGATCACAGATGGCTGAGAAAAACAAGGATATCAATGGCAGCATCACAGGCAAGTTCTCCCATCTAATTTTTTTTTTTTTTACTGGCAAGATGATTGGTGTTACAAGTGATCTTTTCCATAGCCATCAACATTTCACACATTTTCCAACACATTTTCTCACACATCTCTCTGTTAAAGATCTGTCATCTTATCCAAATGACATCAATCAGCTGTGGGCTGAAAATAAGTTACTATAGCTGTCGTGTTTGTCTTCACCTTTGCCACATTCATCATAACTTGAGCAAATTGCTCTATTGAAGCTGACAAAGAGCAGAACAACATCCTTATCAAGACAAACTCTTTCTCCAGACTTTTGCTCCTGGCCTCCTACTGCATCTTCACTATCCTGCAACGCTTTTCAAGGTATCTTCACCACATGATACACAGCAATCTTAAAAACGGTCTTATTTACGTCAGATTAAAAGTTCAAGAGCAGCCTGGTGTTTGCAACCCAGCCGGTCTATTATTGCACGTTTCTTCCTCTTCATTTACTACTACGATTTCAGCAGCAGCAGCACAGTTACATAACACCCAGTTACACCATGTAGTCATTACTAATGTGTTTATGCTGTGCATACTTAAAACAGTCTAATAACACCGCACCTGAGATTAACTTGACACTAGAGGGCAGCATTTCATTTTATATAGTCACGAGCCTCCTTTGAAGCCATTCCTGACTCTCCTTCATATTAAAAGTCTGGTGTGTGTGATTGAATGACTAGTCAGACCTGAAGTTGGATTAAAGTCATTGAGAAAAAAATCACTAAAATGAGCCTGATACTTAGAGGGGAGATGGAGTGGTCCCCTGGAAGTCATTTGTCTGGTTGGCTGCAGCCCAGTATCACCCACTGTGAAACCTTCAGAATAGGGTGTGATTCACTCAGAATTTATCACAGTTCTCCTAAATCAAAGCTTTAGTCATAGGCTGGAATGCAGAGTGTAAATATTTAGGAATTAAAACACAATCTAGTTATGACTGATGGGGCTGTCATATGGAGCAAAGATGGCAAAACGCAGAGGAACATAAGGTGAAAGGAAGTCTTGCCCTCACATACTGTGAAGTGTTGGGGGCCGAGCTAGCCAGCTTGCACTTTGCGTGCCTGCAGATAATTACCTTGTGCCTACAGAGAGCAGTATCCACTGTGCGGGGGAGCTTTAACTGGCTGACAAGAAATGAGCTCATGACTACTGATAGTGACAAGGAGCCTGAGGGGTGTGCTTCTATGGTCGAACTATTCTCTGATATATGACTGTGTCTAACAAACATTTAGAGCATTTAATAGGTCAAGAGGATCTCTGTCAAACTGTGTGAGATTAATGAAAAGGAATCACTGAGAGTTGTGGGAAGTTTTTGTGTTGTTATCCAGCGAAGTGTGTATTTTTTCTTCATACCTGTTAAGGTTACAATGGGATGTTTTTAATATTTTGTTCAAAGTAACAGAAAAGTTCTACATATTTTTTGGTTTAGTCTTGTATTTCATTATTATTATTATTTGAAATCATAGTGGTTTGTCAAGTTCTTTATTTTGGTGAGATGTGTTAAGAACTGGTCGTTATAGAAATATGTGTAACCGTGCAGTAAAATCTTTAAGTTACGTTGCCTTCAGTTAACACCAGACTAGTCTTTCCTTAAGCAAAACCCTGTGCGTATAGCCCGAGGCTGTTTATTTATCTATGTCTGATTAATCTTCTAAATCACCACAGCATGCCAACCAAAAACCAGGGAAATGACTGCCATACACGTGCAAAAAAAGGCCTTTCATGCAGAGCACAGCGGGCTTCTGTAATATACACCCATCTATGTGTGTCTGTACACCAGAGTTCTCAATGTAAGCCACAGCCGAGGCTTCATCTGTAAACTTAGGTTACCACACAAGCTGTGATTACAAATCAGAGCATTGTGGTAAATGATGGAAAGAGACCTAGAGATTTAAAAAGCCAGCGCATTCATTTATCTGAAGCAAAGATCAACAACACAGATTTTAATTAATTAATTTACAGGATGAGTATAAAAAATCAGTAACAGTCACCATACAGACATAATGATTTGGTGTGTGGTTTTTACAGCTTTTCTAAAAACATAAATCTTGGCATCTTTAAGAAGCGTATGAACGGAACTACTCATGTTTTAATAAGACTGTCAATCCAAATAATTTTAAAATTAAATGCTCAATTTTCCATGCTATCCCATAAAAGTGTTTCCTGATTAAAAATGGGGCCAATAGAATAATATTTTAACATGTGTAAATGTGTTTCCTTTAGTAAATGTGTTTTCCTTTCCTTTACACTGAATTTCTCTCTGTTGTAAACCATATGTGAAGTAAAGCATGCATCCCCAGATTTTGTAGGACAGCCCGATGATAAAAAAAAAAGAAAAAAAAAGTTGTCTCCGTAATACTGAAGTGAAGGTACAGGAGGAAGCTGCGGCTGCTAGAAACATTAGATGCTAGTTTTTACTTCTTCATGCTCCTTGTGCATACTTTAAGAAGTTAACGCCAGCCTAAGCAAATAAATTATTCTTCAAACGCTCAGTTTCCGTTTGATGGGGAATCATTAGTCTTCAGTAGAACAGGGATAACAATAATAGCACTGTTTAATCACAGCACAGAGTGTGAATAGGTTTGGCTAATGATTAGTGTATTTAGGGTGCAGGAAAAGGGACATTGGCTTTGTGTGTATTTTATTAAATAGTGTCTGGACTGAATCCTGCCCTGTAAAAGCCAAATTGCCGATCTCAAATGACCTATAAAGGCTGAAGTCTTGTTTGGGGAACTTTACCTGTTTGGTAGTTACATGATTAGTTAAATTTAAGTATACATGTGCCTAGAACTTTCATTTATCTTATAAATAATACAGCTATCTGTATAAAAGGGTTTTATCAACATGGAGTCAACATTAAGATAAGAATATGACCTTTCTCACTGACAACATAAAATAACTAGACTTATTTTTAAGCACCGCTGCCCTTTTTTTTTTTTCGTCAGGGTAGCACACTTCATGGCAGCCCCCTGCACCCCTTCCTCCCATATCCCTTTTCATAAATTCTCAAAATGATTTATTTCCTAGTAACTTTGCTTGTGAAATTGATGTGGACCTGGGGCCTTTGTAGCGTCTGGTTTCCCTGCCGGCTGCAGTAAAATCAGGCTGAGGTCCAGGCACGGGGCACTGCTTGCGTGACTGCAGAGTGGGGGAGCACCAGCCATAAGTCTCTGCGCAGGGGCACCTGTGAGCTCCCCCAACCCTGACGCCGAACCCCCTGCCTCCTCGCATGTCACAATGTGCCCCCCAGACTCAACAGTCAGGCTGAAAGATTTGAGGGCCTGCGGTTAAATGTGCAGATTTATGATCGGTGGTTGTGGTGTGTCACAGACACTGTGTTACCTTTTTAGGGAGCACGAAATGAGGCCTCTTCCTCCAGGAAAACGGGGAGAGAACGGGGGTAAAAGATCCAAGGTGCTTTCAGGTTACTGGCCTCTCTCTAAACAACATGCTGCCTTGTTGTATTTTCGGCGGGGACGTCTGCAGATCCAAACAGCACTTGACAGAGATGAACTGTCTTGCAATGATTCCTGGAAGTCACTTCAAGCGCTGTCTTTGCTGCTCATCAGCATCACTCATCAGGTGCTGAGAGTGAATGGGGAAAAAGGAGAAGGCAGGGGGAGTTAACAGATGAAAAACTTTTGGATTGCCTCCCTGTCTAGCTCGCGCACATCACGAACAAAAGTATGAAGGTTCAGTCACTCTTTGTCCCCCTGTGACCTCACTATAAAGCATTGAGTGTTGGGAGAAATGATGCACTGAGTTTTCTTGATTGGTTTGAATGCAAAAATATAGAGAGTCTCATGGTGAGAATTAACAATTTAAAAAGGAATGGGAACTAATTATATTTGTAGTTAATCACTGTTGATATAAACCACATGCACAGCCTCCTTCAGTAGTTGAAAGAAAAGTTGCATTTAACAGAGCCTTAACGGCAGCTTAATAAATAAAAGTTGCATCTAAAATTTGTAATACATTATTTTATTTTATCTCAAGAGCATTTTGTACATAAGACCCCTTGGTGTTGCGTCTCACTCTGAAGCATTTCCTCACTCAAGCAGGCTTTAAACAAACTTCACAAGTTCAAGTTTTGTCCCTCACTTTAGAGACATGAAAGCGTATGCTTCAGAAGCTAAAGCCGTCTGGATACACTCATACTTGCTATTGACTTGGCTGCTGTTTCGCCTTTAAAATTCACACTTGATGAAGTTGCGGTATTTGCTTCACACAAATGGTGCAGGCCTTCCCACAACGACGGAGAGTTTATGATGGGGACTGATTCTCCCGCTGCTTTAATGCTGCTGAATTATAAAATCTGTTCAGGTAATAAATGAGCACTGGGTTTACCCTGAGTATAAACTGTCTTTAGTGGGTGCAGTTACGGTTTTTAATCTCACCAGTCTGTGGTGCTTTTTTTTTTTCTTTACCATTTAACAAGTTAAATGAGAAATATATCAATAATTAATTTGAAAAGAAAAAAACCCTTAAACCTTACATCTCAACTCCCATTTAAAGGTGCAACAATTAATATTTTTCTAATAATGTATGCAACGTTAAAAATTATTTTTATTAGCTAAGTTTTGCAGTTCCCATCACCTCCTAGCTCCAGGTCATGCTTTTGGATTTTACAACCTACAGCTTCAGTTTTACCTATCTCTGTGGGGTACCTGTCTAGCAGAAAAAATTAAGATAGCTGGTGAACACAGATAAATTTAGTGGCCAAAAAAGCAGATAGTTCCCTCTGCATTTAGTTGAAAGGAAAACTAAGATGCATACATAAACAATGTTTATGATGAAAATATGTTATAGGTTGTTTCCGGTGACCCCAAGTGGCCAAAATATTCAGTTAGTGCAGGTTTAAATTGAAATATAACGGCTCAATAATTCTGCGCCCCTCTGGAGATCACGGGGGAGAGACAGGGGTCAGTTAAGCTGCACTGTTTTCTAAGTAAGATAGAGTCTGTCGGTATCCCCTGTCTCACTCTACAGGGAATCCTTTATCACCCAACTTGCTCTCCCCAACACACGTGAGAATTTATTCTTCTGTGTAATTAAAGGAACTAAAGTCACATGGGAAGACAAATGAGGAAAGCATCCACTCTTGTGCCAATCCTAATCAAATCTTGTTTGTGTCTGTATGTTTGCATTTGGGCTAGTGGCAGCTTAATGTGAGAGACCACCAGAAATGTTTGCTTCCTGGAACAGCAGAGGAAGGTTGTTTTTTTCCCTTCTCTGCGGTTAATTTTTAATGCCTCTAGTTTGTCGTTTATGGCAGTTTCAGATCCTAAGGATGTGGCTTTAAGCAATTCGTGTATTGTCCCAATATGCAGCCCAGCTCTTTCACCAAATCGAATTGGACAAACCACACAATTTAGCTTCGATGAGTTCTCATTTGGAGCAAATAAATCTTCTTAATATGCTCCTTTGAATGTGTACATTCAATACATGCAATGAAAGCCAGGTTTCACTTCTGTGAAGTCAGCAGTCAGTCAGTAACAACATGCTTAAAAGCATCATGTGAACATTTCAACAATCTCTACTGTGAAACTATAAACTATACAGAAGCACAGACTTGAGCAGTGTGATATTGGGAGCTCCTTCCTGTTCCACAGGTCCTCCTTAGAGGGCCAGCGTCTGCATTTAGAGCTAAAGCATCACTTCCAGAGTCCAGAGCCAGACAGCTCCGAGTGATTCCATCCCAGCAGAGGTATTGACTGAAGCGGTGGCAGAGGTTAATCAGGAACATACTTGTGACTATGTCAGGCTGTGTTATCCTGCTGTCCCGACATCCTGCTTGATTTATGGGCCTCATCTTGCTGCTGTTCACCATCTCTCTTCGTGGATTTAAAGGATTAGTGGGAAATGACGTCAGCTGACGTTCCCAGCTTCTCTGTCTATGCTCGTAGATTTCAGAGGCGTTTGTCTTTAACCCGCGCCAGTTGGATGTAATGGCTCAAATTATTTCCAACAACTCTGCCTCATTGTAGAACTGTTCTTTGGTTCCTCTCTCATTATATTGTTGCGTTGAGCAGGTAATAATCAACTAAACAAGGTGGAGAGTAAAATCAACACAAACAGCGAAACTCAGTCTGGATCCAGAGAATTAGGACCACATGTGTTTATATGCTGTTTTCTTCGGATCTCAATAGCTTTATTTATCTAATTATTGAAAACTTTAAAATACCCTTGGGTCAAGGCACGAGGACTGACTATAAACTGCAAGATTTGGGCTGGTTTTGGGAAGGGCACTTAGACAATACGGTCTGAAACAGCTTTGGACCAGTATCAGCTCTAATTCTGGTGCTATATTCATCACTGGAAATGACCTGCTGAGCTTGGCAGGATTTGAAAAAAAGTTTAACTGATAATTTGTTAACCTTTTCATATTAATTTATGTAGCTCCAATACCCAACCAAGGCAGTTATTAAATAGCTCAGGTCCAGACTATATTAATTGAAATATTGTTTACAGCGACTTAGCAATTCTCCAGCGCTTGTGCCAGTGACAGTGGCAAGGATTCTTGAGCTGAACAAAATTCGGGGGGGCACCATGTGCTACTGCATTGATATAAAGATATAAATACTGAAATGAACTTCTTCTTTAACAAATTATACAAGAAAGGTGTTCTTAAGACAGAAGTTTCTGGTTGAGGATTTGCAAGTAAGTTGGTAAATTTTCCTAGGTATGACCCATTTTTGTTTGTACTGTCATTCAGTAATTTAAAATTTCATTTTTTTAAGTTTGCACTCCCCCCTCCATCATTTCAGTTTGTGGTAGGACTTCACACAATCTGCACTGTCTGCACTGGTTCAGCAGAGAAAGTGAGAAAAGTCTTTAAATGCAACTTCCTTGCATGGACTCCATCCTGCAGATTTGTGTTAGCCCTGTCCCATTGTTTCTATCTATATTTGTATATCCACCAAGAATACAATGGGGGATATTTGGCAGGAGAGGGAATACACAGACATGAATGTTAGCGTGAGCATTTGTTGGATTACATCAGTGGGAACAAGCTAAATCTCCCCACACTGCCACAATTTTCATGCTCCCTTTTATTCAGCACTCTGTGGGGATGGCAACCTTGACAGTAAACTCTGTGTGACCCGCCTGTGCATGTCATTCCTCAAAAGCAGTTACAGTGGGGTATATTTCCCTTTGACCAAGCAGGGAGGTCACACACTCTAATTTACCAGCCACACATTACCACACACATGCAAAGCAAGGAGATCTTTCAATTGCCCCCCCCACACACACACACACACACACACACCACCAACACCTCCACTTAAGAGATGACCCCTCCCTGAGTGTGGTCAGAATGTGCCTTTCACACAGGCGACTAGCCAAAGCAAATAAATCAGCGACATGGCAGCTAACGAGGGCAGGGACGGGGGGGGGGGCTTGCCGGGAGGTGCCAGGAGTGACAGTGGGAGGGACATGGTCACGCAAAGAAAACAAGCCCAGCAAGAGAGAGCCAGCCTTCTCACGCAGGGGCCCAGACATGTGTCTTGTCATGCAACAGCCACCCCATCAACCCAAATTAGGGCTGACGGAGGTAATAAAGCGAGGGAGCAAAGGAGGAGAAAGAGCAAGAATCCCTCCCTTCTCTTCACAAAGTGAAAAAGTGAGAGGGAGAGTATATTGTTCACCTTTTAGAAGACTTATAAAATAACTGGTGACCTCAGTATACCTCAGAGTGGCAGGCTCATCGCATGCTAAATCCATTGTCAGATCTGTGTTATTCACGACACTATATGTCCTCAGTTAACCTTCTAAGAAAAGCACCTTTTAAGAACTCAAAGGTCTATGTCATCAGTTCTCCTATTTGGAAATAAGGAAATTAAACTGTGGCAAGGCCCATTAACTTGACCATGTGGCAAAAGTCCCTGATTTCATATCCAACTGTCTTATATCTATGACTTCTTAAGGAGTGTCAGCAAGAAATTTAAACCCATGTGTGTATTTTCTATAACCATGAGGAACTGGGTTGATGCTTATGCACAGGCCAGTGTCCACACTGGTGCCCTATATGAACATCTTTCCTTGGCAATTGGGTTTCCATTAAAAAAGGGTTTTTGTGCTTTAAACAGTTGAGTATGATTTTGAGTCAATCAATGTTGACAACGATGAGAGCCAAAAGTGTTTTTAAAGCAATTCCTGAATGGTGACATTGGCGTTCCAGTTACCACAGTGGTGACAAACAAACTTTCAGGTGACACTTTCTCCAGGTCATTTCAGTTGCAGTGAGTTGTGCAAAAGAACAAACACACACACGTAAGTGCGAAAAGAATGATGAAAAAAGGAAAAAAAGAGAGAACAACTGGGCAGTCATTGTGTGATGTGAAAATGATCATTTGATTTCTGGCATCATAAAAGTTTCAGAATTCCTGATGCAGCTTGGAACAATCTAACAAATAGGCTACATTGTCTGAAATATACTAATGGGCTACCTAAAGACTACTTAAATCCACACCATTCTCAAATACGCAATTGATGGATAACAATTTGATGAGAAATAATTTTGGTGAAACAGTGATCACATCCACTATCTGATCATAGATAAACCTGACATCCTGGTATGTCTTAAGATTGAAAACAAATATAAACATTTAAAGGGTGAGGAGAGCACTGACGAGGGAGCCAGTCTGATGTTGATGGGCTGAGGAGGAATATGTCAGCTAGCATAGGTGGTCCATGCCAGATGTGAAGTACAGGGTGCGTCTTGGCCTCTGAGTGAGCATATGGAATATATTGTGCATGAGGGATTCTTCAAGACTGTTCTCTCTTAAGCTATATGGGTTGCGAGGCAGCCCCCGCTTTTCCCTACAGAAACTGCGGGATTTAGATATGTATCACCTTCAGCAGTAGGTGCAACTAGGAAGAGGGCAGAGCAGGGCATGCAGGGGGACAGGGTAAGAAGGTCAAACTTTAAGGTTGTTTGTGTCTGTGTCTGCCTCCACAGGAAGCCCAGGGATAGTACAGTTCCTGTTTCAGATTACACTATTCACACAGCTATCTGTGGGCCTACCCTTAACAACATGTATGTACTGGAGTTGCATTTGACTTATTATATACATATTGCATACGTATTACATTTATTACACAAAAATAACAGGTCTTCTTTATTACGCCAGCTCTGTGCTTTTCACAAAATATGTGAATCAGTTTTCACATCTGCCTCCTCCCTCCCTCCCTGAGACTGCTATAATAATATCAATAAATTACCAAAGCATATCAAATGTGGAGGAAAAGGCATATCATTCTGAATGAATGCGTGGCCAACACTGGTCTTCACTGTAACATGTCTGTGAAACTGTTTCCAAACAAATACAGACCGCCACTCCCTACAGCTAAGTCCGCAGGGCTTGTTAAAAAAAAACAAAAAAACACACACACACACACAAAACATAAAAACAGACTTCAGTATTAACTTTTTCAAGGTCTATTCTGCAAATTAATAGGGATTTGACAAAATCATCAGAGAAATAGAACTTCTTCACTCCCTTTATAGAGACTTTGGTACATCCTCCTTCCTACAACCATTCAAATAGGAAGAGCAAGTCAAATGGCATTAAATATACAGATGAAGGAAAGAGAAAGATGAAAAACCTGCATGATGTGTATTGCCAGCACAAACGCTATCACATTCAATACTGGACTTTAGATTATCTTCACCGCTGCCAGTTTCCACGTTCTCTCCTTGAACAATGGGACTGCTAATAGCTATTAGTCTGCTAACAGCTATGTGTTTACATTCCCCAATAAATGACTGCACTAAATGGAACATGCCTTATATAGACAAAACCCAGCATTTGAACTTGTCCCATACCTAAACAGAGGGAATGGCCAAGTAACAATCACTTTAAATGTATTCTTTTCAAGCATGAAAGACTCCTGAGACTCTCAGGCTGAGGGTTTTTCATTTAAGAGAAAACACGATGATATAAGCGTTTCAATCACGCTGGCAGACCTTGTTACACAAACACCATGTGTCCATGTGTATATGGATGACTGGCTGAAAGCCCCTCACGTCTGCTTGCATTGCATCAGTATATATAGATAATATGCATGCTTGCACAATAGGCTTCAGCCAAGGAGCTGAACAGGTCAGTGGTTCAAGGCTCCTTCCCACATGAACCAGGCCGCAGGGCCAGCTGCAGTCTGACGGAGGATGAGGTGGACTACAGCGCAGTGGTGACTAGTCAAATGCCAGACTGAAATAAATCCTGCAAACTGAATGGCTATTCGTATGAACTGATGCTACAGGATACACGTGCAACATAAACTGCATTTAGGAAATAAATAGAGTTCTTGGAATTGTCTTTGTATCCCATACTTAAGTTTTATTCACTCAAAAACATGAGGGGTCAGATGTCAGTCTTCATCTCTTTCAGTCAGACTGAAAGGCATAAAGCATGGTTGTGTGGAGTCATCTAATTCATCTGAGTCAACTCAAAAATGTTTACTTCAGTGCAAAGTGGGTAGAGCACACACTCCATAAACAGGAGGCTACAAGGTCCTCCCCCAGTGTCATTGCTGCATGTCACTACCAACTCTCTTTTTCCCATTTACTGTCACTCGAATAAGGCCAAGAAAAAAAGAAGTTTACCTAAGGTTTGCTTTATTGTGTACTTTGAATAGCTGTATTCCACTGAATTTATGTATATATATATATATATATCAACAGTAAAGTGTTCACTCGGATTCTGTTTTGTGTCGAAGCATCGTCTTTGATAAACAAATACAGACCAAATAGTCTGATGGGCCAATTAAGTCATTAAGCCAACACAAAGTGGTTTGCTCTGTTTCTGCAGCAAAAACATGCTCTTTGATGGAGAAAGAACTGACTCTTGATAATGTGATTCATGGTCATCTGTCACCTTAAGCCAAATAATGACAACTCTCACTTTTTAATAGCACCAATGAACAAGAGGCCACTGGCATTGTCTGATTTCCGAGGATGATCCTGTTATTTTATGTCAGTTTGCTCAAAGAGCTGCAATGCTTCCTTGTGCACTCATGGACTGAAGTATAAACACTTGTGGAACTTGTTGGATCTCTGCTCCTCGAGCAGCAGAGAAGAGAGGACTGAACTGTCTGCACCTCATTTGAGAGCTTCATTCACTGCAGAGAAGGACTTAAAGTGAATCTATAAGGATGAACTGTTAACCAGGTTTACAATGAAGACAGGACAGTTTTCCGACACCAATCACAAACAGGGGAGCGTCGATAATCAGAAGCATGAGTTGCACAATGACTTCTATCATTGTGCAATTCAGTGTAGCTTTTGTTTCTGTGTTAAATATTATTTTAATTCTTGATAAATCTAATTCCTTGCAGTCTGCAAATAATTTTTAGCACATGGATAAACCAAATCACAAAGGAAGGATTTTTTTATGCAAGAAAATTGCAATGGATGCAGCAATGTGTGGCAGGGAGACTACTGCAGTGTTCAGCAACATGGGCTGAACTCTGTCCTCTGATGTCCCTGTCCCACTGCTATAGCAATGCCATCGGCTCATCTGCAGAACTGGAGCAGCTAGGGGGGGTAACCCGACCGCTCGCTGACCCGGCTTCATTTTCAGGATACTAAAATGCACCGAACTGCTCAAGCGGAACATATGGACGTGCAAAAAGAGAGGGAATCACGGAACATTATCCGCCCAATTACACAATGAGAAGAGCTACCCGCTGGTAGTACCCATACTGCACGTAATGTTTGGTACGCCTGTGGCTGAGCCACCAGCCCCCTTCAGTCCTGATCAGACCATCTCGGCCTCCCCACCTGCTGGGATCCCAGCCCGGAACAGTCTGTCTCAAGGAGGGACAGTGGCAAAGCAGCTCATAAATATGTGAGTGAGTAAGAAGCATGGAAAAGAAGAAGGAACAGCCTGTGCCATTACCATGGAAGAAAATCCTACCTCATGCCATATCAAACCAAAATGAACAGATGCTCTACAGATGATGTGAACTGTGAGGTATCAGGAGACAAAAGGCTTTCATGGTTAACCACTTCCAAGTTGAATAAAAAAAAAGAAAAAGGAAAAGCATATTCAAAGCTTGAGTAAACACACCAACATTTTGCATGAAAACATCTCATCTTTCTCAGTTGTCATGAAAATAAAAGAGTAATGCTCATTCTCACTCAACAAGGCTCAGCAGTGCAATGATTTGACTCACATTGTTACAAACCCTTCCCTGTGTAACCTGAGCAGAGCAGTGAAGGCTGAAAAGGCCTCACACGAAATTGTGAAGAGAGCTTGTCCTCCCTTTGCACTTCTGGACAGAAATGTACTCACTGTGATAAATTATAAAAACACATGCATTTGCTGTTACAACACCAATTTTTGCATTTAAAAATGTTTTTGAAGCTGCAGAATAATGTATACACGAAACCCAGTAAGTTTTAAAAAATTCTAGTTTTGGGATGTTGTTATAATGAAATTTGACAGGAAGTTTTGAATAACTTGTGTAACAAAAAAACTGTAATTCTGCTGTTGTTTTGGATGGCTGTTTCAAGGACAAATTCAGAGTTGCAGAAGAATCATATTGGCAAAAAGTCCATTTGCTTTCAATTGCATATCACTTTGCTCAGTTAGTAATTGTTGATTAAAATTAGTCCTTTATTCAGATAGCATAATACTGTCCTGATCTATAATTATTTATTCTAGAATTATAAGTAAGATATAAGACCCCCATCCCTTCTTTACATTTTTTTCCCAGAAAGTAATATGTGTTCCCTTTAATGATTCAGTATTTGTAACTAATAAACAATGCATACTTTAACCAACATACACTACACACTGACACACAACAAACCTGCACAGTCCACTATCAACCGGTCAACACAAAGTCAGAGACAAGCCAGAGTAAAAACAATATAAGTATGTGTATGTAAATGAGTAAAATTACCTATTACCTAAAATGTAAATGAGAGCAGAGCAAAGGCAAGGAGGACATTTCTTTGAGAACTTTGTCTTCAACAGACTGAAAAAAAAAAAAGTGGAAGAATAAACTCAGTAGCTTCCAAATATCTAAGCTTGGCCTTGCAATCTGGAACATCTTCATCACAAACCGAAGCGTGGTCGGCCACCCTGACACCTTTTAACTTGTCTGTTGAAATGTTAGGGAACTACAGTTTTTATACTTACACTATCGATCTATCGCTCATGAAAACTAAGACTTATTTACATTTATTTTAAGTGCTGTGTTTTCCTTCTTTAACATTATCGCCTGTATTTGTATATGTGTGTGTGTTGTGTTTTTTCGACAGATGATCAACAAAATCTAGAGCACTGACAGCTCTCAAATGAATTTATAAAATGAAATTCAAGACGATTCTCCACACATTCATTGGATTAGCTTCAGAAAACACCACTGACAAGTGCTGTCTTTCTCGTTTCCAGCTGTGTAAAAACTTTCTCCATGTGCAAGTAATTTATTTTTCAAGGTGGATTTCAATTTTTTCTCGAGTGACCCAAAATGTCTTTACAACCCCATCCATGTATCGCAGTCAGTGAGGAAATTATCTGACAGTTAATGAATCACAGAATGACTGTGTGTGGCTTATGATAACATCATTTTATTGAAGCGGTTGAGATATGTAACCGATTTTATTGTCAAGTTTGTATGAAAGGTTAATTGCATGAAAGTGAGTTTATGAAATGCAGTAGTCTGCTGTGTCTCATTTAAGAATGCGAGGCAACATCTTAAAACATGATGAATAGGATTTTGTGCACAATAGAAACTTTGCAAGACTCATCAGTAAAATACAAAGAAAATTAGGATATTTTTTGCAACCTTTCCTTTAAAAAAAAGAAGTAACCTGGGCCTAATTTTACTGTATTAATAGCATGAATCTTATGTCAAAAACCTGGAAAAACCTATAAAAATAATAGTGTGATATATAGTTATGCGCCTGGTATAATTTCCCAATGGCACAATAAGGCTCCAAAAATCAAAGCAGTAACATTTCCTTGAAAAAGAAAAATTCTTTGAATTGAAATTTGAATTACGGATTTTTTTCCTTTGAAAAACCAAAATTGAAATGAATTTGTATAAACATAACATGTAATACACAAATGCCATGATAGACAGGCCGCAGAGCTCCATGGATGACTGCACTGAAAAATCCAGCCATCCAAAGGAGAGTGAAAAGTTCAAAGCTAAAAAAAAAAAAAAAAAAAAAAGAAGTGTGGCGTGTCTGCAGAGAATTTTCAGAATATTGTCCAGATTTAGTTGTGCAGGGCTGTCACTATATTAAAGTCTATGATAAAGCTGGTGCACTTCTCTCACAGGGCAGAGGCCGAGCTGTGTCCTGTGTACGTCTCGGTCTGTCTTTGATGAGCTCATGGAGTCGGGGTCATCTGGAAGCCATTTCTACTTGTGCTTTCTCCCTCGTCTCATTTTAATCTTTCAGCACAGGCTGCCCCCTCCCCTACACCTCCCCCGCCAACCCCCACCCCACCCCACCTCCCTGGGGAAGCCGAAGTTCAGTGACTGAGCTCCGCGCACGCCAGTCCGGCATGGCACGCAAACTCATCACCGTTCCGCTCCTCTTGCACGCAAAAAAAAAACAACAAAAAAAAAACAAACCCTCCACAGGATTAGAAACAAATATCCCCATAAGGTACATAATAGATGGCTCCTGTCCTGGGTGCCATTACGTGAAGATCTATCACGCACATGCACACAGTGAAGAGGGAAAGTGTCCAGTCGAGGAACAGCGTGGGAAAGACAAAGTAATGATCCCAATAATTTGTTTGACAAATGACATAAGAACTTAGTTTGTCTGTCGTAGCATGTGTGATGTGTGACATCTTAGTGATGCAAAATGCATTGTGCTACTTCATTGCTTCTGTTATTATTTTTGCAGAATTCTGAAGTTGATCTAAGTGAGTGCACACATGCCAGATGAAATTATTTTGTGTGATTTTGAAAGAACATTTCGATTTGAAATTAAAGTCTGGAGCCATTAATGTTTTTCCATTAATGTCTCCTTTTTTTGATTAGTTGACTGTAAAAATTTGTGATGTGGGTGGTCATGGGTTTGAATCAAAGCCCTAACTTCTCTTCAAATACAGAGGCACATTCAGTGCAGTATGTGTTTGAAAATATTGAGCTGAAACTAAAAATCATTCTTTTGGGAAAGGGCCTGAATGCATGTTTTTATGCTTTAACCGAGGAGCTTAAATCATTCCAGGAGTGCACTGTCTCCTCTCTCATGTGGGCTGTTTGATATTGCCTACAGCGACTCATCTTTGGTCACAGCAGGTTTAACACAACAAAACTGTCAAAGGTAACCAGATTCCTTAGCATTATTTTTTTTTTTCATTTTAAATCCAAATCAGAGTGAACACAAGACACTTTAGTTCACCCAGTGTTACATAAGGCAGTCTGTACTTCGCTGTGGCTTCTTTTCATTGTGGAGCAGCTTTTAAACAAGTCAAACCATTGGCATTTTAACAAATATACAAGCAAAGAATTGAATATCAATAATTCAGCCTTGTTTTGTGTGCCTGGGGTTCAATGTATTGTATGTGGTGAGATGCATGTAACACAATAGGCACAGACCTTTGTTTTCTTACCATATCAAGAATGGATTTAGACCATAATTTAGTCTAAGTGTGGTTTAAGGCTGTTTCCAAGAATAACGATTTTTACCCTAAGTACATTCTTCCACAAACATGATTCTAACCATTCTGATGTTGGATTTAAAAACCTAAATTATCAATTATTAAGACATTTGCAAAACTGACATATCCAACAGTAGTACATTTAAATTAAAAACATTTTTAAAAAGTGGTTAATCTGCCTTTGTCATTATTTGTGACCACTTGGGGGCAGTGCCATGAGCTGTAAATAATACAGAACATCGATATTAGCATTTTACAGAATTGTTATCATGAAAATGTTAGGTATTATGATATTATGTCATAATTAGCTTTTGTTTGAAGCCTTTTCTCTCCCCACCTGATACTGAAACTGCCTGTTTACGCTCCTTGCTTTGTTCTGATCTCTTAAATCTCCAGAGGGAAATATTAGGCCCTTGAGTCAAATAATGCTCCACCAGCTTGTTGCCATTTTTTTACCTGCCTGGCTTTCGGCACTGGGCAGGTGAGTTACACTGTGTTTATCAAAGCTTCTCTGGTGAAAACAGTTCCCTGCTGTGGCCAGAAATTAGTTAAGTGACAGTAATTAAACTAAACCAAAAAAGTAGTTACAAAGCCGAAACGATGAGCTGAAAGTCACTAAAATGATCTGAAGAGTTGCATGAGAAATTTTCTGACAGCGACAGCTTTGAATTACACTAATTGGAGCGAATGTAAATATTATAAGTAACACTTCCACTTTTCTTTGTTTTCAGTCTGGGTGTCACAGACTAATTAGAGATTCAACAAAACAGGCCAAAAATTGATCTCTTTTCGCATATGTCAACAGACTGCTAATTTACACTGCTTCAGCCACAAGTCCAGCCAGAATCATTTCACTGAGGGAAACTGTCTTTGTTCGTCTTTTCTCCAGCTTTATACAGACACCAAATCTCTTCTTCTGTCTTTTTCCCAAGTATCTCTCTTTCCTCGTACTGTGGTCGGAGAAAACGTTTTCATTTCAAACATCACCATCTCTAAGTAGCAATGTCCGGTGGTTACCTTCTGGCTGTCTGAGATGGCACTGGTCCAGAAGATGTTTTTGTTGGTTTGTTTACTGGTTTGTCTTGGTCGTTTTTGGCTGCAGCTTTTTTTTTTCTTGGCTCACCTTTGGTCTCTCAAGAAAAAAACAAAACAAAACTTAAGCCTCACTCAAATTTCTTCATTCCCTCTGCTCTTCACTTCCCAAAGAACCAGCGGCTCCCCTGCGGCCTGTTGGACCCCTGGCTTTCCTCTCCCTGCCCCTCCACCGCGACCAAACCCCTACCCCCTTTCCTCTTCCTTCCTCCCTGTCAGTGCTGTGCGTGACAGTAGCTCACTGAGAAGTGGAAATGAGACTAGTAAACAATGATTAGCTCCAGAGCCGGCGCAGCCTTGTCTACCATTGGTCCTGTCTCCACACAGCAAGCGCCCACCCGCTAGCACATGACAAGCAGAGGCATATAGATCCCCCCTCAGCCACAAAAAATTACACACAACCCACACACCTCCTCCGCCACCCTCACCCAGAGTCAATGCCAGGTCAGGGCCAACCTTTCACAGTTAGGTCACAAAGGGTAATGGCAGGCAAGCACAGCAGCCACATGCAAGATGCACACATGCCAAAACAACAAACAAACAAAGAAAAAAAAAACAGCCCCCCACACCCACCCACCCATCATCCATCCACCCCTTCCTCAGCCACAAACCTGGCTCTAATTAGTATGATGGGGATGCGAGTTGCCACATGTGTATGAGGAGCAGACTCAGGCAAGGAGGAGGAGGAGTGGGAGGAGTGGTGGTTGTGTTGTTGGAGGTGAAGGGTGGGGGTAGGGATTCCCCCTATAGGAACAGAGGATAGAGGAAACAGTCATCTCAAGTGCAGGCAGTCTATTTGAAGACATTGCTATGTTTCTGGTTAACCAAGGAATCATTCGGGAGGATTTGGTGCTCAGCCACACCAAATTTCTCAAGACAAACAGCTCTCAGGCAAAACTGATCCTGCAAAACTCTCCTTATCTGTAAAGGCCTGACTAAGTACCAGCACTCTGAAACAATGACACACAACTATATCAATTAGTTGGACTTAAGTTACCTTACTGTTTCTTTTCCTGTTCAATTCTAGGATGTGCCAATTAGACCTGTTTTATAAAATCAGCTCAATAAGTGAACACTGTTTTGGGTATATGGGATTGTGAAAGTCCAACAGACAGATTACCTTCTATTTGACTGATTAATAACTCTTTTGCCTCATTATCTAGTTTGTTTTTACTATTGGTGAAATATTGAGTCCAAGTTTAATTTTAACTCTCTTTCGTAGTGAAAATGATGCTTACATGTATTATATGTGTTGTAAAAGAAATTTTGAAAAGTAGTTTAAATCATTTTCGTCCTCCTGCTCCTTTTCCTCCAGCCTCCTTTCCTACTAATAATGACTGTGATTGTGTGCCAGGAGAGCTTTTGTCCCTCCAACTTAGGAAGTGTTTTAGAGCCTTCACTTAGCATCATTACCTCTGTGCAAAAATAAATTTTCCCAGTTGGTGGAAAGACAAGAAACAAATCTTGTCCGCAAAGTGAGGGGAAATGTTTTGCCTTGAGAAATCACATCACTTTGAACTGAGAGCTTCATAGAATCAATATCACAATCTACTGGTATATTTTAGAAAGCATTATTACATCTGTAGTGTTATTTTGTTTTTATTTCTATATCAATAAATACATTTATATGGGAAATAGGTGCAGATGATACCATACAATTAAATTTTACAATCTTATTATTCTTTTTTTTTTTTTAATTCATACTGCATCCAAATATCTGAGATAAAGCTTCAGGCCTTTTTTTTTTTTTTTTTTTTTTTTACTTTTTCTCAGTTTTAACAATCATCGCATATATTTGATTTGAAGGGCTAAACAGTCAGACGAGATGAAAGTACAATCAAGTGTCAGTTTAAATTTTTCAAGAGAAAAAAGATATTAAATCGCGTGACAGCTGCTGAAATTCCCCACTTCCAACTGCCCTCACAGTTAAGACATAAAACCAGTAAACTGCTTTAAGGTGCACTCAACTTTCAGACAGACCATAATACAGAGTCCTAATAAAAATAATTAATAAAGGTTACAGGTACCAGCTGAAAACCGAAAGAGTAGTTTATATTTTAAATTGACATCGCCTATAAATTGAGTCTAGAGTTGGACAAACCGTGTGCAAATTGTGTGTGAGTCCTCTGCAGCCGCAAAATAAATCATGTCAGAGAGACGCATTTTAAAATGTGCAAACTCTGAAAGTCCTCCAATTAGTAAAACTAATTGGCTCCACACGTTTCCCCTTGAATCGGTCACCAGTTGCTCTAAATCGCTTTTTCTTTTTTTCTTTTTTTCCTGCGGCGAGAACGACGGGTCGATTCAGCTGCGCGTTCACGTGTTCCCCTCCGGTGTCCGCTCACGAGTGCGCGCCTCAGACAGCGAGCGACAGCAGGCAGATAGTGTGTTGGGGTCTGCGGGGCTACCACAATGGGAGGAGTATGGAAGTCATCCTCAGCCCTGCCCACCAACTGCAAAACATATAAGAAGCTGGAGTGAAGCAAAAACCAGGCACTTAAGCCTTAAATCTTGATGAACTGACGAAAGACAAAAAACAAAAAAAAAAAACTTCACCTTAAGTCATTTCATTTATAAGTTATTTCCTCAAGTTATTTTCCTCATTATGACCTCACTGGCTTTGACTGACGTATCTGATAATAATACACGATAGCTTTGTTAGTTGCTGATTTTTGTTTTTGTTTTTGCTTTTTTAACAAGCATACAACCACTGAGCTGAAGATTTTATTTTCTTTTTTTCTGGAAGAAGTGTGCTGAAAAGTTTGTCCTGATGGCACTGGACACAGAGTTTGGTGTGAAGGGCAGCAGCATCATCAGGGAATGGAGTGGACAGGTCCAGCCTGCTCTGGTTGCCTCCTTTATCTTCCTCTTCTGCCTGGAAGCTTGTCTGTGGGTCAGGAACCTCAGGCTCAAGAGAAGACTGCCGGGACCCTTTGCCTGGCCCGTGGTGGGCAATGCCATGCAGCTGGGCCAGATGCCTCACATCACCTTTGCTAAGCTAGCCAAAAAATATGGCAACGTGTATCAGATACGACTTGGCTGCAGCGATATTGTGGTTCTCAATGGGGACAGGGCAATACGTCAGGCTCTGATAGAGCACAGCACAGAGTTTGCAGGCAGACCAAACTTTGTCTCTTTCCAGATGATTTCTGGAGGCAGGAGTGTGACATTTACTAGTTACAGCAAACAGTGGAAAGTACACAGGAAAATTGCCCAGTCAAGCCTCAGAGCCTTCTCCTCTGCAAACAGTCAGACCAAAAAGGCCTTTGAGCAACACATTACAGCTGAGGTCATGGAACTGGTACAGGTATTTTTACGCCGCAGCACCAATCGACGGTATTTTGACCCAGCTCATGACTTCACAGTGGCTGCCGCTAATATCATGTGTGCTCTCTGCTTTGGTAAGCGATATGGACATGACGACCTAGAGTTCAGGAACCTGTTAAAAAGGCTGAACAAGTTCGGAGAGACAGTAGGGGCAGGTAGCCTGGTAGATGTCATGCCGTGGCTTCGATCTTTTCCGAATCCAGTCCGTAGTGTTTATGAAAACTTCAAAAACATCAATGAGGAGTTTTTCGCCTTTGTTAAAGATAAAGTGGCACAGCACAGAGAGTCATTTAGCCCTGATGTGACCCGCGACATGAGTGACGCCATCATCAATGTGATTGAGCACGGAAAAAACTGTGGACTGACCAAAGAGTTTGTTGAAGCAACAGTGACAGATCTAATCGGAGCAGGTCAAGATACAATATCAACTATCATGCAGTGGATCCTCCTGCTCTTAGTCAAATACCCAGACATCCAAGTCAAAATACAGGAGCTCATAGACAAAGTGATGGGCCCAGACAGACTGCCATCGATTGAGGACAGAGGCAGCCTGGCATACCTGGATGCCTTCATCTATGAAACGATGCGCTTCACCAGCTTTGTCCCTGTCACCATTCCACACTCCACAACCTCAGATGTCACTATCGAAGGTCTTCACATCCCCAAAGACACGGTGGTCTTCATCAATCAGTGGTCTGTCAACCATGACCCTCTAAAGTGGAAGGACCCTCACATTTTTGACCCCACACGGTTCCTTGATGAAAATGGGGCCCTTGATAAAGACACCACCAACAATGTGATGATTTTTTCAACTGGTAAAAGACGCTGCATTGGCAACCAAATTGCCAAGGTAGAGGTGTTTTTATTCACAGCAGTGCTGCTGCACCAGTGCAGCTTTGAGAGCGACCCCTCTGAGCCTGTTACTCTTGACTGCTCCTACGGGCTCACACTGAAGCCCCTGAGATTCTGTGTCAGCGCCAAGCTCAGGGGAAAGCTGCTTGGCTTAGTTTCTCCAGCATGAAACGCATGTCTCAAGACTGTGACTTCAGGCCAGCAAACACTTTTTCACCAATGACATTTAACAGTGAGTATCAGCATATCTGCACTCAATCCTGTTGTATGATGCTCCTATTTAATAATGATATTTAATGGATATCTATCACGGTCTGTATTTGAATTATTGTTGCCGCAGGGCTGAGAATATGATTTCAGAGATGTAACGTTTGCTGCAGGTAGAAGTGGAGCTTTCATACTTGACTAGATTTTTTACATAATCATTTAAATCTGAATTTTGGGTTTGTTTTACATCCGCCATTGAGCATGTACATGTATGTTGTGTCCAGAAATTAGCAACATCTCCTGTCAATTTAAACTAAAGGACTGTATGAAATGCTTAAGAATGTCATCACTTGATGATTTATGATTCTAAATTGTAATATGTAAGAATATATTTAACCTTTGCCATGTAAATCAGTTACAGTATTTTTTTTTTATAATTTCATATTTCAGGTATGACAATAAATGTAATGAAATGTTATGTATTTCACCATCTACTGTACTCCAATCATATGAACACATTAAACCAAGAGTGTTGAATGAAGGAGGGAAAAAGGAGGAAGTCTTTCATCAATGAGTATCTTCAGAGTCTTAAGAATAAAGAAGAGACTTTTCTGTGGACCGTGAATTCTTCACGAGCTTCATGTATTCAGGGTTAATTTTTACTGTATAAGCACTGCAGCTACCCCATGCCAAACCCAAGTCTCACTAACTCAAACAAAACTTGCAGTTTTTGCTTTTTAATCATGCAGCTTTCTCAGAAATATGTTTGTTTACAAAGTAGCATCTTCAAAGCCACATGGAAGTCACTGCACACTCTTTAAGCTTCTGTCTTCAGGTATTGATGCAATAATGAATATCTCTTTCTGTGTCAAGGCAACCCAGTTGGCTTTGAATGTGAAAGCATTTGTCATAAAGGCTATTCTGTATCAATGTGTTGGCTTTATATGATGGAAAAATAAGCTATATCTGACCTGAATAAAGTGAAGGGTTAATGTATAAAGTGTCCAATTTAATTAAAAGTGCTCAGCACATCTCTAGCTTGTCAGCATTCAGATACGTGCCTACAATGTGACAGTGGGAAACACCACTGTTTAGAGGTCTGTCATTACGCATTGTTCTAAAAATAGAAACCTCTGGAATAGTTGGCTTGGCTGAATATCACAAAAACCAAAGCTAATTCTTTTTTAAGTTTGTCTTTTTGCTCCAAAAGTACCCACATAATCAGATTTGCAGCCAGAGTCCTCAGTTATGAAACCCTTTTAAAACTATTTCAACAGAGCAACAAATCTAAGAGCGACATTATCTCAGTGACTTCTCTTTAAAGTGTTATTACGCCAACAACAATGCTGTGCGAGTTTTTTATTTATTTATTTATTTTTATGGAGCATAATAAATCGAGCTGTTTGTATCTGTTCAGTGTTTACATCTTGAAACCAACAGCTTTCATGGTGATATCCCAGAGCGTTTTCCCTGTATGGTTATAATTAACAGCTGGGCTGCAAATTATAGAAACCAAATCATGTTTAAAATGGTCATGGAAAGTCCATAGGAAAAATGCAAACAACAAAATCATCTAATCCCAAAGGAAAAAACAATCAAGTCCAGCTCATTGTCCATTACCTACAATATATGCTACCACTTTAAAATTCCATCCATTTGATCGTATTGTCTTTTCAACACTAACACATTTATATTATATTGATATATTCCAAATGTCATATGTTTTAATAGTCTGTGACAAATATCTGCAGGGCCACACATGGTACGTGGAGTTGTTAATCTTGAAAAATTGTGAGGAAATAAATAAATTAATAATAATAATAATAATAATATATATATATATTTTTTTTTAAATATTTATTTATTTATTTATTTATTTTGGGCAACACGGCCTGTAAAGTAGCTGTACTATTTTTCCAACAAGGATGTTGCTGGAAAGAGGGCTGAGAGGGAATAACACTAAGGTCTGCAGGCTGTGGTCAAAATGGGAGGGGAGAGATAATAAAAAACCTGAGTCGCTGACCCCTCCCACCATGGAGATACATATAAGCGAAGTGTTAAGGCTTGAATCTGCCTTCTTCTAAAGTGGTCATCTGAAGACATGCTGCACCACTGCTAACAGCTCTAACTGATCGAGCCCTTCCCACTAGCTTCTATGGAGGAGTGAGCAAGTGAAAGGTGAAGAAAACATCAAGTGTTCCGAGTTGAATATATTTCAGATTGTTAAAAGAGAAGACACTTGGGTTTCCATTTTGAGGGAAAATTTCCTTTGGCTGCTGTGGATGATTGACAACCTATAGGACAGCACAATGACTCCAGTAGATGCAGAGTTTGGAGTGAAGGGCAGCAGCATCATCAGGGAATGGAGTGGACAGGTCCAGCCTGCTCTGGTTGCCTCCTTTATCTTCCTCTTCTGCCTGGAAGCTTGTCTGTGGGTCAGGAACCTCAGGCTCAAGAGAAGACTGCCGGGACCCTTTGCCTGGCCCGTGGTGGGCAATGCCATGCAGCTGGGCCAGATGCCTCACATCACCTTTGCTAAGCTAGCCAAAAAATATGGCAACGTGTATCAGATACGACTTGGCTGCAGCGATATTGTGGTTCTCAATGGGGACAGGGCAATACGTCAGGCTCTGATAGAGCACAGCACAGAGTTTGCAGGCAGACCAAACTTCGTCTCTTTCCAGGCTGTCTCAGGGGGGAAAAGTATGACTTTCACCAATTACAGCAAACAGTGGAAGATGCACAGGAAAATTGCTCAATCAACGATCAGAGCATTCTCATCTGCCAACAGCCAGACCAAAAGAGCTTTTGAGCAACAGATTGTGGCTGAAGCCACAGAGCTGGTTGAGATTTTCCTTGAACTCAGTTCTCAGGGCCAGTATTTCAACCCTGCTCATGAACTGACAGTAGCTGCAGCTAATGTGATTTGCGCCTTGTGCTTTGGAAAACGTTATGGACATGATGACGTTGAATTTAGAGCTTTGTTAGAGAGGGTGCATCAGTTTGGTGAGACAGTTGGGGCTGGTAGCTTGGTAGATGTAATGCCATGGCTTCAGTCTTTCCCTAATCCAGTCCGCAGCATCTTCAAAAACTTCAAAGATCTGAATCAAGAGTTCTTTGTGTTTGTCCAGAACAAAGTGAAGGAGCATAGAGACACATTTGATCCAGATGTGACCAGGGACATGAGCGACGCAATTATTGGTGTCATTGACAAAGCTGACACTGACAACGGACTCACCAAAGGCCACACAGAGGGAACAGTGTCAGATCTGATTGGAGCAGGCCTTGACACTGTCTCCACAGCTCTTCACTGGATTGTCCTTCTTCTAGCTAAACATCCTGAAATTCAAACCAAGCTCCATGAGCTCATAGACAAGGTGGTAGGCCCAGACAGGCTGCCTTCAGTTGAGGACAGAAGCAGCCTGGCATATCTGGACGCCTTTATCTATGAAACAATGCGTTACACTAGCTTCGTCCCCGTCACCATCCCCCACTCCACAACCTCAGATGTCATTGTTGATGGACTCCACATACCCAAGGACACAGTGGTTTTCATCAATCAGTGGTCTGTTAATCATGACCCCCTGAAGTGGAAGGATCCACATGTCTTTGAGCCTTCACGCTTCTTGGATGAAAATGGCTTCCTAGATAAGGATCTCACCATCAATGTTATGATTTTCTCAGCAGGGAAGAGAAGATGTATCGGGGACAACATTGCCAAAGTTGAGATATTTCTGTTCTTTGCAATCCTACTCCATCAGTGCAGCTTTGAGAAATGCCCCAATGAGGACCTGTCTTTAAACTGCTCATATGGTTTAACACTGAAGCCTTTAGATTACAAGATCACTGCCAAACTCAGGGGGAAACTATTTAAACGCAAATAAAAAGATTTTCTGCAGTTAAAGATCAGCAACCCAATATGAGGTATGTTCTCTAAAATAAATATTTATGCCCTGAATCACAGAATATTTTTATGCAATAGGTTTTAATGAAACAAACAACAAATTTCTTACTTCTACTGACATTCCAAATTCTGACTAGAGACAATACATCTATTTCATTTAGTTACAAATCTCACTATTAATGCATTAAAAACATACATTGTCATTTGTCATTAGAAAGCAATGGCATCATAGCTGAGCTCAGAGGCAGTTTTGTTACATAACTTTGAAAAAGAAGAAAAAAACACTTATAAAATGTAAAATATATCTGTACTCCATAATCTAAGAAAATTTAATGGAAGCTTTGATGTGGTAACCCAAAGCCACAATTCATAATAACCTTTAAGTAGGCATAGTTATTAGGATGAGGGTGTTTCATGTTTTCTCTCCTAAATGGCAATTGGAACTGGTGCTGAATACATTTCTGTGCTTCTTTTCATTGACAGAGAGAAATCATAGACAAGCTGTGTGGTCTCAACTGGATAATTATTCGCCCTGGCACTTTCATTTATCTTCACATGTACTGAACTCCTTTATGTTTGAGCTCAATACAATTACAGCATATTGCCTCTACATTCATGTACTCCTAAAGCCTAAATCACGCATAATACTGTTGTATTTAGTAACCCATGTCACATGTGAGATATGGCTAGAAGCCAGTGATTCAACTGTCTTAGTTATGTAGGGCACATAATACATCAATATATGTGATTCACAAGGTATACTACATATGGTAAGAAATAAGCTGTATAAAAAGGCTAAATAATGTTTTCATAAGGACCTTCTCTGATACAATCTATACTGTAATGTGTAACTAAATCGTTGGATGTTCATTAAACATTTTTGCACTAATTTATAACTGAATCTGTGGTATATACTTGCCAAAGTGTTGAGAATTGCAGAGGGCACAAAGGTCAAACAGATAATAATAGATCATGATGTCTGGTTTCAGTGTTTGTTGTGAAAGATTAATGATTGTACAGGCACTGCATGCTCTCGTTCTCCACGCCTTACAAGCAGGCTATGACTCAGTACATAAATACAGACAGCAGTGAGCAGCCACAAGCTGGGTTCATCAATATTTAACTTGGGCCACAAGGTACTTTTGACTGCTGTGTCACTTTCAGATTCAGTTGCCCTTACATCTTTTAAACTGACATCATATTAAATAAAACATCTGAATCTCAAAAGACTAGACATCCAAAACATTATAGCTTTGGTATTACAGTATGGTGCACTGCAAATTATGTTAACAAGGCAGGGGGGAAAAAAATGTAACCTTGAGGTGACGCAATCATCTTAACAAACACTGAATTACGGGGGGGTGGGTCACACCAGGTTGTATTCCAGTAAACAACATTTGTGAACACATTTTGTACTATATGCGTGCACTATTTCCCTTGTGTGGCTTTAGTTTCTAACGACTGTTACTGTTTTTAGTGCAGTTTGTATATGTGACGTGCAAGAGCACTGCTTATTCAGCCTTGTTGAAGCTTGTTTAGCCACAGTGGAAAGGAAATATGACTTTGTACTTCAGTACTGTGCTTGGGTATAGCCAGTTACTCAAACTCATTATCTTAATAAAAAATGTCATACAAATTAGAATCCTTTAAAATACATCATTTGTTCAGACATCTTTCAGTTAGCAGTAGTTGTTTACCCCCTCAACTATAAAAAGGGTTTCATTTAATTAATAGTTTGAGTCAAAAGGGGCAAATACAAATTAGTAAACCAGATATTTCATATGTATATAGATTTGAATGAAGAAATTTCTCCAATTAAGGAGTGATTACACTTACTTAAGTAAAAGGTAGAGTAGAATAGTTAATCCATCACTAAGTTGTTTGAAAACGCACATACCAAAGCAATGATCACCAGTCTTTCATAGCCATCAAATGCTGCTTCTTGGCTTTCAGCCTTACATAACCCACCTGTGTTTGTATTACTGTCTACTATGGCTTTCCATTATTTTCTACCTCCTGTATATCATCTTCAGTGTCACAGCGACAATCATTTGCATCTGTTCTAATAAACACACTCAACAACCCTCCAAACTTCTTCCTTAGTCTGACTTTCTTTATTTTGTGAAAACCAAAACCACCTACCATTCCATTTTTATTAAGTATTGCACATAAATATTTGTATTAAGTGTGAGTGAGCGGCATTGTTTTCATCCCTCGCCCTACTTTTATCTCCCCCTCCTTTCCCCATGAGAGTGCTGCCTGAGTGAGTGCTCCTGAGTCTACCAGCATACCTGCAGGGGCAGGAGTGTGTACAAACTCTGAAGAAAGCTTGTTTTCTCCAAGGTTAGTAGTGAGCAGGCTTAAGACATTCTGTTCTGTTACAAACTCTCACTCTTTGCTCTGATACCGCAAGGACCCTGGAGGGAGGAATGGGCCGCTTTAACTCCCCCATTTCCATCACTGCTTCCCAAAAACATCCATGAAATGTGTCCAGCTGAAAGACTTCCTTTCACCCTGAGTCACCCGCTCTGCACCCCACATACCCTTGCAGCCTCCAACCTGCTGATTTGTACTCCTTAAAGGAAAACAGAAAAGTGTACAGGCTGACAGTTTCTCAGCGCTGAGGTTATTCACATCTTGCACATACACACAGCCACAGAGTGACCTCCCAAAACGTTCTCCCCAGTACCACCAAATCCAGCTCTGCACTATCCAAAACTCCCTCTCCTCCTAAAGGTTTGATATGCAAACATCAGTCACTACGTGGTGGATGATACTTGATGAAGTAGAATTACTTGGAAGAGGAGAAACTCAGTTCTCCAGAAAATCTTCCCACCCCATCCACTGCCATCATCTGCTGAAATTCGGCAGAACATTGTGTTTTGGAATTGGCTGGGAATGGCCTCATGTCCTTATTCAGCCAGATGTTCCTATAACACCGCCCTCAAGACCATCATGCTCACCACAGCTACAAATCCAAAATGGTGCAAACTTAAAATATGAGCATAATTCTGCATGCTCTTCAATGTGCCCAAAGGATCAAACATCCCAGCAGACAACTAATCATTCTACAGAGAAAAAAAGGAAGTTAATAATCAAGTCAGCACCAAAAACCAACTTTCTTTCAATAGCAAGAACAAATAGCCTTCTTTTTGAGGGGATGGGGAGGCTTGTGTAAAAACGCCATGAATGAACTTTTTCCCAATGGTGAGATTTCCAACAAGTCAAATAACAATGACTGTTCAGTAGTCAACAAATTCTCGCATTTCTCTGTCCTGTTGATATAAGCACTTACACTGTGGTCATTGGACTGTTGAAAAGGAAAAACTGAAAATTTCCACCTGACACTTACATACTCTTACATATATGTTGTCCTGAAATGATTAAAACTATTAAATCTCACCAAAGAAATTGGAAAGGGCTTTACTTTACTTTCTGATTGAGTGTAATATATTCCAGTCTGTTTGATGTTAATTTCTTAAAAATGTTTCCTCCCTCTCCTTGAGCGGGACTTACACTTACATTAATGTTTCACTTCAGATAATAATAAAGTCCTGTGTAGACTCTGTATTTTAGTACATCGTTAAAAGAATATAACAATTAGTGACCCATCACTTCATGTTCTGGGATACAAAGTCACGCAACCATTATGAAGATTTGATGTGACCATGTTCAGTAAACAATGACCCAATTCGTTATTATAGGGTGGAGCAGTTAGCGCTTGTTGTTTAGTCGATGCTGGGATGTGTTTTGGAGTGGTGGCAAGTTCAGGACCCTTGACATATAATGTGCGGTTCCATTTTCCACATTTCTCTCCATATAACAAACAATTATTTTCAGGAAGTTCAGGAGGAAGTGATCTGTGTGGTCAGAGTGAGAGCATGGCTAGCATGTGGTTTTTGTTTATGGATGGGAGTTGACATCACAGTTGGACAGTCACTCATGTTAACCGTGTTTAGGTGGTCAATTTTGTTTTATATGGAAACAGGGCAACACTGTCTCTAGCCATTTTTTTTAAAATGACAATTTTGACTACCAACATAGCAGCCACTCTGATGTGCGTAATGCTTCATGAATTGAAAGGGTATGGAAACGGGGCTGGTAGAGTAGTTACGTTTACCGTCACTGAGACATGCTGAGGCGGAGGTCGTGTCAGGATTTCCACTTTTTTCCTGTGTGCGCTTTGGCGAGGTGATGTGCCTTTGAGAGGGCTGACAGACCGCAATTGCACCATTCACATTCTTTAGTGTCCTAACAGCTGCACTTCCTTACTTTCTATTAAGAACAACAGGACTTGGCAAGATTTTAGTCAAGCAAGCACAAAAGCCCCCTCTTCACTTGCCAAACCTTGAAAGCAAATTGGATTACTATAGTATGTCTCCTACAAATAGCTCATGATCTCATTTATCTCATGATAAGTCAGTCCTGGTGGACCTTTAGAGTAAGTGTTTGGCAACTATTTTGTAGGTCCAGCACCTTCAAGAAGGTCATCAGTCTTCTGCTGTGTCAGAGATAGTTCTGTCTGCTCAAACAATAACCAACCACTGGCACCACTGCTGTGTAAGCCAGACAAGAACTTCTTCAAGATGAACATAGATGGGTCTCTGAGAAACAGACATATCAGGGAGGACATAAATCACATCACGACATTGTCTATTTTTTCATGTAACATGAGAATGTTTCTATTCTCCCTCTCAGTGCGTGGGAGGGATAATGGGAAGATAACAAGAGGACTTGCAGATAAGTGCTACTTTAAGCCATATAAAATGTAATGACTGACGAATGCATATCCACAGAGCATAGTAAGAATGATGTAAGGCAAAGGAGTAAACAATAACCGTCAAATTAAATAAAACAGTCATCATACTAAGTCACAGATATACAGAAGTAATTACAATTATATATATATATATATATATATAGGGAAAAGTATTCTCACTGTTAACTTGCGGGTAGAATTTACACTGTATATTTTGCTGTGGAGATGAAGAGAGAGCAGGAAAGACAGGACACATGCCAAGCAAAGTCTAACTACGTCCTCCTGGTGTAACACATACTCCTTAACACGCATCACAGCTCATCATCAAATTGAATCAAGCTAACACACTGGCATTGTATCAGACCGGCAAAGTAAACACAGAGGGGTTAGAGAGCACGTTCAACTCAGGAAGAAAACCATTAGACATTTAAAATTACAGTTTGGGTATTTTTCTTTCTAACTGTGTCATTTTAAAGGAATCATTTGATATCAGCTGATTTCTTCAGTAACTTTAACTCAATTATTCCTTTTTTTTTTACTGGAATCCAGAGTGTCAGTGTGGTCTTAATCTAAAAATTGCTACATATTTTTTTTTTTTCTTCAAAAATAATAATAATAATAATAAATTTTAATTAAAAATATTTATATATAATGCACTGAATGACAAAAAA
This sequence comes from Remorina albescens, assembly GCA_034769265.1. Lineage (NCBI taxonomy): Eukaryota > Metazoa > Chordata > Actinopteri > Carangiformes > Echeneidae > Remorina > Remorina albescens. Next base: position 13,017,777 of record CM068488.1, read on the forward strand.
GTAAAAGCAGTGTACATGTGGGTGCAGATAATCCTTCATTTATCTATACTGCTCCCTCAGGTTTGTGTGGGGGAAATCCAAGGGTGAGGTACACCCTGGACAGGTCACCAGTTTATTGCAGGATATAGAGACACACAGGAACAAAAAACCAATCAGGTCTACGGGCACTTTAGAGTCACCTATAAACCTAAACCTGCATGTCTTTGGACTGTGAGAGGAAGTCAGAGTACATAGAGGGAACCCAGTACTGGGAGACCATTCAATCTCCACACAGCAAGGCCCCAGGCCCCCCCAGGTGAAAGTCCTAACCACTGAAACCCTGTGCTGCCCTTGGGTGCAGATAATGAATGAATGAGTCATTGTGTGGCGTACTATTAAAATTTGTGTTAATTTGAGTTAAGCTCCAAAAATTCAACCCGAAATCAATAGTATACAAAAGAAAGTCAGAATTTGTGCCAGTCGAAGAGTTTTAGTCTTTGGTTTGAAAGAGTGGCTTTAGTATTATGGAGACAGGGTAATCATCTAAAGCCACAATGAATAAGTAATATCTTAAAGTTATTGCTGAAAACATATTACAATCATAGACATTGAGGCCAACTGAAACCTAGGGGAAATAACAGTCAGGATGAATTGTCATTATTCATGGTGAACAATGGTGAATCACCCTGAGTCTGTCATAACTCACTTCCATTCTCTTGTGTCTCTAGCAGATTTTTCAGTTGATGAATTTGGGTATGAATTTGTTATTTCTATCTCCCTGTAAAATGTCATATTCTCTAATGTTAAAAAAGCTACCCATAATTGAGTTCTCTGCTGCAGCTGAACATTTCACGCCATCCCATTTCAAGCCCTCTTCTTGGCAACTCTTTATGCCAGACCAAACAATTTAGCAATAAGCTATTTGCGTTTGTAAGGATTCATTTTTGGTTGTTTTTACATTCTCTTACTGTAGTGAGCTTTGATTGCCCGTCAGAATTTCTCCACTCACCGAGAGAATAACGGGTTGTTGGAGCTGACCACACCACTGAAAATACCTTTGCCCTGTTAAGACTTGGAACTGTCTATGCTTGGAGCAAGGAGGCTTGTTGACAGTGCGAAATGTTATATTTCAGTGCTTGTTAACTGAAATGACACTTTCATATTCTCAAAATTACACATCTATTTCTAAGGGATTTGCTTTCACTGAGAGAATCAAAAAAGACTGGACTAAGTGTATTTTAACTCCGCAGTTCGGCATTTATAGGAATGTAGCTTATAAATTTCAGGTGAATAGCATTGGACAACTGGTACTTATGGTTTAGGACTCTTAGAGGTAGAGGTCTTATTTTACAAACATGAGTTGATGATGCAGCCTTCATGTGGACACATATGTAGCGCACACAAAGACATGCTTTATTCAGCACTCATTAGCTTCATTGACAGCACACAGAGCACCGGTGGGACACAGGCAGCTGACATGCCCCAGGATAGAACATGCCACTGACAGACAGTCATACTTAGCTCAGTCTTTTTTGAAGCTGGTCTGCTTTTCAATCTCTTGATCATGTGAATGTCTCTGGGCCAAATATTACATAAATATTTGTTCCTGCAACACACAACTGTGGGTGGAAATGAAGCATAAGACTTTCATCAGGGGCAAGCAAAGTTCAGTCATTTAATTGGCCATCTACAGCCGGTTTCTTAGGGACACACACAGGCATCAGTAGTGTGCAGTTAAACAAATGTCCAAGGATTCCTAGAAAACAGATGTCTACAGGATGTTAAATATGCAGGCGTTGACTCATTTAATTTTCATCATACTATCAGCTGTTCTGCAGGACAGTACATCCAGCAGACCAGTGTGATGGACTTGCACAGTAAACACGCATCTGAGAGGGTGCACAGGGTGTGTGGAGTGGGGGGGTGGGAAGGGGCAATTCCAGGACAGAACAAGAGGTCCCGGAAGATGACTTGAGCTTGAGCGGAGGTGCAGATCATAAAGAATAACACAGCAGGGATGAAGGGTGCTTATGGAAATGCTGGGGCTAAAACAAGGTTCCGGAGACACCGTTTACTCAGCCTGCCAGCATTAGCAGAGCTGGCTGGTGGTTCGTCCCAGCTCGGTCCCACAGAGGAGCAAGAAGCCGATCGTGTTCAGAATGTTTACATAGTGGCATCAGTATTGCAGAGAGAAATTCATCTGAGATGCCAAAGTCATGGGTTGGCAGTATACTAGAATGAAAAAAAGTTGGGCATACCCATACACCAGCTCTAACTCACACTTGACTGGATACTCAGGGAAAACTGTCAACTTTGCTGAAGAGTTAAACGATATAATGTGGCTGACAGCAAATAGGGATTACAACATTGAATCTTTGGATCTCATAGCATTATGTAAGACAGCTGTGGCTGTGCCAGACCTTCAGATAGTCCAGTGGAGGCATTCAGGTGCATGCCGCTGAGCACGCATCTCTCCTTTTTGCCTGCCATACTTGGAAATAGTTAGTTCAGCTTACTCAACTTGATTACCCAATACCAATCCTAAGCCAAGTCTTAAAATGGAATGGGTAGTAAAATGTTTTTAATGTCATTATAGCTTCATGTTTACAAAACAAAAGAAAATCTGTCAACTATCCTGCATAAGTACAGTAGCTTGAGGTGATATACAGTACATAATTCATCTCTGGCAAAGTTTTAAACACATCTACTGTGAGCTACCTCTGACTGAACCATAGTGGCTGTGTTATGCCTCACATGGACCTGCAGCTCAGCTTTCAAATGCAATTACATGTTCATGCAAATTAAACCCGCTGCGCCCAAACCCTTCTCCAATAAGATCTCCTCAACAATATCCAATCCTGACTACTTTAGATGAAGATTAATGATTTGATTGGAACTCATAATAACATTAGGGAGGATGATCATGATTTTCCCCTCATTACATCTGTGGTTACAAAGTGTAAAATGGATAAGGGAAAAGGAATAGTTTGTTAAAATAAAGTAAAGCATCTGGTAACAGAGAGAAACTTTACACCCAAGTGCATTTAGACAGAGTCCAAAAGACAGTTTATGATCGAAGATGTGCCCTGATCCGGTTGTAAGTGCAATGTCATTCAAGAGTGAATAGTTGAGGAAACCAATAAAGTTGGATTTCATGAGTCAGAGGAAGGGGGAGTTCTGGTATGAATGACAGCCAGTGACTCAGATGGCTGTACACGCATTCAGGTGGCTTTGGTTTTGTCAGCAAGTGCCTTTCCTGTGATGGGGAGACATCAGAAGGGAGAGAAGCGTACACAACCCTTCAAACTTGGCCCCCATTCAACTTCTACCCCCACCCCCAAGCCAAGCCCATCACAGAAGGCAGAGCAGGGGAGTCAGGAGTCGGGGTGTCTGCTCCAATTCTCCAAACTGAGATCACATAGTAGAGGAGAACCCATTAAGCAAGTCCTGGACTTTGGCTGACTCCTAAGCTGCATAGGCCCCTCATCACCGCTTCCATCCAACCAACCACCCACCCTCCTTTCTCTATTCCTCTTACCCCTCCCACGCACACTCCCAGCCCCCACTGGCCTGGCTGCCAGGAACTAAGATGTATGGGCCTCAGCAGAGAGCCGCCTCCAAGGTAGCACTTCTCCCTTCTGCCAGAGAAAATAAGACATTCTGCTCTCTTTCCTCTCCTCTCCCTCCCACCTCCCCATCCCATCTCAGCAACAAGTCCCTCTACAATCGGAGTGGTCCGAAAGCTGCCAGAAGAGGCAGCCAACAGCTACACTCTGTTTTGCTCCTTTTTTCCCCCTCTGGTTCTGAGATACATTTACTTTGCACAAGAAAATTTATGTAGATAGAAGTCTGCCAGTTTGACAGGCAATGTGTGTTCTTTGAGATACGTTACTATGTACACACTGGAACAGACCCCTTGTTGCATTTATTGTTGTTAGGTTGGAAATTAGGAATTACATGGGCTGTAGAGTATCTGGACTTGGCAATGTTTGACAACAGACAGGAACAGTACAAAATTGCACAGCAAAAAAAAAAAAAAAATCCAGCCAATGTCTTTAGCACAGTACAAAAACATGGGTAAGACAGATGAATAGTGGCATGAGGTTACACATCAAAATGGATGTGCGCGCGCGCACACACACTCCAAGTTGTGGTGACATACAACTAACTTATTGCTCAAGCTGTAACCCCTGCGACTAGTCTTAACCATAACAATGAAATGCCCTACAGTAATCCATTACCCTAACTCACGTCTAATTATACCTCTGTTCCAAACCCTAAATCCCTCAGCAGTCCCTTTTCCAAATAATGACAAGACTTTCTAATTTTAGTGGATATTAGTTATATTCTTTTTTGGGAAAATGTGATCATCACACAAACTGACAAAGTGGAAAAACAACACATGAATGTCGTTGTGGCTCTGAGGTTATGTTGTAACGAGAAATCTGGACGTCCTGCAATTACATTACTTTAGCTGTTTAAATGATCTTAACAACCACCTCCAACCTATAATTAGTTCAGCATCATGTCTTTTAATGTCTGCAAATTTTACAGACTTTTACATTCAGTGAGCAAGTTTCTCATAAAAGATCTAAAAACACTTACATGCATGACAGCCTCCGTGCAGCCAGGACAAACTATAAAGCAAATTGGTCACAGCTAAAGGACAAGGATGTGAATTTGACATCTGCCTTTGTACTTATGGTAGGTCACCAACTTGAATGTACGGTAGTGTAAATGTTCACTGACGTAATGGATACGTCTGTATTTCAGGTCCAAACGGACAGTCGCCTGTGTGCTCCTGAGTGAACCAGCTGAGAAAACACTCCCTGCTCCTCAAAAAAAGATCTGAATACCATCAGCCACATCCCATGGCACCCATTTAGTTTGGCCTCTTGCTGACATCACACCTACTCCTCATTTCATAATATACGTACTGCAAGGGAGGAGTTTAACATGCAGTACATCACAGGCTGATTTATGACCAGTCATAAAAGGTAGGACTGATCCTGATGGACCATGTAAGCTTTTGAGTGAGAAATGAAAGGCTATCAGGTGATTTGGTGGGAAAAAGTATACTTTACACTGCATTTCAGTCAGATCCAATTCCACCATGTAAAGAGGATGACATGAATAAATGGAATAAAACACAGCAATGCATGAAAGAAGAAACTGAGGGATCTATTGCTTCCCCTAATAAATAATTCAATCGTTCCCATCCAGGGAGTGGGTTTTCTGAGGAACAAAAAATATATATATATAATAAAACAAGAGATTAAAGCTTCACTAATCAACATTTTTACATCAACAAAGGATCAAATGATCATGTGTAATGGGGGAAGGGTCAGTGATCGTGAGAAACCCATGGAAAATTAACACGCTACTGTTCCCTTTAGCTCTGTGAAGCATTATTAGCTCTTTAAACTCATTGTTTTGGTTTTATGGGCTGCAAATTTTTTTGTCAGTCTACTTAGCATTCGGTGATTGATTCTCATCAAACTAGGAGGAGAATAGGAAAAGTTTATATAAAGCCACTGTAGATGCCCAAAACAACAAAGTTAGCAACCAGCTACTCAACAATTAGACATTTAGCAACTAATGAGCCAAATATTTCCCTCACTAGCTGCTATAACTTAAAAAAAAGGAAGAAGGTAAATGTTTGTTCTTTTTTATTTATGTACATTTATTCACACCCCCTTCACAGTGATTGTTCAGTGTAGCTGAGACACAAACCCTCCAACTAATTTGGAGAATTTGTGCAATAAAACTACATATCTTTATCACAACTAACTTTGGTCCTTTTAAACCATAATGCATCTATTTTCCTAATGACTGCGGTGAGTTGTGGATGACCATGTCCCTGCTCATAAAGCTTGAGTGGTCACACAGTGGTTTTCATAGCACGACAGTGAAGTTACCCACTATCCAGTGGCCTAATCGAAAGAACAATGCATTACATGATGAGTTTAGCTTTTATGACACTCATCAAATCAAACACACACACAGATCAAGTTAAAGAGGAAAGGGATAATCACTTATTTTCAGGACATTGGTAATTCATTGAACAAAACTGCAAAGAGGGAAAACATACTTACAATAACAAAAAATAAAGGTAATATAGCATCTGTAGACTCAACAAGATTTCTGGGGGATTTTTTTTTTATTTTCATAAATGGGGCAACAATTGGCTAGGGGACAAATTTTCAGTTTTATTTTTCTCACATACTCACCCATGTAACCCTAACCCCATTTAAACATGATTAGTGTCAAAATAAGAGTGAACTTCTGAACTGACCTCAACAGTAACCAGGGCATAAAGAGGTAGGCACTCAATACATGGGGAATCTTTATGTACAACAGACTTTAGGGTAACATCCGTGGCAGTTTTGAAAGACATTTAAAACGTATTTAAGCATCAAGGTAGAATGGCTTTCTTGACTTGAGATTTGACATCCACTTCATTCGATTAACTTAAAGATGGTGCATTCCTCTGAGAAGTCTCTTTCTAGAGAATGTCAGCTTGTTAATTAGATGCAAGCATACCTTGTTAGTCAGCATGCCAGCTATTGTACATGCGAGGAAACAACGCACTCGCACTCAGGAAATGACCACACTGGACTGAAGAAATTTCACAAAGGCCAAGGAACTTTATCACTTTATCTATAAAAAAAAAAAAAAAAAGAGTTAAACACAAGGACAGTTTGTTGCCAAAGTACATGTGGCCAAAACTATTGGCAAGGGTTTGTGGAACAGGACAAGGAAATAACTCACTTCAAGGGGTGAAGGAAAGACAAAAAAAAAGATAGATATTCCACTTTGGCAGGACCTCACCTTGGTAATATAAGACTGGCAAGCCCGCAGGAGTGGTTTCCAAGAATCTGGCAGCAACGCCATCAAAGTTTTCACTGGCATTTTATTTAATGTTGGACTGAAATTCAAAATCCCTTGGATAGCTGTCTCAGCTGCTACATGTTATTTGATGTGGTCATATAGCTTGTGATGAAAATATTGTGCATGATTATCTGACATTAGCGAGCGCTGTGTACGGTATTTTGAGGCATAACACAACAGGATCATATCTTTAGAAAATTACTTTATCTAAGTCTGCCTAATGTGAGAAAGGGTCAGCAACTCTTACTCAATTTTCTGGATAAGCTTGTGACATCTCTTTCAGATAAGTGTTGGGAGGAAAGAGATAAAGCTTTCCATGTGGCATGTTCTTTTCTGGCTCATTCCTTTGCCTGGCTGCCAGAGACCTCTGTTTAATGGAGTGGTACAGAGCAGACCAGGGGGAGTAAATGGAGGAACCTCAGGGGTAACACTGAGCATGCATGAAGGAAAACAGTCTTCACAAATGGCTGTGATGACTGGGGGACAGAATGTGAACTAATGTGGGAGTATGGCCAAGACAAACAGCCCAAGGGGGCAAAGGGGAAGCCAAAGCCAGGGAAAGGAGAGTTTGAATAACGTATATGAAGGGTGGAAAGGACAAGGCCCGGCATTACAGTGCAGAAATCTAAGAGGTGACCAGGGAGTTGTAGGAGTGTTTCCTCTCAGGAGGGGATCAGGCTCCGATTGCACAGCGATACGGAGCCACCTGTTAAATGGTGCTTGACATGCACAAACACAAACATGCTGCACACACAAATGTGCTTGGGCTCATGTGCAAACATACTGTATACTGTACTGTATAGCACACAGTATCACTACCGTCGCTTTTACCCTCATTCTCACATATATACACACACACTTGGTGACCTCCTGGGTGCTGTGTTTTCAGAATAACGATATGTCCTGCCAAGTCATACAGCTTGAGCAGCAGGGAGGTCCAGAAACCCAGAGGGAGATGGTACGTGACAGAGTGCAGACTGTCTATGAGTGTGTGTGTGTGTGTGTATGTCAGGTTGGAAGTAGATTTTGTGAACTCAAAAAATGCATGTAAGTTGCATGAAGGTGGCAGTGTGTCTTGACAATTACATGCGTGCCCTACTGTGTTCATGTGGGAGGGAAGAGACATAAAGGACAGATGAATAAGTCAGAGGACACAGCATCTGATATCCATATGTTCATTCTGCAAAAAACCATTTTAATCAAGTTTTCGGCTTCATGGAGCCTGAGTAGCTGCCTGTAAAATAAAGAATACAACAAGAGGCACACAAAATCAGCCCACTCTTTATTATGCTGTGTTCGTGTGACCAGTTGCATGCACATGTGTATATAAACTGTGCCTGGCTCCATCATAAAGTCAGGAGAAGAGACGCAGGGGCATGTGAGCTTCGCGCTGCATTGATTGCCTGTTCCAAACTCTGAAAGTGATTTTCTCACCATATCTTGGAGGAAATGATTCATTAGGCTGTGGGCCACTTGGGATCACTCTTGACATGGAATAAAAAGCAGCCACTCACCCCAGGCTGGTGTATTTGGAGTGTGCACTGAGACAAAGGGGAAGATGGGAAGCAGCCCCGCAAAGGCTATGATGGGAGGGGGAATTTGAAATGGCAGGCAGAGGATTGGAAAGCAGAGCAAAAGGAAAGGAGGGATAGAGTGAAGGAGGGACAGAGAGGGCGAAGGGGGGCCTCCATGGCTTTGAGTCAAAAGTACAACAGCTCCCAGACAAACTCTTCTTTCCTGGAACACCACAGGACCACTCAGCACGAAAGAGAATAATGCAATGTACTAATCTTTCTAAGGTCATCTTGAACAAATCTTCATCAATTGGTGTAATCCTGTTACAGCACTGCAGCCCTTGGGAAGTTTATTCCAAGACAGTAAAGTTCAGATGATTATATTGTGGTTTGATTTAGAATCACACCAGGAGACAAAAAACAGAAATGCAACCATTGACTGTAGTAAGATGACAATACAGTTATATGTTGTATTAATTATCTTATATAATAGATATAATTATCTTTCCAGCTTTATCCCTTTTTTGATTGCATCTCTTTCTCAATATTATCCATTCATCCATCTAGCCATTATCTTTTCCACTTGTCCATCCCAGCTGCCATTGGGTAAGTGCAAGGTACAACTAGGACGGGTCACCAGCCCATCGCAGACGACACGCATAAGAATCTCAGATATCATTCCACATAGAGTCAGACATCACAAGACCTCTGTTGAAATTTCTGACCTTTTACTTCTGCGGTCCCCAGTGTTGGGGTTTAGAAGAAACATCCATGCAATGTTGCACAGCTGTGTGCAACATTGCATGGATGGATTGCATTGCATGAACGAACTTCATGTCTAAATTTGATAAATAGCCCTGTTAAGAGCACACATAGTTTCATTATTAAACCACAGATTCAACTCCACAATTCATTTTAGTAACGTTAAGATTTATGTGCTTGTGGGGAATTTATAAATGTGTTTCATTTTTTCAAATTAAAACAAATTTACTCCTCTCTGTTAGAGACATATATATGGTGTTTAAGTTATTAAGTTACTGCCAAATAAATGCTGTGTATCTCCACGTCTGTTTGATATTAGACAACCACCTATCAGTGACTCTGTAGTGTTTCATTGCTCTGTCTGGGTTGCCTGAATCATGGGGTCATTTCACCCTGTAAAGCTAAACTGTAAAAACTGCCATAAATACATTTCAACACTTCTCTAATTTACAGTTCTGATCTTGAAAGTAACCTTTAACATCCTTTAGCAATAATTCTGGATAAGCCTAGAGAGACACAGAGGAAAGCAAAAAGTCCCAACATCCTAAAAGGATTCGCCGACACTAGTGCTGACAGTAGATAAGGAGGATCTGACTTGTTTGGAATGTAATGCGGTTCAAACTGAACAGACGAGGGTTCATGATAACCAAGACTTTTCCAAGAAGTGGTTATGAGAAATAAGAGTGAAGGCAAAGGAGAGAACAAGCAAAGATAAGAAAGGGAGGCCTGGATTATATGTTTAAATCCCATTACTCAACCTCCCACTAAGTTTAATAAAGTTAGAGACAGAGGCAAAGAAATAAGGTGAAAATGCAAACACAAGTAGCATATAATTGTGTGCATGTGCATCCAGCAGTGTGGGTGTCCTTGTCTCACATTTGACTTCAAGCTTTAGTTAAAGCTTGAAATAAAACAGCAAATTATAAATTAGATAAGTGTCAGTAAGCTATTGGTCTAGGAACACAGAAACCATCCCAACCACACTACATTTAAAAATGTGACTTTCTGCCCTCAGCTTCATCTATCATCTTGTAAAACCATAACAGGCTGTGTGAATACATATGTGTGATTCCAGGAATTTCCACCAAGAATTTCCTTACTCGTGATAGTCGGCCCAGTCAAAACCCCCAAAACGTGTTAAATGGTCAGATTCTGGATGCATCTTCTTCACAGATTCAGAGCACAGATGGTAATTTACTTTTCATCTGTCACAAGATTATAAAATCTCCCAGTTGGGTGATAATTTATTGTTGCCTTGCACTAAAGTGGCATTTTGCAATGATTCTGTAATGCCTTGTTTCTAATATAACTTGTTTTTATGGATATGTCTGACATTTATGTCTTGTTTTTACTTATTTGTGTGTCACCTACACTTAAAATCACTCTCAATCAGACAATCAAGTTTGTGAAGGATGAAGGTAGAAAGCACAGCAAGGGAAGCCCCTGATACTTATTGCCTTGATCAGACACACTAGTGCCGTGACATCATTGTCACATAATATACACATAATATACTCCTATCATCCATCACTCTATTCCCTGCATTGTTGTCAGGACAAGTGAAGGGAGCTGCAATTGAAGTTTTCCTCTTTTCACATGATTATACTATTGACTGTGGGCTGCAATATTACAAACCACTAAGCGTCTGGATAATATGTTTGCTGGGTTATTTCCCAGCCAGACACGTAGTAGACAGTCAGGCTCTTCATTTCTTGGATCTGCTTTTTTATTAATGGAAAATGATTTGACACTTTGAACAGGACAGTGTCTGCTTCTTTCACTGATGCTCTCCCTAACGGCCCAAATAAATCACCAGCACTTCGGCCTTACACCAGGTTAACTTCAGCATTCAATTGCAAAGTACCCGTGGCAGCAAGTCAACGCATGAAGTCATCAACCAGTAAGCAGGAGAATTCCCTTTGACTTTAAGTGCTACTCTAAAACAAATTTTTAAGGGTCATTGTAACACACAACACACAATGCTACAACAGTTGGTTTAGTGTAAAGCAGTGAAACATCCCTCAGCTCCCTGCAGGATGAAGGGCAATTGCCAATGGGGCGGCTATTGTGCTGTTGCTGTTAAGCATTAAATAAATTCAAGCTGTCCCTTTGCTCTTGCCAAGCTCATTGTTGTAGTTGTTTTTCGAAGAGCGGCCATTGCTGAAGTAGTGACGCTAAAGCGATACACTGAGCAGATTACCTCTGCCAGACTTGTTCATAAACAACAACCACATGCTGCAACATATAATAAAAAACATGATAATAAGCAGCTGCCCTGATGGGAATTATGATGTGACTCGGTGCTGATGGTATGCATCCATGTTGTCATTCCTTTCTCTGTTCAATTATCCATCTTTTAACTTTCTGTCTATATATATCCAATCTGGCCCTATGTGCTACTTTAGAAAGTGGATTAATGCTCAATTCTTGTAATTATTTTGTAATGGTATATTTACTACTGAACAGACCTGAGTACCTCCTCCACCATTCTGACACTAGTACTAAATACTTTCTTATTCATCTGAAATTAGGGCCTCAACTTTTAACTTCATCTCCACCAATGCAAAGTTTACTAAGCACACAGGACTTCATAAAATATTTGCAGTTTGCACAAATATAAAAGTGTATTAATACAGACTAGGAGTCTAAAAGTGATGGGGTTATACAGCTGCAGAAGCTACAATTCTAAAAAGCATTAAAAAAAATGTACAGGTGAAGCATGTTTTTGGTCGAGCCATCAGTAACAGTAATGTTTTAGGCTGAACCAGCACGTGGTGGACCCACAAAATAACCATCACATCTAGTCACTAAAATAAAATATTTCACATTTAAATCTTAGCCACTACAACTGAAATTTTATGAAGTTCCAAATGAGTAAATGAAAGTTTATTTGTCTCTTTATTAGTTTTCCATCAGTTTTATCCAATTTCAGAAGATTCGGACAAATGTTTTATTTTGGGTGGTGGAAAATGTAGCAATAAACATTTTTATGATCTAGTATTAAGGGGAAACAAAACCGACTGAATCAATGTCAAAGTGTTGATCATGCTTGTGTTAAGAGGTGATAGCACCGATTCTTATTAAGTCTGCCTAATTATTAAGGAATCAGAAAACAGAAAATCTGAGTTTAAGTTCAATGTTCAATGTCTGAAGAGATGAGTACACATCATAAGTTTCACCATTAATTATTTTGTGAAAAGGTGAATGTTGTATGGGGCACCTACTTTTTGTTGTAAGCTCATAGCCAATTTTTTGTTATAAATAAACAGATGTTCCCGGAACTGTTTGGATGAACTGAGATGACTCCCAGGTCAAGACTCCCATTTAACAATTAAAATACATCCAGGTCAGCTTTATTATTTCCAACTAGTGATAATTAGTCCTACTAAGTGCATATTATTCTGGTCAAATACACTGGGATACAACACAGGCGATTATCAACAACACACTAGGCTGTGTTGTTCAATTCCTCTAAAATCTTCCTTCTGTTCCACTGTGTTCATTACACATGTTGTTTACTGTTACTAATAGACCAATTAATTCTATTTGTGGAAACCCACAGAGAAATGCTTCTTCCACAAAATCAAGCTCTGAATCAAGGTGATGAGAGAAAGGACGCAGTGTTTGAGAACATATCGGTCCAAATTTCAGATGACATTATTCTTAATCACTGAAAGAAAGTCTCCCTAAACAAATCCCTTCAGAGTGCACAACCGCTGAAACCGCATCCTGGTGTTTCTCAGCAAACCTGGTAACAGAACTTGAAATGTTTCACAGCGATGTACATACAGCTATGATGTGTTGTATAATTCCTAGAGCTAGCAGTATCATCTGTCAGTGAAGCATGAGAAAGTGGAAGCCGAGGTGAGGTAGGGTGAAAAGAACAGAGAAGCGAATTCAACCATCCTAAAACTGCTGGCTAATATCACTGCAGCTTGGAGACACTTTATGTAAACTGTTGGGTGTAATCCAGAGGACAGAAATAAAGAAAAAGGAGGTCAGTGATGCCTTTTCTAGCAGGAATGGGACTGCAGAGGGTGACGCAGGCGCAGATTTAAATTCACAAGACTCAAAAAGATATACATGACTCAACAATGGAGTGATTCATCACAATTAAGTCAATGTAAACCTATACAGAGTGTAACCCTAACATCCAATCTATCACCGAGCTGCCCGTTGTTTCTGCTCTCCCACATTTCAAAATCCCTCAGCTGGATATTGGAATATCAATCCGACATACACCTAGAGTAAATCACAACATATACACACTGCCTGATTCATTCCTATTCAGTCCCTACTCACTGATTTAAAGTGATTGCTTTAACAGCACATTACAGGTCTTCACCCACACATATTCACTGCAAATAAATCCAGATATATTTATCATGGGAAGCCTGATGTTATGTGGGGGTTATCTGAGATTTTAGGAATATTTTTTTAAACTGTCTATTCAAATACCATACATATGTTGTCCTATATAGGATACTATAATATAACATTATTATGTTATGTGTTCTGCAGGTTAATTTCAAAGATTGCTGCAATAAAAATATTTTTTAATCTAAATGATATTATAGGTGTTTATGTTCTTTATGACTATACAGCAGGGGAAAAACACATACTTTTTTGTATGTGGTTGCAGATTTTACGGTACACTATATCAATTGACAGAAGTGTCTCTGTTGTCACACTTTAGCTCTGAGAGTGAATGCAAAGGCCTCATCAAAAGATCAAACTGCTTCCTGCAAACCCACCAGAGACATGATCCACTGTCACCACAGGTCACATAAGAGGTGACCCTGGGCTCTAATAACTAGCAGCAGATGAGCCGGTGAAGGAAGACACTGCAGGAGCACAGGAAGGGGCTCAAGCAGGATGATGTTTGCAAAGGGTGTTCTTTTTGGCAAGAGGGGTTGTCTCTGGTTTGTTTTGGGGGCCTCATGAACAACCCTGCTGCTTTCCTGTTTTCTTTCCTGAAGTATGTCTCAGGTTAACGGGGACAGATAATATACATTGGGGAGCTCCTTTTCATTCTTCACACCATAGAGATGGGGGCTCATTCATCTCTAAGACCACTGTATGACAGAACATTAGTTTGTCAGTCAACAAGTGGTTATTTCCCCAGTCATTGCAACATGAATTTTTTTATTAAGTGTTTGTGGACATAAACATACCGTTTGAGAAACATATGGCAAAGACTTGCCACACAAACTCTGGATGACAATGATCTTGGAAGCCAGTAGATGGCAATCTTCTCAGCAATCCCCAGAAAGCACCTGTGTCCCTCTGCAAGAACAGTTTATGGTCCACAGGATCTGTATGAATTCACACTATAATGGCTCACCAATCTGACAAATAACAAACTGCTTTCTTGCAATTTCACACAGCAGAGCTGTATCAAATATTACAACAGTAAATTATAAAATGTTAAACAAAAAAGAAAGAAAAGAAAGTATTAGATGTCACTGTAAAACACTTCAGTAAGGATTGTGTTCATAACTGATTGTGGTAGAGGACATTTCTGAATAAGCTGTAGTATACTCAGATTCATGGCTGCCTGCCATCACAATACGAAGCAGCAATCAGGCTTTAAATTACCCTTCCCATTGGGCAAGACAGGAAAAGTCTAAATGAAAAGACAGCAGGGTCTTCTGACATCAGTGAGACATTATTTTCATTTTGCTTATTTTATCAGGGCCCCCGCTATTGTTCTTTGCCTTTGGTTTATCTCTTTCATTTCCTTCTTGGTCATTAGATTGATCCAGAACTCTTGTTTATTCACCAAGGAGGAAATGAATAAATCTCTAAAAAGGAAATTAGAGTTTCAGGCAGCATGGCTTCAATGTTATACATGAGTTATTATTATTATTATTTTTATGTGAATCCTTGAGAATTTGTGGGTGAGTTGCAATAGTAAACAAAATATTTCCCAGCCACAGAAGGGAATTCACACAGAGCTTTTGCATGACTCTATGATTTTGAAAGGGGGACTAGACCAACTGACTAAACACAAAGATGAACTATGTCTGAGAATTTTGTAACACGGCCTTTTCCGCTGGCACGTGCGCAACGGCCAGGAGTCATCATGTCAACTGAACTCCCGATCACAGTTGGGGAACAGCCTGACCGGCGCGAGCGGCGACGACGCGTGCAATCACTGAGAAGAGACTTGCGATTGGTCCGCCGCGGTGGGTGTTTCCGCATTCCGCGGCCGTCTGTCAGCACACGCGCAAGTTGAAGAGGCGACTGCTGCGTCCGTGCAGAGAGCGTCCTCGGTGAGACCCAGGGGAATAACGGTCCGACGCCAGGGACACGGGATGCCTTATGTCCTCATCAGCACGCAGATCCGACTGGTGTGTATCCCGCTTCATGCTTGTGGGAGGAGGACACACGCTCGAGTTGGACACGGAGGAATTTATTTATTGGGCTGCTCGTATTTCTAATCAGTAAAGTCCCCATGTGTAGGTTGTAGTGTTGGAGTTGTGGCCTGTTAATATTCTGCATGGTGACAACAGCAGAGAGAAAAGGATACAAGCGGAGCAAGCGGCGTGCGTATGGTTGTGTGTGTTTTTTCTTTGCCATGGTGCCCTGAATTAAAAACACATGTTGCCCAGTTTTTGGCCTCTTGTTGAAGACGTTCATTTTGTTGTCTGCACGACTGGAGCAACCTATTATAAAAGCCTCTGAGTGCAGGATCATCTATTTTTAGGCTCTGAAGGTATTAGAGATTATGATCTGCACCTGCCAGTATAATGCAGCAAGAGCTGCACAAATAACAGGCAGCAGATATTGTTTTAAACAAAGCAACCCTTTCCTAATATCTGTGCATTGACGATGTCATTTTCATGCAGGAGAATGGTCCAACAAGTGTAGGCGATGAATATTCGGATCCAGCAGTTATGAATTACCTGGGAGCCAGGAAAACAACCATGCTGGGAAACAACTTGTGAGTACTGAAACTGGCGACTTTTGCTGTTGTGGTTGGGTAAAATGAAGAATTTCTCTGATGATTTGATTGCATTTCCACTATCATCCCCTTACCAGGAAATTGAAAACAGTCATGACACACAGCACTGACTCCCAGGTGTATTGTAAATGAGCTCACACTAAGACCCATTTCCATATTTAGGCACTTAACTAGTGTTCCTTCCATTCTGGCAGTCAACATGTACATATTGACAACAGAGCTGAGATCAGGTCACATGGAGTCGAGGGGAAAACAAAAAACTCCAGTGTGGTTGAGGGAGACTGCTGCTTTGCAGATTTAGCATAAACCATTCAAGCTGTTAGAATACAGATTAGGCAAGTGTTGTCACTGGCAATCTGATTCAAATGCTGCTGGGAAAAGAACCAAGGTGTGGGAGGAAGTGAACAAGCACCAGAACAATTAACAGCATTCTACTCTTCAAGCAAAGTTTACTGAAAGACAGAGAAAGCCCACATCTGTGGAAAGCCTAATTACTTTGTGTTTATGCTAACATAGCTCTGAGTACCATGTGGATGACCCACCGCGCTTGGTGTTGGACAAGCTGGAGAAGATCGGCTTCCGGGTACTGACGATGACAGGGGTGGGTCAGACGCTGGTGTGGTGCCTCCACAAGGAGTCAGAGTGATCAGTCATGGAGCGAAGGTTAACTATCAAATCACTCTGGAAGCATTTGAAATGATCTGAGCATTTGAATCATACTGAATTCATTCTCACCAACTTTTTTTATTACTTTGCTTCTCTGTTCTTCATTTCACAGTTGCTGGCGTCATATTAAGGCTTTTGTTAAATTCTGCAGTTTATGCCAAACATCAGGTTTAAGATTACACTCAGTAGGTAATCCTTAGGGGGAATACCAAATTACATTCCAGATTTTTTTTGGTCCATATTGTTCGCTATTTAGCACAAGTGACCCGTTCAAATTAATGGGGTGAGGGCCAATTTTACTATTAATATGTCTTTTGTCTGTATAACTTTCCTAAGTTTGTCATATGCTTATGATTAAACTGTGTAATGATCATCATTTGTGTACTTGTTTGAGCTCAAAAAAATTACAGTTTGCAATTCCTCTAAGACTTACCACCAACAAAATTGATAACTTGCATTAGGTTGTCTGGTAATTCATAAAACTGCCGGTAAACAAATATCGCCTGTAGAAAAAAAATTAACATGCTTACGGCTCTGCAGCACCTTCCAGGGATGCTGTATGCCCCAAGATAAGGCAAGAGGCACTAACAGTGCAGGAGTCTGCCTGTAAGGGCCAAAAAGGGCTGGGGAGTAGTTTCATTACAGCTACAGGTCTGCTAGCACACACCTGGGGCCAGACCAGTTTGCAAACCCTTTAAACCAGAGACTTTGCTGGTGAGCTCACAGTCAAACTCTTACCAGGTATGCTACCTCACACATGATTCAGCTTCCAAATCTGCACTTCCACTCAAAAGGTGTGGCTGTTTCTCAGTTTTGTGATCTCAGAATTTCCAGAATTTCTCAGAATTACCGTTTGCCTACATTTACATGGCAACTTTGATTTGAACAATTATACAAAACGAGGGAGGAAGAGGATACTATTAAGATTCCTGGGCTCTGCTGTAGCTGCTGATAAGACAGAGCATCCAACATGCTCATCCTCCCATCCTGGTTCACATGCGGCACAAGCCACATTGGGCTCAGGGCAGGGCTGGTGGTGAATGTGTTTCCTGTAATTGTATTTCCTCTGTTGTCATTTGGACAGAGTTTGTCTGTTTCTGGGCTCTTTTTTTCTTATTGATGGGATATGAAAAAAGCTACACATAAACCAATCCATGTGATGAGGGGATTTTGCAAGAGAGGAGCAGATGTCTCCCACCACACCACACACCACTCCAGTCCACAGCTGGACATTGTGTAACAGCCACGGTGAGACAGAACAGGAGTGGCAGGGAAATGGATGACTGGTGTGGATGTTGCAAAGCTGCATTATAGCTCCTAAATAACACAATGACAAAAGAGAGCACAACCACCCAACCCTTAAAACACAGATGTACCATTACGCCATTGTCCTTCAAGGGACAGGAAAATAAAACCATTTGGGTGAGTAGATGTCACACAGGAAGAATACCCTGTTATAAAAACTTGGGTGACCACAAAAGACTGGCACTGTAAGGTCTGACTTAATGCAGAGTGGTAGCAAATTGCTGTATAGATCATAAATAAGAAACAAAGTGGATTTTTTTAAATATCTCTTAAATAAGCCTGCTGTGGAGCTCAGAATAGTAATAGCTAAACTTGGAGAAAACTTGTTTGAGGTATATTTGAACAGAAACGGTACTGCTTAGAAGCATGTTTTTATGTTTTTCAATCAAAGCAGGGACAGGGTCTGTAACATGGGTACACGTGTGAAAGAGGTAGGTTGTCCTGAATCAAGTGCACACCCATTGGCAAAAATGTATAAATAAATCACTACTTTGCTCATTCCTGCAATATGATGAATGGAGAGAAAAAATGTTCTTGTCTTGTTTTATCACAAGGTATAAGTCATTCGTAAATTAAGAAATCTTAGCTTATTGTTTGGAAATTTAAACAATTGCTCCTTGCTTTCCCATCCAAAAAAACCCAAAAAACCTACTTGCTTTTTCCTTTTTTTTGTTGAGAGTTCAGTAAGAAGATCAATAGTATCATGTCTGTCCATTCAATGTTAAGATGGAGCCAAATGCGGTTATAGAGGGGGTTATGTGCCAGACTATTTCTTGGCGTGGAGCAGTGACTATCTGACGTCTGCCGGTTGCTTAGCAAACTCATGGTGACGACAAGACTCCACAAATTCATCTCCATTCCAAGAAATAGTTCAGCACCCATTCTACTGTCAAACCGCAACTTGACATTTTTATGGGGTTTGATCAGTAAGTATTCCTTTTTTCTTAGTATAACATAAAGTTTAAAGAAGGTACAAGTGGCAATATTTAGTTACCTATAAGGGTAATTTTTCTGTCAAGGTATAGATAATCAACATCAGGGGTTCCAACTTTTTTTCTCTGACATTATCACAACTAAAGGTCCAATTGAACCAAAATTATTTTTTTTATCCTCTTTGGATTATTCTTTCTTAAAGAGGCTGTCACTTAATAATGACAAATGACAAATAATAGATGTATCCTGGAAACTCTTGTAAATTCTTAAACCCCCAACTGGAAATGATATACATTATTTTGTGCATAGGGCAGACATGACGTCCAAGTATTCAATTTACATCTATACAGTATGTACAGAAAAAGCATGCAGTTCATGAGCCTCTTCAGTCTTTAGCAGATCCTTGGAGGTATTGCAGAAAGAGTCCAGGGAACAATCATTGAAAACCACCAGATCTACAGAGTATGTTCACTTTTCATCACATGGGACCACAAGAATTCCCATAAAAGTCTACCTATCGTTCCAATTGCAGTTTGATTGCTGGGTGAACGTGGGAACTCTGTGGTTACAATTCCTACAGCACTCGACTAATTTTACAGAGTTACTAAATCAACATGCCAGCAGCTGAAAAGAATGATTTTTTCATTACACCCGCTTGGCTACAATAATAGGGTAATGATTGGTCACAGCTAACGAGACAATGGTTGACATTCAAATTCCATCATTATATTGCTTTGATTACATATGGTGTTACATGGCCAATCTCCTCCTGCTCTTTCACAGCACAATGAACACAATAAATACTCTTACCATAACTGACGAGCTAATTTATTACTGTTAAGGGGTACTGCATTAGATGGAAAAATAACTGCAATAACCATGCAGACACCGTGTGCAAGAGCTTAAGAAGACTTGTATGAATGCACGTTAAAACAAATATATAATCCACCAGTCGCAACTCAACACATTTAGGCATATAGACATGACCGAGATGATCTGGTGAAAATTGAGTATGGGAATGGGGTTACGAAGGTGACTTTTGAACATGGTCGGTATTTCAGAAACTGCTGATCTATTGGGATTTCCACACATAGCCATCTCTAGGGAGTATGATAGGTGAAAATGGTTTGTGGATTCCGCAAGTCAGACGAGAATGGCCAGACAAGTTTGAGCTGATAGAAAAGCAACAGTAATTCAAACAACCTCTCGTATTCTTTTTAGTTTTTCAAATAACTTAAGTTTTGAAATCATCTGAACCAGAGTTGAATTGTTAATTGACAAGACAACCACATCAACTAAACACAAAAATGGAGATTTCACTGCACACTATATTTCAAATTTGGCATCCATGTTTTGATAGAATGTAACAATACTGTGCAGCACTGATTCATCCCTGCAGCCTGAGTGTTCCTACCTCTGGGACTGCACAGCTTATCAGTGAATCCTGCAGGAGCCCTCGCTTCATCACTACTCTGTCTCTCACGTAGTCATCCTACATTCTTAATAAAGGGCAAAAAACAGTGCATATTAAAACTAAAGATTTGAAAATATGTGGTTCTTTTTAGTTATTAAAAATATTTATTTTGCCACAGTGTATCACATACAAAATATAACAAAAGACATTTATATGCTTTATGAAACTAAAGCTTGAAATGGGTATCCATGAAAGTTGCAAAATGGTACCAAGCTGGGTCGTGTTCTGCTATGATTTGGCAGAGTCTTCCTCGTCTTCTCTTTGCATTTGTTCTATGAGTCTCTGTCGCTCAGCAGCCTGCCTCATCCTCATCATCACCACACTCTCATAGTCACGCTCATTAGTCAGGGAACCCTGCAGAAGAGACACACATGACATAACAATTAGTAAAGTAATGGCAGAGCCGAAATGGAAACAACAACCCAAAATTTGTCAGTAAAATAACCATTTCAAACACATGCCTCTCAAATTCTAAATTATTATGATGAGCCTTTTTCACTGTTTTCCAAATTGTTTTTCAGATTTGACAAACCTACAGAAAAGGTCTCATGTAAGGGTTAAATATTTTCATAGACTAAGAAGTCACATGGCCCCATAATAATTATTCAAGAAAAATGAGTCATTACACAGGAAGGGAGCCATAGAAAATTCAAAATTTATTTTATACAATGACAACAGTGAAATGGCACAAGTGTCACAGTCCACTGTATGTTTGTTTTCACGACCGTGGATGTGGGTTCAAAGGATGTAGAGGAGTGGCGGTCTCAGACAGATGGTCTCACCTCAGTTACCATCATGCATGAAACAACAGCCAGCAGAGCAACTGTAACGGGTAATTCTACTGCCTGAGGTCATTAAACCCCAAAAGGAGGAGGAGGGGGAGGCCAAAATGAGAATTGAAAGTCGGATTGGCGGTCAAGTAGCTTGTCACTCTACGTGTGTTCGTGTGTGTGTGTGTGTGTGTGTGTGTGTGTGTGTGTGTATGTTTTCGTATGTGATTTCTTTAAACGGTTTGGGCTTGGACAAGGATGGCGAGAGATTCTCTTGCTGTTGCAGGAATCAAAGAGGGCAGCCACTAGCTAATCAAGCAGGGTGGAACATAGGCCAGACATCTTTTTTTTTTTTATACATATACACACACATACAGGATGCAGAATGTTTGCATTCTGTTCACAACTATATGGTACACACACTCACAAAGACTTTTGTGCCATTTTAAAGGGGGAGGGAGGCATGTATCCACAGAGTCAGCCACTGTTTTATAGGATTATATCCAGGAAGTCTGCTGGGCCAAGGAAGTGTCTATTTAACAAGACAGTGAGCTGCAGGAGAGAGTGAGTGAGTGTGTTCATGATGGACTGAGAGCACAAGGGAGACCAATTTGAGGAGGAGACAGTTTTGTTTTGTTTTTTTGTCAGTGTGATCTCTGAGCTCTGGCATCTGGAAAACATCAAGGGGACTCCAGCATCCATGTGCTGAGGAAAAAAAGGGTAACTGTGGAAGAAGAGTGGAGAGGGTCTGTGAGGGGAAGTTACCCCCCACTCCCTCCCTCCAGCCCGCCCCCTGGATTGAGGAAAGCTGCTATTATCATTCCAGTAATGTGAGCTCAAGCCCCTGTCTGACGCTTAACTATGAAATATCACGCAAACGATATTAGGTAAATAAATAATGCTTATATCTTCCAGTTTAATGAAACACAAGTAAATATACAATCATGCTGGTGAATATTCTCCCCCCTCATCATCAAATACATCTCATCTCTGCCCTGCCCTCCACTGGTCACTCCACTAAAATGCACCTGAACTGCTCTGACCTATTCTCTACCCAGTGTGGTCACGGGTGGACTCTACCAGGCTAATGATGTGGGGGTGATTCTGAGCTTTAGCAGGTGCTTTATGCGCAATGTGACGCATTTCTTCTCAGGATGAAGGATGTTTCCTTGCCTGGGGTGTTAACTTACAATGTACATATTTAGCCAATGCATCACTGTGTAACTAAATAGTTGTTGTGTGCATATGTGTGTACATATGTGTGTGTGTGGCTTGCAGTAACACTGGGGCCCAGAGTGAGTAGGAACCACAGAACACAAACAATGGGCCCCCGCACAAAACCAAAGACAGGAGGGTACAAGGCCACCACTGAGGTAGGATAATTGTAAAACACACATACGCACACATACACACAAACAAGCAGAGAATTAGCTGTGTGACATCAGCACATGGCAAGTCCTCTAAACAGAACATCCCAGCCTGCCCTGAGGCCAATGATGACATCATGAATACCAACAGTGCTCTGAGTCATGCAATATAACATACGCACACACACGGACAAACTGCTACACTCTTTCCCACAAAAGAGGAGGCATCTCTAAGTGCAGGTGGCCACTGCATTCCCTGAGAATAACTTTTCAGATCAGCTGCATATTACACCATGTCTTTACGTGTGTTTGTGTGAGTATGTGAGCATATGAGGACGAGTGTGTGCGCATTTATGCAACAGTGACAGAATATTGTGCGGGGGGACTTTCAGATGAAACAACGGCTACTTGTCCAAAAATATATAAAAAATAAAATTTTAAAACATTTTAAAAACTCAACAGCCTCAATGTTCCCTGATGTAAATTTTAACAGGAGCTTGTTGTGAACTATATGCTAAGCATACTAGTTTGTTAGCATGTTAACTTAAAGTAAAGACGGAGATAAATAAAAAGAGAAACAAGACACCAGTAGGGTGTTTCACTTGTCTCTTCACAAGTGAAAGAACAAAGTTTGATGCTCAACCCACAATATTTTTTCCTAAGCTCCAAAATTTAAAGTAAAAAAATAGCTAATTTAGAGGTCTTGGGAACTCTACTGCGATGAAATGGGTTCTTCTTAAAGACTGCCGTTTCAATTATGGTGATGACATTTTTCTCTCGTCAAACCTTTTAGTGGTCATTCCTATCATGTAACTGTTATGATTACTTTGACAACCACAAAGGGCTGGTGTAGTACAGTTTTTCTTAGTGACGTTTTAACACTATATAGAGATTGAGGCCCAGATGTATTTTTGCGTGTAGTTAACCTTTTAAATGTGCATGTCCTGCAAAAATCCGCACTCTGAATGGAACTCCAGGACTCCACAGTTTCTGTGTCTGAACACAAAAAAGCAGATGTACACATCTACAGATCACCAGCTGTGCACACACAACCGTAGAGGTCAGTTTTTTTTTTTTTTACAAAAGCTGCAAACTTAACTGGGAAAGATGTGTAAAGTTTTATTATTTTTAGAAATTGTAGTCAGGTGTCTATAATACTATACAGTAGCCTTATTTCTTTACTAGTTCAACAAAATAATTGTGTGTGTAGATTCAGCAACTCAGTCACGTAAAAGGGGAGAAAAGGTCATAGAGGATGTAAGATGTCATGTAAGAAAATGTAGATATATATGTGAAAGTCTATGCATGTGGACATAGTTGGTCACAGCATTGGATGGATTAGAATCCAATTGGACAGAGATGGAGAGTGCCTTTGGAAACATAAAGCTAAGGAAATAAACAGTGAAAAGAGAAACGGCAGCAAAGACCTGAACTCCTGGTGCCCTGGCATTTCTCTTTATGATGGATGAGCTCAGGGATCTTAGAATAGGGATACATGGGGGTTTGGCCTCTATAATATCTAACAATACAACCTCGTAAAAGCAAAATTATGTCTTTCACATCCTAGCCTTCCGGGAAAAACCCTGTGATTGCAAAAGATTTCCCATTAAAACAAAAGCTGCCACGGGATTGGTAAAAACACAGACTCAGCACTGGAGATGTCAAAAAGAACTCAGGTATTATGAAAGGAGAAGTAAAACAGAAAATTAAATAAACGTTCTAAACACAATTATTTAAAATGTCTGTGTGTTCTGTGTATGTGTTCCCATATTAACAGGGCTCCTTATCTGGAGTATTTAATGTGCAGAGCAAATGGCTAGTATAAAGTTAGTGTATTGTTTACTTCAACCATTCTTTTTTTAACCTGTATTCAAAGTAATCTAAAAATCACAGCCATGATTGAATAATTACTAATGATTCGGTGCCAGGAGACACAGCAGTGCATTCCTAGTTTTCACTGACCACCCATATTCTCTGGAAAAGAACAGTATGTTAAATACATTAAAATGTTAAACTCAGGACTGAAAAGATATCATGTCTGCAGATGAAAAAAAGCTCATAACCTGCACAAGATTTATTTGTATCATATTACTAATGTACCACTGTCTAACAAATTTTCTGCTGCTTAATTTCTGTCTTCATTGGATATTTTGCTTTTGGCTGAATGGCAGGGGAGGGAGACCAGCTTCAAATACATGACGTGGCAACTCACTTCACACCTGCAGCCACCCAGGGTTCTTTTAAAAGCTTGTAACACATCTCATGATAGTTAAACACATTCTGTGATTTGTTGCTTCAAATAAATTATAGAGCAAGGATCGTAGCCCATTTGTAAATAGTTAACAATAATGGGGAATAATGGTTAACAAAAAAAAAAAAACAAAAAACAATATGCAATATACTTTACCACTCAAAAGTTTGGACACACTTTCCTATTCATTTGAATGAGAAAGTGTGTCCAAACTTTTGACTGGTAGTGTATTCCCATTAATTCTGCCTATAATTCTTCTCATTGTGTTGGCCCTGATATAAAATTATTGTGTTGATCAAAGGATACTGTACCCTGTCATTTGTCTTGATGCACCTGCACTTGGTATTCAACGACATCACACCTGGACTTTGACTGATGTCACATCACTGTCATGTGGCAGTCATACGACTGAGAGTCTGCACTTCATCTTAATATCTAGACTGGCTAGTTTAAGTTGGAAAACTTTCAAAAAGCTCATCACTGAGTCATGACTTTGGAGACAAACAGTGATGGCAATGGTTAGGATGATGACAAGTCCTAACTGGAAATTGATGAAAAGACATTACAAAGAGTAGTTGACAGGGAGGTACAATCAGAGTATGTGGACTGCCAAATTTCAATTGTCTTCTTTCATACTTTTCATACGTTTAATTGGCTGATTACAGCATTGAACAATGCTTTTCTTATAGACAGTGCGAACTGTAAATCTACTCTAAATGCTGGCTTAGGGCCTCCAAGGAGCGGAAGATGGAGAGCACACAACAAAGGATCAGAAGAATATCCACCAAAGCCTCAGTTTGGGCTGCTAGCGCCAGTCAAAGCAATATCTGGAAACACTTTTTATCCTGCAACAACAAAAACACGCAACATCCCAGATTTCAGGCACAGCATAGCTGCATCAAACCACACTGCCCACTATGGTCAGGCCCTAGAAAAGAGGCTTACACAGAAATCCAGCTAAGGCTAAATGCATCAGCTCAGAGGCTCCATGATAGCATGACAGCACAACAAACAGAGTATTGTAAGTCCAATCTTGGTCAGACTGCAGGTCTTGTAGGGTCACATATACCACAGATAACACTAGCTGATCACCCTGATTGTTGTTCTGCTTCAGTCTTGATTAAATGTGATGATAATTTCATTTTCGTGATTAATTGTGTCTGGTTTTACGGACTGTTCTGGCTCTACAGTGCAGATTGAGAGATCAAGAGAATCAAGTGGCACGCCTATTGTTTACTGGATCAATTTGAAAACACTAGAGGAATAGTGAAACCTATGATTGGTCCATTTTCTTCACACCGCGCTGACAGCAACATAAGTTGTACAAGATCAAATAGTTCATAAAAGAATCGTTCTAAACCAGAGGAAAAAATGCACAAGCGCATTAACCTATTCATTTTTTAACAAATTCAAGTGAGCTGAAAAAAGTTTGCTGTTGTGAAACAATTTCCATTTACTACATTCCAAAAGCAAAGACAACACGCTGGGAGCGTGAGAATTAGAAATGACACAAGTTATATCTCTTCTGCAACCCAGTGTGCTGTGCTTGTCCATACATGTCTGTGTGCAATAGTTTGCTTTGATGAAGCTATAGGCCTCCAGTCAGGCAGAAGGGCCTGTGGAGCGAGGTGGACTCAGAGGCTTTACACAAGCCGCCAGCAGGCAGGAAATCAGGATATCAACAGAGCACAGGGACAATGACATAGAGATTAGAGATACGTTAAGTCCCTCCTCTGGGTAACTGTCATGTTTGCTCACCAACTATGGATTCCTTTTTAATTTTTTAACATTAGCACACATCTACACACTCAACCTGTTGGGCACTCGCAAACCTATGGAAACTCTACCTCACTCGTCCTTCCCACCTAACAAGCACACTGACGCATCATTCAGAAGAATATTAGCTGTTCTTGGTACCTCTCCATATCACAGGCATTGAATCAGCAGCCCCTGCATTTCCCAGAGGTAATGGGTCCTTCCAAACAACCAGCAGGAACTTTATTGCTTATGACTAAGAGGCCAACTCACACTGCAACCAAGATGATATCATCTGACGGTTGGCAAAAATCCGAAAGGGGATGACAGCTTCAGAAAAAAAAAATCCACCTGGGTTCGTGAACACTCTTAACCTCACCTGCCTTATCTCTTGGGCAAAGAAGACTTTCACCAGCAAGACACCTGGAGGGTTGGCAGGAGTTTACACTGGGAAGAATTATCCCCCCCAAAAAAAACAAACAAAAAAACCCCCCAAAAACTGAACACACCCATCTAAGCAGCAGTATGGAGAAAGGTAAGATAAGGTTTCTCTGCAGTTACAGTTCAGTGTATTAAATGCCACACTTTAATGCGGAAGTTGACATGGCTGTGCCACTGAAGAAAATGTCATTTTAGCGAACAGTTTCTCTGTCTTGACACTATGCAAGGAGGGCTTCTCTGTAACATCTGAACAAGTCCCATCATGCCAAAGAAGATTGTCAGGCTGTGCAGGTAGACAGACCTAGTTTTCTGACAGAGACGCATGTTCATGTGTGGGATTCAAATGCCCTGTATCTCCTCGGCAAGACAGGTAAGAATTTGATTATCCGTGTTTATCTCTTGTTTTTCGTCCTATGAAAGAACTTACTGTATGAAAAGAAAAACCAGGAAAGCAATTGCTTTTATTTTATGGCTGAAATTGTGATCAGACAGATTCCGTCACAGAGATGGATAATTTCTGGCAGCACTGAGAGAGCTCTTCTAAAAAGTGTTTCTTGGCCAATCGATTTTAATGGACTTCTCTAATTTTTACTTGGTCATGAACTGTTTCCTGAATGTGACACTCATGGGCAAAATCCAAAGACTCCTCCTTGGCCAAACTGACATGTTTGGAAAGGAATGCTGTTGTGTCCATGCTCTCCAAACTCCTGCTGCTACTAAAGTGCCGATAAAACCTTTACAAGCCAACAAAACCTGTTTGCTATAGTGACTTACAAATTTACAGAGCGTGTGCTTCAAGTCACGAACATACACCTAATGTGGGCAAAGCTGTTGTTGTTAGGAGACCATAAAATCACAGGCACTGAGCAGATTATCTAATCGACATGCCAACACTGATGAACTGTGTTCTGCTTTACACAAAAAAATGAGTCCAGGTCACGGAATGCAAAAATTATTTTCTCTCTTTTTTTTTTTTTTACCAAGTTTGAGTTTAATTTCAAGTGGTGTTGGATTGTTTTATTTCAACCATGATGTTTCCTTTCAAAATTTGTCGATGGAAGTGAAATTGTAATAATATAAAATCCCCAGACTACAAAATGGATATTTATTTTGAAATATAATGGCTACAGTGTGATGTTATTTATGGAAAAAGAATATTTTATTTTACTAACTTTCAAATCCAGACTCACTGCATAACTCACACCACAGCAAAATAAACTGACTGCATCCTAGCTTTTTGTGCTTCCTCTGAAAATCATAAACATATGTTTATAAGAAAAGTTATCTTCATTATTTCTGACAGAGACAGTAAAACCTCAGGCTCTTCCTAAACTAAATGAGAGGAGATACAACGCAATTACATGCAGGACAACAATTGCCATTTAGGAATGCATTTTTGTTGCTTCTCTTACTGGAAGTCTTCAGCAGACTAACAGATTTCTTTTGCCGACCACACCTGGATTTATGGGAAAAACCTGTCATTCGAAAAGTAAATATTTGGGGGTGAAAGCTTCAAAGCATTGCTGAAACAGCCCACTGCTGCCAAATAATGCTGAATTTCATTAAAACAGAATCGAGAGGAGCAGGTGCAATCTCTAAATAATGGCTGCAGATTCACATCAAGCAGACTAATATGGTCCAATCCTTACATCTGGTGGTAAATTACATGACAAGTACGGGCCTGCTTCATATTCTAGCATGAGAGAGAATTTTGGATTATCAAAAACTGATTTATAATCTAGAGTTATATCAATTCCCTTGACAGAAAACCTGCTATAATTTTTTTAAATAAAAATTCTCCTTTTGTTTTGTTGCAGATGGCATTATGCTTTTAAACTTCACCACGTCCTAAGGAAGTGATTGTCAGATCATTGTCAGATACGAAAGGCTACAAAGACTTTTCAGGATACATAAAAACAATTCACTTCATCTCGACCAGATCTCCAAAGATGCCATTTGGAACATCGTTGCACAGAAAGGCAGCCTCTGGTCGCTGGTCCGGCAGGAACTCCAAGCGTCGAGAGGTGCTGTCAATCAATATGATTAGCCTACCACTGGCAGATTTTCGCCACATCTCACACATTGACAGCAATGCCTTTACAGACAGCTTTGGAGAGCTGTCCTTCTTAAAGATGGGCCACAGCTTGCTTTTAGAAAGCTCTCAGAGTGAGCAGAACCTCTTCATGGCCTGCTCTCCACCACCAAAGCCCCCTCGTCTGAACCTGGAGGAGGCGGAGGGTTCAGAGAGCCCCAACTTGTCTGTTGGCTGGCAGGACAAAACTCCCCAGAAGAGAAAGAAAAGCAGTTCTATGCCACTGCTGGACAGTGAAGACACAGAAGAACTAGAAAAGGAGGATGAATACCAGAGGGGGCATAATGCTCCTTACAGTCACACTCACAGCCTTGAACGGGGTAGTGTGAGTTCATATAAGGATGGAGACTCTTCAGAAATCTGTGACAAAACTGATGAAAAACCAAGGGATGAGGACAGTGGCTTTTCATTTAGCCTTGACCTCGGCCCCTCAATCCTGGATGATGTTCTGCAGGTGATGGACAAACTCCACAATTAGACGACTCAATAGCCAAGCATAAAAGGAAGAAATGGGGGGGGGAGATAATAAATATGGTAACTCTGTCTGGAATGGAATAAATATCCAATAAACTATGATCCCGGTATATTAAGCAAATGGCTTTTGGGGGCAGCATCTATATTTAATGCAGGTGAACCAGTACACTGGAAAGACTGATAAAAATAATTGTTTTTCATATAAAAATAAAGAAAGAAATGTTTTTCAGCATTTTAATAAAGCATATTTAATTGTGAATCAGATCATGAGGAAACCTTTAAGAGGAATACCTTTGTCTGAAGAGAACCAGATATTTTGTTTGTAGGACACTGTTAACCGTAGTACCTTTTGAAAATAACACAATCCGGTTTGAGAAGTTAAACCAAGATCAGACGACAACATAAAGTTAATGATCTCCTTAGATTCACCCTTTGTAGAAGTGCATACAATGTTTACGTTAATAATTTAACCCTGTCTAATGCCAAACTCCAAGCTGGACATTTTCTTCCTTTTACTTTGCTCTTTTTCTAGTGTAATCCCCTAAATCACAAAGCGCTGTGCTGAAAACGGCTGTTAAGACTTAAGAGTGTTGTGTTTAAGAAAAGAAAAGCTGCGGCTGGAATCCAAGGTCCTCGAGCTGTGATGTCTTGGCTTGTGGCGTGCTTGCCAATCTATTGTGTGCAGAGGGCAATTTCTCCTCCGCACGCATCCCAGAGGCCCCACTCAAAGGTAGACCAAGGTACCCCCCATCTCCCTCAATGCAGTGAAAACAAACACTTAGCTCTGCTTCCAATAAAAGCCAGCCAGTGGTGGCAGTTTGGGCGGCAGACCAACACAGGCCACAGGTCCATGACCTCAGAAAAAAGAAGGAAAAAAACCTGGATCAAGCTGTTTGCTTAGCTGCAAATCAGAGTCCGATGCTCTGGTGAGTGGTGCACGAAAGGGAAAGTGGTAAAGAGTAATGTGATACTTCCACATATGCAGGGGGTGTCGAGGGAGGAGGACCAGAGACATCCATTAGTGCAGCACAAGTCCTGATGAGGTTTTAAATACTACCTTCTGACTAAACAGAACCCCAGCACTCGTGAAAAGTACATGCTTGCATCTCACGTACACAGCAACACAAGGAAAGAGAAAAACACCTGTATATGTGTAAGAACACCTGGTCAAACTGAGACTTTGGCAAAATATATTTTCCTCAGGTCTATCGAGAGGAGAGTCAAGGCAGTCTGTGCCTTAGTGAGGGATTGACAGAAAAGGCTGTAGGGCAAAGCCAGTACCAGTCAAATTATGAAGTGCCCCGTGGGCCTTGTTCAAAATAAACAAACCACAAGTGTCTTGCTTCTAGAAATAGATTTAGAATTCTATGTATGTCCAAACAGAGGCAGCAATGTTTGTGGGTACATCCACAGTGTATATCTGTTTTGGGATCTCTTTTAAACTGAATATCACTACCCCTGTTTCTTGTATATGTTATGACAATAACACTTTGTGAAACATTTTTTTGTGTAAGAAAATGTACTGTTTTGTATTTTGGTGAAGTAAAGAAAAATATCTTTCAAATTCCAAGTTTGGTGGTTTTGTGGAGAAAAGCGCTGGTGTCAACATTTTAAGAGCTTGTTTGAGATTGTTTACACACCCCAATGGACTGACATTTATTTGGCTTGTAACTGTCAGAAGCTTCTGCGGAGGCTGGAAGTCTTGTCTGTCCCTTTTACAGTTTCAAAATAAATTATAGCTTGGAATTATCCAACACTACCAACACTGCAGTTCTACATACAAGTAAGTTTTACATAAAAGTCTACATTAGACAGGCTTATCAAGCAGCTCTTCATGTTAAGTCATAATAGTACAGTGAACTGGACTTTGACACAACTGCACAGTTGCTAATCATTCTCCTGTACCACAAAGAATTGCTTCAGTGGGTAACCAGGGTGTCTGCAATTTGTCAAACTTTTCTGTCACAGCTTTTTACGATAAGCAGAGAAAGAGACACGCTTACTTTATTTTAGACAATATTCCTGTCTGCTACCATTACCCCAAAGATTCATGTTTTAATATATTTTCTGGATAAGAGACAACAATCCTTGTCTCTAACCCTAGTGTCTAATATACACAAGTGCCCTCAGTGTGAAGAATCACATAACTAAAATCAACAAGCATTCAGCCAAATGACTGATGTGAGAAGAAAGAGCCTGTAATTGAGGACAAACAATCTTGTCTGCACTGCACAAACTGGCCAAGCTGTGAAGTATCCCAATCACATCTGGTACCACTTCACTCCTTCCAAAAATCTAAACTTGCTGTCATCCAGATTACCAAGAGACACTGTCATCTCACTAAAGAGTAGTGGTAATGAGTTATTTATTATTTATTTATTTTGGCAGTTACAAAATAAAAAAACAAGATGGTGTTTTGGCAAATAAAAAACAAAACCCAAAAAATGCTAGAAATATAATTTTATATTTGGTTATTTGCCTCTTTCGTCCCTTATTTACTCATTCTTTCATGTATGTCTGTTTATATTTCCACATTTTAAAATTTTTAATTCTTTATTTATCTTTCTCTTTCCTTATTCTTGTACATATTTATTCTTTTTTTATGGCACTCAAATGACTCCATGCAACTGCTACATTGTTTCACACGGATTTACACAAAAAAAGGGGATTTTGTGAAAACCAATATTGTTTCTGTTTTCCGTATCATGTCAGGATATAATATCAAGCCAGCTATCCCTTCTCATGAGATCCGTGAACTGGAGGTAGTTGGGCGTAACGCAGTCATTTGGAAATTTTTAGGTGAGAATGCATTTTCCAATCTCTAGCAACAAACTGCAAATACAATCCCAGAATATCTGATCTGCTGCATCTGGTCTGTGCCATGCCAAGCTAGTGACACCACTGGCTCAAGATGGAAGAAGCAGGCATAAAAAGCTCAGATTTAAATCCTTACATTAGAGTCATTTTAAATAATATGGTATGCTAAGATATGTAATATATCACAAATAAAGAGACAGTGATTAATGATGGCATCATATCTCTGGAGACACAAACATGTCTGGCCAGAAGAAAACAGATGGTCAGTGATTCCAAGTCCAAGACAGTCAGGGAAGTTAGATATGAAGATTTGTCAAACTGTGGAATCCATACAGTTGTCCACACATGAAATACTATTTTAATTAAGCAACTACTTACAGCTCTTGTTAAGCAGTGAACTGAATTGCACAGTATCTGAGCAGTACACCATGTCTGTTACCACAAATGCCAGAATAAATATAAAACAACAAGCACAATGAGTCATCAGGATTCACTGAGATTTGCGAGTGTGTACAATACAACGTTATAAAATAAATGTTTCCACTTATAAGATTGACTTACACTTCTTTCAGAAACCTTTTCTCAATCTCTCACTTATAATGTCAAAACGTGAAGACTTAACAAAGAACAGTCTGGAAATGAAACAAGATGATCTCCCAAAAGAGGAGTTTAAAGTAAGTAAGGAGCATGGGGATCAGCACAGTTTGGAAGATGTGTCCCTTCTTTATTTTGAAATTTTTCATATCCATGGTGAGAAAAATCGGGTGATTAAGACCAGTTTTATCGGCTTTCTGGACAAGAAGAGGGGAAATATAGCAAGCAGGTCCACGGGTCCTCGGTGTCTGGGAAAGCATTTAAAATCCCATCACAGTATTAGTTAGTTCAAGGTCTCTAGACCCTGACGGAGGTTTTCAGGGGGAATTTGTGGCCCTTACCCCCATTAGGTCCTTAAATTGCCCCCAGATTAGATATATCAAGCCCACCAGAGCTGGAACTGAAGCTGAGGCTGAAGTCATTCAAGTGTTTCCCTGAGCTCCCAATAGTGAGAGCAGGGCTCCCTGAGCACTATGTTTGGATTGACAAGGTTAAAGAGGCAAGTCCACGCCCAAACTGTTCATCCAGCTGGCTGGAGTGGGTGATGGAGGAGTGATGAGGGGGAGATCTGATTTTTACATTACAGATAGTTTTTGAAGATGGATGCTACATCCTCTGGAGCTTTTAGTGAGAAGTATCTTGCTTCGGGCTAAATTGAAAATTACCCAGCTGTAGTAATGTTTTCATTCCTGGGTGTAGCACCAAAAATAAAAAGCTTAAACAATGATGAAGTAATCAAATTTAGTGAAATCTGTGAGGTGCACCTGGTTACAATAATGACATTCAAGGAGATTAGTGTGACAAGTCCCTGAGTGCAGATTGACTCTCAGATGCAAGCGCTGACAAGAGAGCAGCGAAATCGCACTGGGTTCAAAGGTGAAGCCCAGTTCAGCAACAGCTCAGGGGATAAAGATAGGCATAGTGACAGAGAGATCGACAAACCCCAAAACATAAAGATCACTACATAGGGGAGGTAAAATGGACCCGACAGAAAACAAATCATTTCTTAATACTAATCTAATGACAATAAAAGAAAAACCTTGCATTTTCCCAGTGGATATTGCTGAAATTAGGTTACTCTGTCTGGAATGGCATGAATATGCTTTTGTTATCTCACATGCCGGGCTATTATTATAGCAAACTGCTTCTCCCAAGTTGCAATATGAAATGCAGCATTCCTGGGGTCTCCCAGGTCAGGCCCATTAATGAGCAGCCGACCAGGGGCATTGAGCCAGTGCCAGGCCAGCACCTCACCACTCCAAAGTAAATAAACTGAGGTCCATTTAACCAAACAAATTGTTCTAGGTCAGACTAGGGGAGTGCAAGCACTGGGGCAATATTTGCACCACTGATATGAAAATAAAACCTCAGAGGGTTTACATACCTCTCTTTGTGGAACATTGTTTAGGCAACAGTATTTGTATTGGACGTGGTTTACATGGGAAGATTTGGTAACATGGAGCAGACATGCTTTACGACAGACTAGGGAATTACAGCAATGCATTTTCGTGTTATACCAGTACCTGTGAAGACGTGAACTGGCCAGGCTGAGATATGGGAGCAATAACCTCTGGCTGTCCTTCAAGCCATGAAATCTTCAAAGGGTTACCACTCAGGCCACTTTCATTCTTCACTGCCAGCTCCTAAACACGCAAAATAACGTGTTAGTGGATTTTGAGATTTTTTTCCTTTTTCTATCAGGCCAGAATAACAAATTCTCTGAAAGTTTAAAGTTTTCATATATCAATCAAAAATCAAAACACCTACAACTGGTATATTATACATTTGAAAAACACATGCAGACATGGACAAAGGTGGATTATAACTGGGCCAACTCCCCAGAGCAAAGATAGAACTTGGAGATGAGTAGGAAGAGACCACAGACAGCGAAGCCAGGTCCTGGTAAACTGGCAGACATGTTCCTTGGAGGGAAACCACATGCCATGGTGAGGAAACCACAACACAAAAACACACAATCAGGACAAAGGCCTGAGGATGTAGACAGTGGGGAACAATGAAGCAGCTCAAGTACTTGTGTCCAATGGCTTCCATCCCCACTGTAGATAGTCTAAAACATCAGTTTAGGATGCAGGGATTGTCTTGTGGCTGGGAAATCTATGACATGTGTCATTCTTAGTAATAATCAAACTTAGCAGGTGACCTGAGACTTCGAGTGGTTAGCAAATTTGATTCTGTGCAAATGTCTGCTTTGGACAAGATTTTCATTATTAGACAAACAAATAAAGGACACAAACTGGGGAAAGAGTTAGGTACTCACAGCTGCTCTCACAGTTGCAAATTCAACCACAGCACTTCCTTTCTTCTTACTGGATACAATAACATTCAAAATATCCCCATACTGGAAGTAGGGAATGGAAGAATAAAGGAAAAATGAAACAGAGGAAGAGGAGAGATGTACATTTAAATTAGTATTTCCTTTAACAGTACAACCACTCAACATGAAAACACAAAGCATATGTAGACTCAAAAGCTCAAAACACTAATGAATATAATGGACTTGTGAAAAAAAAGTTAAGATTCAATACGCGTTTGGTTATTAAAACTAATTTCTAATGATAGGGTTTTTATGTTTGGGGCTGAGACAGTAATACTGCAAAGAACATTCAGTAACATCATGTACAAAAGTGAGACCTCTGAGATGTCTCAAAAGAGACAAGATGTCATCATTTTAGCTACTGCTGTAGACTGACAACATTTCACAAACAATGTTTTTGGCTTAGAGGCTGGAAGAATATGTGGCAACCATCCAGCTTCCTGCTTCAAATCAGAGCATAAAGAAAAGCTTGGTCAAAAAAGGGGATCAGGGTGAAGAGCATCTCAGCAATTCCCTGACCACTGTCAAAGACAGTTATGCCTCTGTTCAGATGGAAAGAGTAGAGGGAGGGCTTGAAACACCAGAACTTGATCTCTGTTGAAAGCAGTTTTTATTGGAGAAAATGCTTTTCTAATTCTTCAGGGTGTGTATCAACTACAACCTGTATTTTGTCATTAACCTTCCCGCACCCAAAGATGGGGCTCGGGAGCCAAAAGTATAAAGAACGTGGCCTTTGATAGTCTCATTCTGTGAAAGTGTAGCTTTCTGGGAACGGGAAAGTTCAGGAATGCTAATGCTTACTAAGGACACTCTAGAGCAAGCCAACAGTGACAAAAGAGACTCTCAAAAGGCCTCTGTTTCATAAAAAACAAATATCTTAACATATTTTTTTCCCTCTTTAAAACGAGCATGTATTAGTTTAGCCGGCCAAAGTACACAAGACCGTGCACGTACGCATGCACAATTGCACGCGTACCATTACTTACTTTCCCACACAGTGGTGGCTATTTCTACTTGCCCAAACCAATAACTGTCACTCCGTAGCGCTTTGCCATCTCAAACATAAAATTTTCCTAAAATGCGTTCCCTTTGCTTAAGTATTAAAGAGGAACAACACTTTTTCCCCCAATCTTCTCTCTGACACAGCCTTTCTGTCTGGGATCATTTGATTGAGTGTGTGCATAGGAGTTTTTCGTATGCCTTTTTCCGGATGGGTTGACGTCAATGACACTTTCCCAATTCTCATTTCAGGCAAACGAATGCCCCACCAAAAGCCCTTGTGACAGATCATAGCATGAAGTGATACAAGGTTGCATGAGAAGAGCACATTTCCTAATGCCTCTCTTGGCGCTGCTTAATCACCTGGTAAGAGGGGCACAAACAATGGTGTGCATGACTTTAAAAGGGCACTATAACATTGCCCTCAGCACTTTCACTCCAACAAAACTTAATGGGCCTTGTTTAAGGGGAAGAATAAAATGATCTACAGCGCTGATGTCATGCAGACCTCAAATATTGCTGGATTCTGTGGGCAGATTTGCTAAGATAGAGCTTTGCTTCTGGACATGGATAGAGAGATAAACTTTCAATCATTAGACAGTATATGTAATCTTCTATTGTAAAAAGAACTATATATTCAGACATAGTGAACTGAAAAATTAGATTAGAAACAATTCATAGATTAAAATAACCACATGGGAAACGCTGTCCTTGGTTAATCCAGCCAATAAACTGCCTCACATATGAAAGCACTTGTAGCATTCAGGAACTATGTACTTGATTTTTACCTTTTGTAGAAGTCCCAAAAGAATATCCTGAGAGTATCCTCCATTTGTTTCATCGTCTTTTTTACACTTCCACTTCAACTGGAAAGAGAATGAAGACATGAAGAAAGGACACATTAGTAATATCCATAGAGACATTCAAGAACTAAACAGGTGCTTCATAATGCCTCAGTATTACACAACTAATTTAATTCAGCTGACAAAGAGACAAGGCATGCCAGGTAGGCTTCTAATAACACACTCTTTACCATAAACAGCAGGACAGATTGGTGTTATGGGAGAAAGATATTGATAAACTCTTGGAACATCGCTCTAACATCACCTGCGAGACCTAATGTCAATATTCATTCAAAAGTGTGCTGGATAGCTTAAAAGAATGAAACTTAACACATTGACCCCTTGACCAGAGAAGACGTGGAGTCTCACTTGCTTGACTGCAGCATAAAGACCCAATAAAATAAGGAATTAAAACCTCCAAAGCAGGTTGATGCTTAATATGGTAAGTTGTGGGAAAAAAGTGGCAGCCATCCTTTAGGACATGTTGTGATTTTTATTGCAGTTAACCTTTTAACTGGTAAAACTGGTTCCATGCCTTCAGTTGTGATACTTGCTTTTTGAATGCAATAAAAGCTATTCTTAGAAATTACTGAGCATCTTTTTCTGCTTAAGAGCAGCTTCCACAAAAGGCATGAAGATAATTTATCTTTTTTTTTTTTGGTTATGGTCCTGTCACTAAATGCTGATGTGAATTCCCATAGACCCTAAAAGAGACATTGTGCAACTTCTCATATCCATGTACAAAGCACAACAGAACCTAGCCAACCTCACACTAACTGCTTAAAGTATTACGATAAATGGCACCAAGTGTTGATTCAGCTCCAGCATTCTGTTCACTGTCAGAGAAAGAACATTTCGGGGAATTTCCATGTCTACTTTTACCAGCAAATGTACATTCTTCTTCCAACAGCAGTCTCCACTACTCACTGATAACCTTCTTAATCATTAATCTTCTTGTGCAGATGTGCAGGTACTTGCATGAGGTGATTACACTGACTATGTTCTTGTTAGTGTATAAAAAATATACATAGAAAAAAACATTTGTGTAAACAACCCATATAGCTCCACCTATCTATAGAAAATAACATCACAGAGGGCTGTCTTATGAAAAGTGGCTGAAACTTGCTTAAACAGAGGAGTGTCTTAATATAATAATGATTTGAATGGTTTTGATAAAGATCGTGTATTCAACATTGCAAAAAAATATCTAAAAGTTATATAGAAGTTAAGATAGGTTTTGAATCAAAGGAATCAGATTAGTATACCCTGCAAGGGGAAAAAACATAGAATTACCTCTTAGTGGCTGAATGCTTCAACTGCTTAGACTAGCTACAGGTTACATCCATGGTACACTAGAATAATCTCTCTTAATAACTTCAGAGTAAACCCAAATTTGTGCTACAAAAAGGACCAGACTTAACTGCCTTAACAGCGACCTTGCGACCTGCCCTACGTGCCCTAAAGATAACTATATCTAACTAGCCCAGTGAGCAGTGATAACTAACATGTCTTTGGGGTCATCAGGTGGGAACCTCCTTTCACCAGTGTCTCGTCTAGTTGGTCCCACAACACCTCCAGGAGGCTAGACAGTGATCACTGGCGTCCCAGAGTCACTCCCCTAATGCCAGCTATCACCGCTCCTCACACCAAGACAACTATCTGAAACAGCACTACCGTCAACTACACCGACCTCTCACCAACTGCACCAGTAAAAGTGTGGTTGGGATACAGACCCTGTTTCGGGTAGGGGGGAGAAATAGAAGAGGTGGAGATAAAAGTAGGGATGGGATACAGACCCTGGTTCGGGTAGGGGTAATGAAAGTATAGAGGGTGCAGGAGGTGGAGGACAAGATACACAAGATACACAAAACAAGCTTATATTACTTGATTTATATACATACACACACACACATTACATGGTTATTGGTTGGTTTGAAGCCTTATTATAACTAGTTGGTTAGTAGCCTGATTCTGATTTGTAGCAATAAGTATCAACCAATAAGAAATAAGAAAAACCAACTAACCAACAAACTACAATATAGGTACAAATCAACTAACAATTAAAAAATTCCAAAACACAATCACAATGCTTCCAACTGTACTCAGTTTTTTCAAGTGAAGTCCAAGTGATTGATTGTTTCAGATTTGAAAAGATTCCATCATGGCATTACACAAATATCATGCAAAGTAGAATGGTACGGACAGACAGAGTCTTGAGGCTGCTGTTTGTTTTTATAACTGAACACACAAACATCAGGGAATACACTGTTGAACGAAATGACTATTAAATTTTAAAACCAGACTTTATATCTAAACACATTAGCTAACATCCCCAGTGTCTGTTAATATGCACAAGCCTGGTCACTTCCAGGAGTTAATATAATAAGCCCTCTCTTGGCAAAGACACAGTTCTCCTGATGACATCATTGCTACTCTGGAGGAATGAGTGTTAGAATATGCTGTTAAGATAGTGCATGTGGTCTCCAAATAATTAATTACAAATGTCTAAGATTCTATCAGTATCCCAGCTGAGGGTCTGCCTGCACTTTCACTAAAATGGGGCAGTTTCTCCTTGATATTCTGTGACCCACCACCTCCTCCAATCTTTACTCCAAGAATTTACCCAACCTTGACCGACCAAATCTCATCCTGTAACTGAAAATCCTATAGCTGAAAGTCTTACCTTCAATTTGGGGGTCACCCTACTCTTGGAACATCTATCCAGTCCTGAGTCTGAAAAAAACAAAAACAAAACAACAGCACTTAGATGAGATGGTGAGGTGAAAAGACAAAGAAACAATTGTTTCGCCAAAGAAAGAAATGTAGCACCCAAGATAGCATGCAAGGGATTCATGCAGATGGACTGCAATTTAAAACTAGCTGTCATGTGGTAAATGTATGGTTCTGTTACAGTCTGATGATCCACAGAGTGTCTCTCGAGATGGAACAGACAGACTGATCCAGAGGAGGCTGAGTAGGCCTGACTGCGTGCAAATGGAAGAGACGTGCTGACTATGCATGAGTAATTGTCCAGCCACAAAAAGGGATCGAGTCAAGGGCCAAGTCTCAGTACTTTACTTATACACCCACACCTCCAAGTCTGCAGAACAGAGACTACAGGGCTCTAATGCAAAATTATTGTCAAGGGGTTAAAACTTTGATGGACAGTCTGGGTGTATGTGCGTGATGCTGGGCATTCCTATATTAACTTGCCAAGTTGACTTGCTGCCAAGAAACTAAAATAGACCTCTTCAGTGTTTTAACACAAAACATAAATTCAAACATATATTCAGTTATTGTTATTGGGTTGTTTTTTTTTTTCTGTGAAAAATTTTTGGTGAACCACAGGGTGCCTGGTGACTGCTGTGGTTGGACTGACACTATGATGGTTGGGAAACATGAGGAAACATCACTCTATTGAGGTTTCAGGATAGTAAAATTACTTCTCTGGATCTAACTGGATTTATCCAGGCAGAACAGGACTGCAGTGAACTGTTTTAGTTAACCTGGGCGATAGCAAAATAAATGATGCTAAATCTTGGAAGCAGACATACATATCTGTGTGTACTCTGCTGTTTGCTGCTGTGCTTCTCTTTCCCTCTGGATCTGCTCTCTGATGAGCCTTTGTTCCTCCTCAAGCTGCCTGGATCCCTCTTCTCTTAAACGGGCTATCTGGTGGACAAAGAAACAAAAAACCAAATAGATAAACAATAGAAATATATGTAGCTTGGTTCTTCATCAAAGCACTTATGTAATTTCATCGCCTGTGGCTCTCCAATCCTATGTCACCTAATCGACAATACCCAGAATGTGTGCAGACCCCTGTATTTTACCAGTCAAAGCCATAACACCTTGAGATCAAACAAAAAATGAAACAGTGCCACCTACTGGTTATGTCATTCACACAATATTTTAATGCATTAATCGTATTGAACACATGCCATGATTCACCTTGGAAGCAAGCACACCATTTTTATTTATCACTTTCTGAACAAACTGCATCAAGTCATGCAATATTATCTAATGGGTTTACTGATAATTATGATATGGGAGTGAAAAAAGCCTCTTTCAGACTGAGCCTTTGTTCTTGACCCAAGTCTTCGGAGGATTTCAACTCAATCAGAGGGAAGTATTTGACGAAGAACAGAATAACAACACCTGGGCGTGCTTAAGAATTTCCTGGATGCTTTGGAATACCTTGGATCCAGTGAAGGGCTGATGCCTGATGTATATCTTTAAAATTCTCTAGTGTGTGGTGGAATATAATGTCTCATATGGTTTCTATGAATTCTCTTACCTCTTCTTCAAGTGTTCTGGTGATTTGAACTTCCTCCTGGCTCTGAGCTTCTGCTTGTCGCTCTCTGGCCTCCAAATCTGTTACAGCAAAACACATACACACATACAGGACTGAATTGCCTTCATACTGAATCTCTGCTCCACAAAAAACAGACAAAATCATGCTACTTATGACTTGATTTTTTTCCAACAGCTTGTTACAACATACTCGACAATTTGTGTAGCAGCCCTCATAATTTTAAAAAGAGATGCTTTAACTTTTGAACTCACCAAGCTTAATTTTCTTTCGTTTGTCATCTAGTTTTCTGTCTCGTTCTTCCGCTTGCTTCTTGGCAGCACAGATCTTGTCATAAGCAGCCTGAAAACAGCATTTGGCACTGAGATGAATTGTGACTATGTGCGTGTGTATCAGTAAATTTGTGGAGAGAGCTCTGTGGTCCTACCTTGGCAGCAGCATCAGTTAGAACCTCAAGGGCCTGAGACAACTGGTGGAAAAGCTCAGCTAGAACAAACACAAATGTTTATTTATTATTCATTTCATAATCTTTCTCTAATCTTTTTTGCATGGCACAAACAAATTCCAAATATGATATCTTTCATAGCCATCTGTATCTTTATTAGGATCCCCA
The DNA here is from genome assembly GCA_034769265.1 of Remorina albescens. Taxonomy (NCBI): domain Eukaryota; kingdom Metazoa; phylum Chordata; class Actinopteri; order Carangiformes; family Echeneidae; genus Remorina; species Remorina albescens. The sequence goes on from CM068488.1 coordinate 13,059,930, forward strand.
TTAGTACAAGCTCATCTCACTGAGCAAGCAATCTAATATGTAGGGAAGAAAAAACACATTATCATCCCTTCAATTTTCACCAGATCAAACACAAACCACGTGTTTTGATAATTATGTTGAGCAAATCTAAAAAATAGCTTTTCGCACAATATCTTTGGTGATTGTGCTAACAGTACATGTCTGACAAAATTCAACAAAGCATAACTGGCTCTATGACTGACAGTTAGCCATCTAAGCCTGTCATGTATGTCATTAAACTTGTTCTGTAAGTGCAATGTAAGACACAACATGCTGCTTTATTTTGAGCTACGTGTATTTTGTTTAACTCTGTGGCATACATTTCATCACTCTTCCTACAATAGACACACTTATTCCCATTTTTCGTACAATATTTACCTATTGGTTATGACCATGATAAATTATGATCCAGGGTTATAACCAGGAGTTCTGTCTCTTGTACTCAGATTTTAACTGATATCTCAATATAATCAAAAGGGACTTAGTTTTACCAACATTAAAGACTAGTTTATTGCTTGCTACTGATTCTGCAACTAACTTTACTCCTTCTGTAAAACGTTATTTCTTTTTCTATTGATGACGCCACTGATTAGATTCTCAAGTTTTCAGATAAGTTTTTATCTAAAAACAAAAGGTCATTTACAAAAAGAAAAAAATTACAAAAGCCCTAAACAGCTACCTTCAGGTACTCCACAAGCAAAATGTCAGATATTTGGCAATTGAAATCAAACTGTCTGCCTCCTGTTTTTTTTTTTTTCAGGTAACTCTCTATCCATTTCAATGCCGTATAGGTAAAGCCATACTGCTTCAACTTATCTAACCACATAAAATGATCAAGTAACTCTGCTACCACTCTAACTTCTTGATGTTATAAAATAACATTTCTACGTGAAACCAAGGTTTTTCATGGACTACAGGTCTAAGAAACATTTTACGTCACAAATATCAGAAAACCAGTTTACACCGATGACTCAGCCATGCATCACCACACAGACTCTTGCCCTCTACATCAATCTTCCTTACAGCACCTGAAGGGGCCATTGCCACAGTCACCCTGTCATGCCAGACTCAAGCTCCCCAGTTGTCATCTAAGATACACACGCTAAAACATGGACAAGGAGACCGCAATCCAATTCCCCATCATACAACCACCGCACAACTGCACTATACAAGTCAAGTTTAACCATTCACTTATGAGAACCCTAAAGAACCGATACTGTTACTCCCTGTGGGCACTACTCCACACACTAACAGGAGGCTCTACAGATCATCCTACCAGCAGAAGCGGTCAGGTTACCTAAATGCATATAATCGGCTGGGATGAAATTTAACTGGGGGAGACCTGCCATGCCCACTAGGCAGGAGTGTCACAACATGGGGAGTTACGGAAAATGAGCAATTGTGGGGGTTGTATTTAGTCAGTGAAGAATCATGACCCCCAAGTCACCTCTTACTCGCACACAACCTTTCCCTGTGGGGCAGCAAGTCCCAAAACTTGCTCCGCTCTCGTGAGATAGAAATTGGTTCTGTACATGTGCGGGTTAAAGTGTTGAGGCCCTCCAAACCGCTTCTTTTCCATTTCTGGGAAACCGACCCCCTGCTTTTGTATTATCCCACTCAACCCCACCAATTTTCCAGTTTTTTTTCCACTGACATAATCAGGAGTTGTCTGAACCATCCAGTAACCACATAAACCTCACTTGAAAATATGCCTCATGACCAGCCTTTTGTCCAAGGTGCCTTTTTTTTACCCCCTCCTGACAACAAAAAGCTACATTGAGATTTCCTGGTCTAATTGTGGACATGCTGGCTGGCGACAAGCTGTACAAGGACTCATAAAGCCACGGAGTGGGTTGGAGTGTGGTGATGGTGGTGCTGGTGGTATGTGGCTGGTACTGTCTGGCTAATGAGTCGGGGGGAGGGGGCTCTGGTTAGACTTCCTACGGAGTACTATGGCTACGCTCTCAGGCAGGATTTAAATTGCTGAAAGCACTACTCTAAGGGTTTAATAGAGAGGCAGTGGAAAAGAACAAACATATTAACTGGCTCATTCACCTGCTTTTGGGTTGTCTGGGTTCTTGTCCGGATGGCATGTCAAGGCTTTCTGGCGATAAGCTTTCTTGATCTAGGAGAGAAAAACAAGGGCACATAAAGAATGAATAGTCCACTTAAACACAGATTTTGGGCATTTGAAATTTAAATTCTTTCACTCAGTAGCAATAATTTTTATCCTGTTGTCCTTGGCCTAGAAAGCCCAAGTCCGGATAAAGATGATTGCCTAATTGAAATAATCGTAACAAATAGTAACAGTCTGACATGGAAGCACTGGGGAAGAAATATGGTCTCAATTTAAATAAAAGTCTGGGATTGTATTGTTTGGATCAATTAAACACCTGTGCTGATCTTCTGCTTCATGTCCTTTTGGCATGTTGCTAATAGAATCTAAGCACCACAGTAGACAATGTAGAGTGACTTATCCACACAAGAACGCAAAATTATTCTCAGACCTATTGTCCATCTGTACATTAAATGTGCCCTGAGTTGCTGTCTACTATTAGCATCTTCATTCAAACTTAATTACTGTAACATACAAAGAGTGCCGCTGTCTTTAACAAATCTGAGAAGGATGCAATTAATATTTTAGGCTGGTAGCCAAAACTTTTGTAAAGTGGAAAAACTGAACAATACTTTTGAGTATTGTAATATCATGTGACATTTTAGTTTTGGATGATTTTTTTTTATGCTAGGCCACTACTTGGAATGTTAACCCTTCCTTGGTCCTTCTAGGGACCAGTTAATGACAAGGTGGTTTTCATTAGATCTCTGCTCCTCTGGAGAAAGAGAGGAAGAGAGGAAAACTTTCCATGGAGACCAGAGGGGGTTGTAGAGTGTGGTGATGAAGCTCTCTGCACACAACCTCTAAGAACACACGCTCATATTTATGCATTGCATGCAAAGGACTTGGCACATGTATCCCCATATGTCCAAAATCAGACACAAACACACACACTGACATACATGTTCTCGCCAGTCTTAATCAGCCATGCCAAAGTTCTGCATGTTTTCACATGCACCTCCCTTAGCGTAAACCAATCTCATGCCAGTACGCTACAGGCCATAGAATTTGGGAGCTCCTTTCTTTCTTCAAACCTGGGAAATGTTTGCATTGAGCAGCTCTGTTCTGTGTGTTGTTTTGCACAATTTACTCTACAGACTCCACACCAAGCATACAGACCTGACTTTACTTAGGGCCAAACAAAAGTTACGGTAAATCTGAGGGAACTGGGAAGGATGGTGTGATCCGTCAATGTCAATGTCTTTTTTCACAGCGACTCCAATAAGTCTCCATGGACAGTAGACTTACACAGATTCGGCAGGATGCCCATTGTGAAGGTACTAAAACTAAGACTCCTTACGGTTATATAAAAACCACAAGCTCCCAGTGAACCCCATGGAAATTATTGTGGCTCAGATAGTTCCTAAATGCCACAAGTCCTTTCCTCCATCCCTTGGTCAACACCAGATTTTTTCTCATTATAGTTTCAACATTGAATGAAAACTTGGTTCACTGAGAAGGCTTTGAGAGACTAGACATCATTAAGGGATATTTAGACTTGCTCCTTGGCACAGAGCCTCCCTTCAGATCAAGACTGACACGCAGCGCTATGGACGGGCGCCAAACACATATGCTTACAGATGGCCTAAGTATTAGGGGTGGGAATCTTTTACTATCTCATGATTCGATTCGAATTAGACATTAAAAACAGAATTCATTATAAACACGGAATAACAGAACTGGTCGACATTTTATATAAAAGTTTTTTTTTGTTTTTTTTCAGGAATAAAAAGGAACGCATCTGTCAGGAAAATGTTCCGCGGGGGTCACTAATAATGCACGCCCCCCTACCAATGAATGAATGATTAAATAAACCAACCAACAAACAAATAAATGAATGAATGTGGAGTGTAGTGGGCGCGGTTTGATTCCCAGTGAGGGCTCCTGAACATGTCTAGGTTAATTGGTGACTTGATGTAAATGTATGTGGTGACCTGAGCAGCACGGTGGCTTAGTGGTTAACGCTGTCGCCCCGCAATAAGAAGGGTGCCATTCGATTCCCGGGGGGGACACCTGAACATGTCTAGGTTATTTGGTTATTTGGTAACTAGTTAGGAAGGAACAGCGACCAGACTAGACCAGACCAGAGACCGGACCCCTTCAGAGACTAGAGACTAGACCAGAGACGGGACCTCCCTAAAGATTAGACCAGACCAGAGACCAGACCCCTGCAGAGAGTAGAGACTAAACCAGACCAGACCAGATCAGACCAGACTAGACAAAGACACCGGACCCCCCCTCCAGAGACCGGACCCCCCAGAGACTAGACCAGAGACCGGACCCCTGCAGAGAGTAGAGACTAGACCAGATCGGACCAGACTAGAGGAGACACCAGACCCCCCCTCCAGCAACCAGATCAGACCAGACTAGACCATAGACAGGACCTCCCCAGAGACCAGACCAGATCAGACCAGACTAGACGAAGACACTAGACCAGAGACTAGACTAGACCAGACCAGAGACCGGACCCCTGCAGAGCGTAGAGACTAGACCAGATCGGACCAGACTAGAGGAGACACCAGACCCCCCCTCCAGCAACCAGATCAGACCAGACTAGACCATAGACAGGACCTCCCCAGAGACCAGACCAGATCAGACCAGACTAGACGAAGACACTAGACCAGAGACTAGACTAGACCAGACCAGAGACCGGACCCCTGCAGAGCGTAGAGACTAGACCAGATCGGACCAGACTAGAGGAGACACCAGACCCCCCCTCCAGCAACCAGATCAGACCAGACTAGACCATAGACGGGACCTCCCCAGAGACCAGACCAGATCAGACCAGACTAGACGAAGACACTAGACCAGAGACTAGACTAGACCAGACCAGAGACCGGACCCCTGCAGAGAGTAGAGACCAGACCAGATCAGACCAGACTAGACAAAGACACCGGACCCCCCCTCCAGAGACCGGACCCCCCAGAGACTAGACCAGAGACTAGACCAGACCAGAGACCGGGCCACTACAGAGAGTAGAGACTAGACCAGATCGGACCAGACTAGAGGAGACACCAGACCCCCCCTCCAGCAACCAGATCAGACCAGACTAGACCATAGACGGGACCTCCCCAGAGACCAGACCAGATCAGACCAGACTAGACGAAGACACTAGACCAGAGACTAGACTAGACCAGACCAGAGACCGGACCCCTGCAGAGCGTAGAGACTAGACCAGATCGGACCAGACTAGAGGAGACACCAGACCCCCCCTCCAGCAACCAGATCAGACCAGACTAGACCATAGACGGGACCTCCCCAGAGACCAGACCAGATCAGACCAGACTAGACGAAGACACTAGACCAGAGACTAGACTAGACCAGACCAGAGACCGGACCCCTGCAGAGCGTAGAGACTAGACCAGATCGGACCAGACTAGAGGAGACACCAGACCCCCCCTCCAGCAACCAGATCAGACCAGACTAGACCATAGACGGGACCTCCCCAGAGACCAGACCAGATCAGACCAGACTAGACGAAGACACTAGACCAGAGACTAGACTAGACCAGACCAGAGACCGGACCCCTGCAGAGCGTAGAGACTAGACCAGATCGGACCAGACTAGAGGAGACACCAGACCCCCCCTCCAGCAACCAGATCAGACCAGACTAGACCATAGACGGGACCTCCCCAGAGACCAGACCAGATCAGACCAGACTAGACGAAGACACTAGACCAGAGACTAGACTAGACCAGACCAGAGACCGGACCCCTGCAGAGCGTAGAGACTAGACCAGATCGGACCAGACTAGAGGAGACACCAGACCCCCCCTCCAGCAACCAGATCAGACCAGACTAGACCATAGACGGGACCTCCCCAGAGACCAGACCAGATCAGACCAGACTAGACGAAGACACTAGACCAGAGACTAGACTAGACCAGACCAGAGACCGGACCCCTGCAGAGCGTAGAGACTAGACCAGATCGGACCAGACTAGAGGAGACACCAGACCCCCCCTCCAGCAACCAGATCAGACCAGACTAGACCATAGACGGGACCTCCCCATAGACCAGACCAGATCAGACCAGACTAGACGAAGACACTAGACCAGAGACTAGACTAGACCAGACCAGAGACCGGACCCCTGCAGAGAGTAGAGACTAGACCAGATCAGACCAGACTAGACGAGACACCGGACCCTGCTCCAGAGACTAGAGAAAACCAAAGAGCATGGGGATAGAAGAAATTTAAAAGTTTACAGTGGATTTGATATTTCCATCAAAGTTGTGGGATGTATGTTTCATTGTTTTATTGTTTTAAAACTGAAAACTTTAATGCTTCCACACATTTAAGCAATAACATAACAATAAAACTTTGCTTAAATGTGTGGAAGCATTAAATTTTTTAGTTATAACTGAAGAAACTGTCTATATTTCATTACTTAAAACACTGTCTCGGGGTTAAATTTGTGTAAAATGCTAAAAACTGAATTCTCAAAAATTAAAAACCAAAGAAAAAAAAATGAATATGGGAAAAATGAAAACGGAATTTGGGAAAAAAATAAGACGGATTTTATAGGGCTCTAGGTAAAAACCAAAATGAGTCCAAATCTTTGCCTTCAACGAGGACGGGGCCGGTTGAATCTCTCTTTCCTCCATTATTGTAGTTTCCTCCTTGTTTTGGTGCTTACCGTGCATATGTATGTTCCAGAACCGGCTCCGTGGTGACGTCAGGACGTCCCGCATACAAAATGGAGGCAGATAGCCTGCGGATTTGTTTTATTTATTTATATATTTATTTTAATCGATTTTGGGACATTTTAAATCGATTCTGAATCATAGTAAATGAAAATCGCAATTCTTAGATGAATCGACTTTTTGGCACACCCCTACTAAATATATTTCCCCTTTTTATCCTGTCTGTTTGTTTCTCTCCTATTGTGGTTCTATGTCTTCACTGTCAAAAAGTTTTGTCCTGTACAAAGACATTTGTCAGGTAAGAGGGAATGAATATGCAAGTTTACAATCACTCATCATTATGCAGTTCAACAAAATCAGTTGTTGTGACCAAAGGGAAGCAAAAAAGCAAGAGAAGCCACTGTGCCCTAAGCAACAGCCAAGTAGTGATTAGAGCTGGACTAATTCCTACGTCATAGAGCCCAGTCAGTGCTTTGACATCACTTTTAAAAAGGTCTTAACCAAATTGTAGTTCTTGTGTACATTTTGCTGATCATTTGCAAATAGATTTCATTTTCAAATATATTTTTAAAGCAACTTTCACACATCTGAAAGTAGTTATTGGCTTCCATTTCTCACCATATAATATAAAAATCAATTACAATAAAATCAACTCAAACTTACGAGTGGTTTTGCATTTTATGCTCAGATTGATGTTTTGTTGGGGGTTTTTTTGTGCATTACTTCACAACAATAATGTTATTTTGACAACAATGATGCACCTTAATGCTTAAAAAACTATTTTAAATTCTTAAGCAGTAATCAATTTGGACCTGGAATGGTAGAGGATTAACCTAAGTAATTACTGTGGATAAAAACACACCAAACTATTGCTATGGTTCTTTCAAGGGTCAGTCAGTGTCCTGAGCACACAATCAGCTCACTTGCTGCTTCTTGTGTTCTTTATCACCTGTGGTCAGCTGACAAGATAAACATGGTCTGAATCTGCTGTAAACATTGGAAAGGTTTAACATTTTCAGGACAAAATTCTGGCCAGCTGAGCTCTTGGACAACCTCTTGGACAAATTATGTTCCGGTGAGTAGCCTTATTGCACATATTCATCTTTGTCTCACTGGGTTCAGCTCAAGACAACATTAACAAATACGCTGCTTTATAGAGTATTTCACTTCAAATTTTCTTACTGCCCTTTCTCTTATTTTCTCTCCATCTCCTCCTTCCCTTTTCAAAACCTCTAGCATTTTTTTTTATTATATCTTGTCAAAACTGCACTTCCAGCTCTGTTCTGTTAAATAATACATGACTACACCCATCAATGCCGTATCACGCAAGCCTTAATTGATGCTGGAAGACCCTGAAGCTCCTCAGTGCTAAAAACTAGAAGTCATGGAAAGGTTAGCACATGTGTGGAAAAGAGCTCTAAAATCAAGTGGCATCTTTCTACGGGACTAATCCAGTCAATTACTGTAGCAATCATCTTCGTACATTCAGTATGACTTTTTAGGATTGTCTCTTGATTTGGAACTGCAGCCCTTGTGTTATCAGAACAGCAACAAGTCTGCTTCATTTTCTCCATTATATTTAAACTATTCTATACTGTCACATGTTTCCCATGGTTGACTTTGCAAAAAATAAAGAAAAGACCTCAATCGTGCAGCAGCAGGTCAACAGTAGCCTAATGGTTAGTGCCTGGTGAAACGCAGACTCTGTGCTGCCCTGATCCCTGCCTGCCACAGTCTTAACTGCATGCCTACATCTTGTCCTCATTATACTACTCTTTGGTGCCAATAATAGTTGACAAACTGGTCCCGGTGCAGCCACAGTACAGTCCGATTAGGATCCCTAGCCTCAAGTCAGATTAGCTGCCTGATCTGCCATGGGCCCATCCTCCTTAATTACAACACTCTGCTATTTACAGAACTTTATCAGGTAGAGGAAAATAATGGAAACAACAAGAGGAAGAAGGAGAGGAGGAAGTACATAGGCTCAAGCCTAGAACAGCTGGAGAATGGGAGAGGTATAAGTAAAACAAAAACTTGGGATTCATTGACGATAAACCTCATGTCTTTCATTTGAGCAAATTGCAAGTCATACCAGACATTAATCAGTATTATGCTATATTAACTCTTAATCCAATGAATGATCTGATCAGTGTTGCACCACAAAATTAATTTGCCCAAATCAATGATCCCAGAGTAATTGTAACTAGGAATAACCAGATTGTGTCATTCATGGTCTTACTGTGTTTTTACTAATGTTACTGCTTGCACTACAACACATTAGTAACACTACAATTTAAATAGCTGAATAAACCACATTCATTTTGTGTGGTCTTGGCTATGGTAGCAATATGTGGTAGGTAAAACACACAGTTTTTATTCAAGCCATGCTGTTATGCATGAGCACAACTCTTAATGGTGGTTACCCTTCCACAACAGCCTCCCTTGGCATTAAAACAAGTCATCAATAGTCATTAAATCTTAAGTCTCTGACATGCCAGCTTCCACAGCATTTATCAGACAGCCAAGGTAAAAGGAGGATCAACAGCAGCAAATACTGTAAGAGATAGGGAATAGAACAGGGGGAAGTAATCCACGTCAAGGAAATATTTTATGAGCGGGCTGAGGCCCACATATACAGACCAAAGCATCAGCTCCCCCGTTTCTGATAAATAAGTCTGATATTTGTGTTGCAGCAGAGGTCCCAAAAACTGGGATGTGGAAACCTTCTCTTGACATCTGTCTTCTCAAACTTGATTAGTTTTTGAGCTTCCCAACTCCAGGCTCAATTTTCCACACACACACAAACCTTTGCTATCTCCTTCGACCATCAAAAGACCTCAAAGAACCAGCTTTCTGCATTTCGGAGTCTCAGTTCTGCTCAAACCACAACCACCAACTTCCTCCGGGATACTCCTCTGGGAAGGACAAGACTTTGAAATCCAATTAAGAAATTAAGTTCCTCCCTTGTTTTGTCAGTGATTTTAATTTCCCCAAGGGAATGTGGATTCTGTTAACTGGAAACTCTGAGGAGCGGCGGTTTTAGGGATATTGTTGGATTCAGGTCGTCATGGTCAGCCACTCTGGGCTGACAAATGTGTAAAATAAAAATCTAGGTACCTTCCCAGATTTAATGTAAAAATCCATTCAAGAAGATGATTTAATTCAGACAAAAAACGTGTCTGTAGGATGGTAGAGTGAGCAAACTGATGTTCCTTAGCCTGCCACTGATATCACAACGATTTCTGCTCTTCATTATTAATTTTCCAGACCTGATCGCATGTAATCCTATTATCACACCTTGATTTTATGTGATCATTTCTGGAAGTTTAACTTTATACATAGAACATAAAACAAATTGCAAAAATAAAAAGTATTTAACTTCCTTTCTATCTGGATTTTATATAGTTATAGGAAGCTATATGTCCTTATGCTAGACGTAGTGCTTCGCTCGCAGTGATCCCAAAAACTTAACTGATGCAACGTCGCCGCTCTGTGGTGTCTTGTTTGTATCACACCATTGTGTATTAACCATTGGCCCATCAGTCTGTCTTAAGCTAAACTGATACTCAATTGAAATGTCAGTCCTCGTTCTGCTAACATTGTGTTTCTCTTTAATCTCGTGCTACATTAATAAAAGAAAACATACACACAATGCAAACAGACACTCCATAGCCCTCAATGTCCTCACGCACTTACAGACTCTGGGTGTACAGACAGAAATGTGTGTTAATGTCTTCATTCCTGCAGTAACAGCTGTGGCTAATTTAACGGTAGCAGGCTTCGGCTAAGTAGCTTAACTAGCTTTGCTAGCTAATTCGCAAACCTCTTTCGCTGAAGCGGTGTTGTTGATGCCCAGTAACCCGTACAGGTCCATTTGTAGGATATCTTTGGCCTTTCCGGACATTTCTGCCAGCAGTCACCTACACAGCTTAGAGGTTTGTACAACAAATGTAAACGCAATCTTAACGTTTGACGAGTTCAGCTGTTTGTTGTTGTTGCAGGCCGCATGCGTTTGACGTATCCGACGTGACGTCTAAGGAAGTCCGCCGCTACCTGGGAGCTGTAGTTCTTGCTCTGCTCTGGTTTGTTTTAGACATCAAGTCATTCATTTTACTATTTTATTTTCTTTTGTTTGTTTGTTGTGGGGCCGAATAGCCTGTTTGAAAGTGTATATTGAAACACGTATTCTCATAGAATGCCTTAGTAGATTCTAGTTTCTCAAGCAAATGTAATTTTTAGAAAAATATACAGAGTAACTATATATTCATGTCAGCTGAACAATGATTGAAGGCTAACAGTTAGTATTAGCGCCATCCAGCCAGTAAATGGTAGTATATGATGAGATTACAGCATCACTGCCACCCTCCAACACACTAAGGGTAAAGGGAATTAGATAATTAAGTTAGTGAATAATCCCTTTTGTATATATGTATATATATATATATATATATATATATATATATATATATATATATATATATATATACATATATACAAATGATTTTCCTGATTTTCCTGTTAGAAATTATTGACCTGAATCATTATCATCAATCATCATCACAAGTATATTTGCTGTTTAATAAAGCAGAATCAGATTTATTTCTCTGTGATTTGCATGACTGATTTAGCCACAGTTTTTATTGCCTTCCTCTGACAGGAATTTATCGGGTTTGGAACAGGCACAAGCCTACCACTGGTTTGCGTTGTGGGTGGGGTTTGAACATGGGGCCTCTACATGCAAAGCATGCGCTCTACATACAAAGTAAAGAGATTAAAAAAGCTTAACCTCATACTGTAAGGCCACTTAACATACAACAACACCAACAACAGGCTCGACAAACTTAAAAAAAAAAAAAATTACATAAAGTGCATATGCAGTTGCATAAAGTGCGTAATGGATTTGACCGATAAACACAAGATACGTCATGGATGCTTTCAACTCTTCTAGTCAAAAGTGGTGCTCTCCAACGATCTTAGCTCTAAGTTAGCATTTAAACTTAAACATTGTACAAAATGTACTTAATGTTTAAGCAGCATTGTTTTTATATTGAAATGCAGTGCAGATATGATTTAGGTATTTGGTCCAGTGCAAATGTCTGATTGAATAAATCACTGTAACAACTGTTAGCTTAAAAGTTTCTGTTCATGTATAAAATGTCAGACAAATGGCTTTATCGTTTATTTAATCATCCGATTAAAAAACCAAAAATATTCCAGCTTTTATTCACATTACACAGCAAATTGCTAAGTGACATGACCTAACCAGGCAATTTTTCCACCACAGCCAAGTGAGTCCAAGAAGTCTTTCACACTACAGCAAGTCACTTTTGTATTCCACGAACGAAGGAAGCAATCTAGTTGTGAAGTAGCTTTAAAATAATCTAAGATTGATCATTTACCCACAGTGGATTGCGTTTAATGCCTGTGAAAAATAGTCAAATAATGGCCCATTTCTATTATAAATTCCACTAGTTCGCAAATCTGCTTGCTTGATGTTTTCAAAGCTTTCTTTATTAGACCTCCAGGATTCTGCAATCAGTGAGCTTTACAATAGAGATAATGCCACAGAGCACCTAAGATTATGCTCAGCACAGCAAGGAGCTGCACCAGTTCATCACAAACAATGAAGAAATTAGTTGAAAAAAAAAATAAAAATACATATGAAAGGGCAAGGCTAAACCTTGAGGCAGATAAAGTGAAGATCCAACACCAGAAATGCAAACAAGCTAGAGCAGCTAGAATTCTGAGGAAATTGCATGCAATTATGCAACACACAAGCACACAATGTAATGATAAACGCATATCATCTTAAAAGATACACATGCCAGGGGGGAAGAGATATACAGCACTTTACATCTTGTCTACTTTGGGCAGCAGGGCTCCGCCTTTGTTTGTATCTGGCTAAACAGTTGTTTAGCCTACTTAAGTCTGTGGCTTGATCTCATTAAACTTTTCAACTGCTTGGATAAATTGTAAATATAAACAATAAAAAACCTCTCTCTCTCCTTGCTTCCTGTTGGCCTCTTTGCCACTTTTTACAGAAATAAAGGCATAAAAAGCCCCAAAGAAAATATAAAATAATAATAATAATATTAATAGTAAACTGCAGGGGCATGTTCTTTGTAAAGGCTGAGATGAAGACACATGCTGTGACATGTCAATTGCTATTTCAAAGACATTTTATTAGTACATGATTCCAATAATTTTAGGTGTTCAAGAAAGATTGGGTTCTCTCAGGGTGAGCATCTGAAGTGTTGGTTGCTCTGGCTCTTATATGAACCCTCTGTGTGTGCAGGATACTTTTTCTCCTTTCGGCTTTTCCCTGTGTGCAGGATACTAATAGCAAACAAAACCCAAACCCTGTAAACATTAAGCGCAGACACACCCAATAAAGGAGAATGAGTTCCATCTGGACTGGTGGGTCCGTTTCTGCCTAAAATCATGGCCAAGAATCACATTTTGTGTATATACATGTAACAATAAATGAAAGGGTTGTTAACGTTGATATTAAAGATTAGTTTGAATTTGAGTTCTGCTGATGTGTCTTGTGATCCTGCTCAACACTACAAAATTAAAATTTTAGTTTGTGCAAACATTGATAACAAAAATTCAAACAAAGTCTACTAAACTATTAAAAACCCCAGTCATTCTTATTGCTTAACCAACTTGCTTATATTCACAGTCCTAAAGAGCAAAAACAGACTCAAAGCAGATGTGAATTTCGTGTACTTTCTATTCTTTCACCCATTTCAGATACTAAAATGAGTTTTGTGTGACATTACAAAGGCCCATTGTTAATCCCAATGCTGTGTAAACAGTATGGAGTAAGGAAATGGTTCATACTTCTCTTTGATTTCAGATCTAGATCCCGAATTCTGATCATTGTCAGAATAGTTTGGGCTTCAGTAAAAGTTCAAAGTGAAGTGCGCCATAAGCACTTCGCACTTTAAGTCCATAAGATGAGTAAAATGTTGGAGCATATCTGAAGGCTGGAAATACTGAGTTCAGTTTTCTGATGGACCCGTGAGTGTCACTATAATATCATTGTTTTCTGCAACAGTGAGAGGAAATGTGTAAAGAAAGACTTAAATAAGGTAACCCAAGTTGTTTTCCCTCCCCGGCCGAGGATCGGATCCAGCGAACGGGATGGTGAGTGTGGGAGGACCGCCCAACCACTGGCTGCTATCAGCATCACAAAGAGCTGCAAGACCCACAGCAGCGAACATGCAAGACCGGAAATAAAACAATGCCGCCTTCAAAACAAAACCTTCCAACGAACAAAAACCATTCATTACACCATCAGCATTAATATTGTCTGTTGAACCTTCACAGATATATTTGCAGTTTAACTGACCTTTTTACACCGCTGTGTCAGAGAGGGGTTAGTTACCCAGGTTAATGTGGGCAGGCTGGTTTTATTTCTTATTCAGATTTTTTTAATTGGAGCATTTATAATATAAAGTTTCTGTATGAATTTGATTTAATGTGTAAAAATTGTGCTAATCAGTTAATGAGTTTTTAGGTACTGGTGTAGGCTAAGGTTTCTCAAAGACAAAACTGCAATTCACATCTAGTTAGCTTCGGTTGGGCTAATTTTAGCCATGTAGCTAGCCTTTTTATTTTATTATTCTTGTGGGCTCGTGTTGTTGTTTTTGTGTTTGCTTGATGAGATTTGTCACTGTGTTGACTACAGGTAAATCCAGTTTTCTTCTTAGACGTTTTTTTGTTTGTATGTCCCACGTTTTTTTATTAAATTTTCAACTGCGCTCAGAACCCCTAATTCTAATTTCTCGACAGTTCTGGGAGAGAAAACACACCAGTAAAAAAAAAAACCCATCAAAGATTGTTTAGATCCTACATTGAAAATGTACACCTTACGCATACATTTTATTCTGGAGGTTTTGGCCGGATATCGCAGCTCAGTAACGCGGCTCTTTGCTGCTCAGAAGTGAATGAAAGCTCAGGGGCCGTGGATCTTTGAAAGCAATGCCATCCCGACATCATACAGCAGTTTGATCCAACATTTTGAACTATTTTTCTCCACGTTTGGTCCACGTTTGATCTGTGTGCAGAATAAAGATGCTGGCTGAATGAATGCGAGGCGCTGCCCACCAGAAACACACAGGAGGACGCGAAACTGCAAGTGTTTATGGAATGAGAGCAGGTAAGGACTGAGACCCTCGGAGGTGATCTAAGACGATGCAACAGTGTGTTGAGATGTGACCTGTTTGTGATGTTGTCTTCTTGTTCTGCTGCTGGATTTTACGCTCTCTCTTTAAGGTGAACAGTCCGGCTGCGTCCTCCGGTAGGTGGGAAAATCGCGCCGCAAAGTAACGACGTCGCACCGTTAAATATCGCTATACAAGTCCTTTTTCAGTCTTGGTGTGCTGGTACATTCTGCAGACTGACACTGATAACAATCTCCCGTCTTATTGCTGTGATATGGAGGTGATGATCTGTTTGGACAGGATGAAGGAAAGGAGGGTGCGATGCAGGAAAAAAAAAAAACACTCACACATACACACACACACACACACTTGAAATTAGGTTACATTTTCAAGGATGTGTTTGGAGCACATAGGATCTCACTTGTGTTTTGTGAAATCAGTCTAATAATTGCAGAATAAAAGCTCTGACAGTCTGGAAATAACGGAAACTAAACTAATAAACAAGACTGCTCCAAAATAAGCTGCTGGACTTTGAGGCTTGTTGGTCACTCCCTTACAGAGCAGAGGGGAGGATAGGAGGATACCAGCTAAATCTGTACCAGATGTTCTGTGTTGGAATAATCTGCCTGTAAATGCTCTAACCGTTTATAATGTGGGTAAACCCAAAATAAATTTCTAAAAATTATTCAGGAAACCATGATGAACATCTGCCTAAGGTATGTATAAGGTTAAGACAGTGCTCAAAGTTCAAGATGTAATGCCACAGTAAGCATCCTCATGTCATATCTTCTTGCTAAACATCATTGGGGAAAAAAGGGATAAGAAAATGTGTAAACTGAAATTTATTACCATTAAATTAAATCCATTAGTTTATTTACTCTTATTATTGCTGGGATACATGGCACACTGTGTAGTGGAAGTGCTTCTAATCTGCTGCATAAGGTTTTCATACGTGTTAAAGGAAATAAATCAGCAGAGATGTTCCTGAGTGTTCCTAAGTGTTTAAGCTGTGCAGTAGCAGTGGGCTGATGTGTAGGTGGTTCAGCCAGAGGACAGACTGAGTAGGTTTGTCTTGTGTGCACTGAATCAGCCTGCTATTAGTGGTACATGTGGGAGATCTGGCAGATGAGGTCCGCAAATGACAGTTTCTTATATTGGAGGAATGCGCAAAAAATGTGTAAATGTTTTTTCCAATTACTGCTGATCTTTGATGTCGTTTGAAATACAAACTTGTTTCTGTACAAACAGCATGTCCCTCTTCTTGGGATCAAAAGTAGGGTGTTCAAGAATGAAACAAACATTTCTGAAGAGAAACATGAACAGTCACACGGGTTTATCTCGTGCCACAGTTCCTGCTCCAGGAAAGTCCTTTCCTTCCCTTTCAACAAGGTTCCTGAACTATGCTGGCGGGTAACGTTTAGGGGACACATGATACACACACACATGCCAGTACCAGTTTCTTTCCAAATTTCCAGATTACAAGCATCAACTTGCAACATCTGCTCTTTGCCTACACCAAACAGGACTGCAAAATGCTCTCATAAAAGTGCCTAAACTCATTCGAGCGCTTCAGTCCTACCAGGCCGACTGGGTGCGTCCCACCCTTTTTGTGGCTAATGAACACAGCTCTTTGAAGAGATGCCATTGTCTGGGTGCTTGCTGCCACGGTAACTGTCACACTGGCAGCAAGATTAAAATACGGCAGTCAGAGCTAAGGAATGCCTAGCCACAATGTGTTAGAATGCTTTATTTTACATTCAAGTGAACCCAAATGCAAGTCATTACTGTTCCCTCTAATTTAAATCTTTAAAAGAACAATTTACAATTAGCTTATAATCCTGTTTTCAGTTTATATGTTAGCTCCTAACCTGGAGAGCCAAAGTAGAGCCTGGCATTATCTGGATGTTAAACACTATACATTAAAACCCTCCGGTCTGACTCTGAGGAGAACCTTTTTGCAAAGCATTGTGTTTGTCCATGCTCATCACTCAGTGCCTCATCTGTATATATTATCCTTGCCAAGTGTGAAATCAACAGCTGGAGAAACACTCACACTGTTATTTTATGCTGTACCACCTAATATCACTGCTGCAGTATAGCGAGGGAGTATTTTTAGCCTTTTAGAGAAAGTTTTCCCCTTTTTTGGTCTGAAATTTATTCTGTTGATTCTATTAGTGTGGGAATGTGCCTATTCTTGTTAGTTAAATACAATGAAGTGGAATCTTTTTTTTTTTTTTTTTTTTTTTTTTAGAAACACTGGGGTTAGACAGGTTGATGCAACAGAGGATTATGCTCTGGGGACATGCCAGAAAAAGGGCACTTGTGGGATCAATGTGTGTATTCATGGCAGATGTTTATGAAACAGTCAGTAATTTTTTTGGGATTTACTTTGCCTTGTGAAGGTCCATGTTGTGTAGTGTTTACCTCCTGGAAATAAGCTTGCTATGCATTTGTTTATATCATGAATTAGGATACACGATTGCTAGACAACACTGAGCGTGGCTTTGTGCAGAGTTTTGATGAGCTGACAGTGAATCTCTTTTCCGTAGGATTAAGTTGGAATGTTTGGCAGCTCCAGTGATGACTGGACTGCTGACATATCTTTTTACTCATACACAAACTGCAGCGCTATCACTTCCTATTCTCTTTTCCTTTCCAATAAGGCGTAGTTGCATCCTGCTTCCTGTGCTCTACATAGCAAAGACAACGCTGTATGCTGGCCAACAAATCATTAGATATTGGTGTCAACCGACACAACTTTTTGTTTTCATGTGCACCAACCACATTTTTTACCCCCTTTTTCCTCCACAGCCCTACCATCCACAATGTCAGGAAAGTCAGATGGGAAAAAGAAGTGGGCAGCTGTCAGGGATCGACTGGGCTCCTCACAGGATTCTGATACCCAGCAGGAAGCCAACCTGGAGAGTGCTGATCCAGAGCTGTGCATCAGATTGCTTCAGGTTCCCACCGTAGTGAATTACTCCGGACTTAAACGTCGTCTGGAAGGCAGTGACCAGACATGGATGGTGCAGTTCTTGGAGCTAAGTGGGCTGGATCTGCTCCTGGAGGCCCTGGACCGGCTCTCAGGGCGTGGATGCTCTCGCATTGCCGATGCTCTTCTGCAGCTCACCTGTGTCAGCTGCGTCCGAGCAGTCATGAATTCCTCTGCAGGGATCCACTTCATCATTGAGAATGAGGGATACATTCGGAAGCTTTCACAAGGTTTACTATCCTTGCAGAAGCATTTTAATATTGTGAAACAGTTATATATTGCACATTTTTCCTCATCACATGTTCACCAGGTTTAGGCTTAGATTAGATTTGCTTGTGAAAATAATTATTTCCCCCCCCCAAAGAAAACTCTCACATTTAAGGACCTGAGGCACCTCGTTTCTCATGTATTAGTCAACACTTGTGATACTACGTTCGACTGGTCACTTGATTCAGTCTGTCACTGTGACTCACTCTTCTGCGCTAAATTTCCTGCTCATGTTCTCCAGTTCTCATATGGAGATGAATCATTAAGGCTAACTTCAGGAAATCCCTAAAAATACTGTGTCATGGTGTGTTGTGAATCTTGGGTCCCCCCCCAAACACACACACGTTTATCTTAGATATAACACCTCGTCTTTAGAGGGCAAAGTTCAAGATGAGCTGACTGTGAAAAAAAAACAACAAAAAAAAAACCCCAAAACAATCCTTGTTTCTAGACATGAGGGAAGATCACACAGAGAGGATATTTTTATAAAAGAAACAAATGGGAAAATGTGAGCTTTCTACCTAAATTGATGTGTTTGATCATGATGCTCCACAGCCTTGGACACCTCCAACACTATGGTGAAGAAGCAGGTGTTTGAGCTTCTTGCAGCCCTCAGCATGTTCTCTACGGATGGACACTGCCTGGCTCTGGATGCCTTGGATCATTACAAGGCAAGTAGATATAAAAGTAAAGTTGCTGTGGAATTTATTTCACATTATCTTAGTTTGTTGAATAGTTTGAATAAAATACTGAACAGCGCCCTCTAGTGGCAAGTGTGATAAGCATTCTGATCATTGCAGGACAATAACGAGTAGATTACTGACACTGACCTTGCTCCTTCAGGGCGTGAAGATGCAGCAGTATCGCTTCAGTGTGATCATGAATGAGCTGCAGGCAACAGATAATGTCCCTTACATGGTCACACTCCTTAGTGTCATCAACGCCCTCATCTTTGGGACAGATGACCTCAGGCAGAGGGATAAGATGAGAAAAGAGTTTATCGGTGAGTTCTTTGTTCAGCTGCTATTTCACAATTAATCAGGGCTATGAAGTCACATCATGAGCAAACACACAATGTGGCTAATTATTAACACAACAGTGTTTCCCCTCCATGCTGAAAGTGAAAGCAGGCCACCAGCAGGGATTCTTTTACAAATATCTCTGTCACTGGGTCTGTCTAAGAATAGCTCTAATGGCCTCTTTCTGACTTCCACAAAATGCTGGAAAACTAAGCAAACCGTAAGTGCAGACAGCATTGCGTACCTATGCAGTTTACAACACAATATGGGATATGTGAGAATTTCTTTTTCAAAAAAAAAATGTCATCAGTCTTACCCAGTGATTAGATCACGCTTTGGTGATATGCAATCTGAATGATACTCACTAGCTATCTCTCCATGTGTTTTCTAAGCAGATAATCCCTTTTAGGGCCAGCATGTATTTAAAAAAAACAAACTTGGGGATAGTCATAGGGACAAGCAGATTTCAGCCAAGCATCTCCATCCAATGAGGCACCTGAACAGGCCCACACATGAGATAGTTTGATTGATCAATAGTTGGAGCTATATAAACCCTCCAGGATTCATGAGAATACCACCTACCACCTTGGACCAATTAGCCTTCTGATTAGCCACGCCTCCTTTGTGATTGCTCACCTGTAACATCCTGCTATTTCCCCAAACCTAAGTACATGCCATAGTGAAGAAATGTGTCAGTTTGTTTGAGGATACATTTTCTCAAAAAAAAAAAAACAAACAAAAAAAAACTGAGTGCTGCTTTACACAGTCTTCTGTGTTATTGTTGTCTTGCAGGGCTTCAGTTGCTTGATATTCTCCCCAAGTTAAGGTGAGCCTTCCTTCTGTTGTTCACATTTGAATTTGTTTCAATGTGTAAGACAGGTATGATGAATTTAATAAGTATTAAAGGGTGAAGTCCATAATGACTGCAAGTGGAATAATGCTTTTAAGAGAAAGATATATGCTATTTTTGTTCATTAATGCCAGCAAATGGTTTAAAGGTCTCATATATATATATATATGTTGATTTGTCCTCATCAGCATTCTGTCTTTGTGCAGGGAGCAGGAAGATGAAGACTTGATTATTCAATGCGAGGCTTTTGAAGAGGCGATGGCTGAAGATGAGGAGGAGCTGCTACGGGTGTATGGGGGCATTGACATGAGTAATCACCTGGAGGTCTTCACTACACTCTTCAACAAAGTTAGCACTGCCTGCCTTTTATCATCTACTAAGTGAGAAAAGATTGAATTAATGATAATTTTGTTACTGATTCCCTGCAATAATGAAAATATCCTTTTATTAGCTTCTGATGAAAATTGTTTCTTGGATTAACTTTTTGTGGTAATGACACACGATTGGACTTGGATGCAAACATGACAGGCTTTCCTGATTTTTCTGTATATATGTGCTTATGTATATGCAGGTGAGCAGCTCTCCAGCCTCTCTTCAGCTGCTGTCCATCCTCCAGACATTGTTGGTGCTGGGGCCGAACCGCTCCGATATCTGGCTGGCTCTGGAGGCAATCACTAATAGAGCCATTATGCTGGCCCAGGACTGTGAGTCAGCACGGAAGCAACAATACATTCACCAGATGTCAACTCTCTGAAGAGGCTGGTGGCCTCCTTAGTGTTTGATGTGGAAAGGGGAGGCTGCTGTGTGTCATTAGTGGCAGGATGGCTAAAAGCTTTTGTTTCAGTGAGAGAAGTAGTTTCAAATAGGGTTCATCAGTGTATACGTGTATGTTTGTGTTTGGATTTGTGCTCCAGCTCAGATGGAGTCCTATGAGAAGCTCATGCAGCGGCTGTTCTTCAAAGGCAAGAGCTGTGAGGGACATCATGAAGTGGATGGGCAGCAGGTCAAAGTGGATAAGGCGGTGCAGACAGACCTGAATACTGATACTGTGCAGCTGGACAGAAGCACAGCATCCTCTCTAAAGCCACTCTGTGCCTCTCCCTCACCTCCACCCCCACCACCGCCTCCTTTACCCCCTAATATGACTGGACCTTTGCTCAAACCTTCTAACCATTGTCCTCCACCACCACCACCACCACCACCACCTCCTCCACCACTACCTGGAGGTCATGGTGGACCTCCCCCACCACCTCCTCCTCCTCCATTACCTGGCATGCCACTTCCTCCACCACCGCCTCCACTACCCTGCGGTCCAGGCATACCTCCTCCACCACCTCCACCTCCAGGCATGGGTGGAGGACCACCACCCCCACCTCCTTTACCTGGCATGCCACCTCCACCTCCACTCTTCCCAGGTATGATAGTGGCTCAGAGCAGTCACACTCTGGGGTGCAGTGCACCAGCAAAGGCAAACCGGTGTCCAACCCTGAGGATGAAAAAACTCAACTGGCAGAAACTCCGTACTGTTACAGGTGAGTGGATAAAACATAATTTTTACTATGAGCCAGAGGCTGCCTCCATCTATGTCAGTCGATCAAAGCAGTAAGGAGCTGTTCAGGTTTGTTCAGATAGAACAACATGATAGAGAGACAGTGACAGTGCACACGTGTATACAAATAGCTCGCCATCTGAAAGGTCAACAAACAATTGTTCATAATTTGGTATAATTTAATATAGATATTGCTGTGGATCCCCCTGAGCTTTCAAATAAGTTTCAGCCATGGTGGAGTATTGATAAAAAAACAAATCCACATGAGCTCATGACAGGTTTCTCTCTCCTCCACATGCACACAGATGGTCACTCCATGTGGGCTTCGGTTCAGAAAGAGCCGCCTCCTACAGAGCCCAACTACAGCAGTATCGAGCAGCTGTTCTGTCTCCCGGTGACCGAGCACAAAGACAAGGGGGCAGCTGCTCCTGTCAAGAAGGAGCCTAAAGAGGTGTGCTTGGTCAACACTCGACATCGCTCCTCAGAGCTGTAGCGTTCAGAACAAACATGTCTGATTATCAGAGCTGAATAATCAATATGCCTCTCCTTTTTTTCCCTCCCAACAGATTACATTTATTGATCCAAAGAAAAACTTGAATCTGAACATATTTCTAAAGCAATTCAAATGGTGAGATATTATATTCTTGCATATTTATGTGTATATTTGAGCTCTTTTATATCTCAGAATTTTAAAATTTTCTCTGTACAGCAAAAATGAAGAATTTGTAGCCATGATCCAAAATGGGGACCGAAATAGGTTTGATGTCGAGGTGCTAAAACAGCTTTTAAAGCTTCTACCAGAGAAGCATGAGGTGAGTTTTGGTCACACGTCCTACATTCCTAAGTATAGAAGTTGATACACAGTCGAAAATAAGATTGCTTGTCTGAGCTGGTGTCTTGTGCCTATTGTAGATTGAAAATTTGAAGTCCTTCCAAGGAGAAAAAGACAAGTTGGCGAATGTTGATCGCTTCTACACCTCCCTCCTCACTGTGCCATGGTAACTTTCATCTCCAGTGCTTGTTTGGGAATTATGTGCATGCTGCATACTCGATATTTTCAATTATATGTCAAGTATCTGTTCCCATATTTTGCTCAATTCTTGACGGTTTGTCACTGCAGCTACCAGTTGAGGATTGAGTGCATGTTGTTGTGCGAGGAGACTTCATCTGTCCTGGATATGCTCAAACCGAAGGTCAAGCTTGTGGAGGAGGCCTGCCAGTGTAAGTTGAAGATCTTTGATTTTGTTTTAATGAAACATCAAACTTTATGTATGACTGAATGGATGCTTTTACAATAAATTTAACTGGAAGTAACTGTTTCCCAGCTCTTAGAGCAAGCACGCTGATGCCCAATTTCTGCAGGCTAATCCTTGACGTGGGCAATTTTCTCAACTATGTAAGAATGGCTTCCTCAGTATGGCTTCATCTAAATTTTACTTTATCTGACATTAAGAGGTTGTGCGTTTGATCATTGGCCTAATTTCAGGGAAGTCACACAGGGAACGCAGAGGGGTTCAAGATCAGCTCTCTGCTCAAGCTCACAGAGACCAAGGCCAACAAGACCCGCATAACGCTGCTTCATCACATCCTGGAGGTACGGACCTGGTTCACAGCTGTCATAACTACCCACCCCTTCAGTCATGAAACTGTTGAATTAGCTCACTCTATGGTTTATTTTCCAAAGGAAGTAGAGGCAAATCACCCAGAGCTGTTGACGCTGCCAGACGATATACAGATCTGTGAAAAAGCAGCAGGGTACAGAAACCTTTCACGTTTATTCAATCTCGTGTTTTTCTAAGAGGTTCTAAGAGGTTTTGCACTTTATGTTTAGCGTAAACCTGGACTCAGTTCAGTCTGAAGCCAGTGCCCTACTGAAGCGACTAAATGAAACTGCCAAAAAGGTCTCGAACTCTGTGGAGGAGGTCAAGGAGCAATACACAAAAGTCCTTGAAGTAAGATGATAGCCACTGCTTTCTCTCCAAATGGAACCAAAATAGATTTGTGGAAAATGTCCTGGGCAAACTGATCCACATTAGCTAAATGCTGTAATTTTTGCTTTTATTTGTTCCAGGAAAGTCTGGAGGCATGTCAAGCTTTAAGTGAAAAGTTCACCAAGATTAATAATCAGAAGAGTGAGCTGGCTGTGTATTTATGTGAGGATCCTAACCAGCTGTCACTTGAGGAGCTATTTGGGACCATGAGGACATTTCGAGAACTTTTCATCAAGGCCCTGAAGGTCTGGAAAGTTGCTTTTGTTGCGGTTGGGCCTTCTCGAGTATTCCTCTTGTGTATCGGGGGGATATTGTCTTTGAATCAAGACTATCATTTGACTGTGAAAAACTGGAATATGCTAATATTCCAGTTTTTAATTCCTGCCCAAATGCTACAAAGAAGAATCTCCATGTACATTTTGTACTTTGCAGTGAGTGACATCATTTCTTTCATGATAACAGGAAAACAAAACCAGAAAAGAGCAGGCAGCCAAGGCTGAGAAGAGAAAGCAGCAGCTGGCAGAGGAAGAGTCCAAGAGACAGAAGGGAGAGAATGGAAAAATTAGTAAGTTGAACAGCCTTTTTTTTTTTTTCTTTTTTTTTCTTTCTTTCACTATACTAGAGGTTTTTCACCAAGATCTTCATTGAAAAGCAGAGTTGAATTCTTTCTTCTTTTTCTTTAACCTCACCTGCAGTTAAGAAAGGCGTTGTGCCACCAAACGATGGCTGCATCATCGACCACCTCCTGGCAGATATCAGGAAAGGTTTCAGCCTAAGAAAGACCAGGCCAAGGTGCGATTCGGAAAGCCTCCCTTCTAGTGAAATACGTAGCGATACCTGCCTATCTGGTAAGGACAAGAGACTGTGGCCCTCATCTGCAGTTCCCAGCTCCTCCCCTGAGCCACAACACAGCCTTGCTGCTTAAACTGGGGCTTTTTATTCATATTTAACACCGTGGTCTTGCTGAGCTAACTCCATTGCTTTGCTGCTTGGTCGTGCTTTGGTAGCATTTGTTTTCATGAGGACCCTTTTACTCTCATGTGTTCCTGCTCAATCCAAAACCATCATTTTAAAAATAATAGCAGACTTTGCATATGCCAACCACAACAGTACTATTTCCTTCTGCCCCTCAGGGTCAGATGTGACGCCTGCAGACGGAGAAGCGGCAGGAGTAGCCACCATTTCCGCTCCCACCAATTCACAAGCCGAGGCTCACCAGCAAAGCAAAGGCGAAGTGAACGGCTTCACCAGCCCATCAGGAGAGACTCCACCGACACCGCAGAGTGTCGTGTCAGACAGAGCAGCAGTACCTCACAACACACTCCCAGGAGGGCCAGCCATCACGACACAGGCACCCCTGGAAAGACCTGTGTTGTTGCAGGAGGGTCATCACCCAGAAATTCCTCCTGCAGTGCCATCGCTGGATATGACACACCCACTTTCTCAGATTGAAGGGGAACAGCAACCGCCTCTCACCACAAATGGCTTTTCTGTACATTCAACTGAGACCAGCATCCTCAGCCCTTCCTCACTCTTGGATTCTGACCTTCTAGAGGCTGTGTTAGACAGCACTTGCAGTGTGGTACCTGAGAAGCCAATGCTTGCACAACCAGCTGACATTAATGTGAACGTTGAGATCGAGAAATGTCCTTTACCCAAGTCAGACATGAGTGTTACACAGGGTAGTGACAGCAATGTAATGGGAGATGGGAAAGGTGAAACTAGTAATAAAATAAGCCCTTTAACAGAGACTGTAGGACAAGAGAAGGGTGTAGAAGAACAGGAATCAATAACAACAAGAACACACAGCCATGATGGGGATGTAAGTCAGAAGCATTCAGACCCTAAAAGCAATGTGGCCACACTCAGTGAGAGTATTGAGGGATTTGATGTCCCAGATGGACTGGAACCAGAGGATCTGCCATCAGTATCTGAAGCAGAGCCTCCATCCCTAAAGCCAGAGCCAAAGAAACAGCAGAGTTTCTTTAAACGAAACAAAAAGAAGATTAACCAAGGTAATCTATTTATTAACTTCAGTAAACAGAATGTTTGGAATGTTAGCCTCTCGACTTGTCTTAAAGGGAAATCTTTATTTGGTTTGTTTTTATTGCAATTTGTATTTTATGTATGGGCTATTTTAGTATATATTCCTAATTGTTTTGCGTGATTCCATGCCTTTTATTAGAGAATGGATGCAGTGTGTATTATAGATGTGATGGATTGAAATCTATGGTCAGTTTGTTTGAATGCTCTGTTCTTCCATTTTGACTCTCTGACACAAAAGGTAACAGTGGGAAAGGACACACTAAACATAAAAAAGGCTGTGTGTTGCAGTGAGGTAGGTCAAATCGATGGGATGGCAAACTGTAAGCAGGACCATCATCCTAATGAATCCAATCACCGTCGAAGCCCTGTCTCAAATAACACGTCATTTGTTGATCTAACTGGAATCCAGGTTTCATTTGTCTGTGTTGTCCTGCTTTTAATGCTCTTTCTCTCTATCAAACTTTCTAACTCAGTTTTTCTTCAAACCAAAAGTCCTAACAGTGTTTGACCCAATGCACGTGTCTTAAGGAGATTCTAATAACCATCAACTTGGGGGAACATTCTAAAAACACTACTAAATAATTTAACAATTAAGAGAAGCTAACGTCAGTGTTTTAGTCTCAAACAGCCTTGACGTTTGTGACGTAATTGTGAAGTCATTGTGGACTGAGTAATTTCATGAAAGCTGTCACTTTGTGTTTTCTCTGTCCATATTTTCTTGTCCATCACCTGAATCTGCAACTGGGACTTTTTTTTTTTTTCTTTATCATCTAACAACGTACTTGTGTGCTTCCTGTGAAGTGTGCTTTACTGATTTTGACTTCAATGAAAGACACGTGCTGTATTAAAAACGTTTTTATAACTAAAAAGAACTTTAGTTTAAAGGAAATGTTTGCACACCAAAGAGTTTTGTGAATAAACATTTCGTGCCTTTGAGCCAGCAGCTTTATCTAAATATGATCTTAAATATATTAAAGTATTTTATTTCCATGTGTTGTGATTCCATAAATTCATTTTAGTCTTTGTTTCCCTAGGTGACTCCAGAAAAAGGAGATCAAGAGGAAAAAGAAAATCTTAATTTCACAGAGGAGTTCTGAACTGGAAGGACTACAGTATATTTTTTGTGACACTTTGTGGATATTGACTCTTTCAAGAGGATGCAATGATTTACTTTCCCAAACCAAGAAGAGAAAACACACCAGAAAGGCTGGGATCTTCAAAGCATGGATGTAAAACATGTCACTTTATGTAGATGAATTATTGTCTTTGTGTATATGAGTTGCTTTTGATTCAGAACTATTCAAAAAAAGTTGTATATGCTTTGTATGGGTTTTTGTTTTTGTTTTTTTGGGGGGTTTTTTTTAGGTTTTTGTTTTGTATAATTGTTGAAATATTAATTGGATGTGTTTTGCTATAAACTTGATTTACCTTTCAGCCTCTTAGGGAAGGAAGTTTGGTGCAAGATATTTAATGTAACATCAACTATTGAAGTTGTCTGGAATAATGTCTTAATTTCTTTACATACTAATCAGATGATCTCTAAGGGGAAGTATAAGGAAGGAATATAACGGATTGTAACTTTTAATGTTATATTAGTTTTAATAAAAGTGTATTATTGTTAATCTTTTTTTAATCATTATCAACCCTTTTAATAAGGCCACTCGTTGACTTAGAAAAGCCTCCTTATGTATTTTACACCATGATCAGTGGACTCTGATGGCTTGATGCCGGTCATTGTTGTGTTCACAGCCTGTTTGCTCAGATCCTCAGCTGCCTTAGAGACAACCAGCCCGGAGAGGGACGCGGCCGTGTGTGAGTGCGTGTCTGGCTCTGACATCATCGCCTATGAAGTTACACATATGGCAATGCCTCTCTTGTAGACGCTTTAGTCTTCTTGAGGCGGACGGACTCGAGCCATCGCCACTGCTGCCACCATGTCGCTCTCCTGGTCGGCGAAAGACCACAAAAACACCAGCCAGCCTGCCGCCGCCGGACCGAAGCGGTTGCGCAACGACATGGGCAACAAAGTGACGGTGGTGCTCGGAGCTCAGTGGGGAGATGAGGGCAAAGGGAAAGTCGTGGATTTACTGGCCACCGAGGCGGACGTTGTCTGCAGATGTCAGGTAAATGTTGGAGCGTCTTCATGCTGAAAGGTTTATTCATATGGAAAGTCCTGAGTGTGTCCCTTGGTTGGTGCGCAACAGGTGTCCAGAGTGGAAACACTGTGTTCTCTGGAGAACAGAATATATGTAGGAGGGGAACCTTCTGACTATCAGCCAACAATCACAAGACTGAGTCTGGACTGTGGATGTCAATGACAGGCGAACTGTCATTCAGCCCACCTTTTTTTTTTTTTGCAGATAGGCTACATGCCAAATACCAATAATGTTAACACATGCCTGAATTCTTTGTTACTTCTTATCCCTGATTTAAAAGTGTCTCTTCCTGCCTGATCACAGGAGAACTCCTGGCAGGTTAGGGTCTGTCCACTTGCAACAGAAACATAAGACTCAGGTCAGAAATCAGAGGTCACAGCAGCGAGGGGATGGACACTCAGTGAGACCTGCCAACAGTTGGTGTGTTGTACTAACTCTGCACTGACAGGACTGGAGGCTTGAGAGCCCCTCCCACTAGCCTGGAGCGAGGTCACATTCTCAGGGTGGCTTGATACGTGAGAAGGCCAGGCCTTACAGTGGCGCATCCACCAGTGGCAGCCAAGTCTGTTAAAATAGGTGCTGGAAAAGCTCTTTGAATTGGGAAGTGGGTGGCTTGACAAAATAAGATATGCACCTGCATGTTGCTGCATCATCTCAGGTGATTCTGCCTGTATTAGTTATATTATTTCTGAAAAGCTGACTGTAGCACATGGTCAAAGTGAGCACCCTGCTTTGATTTACAGGGCGGCAACAACGCAGGACACACAGTGGTAGTGGATGGAAAGGAGTACGACTTCCACCTTCTCCCAAGTGGAATCATCAACCCTAAAAGCGTATCACTCATCGGTAAAAGCTTTGATCTGCAGTCAATATAGATCATCACTTCAAGTCTACTGAGTCTACAGTCAACGCTCTCTTTTGCTCTTGTAGGTAATGGAGTGGTCATACATCTACCTGGCCTGTTTGAGGAAGGCGATAAAAATGAAAAAAAGGGTAATAGAAAAAATACACTTCACACGTGATGTGGGCTATTAATGTGAGGATAAATTGGTGTGTACTCACATCAGTGTAATTTCTGTTCACTGAGCAGGCCTGAAAGGATGGGAGAAGAGACTGATAGTCTCAGACAGAGCTCACATTGGTATGTTCCTTTACCGAAATTTTCTGAAGGGGTTTATTTTAATAAAATATGTGCAGCCTCAGATACTTCAGACACTTTGAAGTGTGAAAAGGCTCTGCTTTATTGATCTGTTTTCTCTCTCTCCGCAGTGTTTGATTTCCACCAGGTTGTCGATGGCTTACAGGAAACTGAAAGACAAGCACAAGAAGGAAAGAAGTAAGGGTAGGGAAGGGAATGTGGGTCAGCGTGGCTTCAGAAGGAGCCAGATCGCTCAGAATTTTGCCTAAAGATATGCAAAACCCACAGTAATCCCCCTGTTTATATTGACAGCATTGGAACAACCAAGAAGGGCATTGGACCTGCATATTCTAGCAAAGCATCTCGCACTGGCCTCCGTGTATGTGACCTCCTGGGTGACTTTAAGGACTTCTCTACTAGGTGGAGTTGAGAAACAAATGGCAAACAAGGTTAAATGATATCATGGCGGGTTGTGACATGATTCGTGACTTCCTTTCTGCTTCCAGATTCAAGAGCCTCGTCCACCAGTACCAGTCCATGTATCCATCCTTGACAGTTGACATTGAAGACCAACTGAAAAAACTAAAGGTATTAACTGATCAGAGGGAGAATTTAATGTATTTCCAATAAAACTAAATATATTTCTGCTGTCATGTTTCATGCAGGAATACACTGAGAGATTGCGGCCGATGGTGAGAGATGGGGTCTATTACATGTATGAAGCTCTTCATGGTTCTCCAAAGAAAATTCTGGTTGAAGGGGCCAATGCTGCTCTGCTCGACATTGACTTCGGTAGGGCCTGCAACAAGAAATGGATTTTCTATTATTTTATATTTATTTTTTAGTTTTTTGTATATTTATATAATATTTCTCTCCAGGTACTTATCCTTTTGTGACGTCATCAAACTGCACAGTGGGCGGGGCATGCACTGGTCTTGGCATCCCTCCTCTGAATATTGGTGATGTGTTTGGTGTAGCGAAGGCCTACACCACCAGGGTGGGAATTGGAGCTTTCCCCACAGAACAACTTAACGTAGGTGCTCGATGATACTTGCTATTATGTGTTGTGTGCTTCCCCGGCCATTTTATTGTATGAGGAAGAGACACATGGTATGTTATATAACACACTGATACTGAGCTCAACACGTCCAGTGTGTTTGTGATAATTGGACTGAAACGCAAGCAGCAGGACTGGAGGAGGAAAGGGCATAGTTTGTGTTTGCTGGGCGAGTGCAGCTGTCAAATTTTGTGGTTGACGGGCTCACACAATCTTTACCTCTGATGCGGGTCACATGTTCACAGGGATAAATTTAGGGTCAGAGCCCGGGTTCAAGATATATTTACTGTCTGTTCTGGGGTTGTGTTACCTGTCACGGAATCTGACGATAGAGACATAGGTCAAGATGTTAAAACTTTATCTCCCAGCCCTTGTGACATTTTATTGTACCCTTTATATAATTAGTAATTGCATATATTTAGCTTGCTATAGGGTTTCCTTAATGGTAGACTTATATTTTAAGAATATGAATGTTGAAATAACAGTTAAGGATATTCTTTCTGGTTCATTGTAGGCAGTAGGGGAACTGCTGCAGACGAGGGGTCATGAGGTGGGTGTGACCACAGGAAGAAAGCGACGTTGCGGC
Source organism: Remorina albescens (assembly GCA_034769265.1). Taxonomy (NCBI): domain Eukaryota; kingdom Metazoa; phylum Chordata; class Actinopteri; order Carangiformes; family Echeneidae; genus Remorina; species Remorina albescens. The sequence goes on from CM068488.1 coordinate 13,090,524, forward strand.
TGGTTGGATCTTGTCATTGTCAGATATGCTCATATGATCAACGGCTTCACAGCGTGAGTGGATATTATACATTTTTGTGATCGTTATGTTTTTAAATGCAGCATATGTACCTATACAGGCACATTTATTCCCTGCAACATTGTTGAGTGACTAATAATACATGATGAGCACCTCACTAATAGTATGGTACTTCTCTTGCAGCATTGCCCTGACAAAACTTGACATTCTGGATGTGCTGGATGAAATTAAAGTTGGGGTTGCCTACAAACTGAACGGAAAAAGAATTCCCCATTTCCCAGGTAATTTACATTATCACATAGAAACCCATATAACTTAATTGATTATATTTTCATAGGAGCGAATGTCAAGACACAACATTGAGGATGATTGTTAATAGCTGATCTCTTATAATCATAGCCAACATGGATGTTTTGCAAAAAGTGGAAGTTGAGTATGAGACCTTCCCTGGTTGGAAGACAGATACATCTGCAGCCAGGAAGTGGAACGACCTCCCAGCCAAGGCACAAAACTACATCCGCTTCATTGAGAACCACATTGGAGTTCCCAGTATGTTTCACACAAAATAATCATCGACAAACACCAACAAAACCAGAAAATTTTGACTTGCGCAGTTTTTTCTACTTGTCTAATCTTGCACTGTATCTTTTTTTCCATTCAGTCAAGTGGGTTGGTGTTGGAAAGTCCAGAGAGTGCATGATCCAGATGTTCTAAAGGGAGAACTTCACCTTGCCTTGATGGACGCACAGCTAATGTGGCACAAGTGGCCTATTTTCATCACCTAAAAGATCTCTTCCACATAAGTTTAATAAACATAATATATAGGTCTTGAATATGTTTGTTTTGTTGCGGCCAAAAAAAGCCTGTTCTTTTATTATTACAATTATTAGATTTTAGTTATACCAGAGGTGTCAATCTATAACCATGTCACCAACTAAAGCAGCATAAATGTTTTCAAATAAAAAGAAATAAATCCATGGTGGGCACTCTACTTTGATTTCTAAGGATTGACTTATCTGTAAATTAAATATGATCAGTATAAGCAATAGTCCATGAACCATACATGTCATACTTGTGTTCCTTGTGAATGTGTAGATCATTTTATCATAAGAGAAAACTTTACTTATATAATCTAAATTAATATGATGAGAAAATGTGCATTTTTCCTTTATATGCTCTTCTAATTCTCCAACTATCGAAATCTGAATTTAAATTTGGAAAAAAAAACACTCACTTCGGCCCCTGAACGCAACACAGTGCGGATAAGGTTAATGGCGAAGCCAAACGTCACGTGAAAGCCGAGCAGGTATCGGATTGGCTCTGCTCCTTCACGTGATAATAAAGAACGCGTGTGATTGGCTCCTCATCGCTTCCCTTGCTACTTTTCCCGCAACAAACAAGTGGCTTGTCGTGAAGGGCCACGACTGGGGTTTTGATCCGCAAAAATGCCAAAAAGAGCGTGTCCTTTCCCCGAAACCTTCTCATCTCAATACAAAATACATATAGGACAACAGGAATTGAATAATTACGGTGTCTTTGGGCACAAACACAGGCAAGAAATCTACGGTGAGTACATGTTAGCCGATGTAGCGCTGCGGCGTTAGCTGCGTCAAAGCACACAGACGCTTGTTTGCGTAACCTGAGCAGAGACTGTTGGTTTCTAACAAAACTAAAAAGATTTTTGAAATAGTTGCTTTGCTAAAGTTTGATCCTTCGTTCATATTCATGAAACGGCTAGTCGTATAAAGTTCAGGTCCTTTCGTTAGTTTGGCCCTTTGACCGTAGAAATCTGAAATATAACTGGTGAACAAAAGTATTCACGGTATTTGCCATTACTGCCAAAATGGCTTTTGAAGTAACGAAATAAAAATGACAGAGTACAATCAGATTGCTTTTAATATGCTGTATGCTGTTCATCACAAGTGGCTCTTTTTTCCCCACAGAAAAGACCAAAGGTTTGCTCTTCACTGGTGCCAAGGCTGTGATGGGTAAAATATGGACTGGAGAGAAGTGCACAAACCCGAGGCCACCTGGACAAGTTGAGACACCTGCATGTAGCCAGAAACTGCTGAGAGGACAGACACTGATTGGACATGATGGGAGACTGACAAAAGCAAACGTTGCACCAGGTGAGCCTCAAGTGAAAGGATGGTTACAGACACATCCCAGAAATGGCATCACTTGACAGCTGAATGCAAAATCAGCTCTGATCAGCTCAAATAAACACAGCAGCTGGGCAATCGTTCATCCTTCTGTTTCCTATAACTAGTCTACTGTAAGGCCTAGTGGTGCAGGACTTTTAGAGGCCATGGGCAGCAGCTATTATTATATACCTCTTTTGGTCTTAGTTTGGCAAAAAGTTGTAAATGGTACCTGATACATTTCAGGCATTGCCTCAGCTGCTATTCCAAGTGAGCAGAAGTGATAGAGTTAAAATACTGCAAATTACTAACTGAGAAGACAGATTGGTCTGAGAAAATTGTCACTTCTATATGGACAGAACAAACGCACAATGTTTTAAAGTGAAGAAACTGTACCTCACACACTGTAGCCTCTCAATTTGGGGTGCCATACTTATAGGGGCATGGTCAAAACAACACTGATCAAATAAAGAGGCACACCATTTTCTCTGTTTAATATCCCTTAAATAGGCTCCATTGGTCATGTGTGTTGTGTTGAAGATGACATCACAATAGAAACCGCTGTCGGACAAAAGAGAGGTACCTGGTACCAAAACAAATAGAATAAAGTCAGTACAATGTGGTGCAAAAAACCTTGAACCCTATGAAAGGGCAGAATGCAGCCACTGAAACTGAAAAATATTAGTCAAGTTGAATCCAAAAGAGAGATTGACATTTAATAAACCTAGCTGTTATGAGCTGCATCCCAGAAAAGTAGTGGGGTCTTTCAGAGCACCCTGACAGAAAAAGAGGATCCCTGTCCTTGAGGCACACATAACTGTAAGACCTCACAGAGTGCATTTGCCAACTGTAGTGGACATACACCCATAAAATTATTCTGTAACACAACATGGAAAGGTTATCATAACTAAGCCCACAAAGTCTACTTTTTATGTCAGTGTAATGAAAAGTGTAAGAACCACGCAATGGTTTTGAGTACTGTTTATTTTGATGTCCTGTTGCCATGCCAATAAGGGGGTTCGGGATCACATGGGCATAGTAGGAGGTAGGTTAGAAAAAACACTGACTAACCTGCACTCAGGTGGGAGGAGAGAGGAGAGCAAGGGTAGCTGTAATTTTTGTGGACCACGTTCATATAGCTTGTAGCTTGTGTGTTTTACACTAATACAAACTTGTATTAAAATAAGCTAAAATTCATAAATCTGTTTCTCTGTATCAACCAGCAGCGCATCATACACATGGACAAGACCAACCATTTCTCGACCTCTCAGTCGACTGTAAAATGACTTGGGAAGGAAGTCAGTGTAGGCAGTCACTGCAAAGAGCTTGCCCACACTGCTAACAAGAACAGTCTTTTTTTCTTGGAGTGAATCTTAGTCAGGTGGTCAGATGCAAATGTGAAGAGTTATCGATTAATATGATAACTTCTCATGTCTATGCTGGGTGTTAAAGAGACTCTGTAAATGTAATTCATAGGAAATGTGTGTTAAATCTCATGTGATCATGTGACATTTCATGAATTTACCAGAGAGGTATCTCAGGAATGTGAAGCTCAGAGGTTTTGCTTACAAACTGACAAATTAAAGTAATTTCCTCAGATGACTTTTAAATATCTTTTAAAAATACTTAAGTTCAGTTGCCCGTTTTCACCAGCAGATGTCAGTGTTGTCACAGGTTTGGATTGTCAGTTAGGTTACTCTACTAACTGAGGTGATTTGCTACATGCTATTTAGGTGGCTTTATAGATGTGTGCTCTGCATCTAGGTGCACTGCCGGCTCCTGCAGGCTGCTGTGTGTGTCAAAGGAGCCAGGGGTCCAGGACACCGTGCTCCCAGTGTGACCGTCCAGCTTGTTCCTCCTGTACCCACCAGTGCTCAAGCTGCTCCAGCCACTGCTGCTCTTTCTGCACTATCATAGAGTGAGTCACATTTTGATTGCCTTTTCGATCCAGTTTCCAAAGTGCCTCAATATTAATGGAGCAGTATTTATATTTATATAATTTTCCTATAAGCTCTTGAATTTATTAACTACATCTATGCTGATCTTCAAAGCTTAACCTCTCCTGCACATTCATTTGTGATGTTGAATTAAAATGAATTGTGTGTTTCCTAATACAATCAGAAATATTGTGACCTGCAATATATGGGTGTGCATCCTTAGCTGGAATCCACTGTAGCTTTTTTTTTTTCCTGTCCTCTCTCTCTCCAGAACTGAGATACAAGGTTTCGTTAGATCCCTATAAACAGTTAGACTGTGCATACTGAGGTTAATTAGTTGTCCGTCAAAAGCGCTCTATTTGCCATTAAAGATGTGTTTATACAGCACAAGCTGTTCTTCATCTGGTATGTGAAAAGCATTTTTCTTGTGCTTCCACCATGTATTGTGTGGGTCGAGCTGAACTGCAGATATGTTCATCAATGTCAATGGGCCAAAAAAAAGATCTGTAGTTTCCTTGTATTTGACTCCAAGGAAATTAGATATCCAAAATAATCAATAAACACGATTTTTTTTTTAAAAATTTAAAAAAGAACACACTCAACCCTGCACCCTGTGGGCTCCTTATCAGCTTTGGCTGCAGTTCTATTAAGTTCTTCTGGAGGTTCAGGCATCTGAAGGCAACGAGAGCAGGAAGCAACACTGCAGCTTGTTAATCTTTTAGTATACATAAGAAAACTATCCACGTCTTTCAAGCCTGTAGGAGGTGTTCATTTATGCTGAAAAGATGAAGAATATGGAGGGAAACTTGTAAGTTATGTTTACTATACTGTATGGTCATCATGTGTTTTGCATAAGTAGCTCTAGTGGCTTCTATCAGAATGTGCAAGTGCCAAAGTACCGTTGAACAAGACGAAGACATTGAGCTGTGAAGTCATTCTGCGCAGTCAATTGAATCTTTTTCTTTTTCCACAGTTACAGCAGGCGATATGATGAAGTACTGTGCTGCAGTTGCTCAGGATAAGAGAAGATTGAAGGGATCATGAGTTTATTCTTGAACATACTGTGTATGTAGTGTCCTCACATGATATTACCAAGACTGCATTTTATACCTGTGATTTTTTTTTTTTTTTTTTTTTTTTTGATCCAAATGTATGCCTGTATATATGTGTTTCTAAAGTCACTGAAATAAACTTGAATGGTTTTGTATTGAATTAAATCCTGAGACATGGTCATTGATAAGTTAAGTTTATTTTGGTACATTTAAGAGGTACCATAACCATGAAAAATTACAAAACAAAATGTCTGCACAAAAATTATTCATCGACCAATTTCAAGGTAACAGAGGGGTCCTCATTTGTTGTCACTGCATCAGTAGATGGCAGCACACTTCGAGGTCTCAGCTCTGGTTTTTCACTGACTGTGCCATATTCAGGGTGATACACAAACCATGTTCTCAGTGAATGAACAAATTTGTCCCACTATGCTAAAGAGGCACTTTTTCAACCTTTTAGTTTAAGTCTATACTTGGCAATGATAATGAAATTCCTATCCAACCAGTCAGTGCTGACCTTGAGAATCTGCTATTAGATTTATTTATTAAAATAAGATGACCCAGAGGTTGAACAGAACTGTGAGTTTTTGCAGCAGACAATTTGGCTGCAATCATCCCTGCTGGAACTGACCTTGATGTGTTGTCTTCACTTTATTTTGGCTGCGACTCGTCATTGATGGCTGGTTTCAGGATCGGGTATTCTTGGTGGCACAAGTCTTTAGCATTGTGATATAGAAATCAATCACATGGCATGGTGTTAGAGATATTAGCTTGGATGAGTGCACTTCCTTGAGCTTATTGCAAATGTGTCCATGAGCTGTTGAGTCACATCCCCTTCTCAGTGGCCCAGTTGTGGCTCTGGTCTTTGGGGAGCTCTGCAGTTGGTGTCCGAGGACACCATTTGATTTCTGGCTGAGTGAACAGACAGCTGCTGGTTAGAAAGGCGTCAGGTTGTCTGCACATTTCTTGATAAAGCATTTAAGAATTTAAGTTGAAGAGAAAGCACTTGGAAGAAAGACATTTACTTTGATCATTCATTAACTTGTGAAATCCATTATAAATTCATTGCAAAAGATTTATATACCAAAAAATGTTAGTGGATATTAAATGCAAAATTTATATTATTTCCTGCCTCTGGAATGTAAGAATTTTCTCTCCACATAATGATTACAAACTGAATATCTGGGTTTTGGACTGTTGGAGGAAGCACAAGATATCTGCTGGCATCATCCCAGGCTCTTAGAACTTGTGGTTGGCACTTTGTGCCAAATCTTTAGACTCCTCAAATTCTAAAGATAACCAACAGATGAACTGATAATGAAATTAGCTATGTGAAGCCCCAATGGATTATTGGAGCAATAACTCCCTAAGGTACAGAATTCCATATAATTAAATAATATTAACTAAATTGTCTGTATCCCTGTGTCCTTGGCCTTTCATTTCAACTGCCCTCTTTAGCATATGTCAAATCAACAAGTAATCCACTATAGTTACAATCCAATGAAGGAGACTTGATCCTGTCACCACTTTTCTCTGGATCAGTGTCAGTGCATTTTTTAAATTATCTGATTAACTGAGAAATGTGTAACATTTGTTTTCCAGTCTTTCAAAAAAAGTCATTTTTGAGCTTCCTATGATCCAACATAGTGTCAAAGTTTAATTTTTTGGACAAAAGCGACGATACAATGCATGATAGTGGAGATAAGTGCCATTTATAAAGAATATGATCCTATGAATCATACCCACTTCATTCATTGTTATCAACCAATCCATGGATATTTCCTCTCTAACTCTTGAAGTAGTTAATGCTGTTGATTCTCTCCTAAGACTCAAAAAATTATGAGCAAAGAATTTCCAACTTGTAGTGCACTAAAGGAGCCCACACATCCACCAAGGCTACATCAACAAACACGCACCAGACTTCAGAGAAAAGGGCAAAACTCCCACTAACTGATCCAGACCTGCCCTGAAATGATGATGGTTCCTCCCTGCCCCATGTCCTATCTCTCCAGCAAGTTCAGTGCAAAACAGTTCATTTCACTCTCAGTGCTTTCTGATTAATCCTGCTGACAAATGAACAGACACTGGTGAAAAGTAACCCTAACGGTGAGGATTAGACCAGGTACTGGACTTTCCTGCGTGTCATCTAAAATCTTGACTGTATTGCTTTGGGTCTCAGTAGAGAGAAGGATGTTGATGCTTTTAGCCTCTCTCCCCTCCGCTCTCTGCTAATAATGCTGATGTACTCACTGCAGCTGCCGGAGTTATCAGTACATTCCCATTAATGACACTCAAAAGAAAGAAAGAAAGAAAGAAAAAGGGCAAAGTGTACTTTCTCTCAACCCCCATTCACCCCACCCTCATCTTTTTCCCTGGTACATGTATGGCTGGGTGTCTGCGAGGAGAACAGGGGCCACATCGTCACCCACAGCGCTCCAGACAGGACCAACTGCAGGCAGCCAGCGGGAGCACGTGGCTTTGTCTTTCACCCATTCTTTTGGGGACCAGCTGTGGTCTGAGTGCAGTGAGTGTCGAGCCCAGTGATGCTGCTACTATAAATATGCGTCAACGAGTGTGAGTAAGTGACAGCTGTACAGTGGACCAAGGACACACTGCCTTGGCACTGTCGGAGCGAGCCACTCCAAAAAAGGCAAACCTAGTCTGAGACCACTAGTTGATATGTATTAATCCACATGTAGCGACTGATATCTGCCACACACTGCTCAGATTCTGCCATCCATTTTCCCCTCGTATGGGTAACAAGCTGCCAATGATGTTCATTAACTGAGTTGTCTTTTTTTTCTCTTACACCAGACTTTTATATTCTTCATTGTGAATTTAATTATGATTTATTCTTGGGAGCAATATGATTCTCTGAAAGTCAAAGGAATGGCTCTTCTACAATTAAGTGGATGATAACCATATGCATGTGTGTTGATATGGAGAGAGAAAAAGAAAACTACCCATGCATTGTGTGTGCGCAGTGTCTGTACACAAGCGCATGTGTGACTGTGTTTGTGTGCCCTTTTCAAGTGTGACCACCTGTCTTTTGTTAAGAAATAAATAAATAAACACAGGCCACACCAGCTGTCCCTGGCAGTCCGTCCCTTCAGAGGTCAAGGGCTCCCACCGCTGGCCTTGTTGAGGTGGTGGACACTTACAACTTTCCTCCCAACTTCTCTGAAGTACCTCTAAACACACACAGACACACACAGACACACGCAAACGCGGGTGTGAAATCACTCACAGCCAAATGAGCCAGCCTTTGAGTTTCGGAGAGGAATGTTTTATTACACCATCAAGTTACATTGCACATATCCCAGCTCATCACCCTGCAGCTAAGCCCTATCACATGGCCCCTACTTTCCATGTGAAGGTTTTGGTCCATACGAAACACACACACACACACACCAGGCAGTCTAAGCCCTGGATCCTGTTAGACAGATGTGAGGTGTTGGTGCCAGTGAGCGCTCTGAGGCCTGCTGTGGATGTTTAGAGTGTGAGGTGGCCCCGGCGTTGCAGAAAGCCCTTATATACTGTGAGCCGGCTGAGGCTGTTGAGGCTGTTTATGAATGATCTTGGGAGGACATTGTTTTCTTTATGTTGTAGCTGCCCGGCTAGCGCCACTGTGTCGTCTGTTTGTGCATAAAGTACGTGCTGGGGAGCTGGGCCAGACAATAGCCTTGCTGAACTACTACCCACGCACACAATAGAGTTGTGGGATGAGGGCGAGGTTTGGGGCCGTGGTTTTGGGGGCGGCGGGGCTGGAGGTAGGATAGATGGGGGCAGGGGCAGTTGGATGCAGCCCGTGTCTATATGGTGTTCCCAGAACGGGTGAGCTGGGGTTGGGGGGAGGGTGATGGGAACCCGAGCACATCCCCATTGGGATCACGTCGCAGAGCAGCTGGATTTCTTTCATGCTGCAGCGGGGAAATAATTAAAAGTTCTGGCCATTGAAAATGTCCAGTGAATTGGCATGAAGTTCCTTAGTAAGACACTCTCACACATTTGGTACATGTTTATGTAGAAAAAGATGCCTGTGTGTGCTTCAGTCTGCTAAAGCCAGTTTAATGAAGTTGCGTTAAATGATGATTCCATGACAAATTCAACTGGCTTTGTTAACCCATGTTTGGAAATAGCACTGTCATTTAGCTTAGTTTATGGTTACAGAGGGATAGGGATAAGACCAGCAGTATTATCACATTCTGTTGTCTCTGTACACATTGCAATGCAGCCCACATACCCGGTCTAAATGATTGTTGCTGCTGTGTGTCAGACAAGGGCTCCTCTTTAATATTCTCCCATTATTTTCATTCTAATGATTATGCGTGTTTGATTATATCATACGACTTAAAAAAAAAAAAAACAACAACCCTTATCAAGTGTGAAACTAGTGTGACTGTGTGTGTGGGGAGATGGGGGGTGCAAAATGAATGAAATCCACACAACCAAAGAAAGTTGTTCCATTTAATTCTATGCATAATCTTAATAAAGACCTAAATCAAGATTGTCACATGTCCACAGCACACACACACAAGCACACTCCAAAAGCGCAAACAAAGAAAATGCACATACAGTTATAGATCAAAGTAAATTGCCTCATTATCTAAGCAATGTCAATTCTGCATAAAGATTGTCCTCTAATCTCTACACCACTAACACTGAAGCAATTGATTACTATAAAATATACTTTTCTTATTAAAAAATTATATTAAATTCTAATGGCACTTCTACAAATTCTATTAAAAAGATTTTTGTTTGACATTTAGAAGCATTTTTCTTTTTTTTTTTTTTAACCAAACTAAAAACGGAGACAGTCAAATGTTGCACAAGAAGCAAATGCAATAATAAATATTTCTCATGATTATACACAATTTCACAGTTGTAACCTGCAGAGGACATAATTCCAGTATCAGCATATAGGTCATTTTTAGACTTGTATACTTAGATCATACAGCATGAGTTAGGCAAACATAGCCCTCGGTCAGGAGTCGCACTGTTTCTGTTGGAGTCAACAATCAAAATCTCAGTGTTTCACATTCAACAGTGACATAAACTGAGGAACAGACTGTTAGTTCCTAGGAGTGCTAGCTGAAAAATAGAAACCTTGTCTTCAGTTTAATACATCCAAAACAGATTTAGTCACAAACAAATATGATCCAAAGAATCTCAGATCGCCAATGCAATCTCTTGCGAAGCAGCAAAAATTAAATGAAATAGTAATAAATGGACTTGAAACTTTTAGTTTTTGTGGTTTAACGTTTTTGATACGATAGAAAAAACAGGAACAACAGCTGTGAATGGTCTCACATCAGTGGGCCACTGTTGCTGTGATTTGAACTTTGACATCGTAGTCAAGGGCAGAAATGTACAATATAGAAAAAAGGCCTTCTCCAGATGCAACACCTATTTGTGTGTCTACAAGGCACATTTGGTGATCATCCTGGAGGTATAAATAAAGACTGCAAACAATAAAAAGAAAGAAATTTTTCACATATCATTAGTTTGTCTAAGTCTGTACACATGTACATTGGAGAATCAAACGATTTTAACTTGCACCACAAAAAGAAATATTCCTTTATGAAAAAAAAAAACAAAAAAAACAAACAAATCTACATTCCTGTGGGTTCAGATTTAAATATACATTACTAACACTACCCAACATCAATGTCTCTGAAATATATTTATTGTTCTGATCACTAACTGAAGTGATTAACCTGTCATGTGCAAGTAAACAGGGAGCCAAAGCACATTTCTTGAAAAAATTACAAGCAACCCGAGCTCCAGCGCTGACTGCAGGTCAAGGAGTAGAATGAAAACAGATTGCACATATTTCTGCGAGAACAGGTTGGATTCCTTCGTGCCCTCCACCACCTTCTACCACCTAAAATTCTGACAAATCACATATCTTTTTGTGTGTGTGTGTCCTGAAAGAAGTATTAATGATGAACATAAAAAAAAAAAAAAATAGAACCCCTTAGGGTGTCTGTGCTGAAATGCACAGGTAGTCAGCACCTATATCTGACCTCTATTTCACAGCTGCCAAATATCTCGTGTCAGTATCAACCAGTTCTTACTCAATCGAACACTTTGAAAACAATACTCTGATAATTCTGATATTCTCTTGATAGATGTGTTGTCAAATCACTGGGGTACTCCTCCACACAGAAGAACAATGAAGTGTTTATAAACTGCATGCTGGGATAGGGGGTTGGTCTTTGATGCCTCCAGACAATACACCTGTTTACAGTCTCCTTGGTCTCCCTTTGCTAAATACATTTCTCACATTCCATGGGTTCCATTCAATACAGAAAAGTGCAAAGAGAGACTTGCGCTGGCTTTTCTCCCCACAGCTAGGAGAGAGATACACAATGATCCCTTGAGAACTACCTGTGACTCTGTGGTGGTGGGGAACAATGCTTGTATTGTCTCATTTCTATAGGTAGCCAATGCCAAATCAGTGTGGCTGCGCTTGTGAACAACTGTTTCCTGTGGCACAACAGCAGTCAGAGTGGTATCAAGCACTCCGATTTGTAGTGAGGTGGAGACCAATCAAGCCTTGAATATGAAAAAAGGAACCAATTGCCCCGGGGGAAGACATGACACTTTAAAAGACTGTAGTCTTAATAAGACACCTGACTCTCTAGACCTTACATGTTGTCACATGGAAAACAAACACTTTGATAAATAGAAGATATATTTACATTAAATATACAAATAGTAAGAAATAGCAGCCTAGACAATAGTGTTGAAACTATATGCATGCTAAAAACAAGTGCTTCTCTATGTTCCATGTGACAAATCTCTCAGAGGTTTCTACACGGTATATTAAAATACAATTACAGTAACTTGATTTGCACAGAGAAAATAAACAGACAGCCCCAACACCAGTTAATGAGTACCAAAATTTCTAGGCAAGACGCGATGTCTGTCAAGCTTATAGAAATAAGAAATACACTACAGTAAACCCTGAACCAAGTCAAACTAATAAATAAATTCTGATCAAGTCTTCTCAGGACAGATTAGACAAATATAATGAACTTTTAGTGCTACACCCCCTGTTAAGAAATTCATATAGCATCTATGTGAAGAGACAAAAAAATAATAATGATAATAATAATGCATTTCCTGCCCAAAGATACTTTCGAGGACTTTAGCATCACTAGAGGCTCCAGCTTCATCAGTAGTAACTTACACACACATACAGTAAAAAGATACAATAATGGGAAAAGTTAATTCACAAAGAAAGAAAAGTCAGTAGATTCTGCTGAATGGCACAGCTTTGATGAACAAACAGCGCTGACAAAAGCTCCCAACAAAACACTGAACATCCACCTGTCTCCTTCTCCGCCCCCTTCCCCCTCCGGTTAGTGAGGGTTTGCCTTAAATACCATGTCAGTGAAGCCTTTGTGCAATACCAGGAAATAAAAAGGTAATTTGCTAGTAACTATTTGCCTTTGAACTCAAAGTTGGTCAAATAAACATTTATTTGACAAGGGCTTGATTTACATTTGTGTAAATGATTTAATTAAGGACACTCTTGGGTCAATTGGCATTCAAGTGGTGACAATTACCTTTGTGTCCACCTGGTATTTGGAGTCTAATCTTGATGTTGAATAGGCCTTAAAGGCTTGGTGAAATATCTCATCTTTGTTTGTTTTTAGTAAGTACACTAGGTGAAGTGTTGAGAACTTCAGTAGGCACCAGTGTTACAGGCATTAGATTTTTTAACTACTTTCCATCCCTCCTCTGATTATACTACTTATTTTTAAGTAGCAATTACAAGGCTGTTTCAACGATGTGCGCTTAGCAACTGAAGAGCTGGTAACTCTCCCCAAGGTGAAAAAAAAAAAAAAAAAAAAAAAAAAAGAAAAAGAAATATGGAGATATAATGGTCTGCTTGTCTCGTTATAAAACTATAACCAGGTTCATTTCAATCAAACAACAAAAAAAAATATATATATAAAAAAAAAAAATTCCACTTCAGTGAAAAAAAAAAAAAAAAAAACCCAAACAAAAAACCCATAATCATACTTCCAGTAGTCAAACTTCATTAGTTTTCTGCCTTTTGATAGTAGACTTGTTAAGGACACTAAACAAATCCCAAATAATAAATAATGATGATAATAATAATAATAATAATAATAATAATAATAATAATAATAATATTGATGTAGGAGTTTAAAAAATATATATATATATTGCTACTCACGGACGGTTCTGATCTCCCATGTGCACAAAGTCTCACCTACTCTGACGATTGTATTAACATATGGATTAGCCATCAACCATATGAACATAGGATCCTTTTTCCTTTCAGCAAATATACTCCTCCAATAAACTCAACAACAGATTGACACAAACAGGACAGAAACAAACAAGTGCATCATCTGATTTCACCTTCACTCACACAGATCCATCTTAAATCTCACAGCACCCATGTTAATCTCAACAGCCTGTGCACCTCCGACTGTCTCCCTCCAATCAGCATCTATGCCTTTAACTCAGTCCAGCACAGAAAACAGATCCAGTCCTAAAGTTGCCACATGTTTAAGTTGAGAAATGCCTTTGTGGGGGTAGAATCCAAAAGATATGCTTCCAACAAATTGACAGCATGTGAACACAAACTGGAAAGTTGTTCAGTAATAGTATTCAGTGTGTGAAAAGACATTTTGTCTTATTTTGTGGCACTGGTGAGATGTGTTTTATCCAATGGCAAGAGTCTTGACAAGGCCACAGTGAAACTTCCTGATGTGGCGGTAAAGGTCCCCAGACTGGGTGAAGCGCCGTTCACACCATTTACAAGCATGAGGCTTCTCACGTGTGTGAACTACAGCGTGCCGACTCAAGTTATGAGAGTACTGGAAGCTCTTCCCACACTGGCCACAGGTGTATGGCTTCTCACCAGAGTGCGTACGCTCGTGGCGCTTAAGTGTATACATGCAGGAGAAGGTCTTGTTGCACTGCAAGCAGGTGGGGACCGAGCCGTCGGGGGACAGCTTGGAGCGAGCCCCTTCCTTTTCACGGAAGTGCGAGCTGAGGTGCAGTTGCAGCACATGAGGGCTGGGAAAGACTTTACTGCAGAGGGGGCACACGCACACCTGTTGCCCCGGGGGCAGGAGCACCCCACTGGAGGTGGAGATGTCTGAAGAGGCCAAGTCGTCCTCCTCCTCCTCACTGTCTCCCAGCAGCCTACCCCTCCTCTCCTCCAACTCCCTGCCTGGGGCGCCCTCCCTCCCTCTGCAGGCCTCCCCCTCCTCGTCCATCAGGTCCTCCTCCTGGGAGAGCAGGGCGGCTGTGGAGCCGTTGTTGCCTGGGAAGAGGGCAGCGAACCCTGTCACCACTGAGCTCCTGGCACTATTCCCAAAGCGCTGGCTCTCAGGGCTCGTCGGCTCACTGTCCTCCTGCTCTGACAGCAAGTCGTGTTCATCTTTAACAAGTGGCTCAATGCCCTGCTGCTGGCTGTCGAGGGCCAGCTGTCCCGAGACGTAGGAGGGGTGTAAGGGATCTCTGCTAGACAGAGGCTTGAAAGACAAATCCAGTGCACAGTCCATGTCATCTGAAGCCCGGGACCTCTGGGACAGCGATACGGTAGAACTACTGACATCAGCTTTTGTTTTTCCAGCTGTTGGGACGCAGGGCTCGGCCTCTGCTGACACATAATTGACACTTACAAGGTCCGGGGACCTGCCAGAGTGACCGTTTGCCTTCTGCCTGCTCCGCGCAGACCTATCACAATCGGTGACAGCCAGCCTGACTTCGCTCTTGTCCATGTCAAACTCTTCTGCTGGGGGGGCCCTGTGAAGCCCCTGAGACGGTGTCTGGAGCTGTCGCCGAATGAGCTGCTTACTGTGCAGCTCGCCATCTGAGGAATTTTCCCTCTCCAGACAGCTGAGTCCCAAACCCTCGCCCATCTTTTCATCCAGGAAGGAAAGTTCCTTGTCCTTAAGCTTGCCTTTACACACTTTGACTATATCATACATGTGGAGGTAACTGGCTGCAGCCAGGACATCCTCCACTGGCAGAGTGCTGAATTCCAACTTCCCCTCATACATAAATTCAAGGAGCAGACTGAAAGCAGGGGCTGTCACAATGTCACTGTTGAGATGCACAACGTCCCTTTTGTCTAGCTGGTCCCTGTAGAAGAGATGGAAGTACATGCTGCAGGAGGCCAGCACGGCTCTGTGCGCTTTGAATCGAGCCTCCCCGACAAGAACTGTGCAGTCACAGAGGAAGCCTTGGTGACGCTGCTGACTCAGACACTGCAGCAACTGGCGGCTATGGTCTGGGAACTCCATTCTTCCTTCATAACCTGATGAAAAACAGGAAAAACAGGATAGAGGATGAACGGAGTAGAGGGCACAGCCGAACAGCCGTGGCATGCCAGAAGCAGACGCGTATAGTGACCGAAAACACACAGAGGGAGTGAGACTAAACTTCAGCGCTGATATGATTGAACAAAAAAAAAAAAAAAAAGTGTCAGCAAACGGGCATGACCTCGACCCCCCCGCCGCGCTTTGTGATGGAAGTTCACCAAACGGTCCCCGGTGAAATCAGACAGGTTTCAAAGTGCACCCACCGGTCTCCGCCGGACACTTTATCTAAGTTGAGAACAGAAGCGGTGATGCAGGATACGCTCCGCTGCGCTCACCCGCCACGTACCAAGGTGTGAATGGATCAACTCTCCAAACGCCCCTCGGCAGTCGGGTTGGTGGTGGTCAACCTACTTCCCCCCCCCCACACACACCCCACACACCCCACACACACACACACCCCACCTCACCTCTACCGGGAAAAAAGGCGAATAGAGACGCGTCAGTGAGTTTCCAAACGCACACAAAACAGCGGTGTTTACAGACCAAGCAAGTGCGGCTGTGAACGGCAGCACCCCTCCGTCCTTCCGTCCGTCCGTCCGTCGGGGAGGAGGGATGGCGTGAAGAGCGGAGCGGAGTGAGTAAACTGCTGCTCTGTTTGCTAATTACACTGCAAGCTGTGGAGTCAGCTGCTCTGACATCACCGCAATGGAAACGCTACCTCCAGCTGTGCTCCCCTTTATGCCATATGTTAACTCCGCGCTGCGCAGTGCAAAAAATATAAATAAATACACATCCAGAAGAAAAAACGCGCACAACTTACAAAACTGACTGGATCCGCGAGTGGTACACGATTACACCGCATTTCCAACTTTTCCTTTCCAATCGGGTTATTAATCGCCAAAGGAAAAAAAACGCACTCGACGAGGACAAAACGCTTTGTGCCCCCTCCTTCTTTTTACTCACACACAGCTGTGAGGTGTTTCTTTAAAGGGGTTAATTCAGAACAGAGAGGGCAGATGGCACAGAGGGGAGAAAAGTGACTCCGGTCAATTGAATATTAAAGTTTGATGCTACCGAGAACGCCGTGCGGACATTTTGCCCACAGGAGTTCTGATTATCTTTTTTTTTTTTTTTTTTAAATCTAATTTATAGATTTTTTTTAAAGAAAAAGTGTAAGTAGGAGGTAAACGGGCCGAGGGCGCAGTAAACCGAGCTCCATGTCCGTGTTGGGAGACGCATTGCTGGGATCCTTTTAAACAGCAGAGGAACTCGCAGCAAAAGCCAACTGCGCTGAACGAAGCGGCGAGGGAGACACTCTTTAACTTTCTCTTTCTCCGCTCCCAAGCACGAAAAAACACTCTACTCACATTCACTTCCGCCCACTTCGTCGTCTTTTTTTCCTAAAAGCGCCGATTTCCTTTCATGATGTGCGGCCAGATGTTCGCTTCTCCCTGTCGTTTCTTGAGCTTCGGTCCGACCCCGGCAAGGCAGGCTGCACTCAGCGCTGCTGTGTGTCAAGCAGGTTGATAATGGCACAAGTCTCGCGATATTATCGCGCGGCCACAATAAGTTGGGAGCTGCTCCGTAAATTCGCACAGCGGCGGCAGCAAGTAGCAGGGTACACTGGGAACATCAATTTGCTGCCTTATTAAAACACCTGTCCCGTGGGGGGGGGCTTCTCTGCAAGTTCAATTCTCAGTATGGAAAAGGGAGGGAAGAAGTGACACAACTTAGACGTATTTTTTTAAACTGAAAGCAAGCTCGAAAATGTTGAAGGTGTCAAAGTTAAAAGTGTCATTTGATCACTTTTTTTTTTCGCTTTTCTCAGAAGTATCCAGATCTAATTGAAGTGAATGAGCTTTGTAAAGATAAAATCCACCTTTCAAATTTCATTAATTTGACAAGCCAAAAAAATGTTGTTCTTGTGTTTTTTCTTTCATTCTTTCTTTTTGCACCTTTTTAGCACAGAGAATTGGTATTTGTGAGGGTTATCCAAACCAATAAAAGAATTGTAAATCGTGCTTTGTGATTTAGAGGGTCTGTGGTCTTTTGGGTACTTTTAAGGGCTGTTCTCTCTAATCCTGCTTTGGGTTGTGGAATTCCCTGGCACTGAATCACCCAGTGCCTTTGTTTTTCCCAGACCACACCAGGTCCTCGCTGTGTTTTATTTAGCTTAAATCATCCGAGGATAGGCAGGGTGATTTCTGAGAACAGTGGTTTAAAAAAAGATGGACACATTTGACCAAAAAAGAAAAATAACAACTCCTGAGTCTGTTTTGTAATTGTTAAAGCTACTGATGATGGCACAGTGGAGAAACAGGGGCTTGAGGTTGCAGCTGCTCATCTTGTACCCCCCCCTTCTCTTCCCTCCTCCTGTCCCTCCCTGTGCTCCCCCAACTGCCTCGGTCACCTTTGCCCTGTGTTCCAGCTGTCGTGTGTTTTGAAAGGGCCATTTGCAGCTCCTCACAGCCTCCTGACACAGAGGGGAATGAGCTATGTGACGGGAGGCGGCAGCCACTGGTCGGAAGGGGCCACCGGCTAGATTCTTATCCACTTACTGCTTTATTCCATTTTTAGTCCGGCTGTTACTCTTACAGACAGTGGATATCGGCACTCTGATCATGTCCAGATGATCGTGAGCAAGACAGTGTCATGGTCTCGAAATAAAAACTCTCCTTATTTAGTTAATTGGATCCTAGATAGGAAAAAACAAAATGATGAGTGACCTCTTCCCTGATAAAAGCCCATCTAGTAAACTAAATATATTTGAAATGTCTGATGTGTGTGGCACATGAAAAGCAAATTACCATTGAGCACTGATACACACACACACACCATCCATGCAGGGGCAACAGTGTGGATAAGAATAGGAGCAGTGGCCCTGTGTTTCACTGGCCCTGGCAAACTTAGGCGCCCAGTAGAGGAGGGGTGTGTGTTCACAGGGCAAGACAAAGCAGTGGTTGTGCCTGGGGACCGTGGCCTCAGAGAGAGAGGCTCGGCACGGTGAAGGTTCTCACACACAGAAAAAGATAGAGAGACAGAGAGAAGGAGAGAGAATGAGAGTGGGGGAGCGAGTGGGGGGGGGGGGCACTTCCTGGAGGTTCATTCTTCCTCTCTGCAATCATCAATGGCATTCTCCCCCTGACCCACTCCTCTCTCAGACAAACAAAAGACCCCGCATTCCAGTGTAGCCTGACCGGCCAACCAGCCAGCCATCCAACCACAGTCGAACCACATCACTCTCCCCAACTGGACCAAAGTCTCATCATGGGGGTGGGCTTAAGCTTTGTTGTAGATAGTTCTCCAAGGACACTTGCAATCTAACCTGATGTATTAAAAACCTTAACCTTCTTCTACAAGTACTGATTTTGGGATTGACAAATTAAGGGTTCCTCTTTTTTCTGACCTTGGAGGGTAACACATTTTTGTCCTTTACACATCTAAAAGTGCTGTATTATGTTTTGTTGTACTGTATTACATCTTACTCATTAAGGCCACATTTTTCAGTTGTGCACCATAGTTAGTTACACATTAAAGTTTTGCACATTGAACAAAATTTTTGTGATGTGAAAAAAATATAGTTGTTCAGCATTTGGGGAAATACACAAATTTACTAAGAAATAGACAAAGGAATCTATAACAATATAACAATCTGTATCTACCTGGATGCTGGCACTGATTAGTTTAGTTTAACAGTAAATCAGGAAATGTCTTGTCCAAAGATTTTTTTCGAATCTGTAAACCTCATAATTTTCCATCATATGCAAGGTTATATGCATGATTTTTTGGGGGGGGTCCTAGATTCTGATTTCCTGGAGTCCCAGTTGCTCCTGCACAAGAAATAGTCCAGAATATAGCATTTAGCACTTTGGCTTTTGTATGGATCAAACTAATGAGCTTCGGAGGCGCTGGTAGACAAACTTGAACAGCCAAGATAACTGTTTCCCACCTTTATGCCAAGTTAAACTAACTGGCAGCTGGCTTCAGCTACATACTTTCCTTTCAAACTCACCTGTTTGAAAGGAAAGTATGTAGCGTATTATGTGAAACATTCAACTATTCATTTCACACATAATTTTTTTCATTGTACAGATCCAAAGTGTAAATATGGACGTGATGAACATTATGCAGATTGTAAAGGCCTTTGTGGCAGATTTGTGATTTTGGTTTAATAAATAATTGACTTTTATTCATTTCTACAACACTGCAACCTATGAGCATCACTGGTCAAAACTACTTGTTTGCTATGAAACTGAATATTCAGCTGCGTAATAGATAGATAATACATCCAGGAAAATAATGAGGCAATACAAGTAACACTGCACTGCAGATGCTGGAAGATGCAGTATTGGTCATACCCCCCACCACTTCCTCTCTATTATGGACCTCCTGCCCTTCTTTGTCCAATAATTGCTACTACATGTTATCTATTCTCCTTCAACAGCCTCTGCTCTGTTGTGTTTGTTATACTCTGGACAGATACTGCGAGTAGACAAGAATCAGATGAGTCCATGGCAGGAAAGACATTATCAAGTCATTTTGACTCTTTGATCTTGTTACTTTTGCTTTGAACCTGAAAAGCAAACAACAGGCTAGGCATTCCCATCACCAGAGCAGAGACAGCTGAGCAGGAGGAGGAGGAGGGATGCCCTCAGTCAGCTCTGTCTGTATGACAAGAACAGCTTGCAGTGAGGAACATATTACAGTCTAAGTGACAAAGAGGGGAAATGACAACAGAGGGGGCTGAGAGACAGAGGGCAGAGGCCACTAAGTTTTTCATCACGGGGTGAAAGCTGGCAGCTGTCCCTGCTCTCTTGTTCTAAAATTATTTATCCTGAAACTTTTCACTGTCACTGTCTCACCTTTTTTTGTCTTGCACATATCTGCGGTTTACTGCACAACACTGTATAATCGCAATTTGTGAAGAGATTTAATCTTTAAAAGTATGAAAATATAAAACATGGCAAATGAAAATATATCTGACAAGTTCATAGCAGCAGGTTTTTTTGACATTTTAAGGTTTGTAAAACCTTCATTGTGAAGGAAATGTGCTTTTACTTTGTGGCCAAGTCATCTGAGGGCTTCATTTGATACAGAGGATCTCTGACTTCTTTTAGGTCTGACTGACTGGCCTGTTCGTACCTGTCCTGAACTGGTTTAACTCCTACCTGTCTGGCAGGAAGTCTTAGTGGCTGCAGGTGACTGTTCATCTTAAATAATCTGGTTTAACAAGCAGGTTTATTGTGTGATAAAAGATGATAGGAATCTTAATGCTCTCACATTTTACTTTTGCGATTTAATCAGGGCACATAACTAATTTCTTTAAATCTGCTGTGGTATTATGTAATATCATGTTGCTCATCTCTTGCTGAGTCAACAAAAGCAATCTAAAAGATGAAGAATGAAGAGTTAATTGTTGTTCTTGGAAAATAATATTTTGACAAACAATGCCTACGTAAGGTTCACTTACTAGCTTTTTGGTTAAATCTGAGATGGATCTGTAGACAGGAGTGTACAGATTTTAATCCATCCCCTGATGGATACAGCGTGATGGTACATAGCACCCTTGTTTCAGCTTCAACCGAGATAAATAAGAAGTGCAGAAGTGCCACCAAAACAAATCATGGTAGTGTTAAGTAGATTTTGAAAGATCTAGCCTTAGACCCAGAGAAAGAAATTTAAAGGTTCTATTTAATTCAGAATTTAATGTCCCATTCTGCTTTTATTGGAAATGTCCAAGGACCTTTCCATGGTTTTTCAGCACCCTCAGGAATCTCCAAAAATACACCATAAATCATTAAGTAGCCAACCTGCTGCCTGAGTGCTGATAGGCAGCAGAAGGACAGCAGCATCACATCCATGCCAACCTACTTACAATGGTTTCTTGTTAGTTTTTTCCTATTTGATAAATTGTCAATTCTAAAATGTTTTTAAGCACCTAGGCCAGGTCCAGTGGGGATATCAGCGAAAGCGTTTTCAAAGTGTTACATTAAAGCTTTATTCCTTATCAGCTCAAAAGCATCCCTTAAACCAGAGTTCAAAACTCATGCTTTGGCCTGCCAACTGCCTTTTTTGCTGTTGTTTCATGGTTGAATTTGTTGTCTGTCAAGTGAAACACACAGAACATTAAATTGATTTTTACTTTTTTTTTTCAGCATTCAGACTGACAATTTTTACATATGTTTCGTACTCTTTTAGGACTCTGCCTTTCTTCATTGTTTTATCATGGATGTTTTATTTTTGCTCAGCTCTCCATTTACTTGGAAGTCTAAATTAACTTAATTAATTTATTAACTGACTATCTGACTTTAGTTGACTAATGCTGAGTACATTTACTTTATTAACGCATCTTTAACTCCACTCCATATCTGACGGATATATTGGATTTCTTCTAAACAGCATTATGTGCCATTATTACTACATTCTTAGCAACTGCCATTCAAAAAGTTTGCAAGTCAATCATGTGACATGATAAAAGCACTGAACTATGGAACAGGTAAAGAGTACGTCTTAACATGACTGAAACCCCTTTGGTACCTCTGTCAGCAGCCATTTCTTCATTTTTATTCATTCATCTTCTACCGCTTATTCGTTTCTGCTGGAGCCAATCCCAGCTCTCACTGGGTGAGGGTGGGGTACACCCTGGACACCAGTCCAATACAGGGCCAACACTTAGAGACAGACAGAGACCAACAACCACTCACACTCAGACCTACGGACAATTTAGAGTCACCAATCAACCCAAACATGATGTCTTTGGATGGTGGGAAGAAACGGGAGTACCTGGAGGAAACCCACGCACAGAGGGGGAGAACATGGAAACTCAACACAGAAAGGCCCCCGGCCCGGGAACCAAACCCTTGACCTTCTTGTTGTGGGGCAACAGCACTAACCACTATGCCATCACAGTCATTTCTTTCAAACTTATATTTACATGGCAACTTTTATAAGACTAAATCACATTATTTCTTTCTTTAACAACTTGATGTTTTTACTATTATATTATAGTATGACATATAATACATTCCAGTGGTATTAAAACGAATGAGTAATCATAAAATTAGTCATCTGATTGATAAAAAGTTAGCTTTGGTGGAAAAACCAGGTCAAAATTCAAAGTTTCTTGCAGCTCAGATATAGATATTTATTAGTGGTTGATTTTTTTTAATTTTTATTTCAGTTTTCTCTGATGGTAAACTAAGTATTTGGGCGTTTCTGACAGCTGGCCTAACAAAATAAGCAATATGTAAGTAATTTGGTGGACAGAAAAAAACAAAAACAAAAAAAATTATCAACAGAATAATGAAAAACTTCTTCAGCTACAATAAAAAAGTCATATGGATGGATAGATCGTTTTTATCTATCTTTCTTGTAGTAGCTCAGTTACAGGATTTCATGTGATGGTCTCAGGAAGTAAAACGGTCCTCTGTGGGTCCGTGGGCCACAGTTTGGAAACAGACCGGGCAGCACAGGCTGGGTTCATGGAGGCCATACAGGATAAGCTCATAGAGACTCTGCAGGCTCGTTTTTTTGTTTTGTTTTGTTTTGTTTTTTCTTCTTCAATGGGACGGCTGACACCCCGCCGCTCCTCCTGCCAGAGAGCGGCAGATAAAGAGGCCGGCGCTAGGACCCGGGAGAGCGGGCTGCCACAGAGGCATTGCAGACTGCGCGTTTGGGAGGTGTAGTGGAAGAAAGGCAAGAGAAACGGAGTAAATGAGAGCACTTTTGTCCAGATTGTTGAAGGACTTACCAACTTAATATACCGCCGAAACAGCTCCCTATAATGAGACGGACACAGTGTTGAATCCCTGTCCAGGTAAATGTCCGCGTTTGCTTCGCATTGTTAACTACAAGAGGTCGACAGCTAGACAGGGTAGGTCCCCATTGTACTTACATGGGATGCGGTTATTCTCACCCAAGCTGCCCTGCTAGGCCCCATATCCTTTCTATCGCTAAATGCAAACCTGAACTGAGGTACTTTCCTGACTTCACTCCGCCGTACAAGTTGTTTTAGCAGTCAAGCCAAAAGGCTTATGAAGGTCCCGCTCTGATTTGTAACGTTGTTCTTTTTTCCCCACCAACAACACTTCGTCTCTGTGTGGATGTTAAACCATTCATTTTTTTTTTTTGACAATGACCACTTTTGGGACACAGCCCTGAGGCCAAAATATCTGCAGTCATGTTGCTTTGAACGCTCCGTCTTTACGACAGAGTTGTTGTTTTTACTTTACGGCCCAGGAGGTAAATGAAAACAAATGAGCTCAACAGGAGAGCAGTTTTCATTCATTGTTATGAAGTACCACTGCGTTTGTTTACTGCTTTGACGGAATAATGAATCACCAGACAGTCGTTTTACGTTTAGTTTCCAGCTTTGTTGGCCCTGTTGCTGCTCTGCCCCAGTGCTGTTGCAGCCACATGCAGTCACAGAAAGTTGTGCATCCTTGTTGACTTGTTGTTCCCATGCATTGGCTATGAAAATGGACTTCCACTTGGCCCTTTTAGCAGCAGGGAGGTCATTTGGAAATAAAGATCGTAATGGTGTTGATGTCCTGTTTTCCTCCCCAGTAAACAGTACAGCAAGATAATGCATGTGTTAGTGTTTTTGTGATATGTTTCACTCTCCTCACTGTTATCATCCCACCTACAGTGATGCATGTGTTTACCGAATCATGCTAAGTACAGGGGTTCATGTCAATTAGATTTCTATTTGGTGTCCACGTGAAAAACTTTGTCAGGTTTTGTGGATTTAACGCCCAGCTTGATATAAACCTCATGGTACTCATGTTATTCGTTTCTTTCTCCCAGAGGTCACCTTTGCATGTACAGTGTGGAAAGAGAACATTGTCCCTGTGCATGTTGTACCTGTTATGCCTTTAGCATCAAAATGTTTTAATCAGTCATGAGACTACGTCTGTCCAATGTGTGTGTGCGCAGTGGGACTTGGCATGTGACCCGTGGAAGACGTAACAAGCTGGTGTAATGATACAGCCACTGACTGCTTGGCTGTCCCTGTTCTATTTAGAAAATACCAGTCACCTCCCACCCAATCCCCTCGTAGCCCCATTGACGCAAATGTGCCACCAGTTGCATGCAGAATCTGAAGAATGTTGTTTGAAATTTTGTCCCGGTACATGGGCAGACTTAAAGCCTCTGTCTCTGCTTCGGGAGTTAAGATGTACTATCACTGACGAGCGTACGTGTCTGATGATGGCAGTCCATGTTACAGTTCTCCTCTTGGTCTGAGTCACAAAACTGAGAATACTCTTTGTTTGACTCAGCTTGTTTGCTGGTTGCTCATGTTAACGACCAACTGTCTAGGATGTTAAAGTGTTATATATATTTGAGTCACTCCAGGTTTGTGCTATATCTTCAATTTCGTTTCTGGCTTGTCTGAACAGCCTGAAATGGAATACATTAACATGAATCATGGAGGGGTTGCTGTTCCTGTCATCATGGGATTAAAGCAGCAAGCCTTCTTGGCTTTCAAGGTTACACTAGCAGTGGTTTGATATTTAGCTACACCTACTCGCAAAAATCTTATCATTGGTGATGTGTTTTCAGGGAACTTGAAAGAGGAACTTGGCACTGTGTAGCAGATCAGAGTAGTACTGGTTCCATCGTCTCTTACAAACACAGTCCAATTGTCACTTCACGGATTGTTTTCCAGCAGCAGGTGAGCATATGTGTGAGTGTTACCATGAGTGTAATGTTGTACTATTGTAACTGTAACCTAGGTGCTGACACAGTTGCTTAGCCAGGCAACAGCAGATAATGGAGGAAAAACAGTCTTGTATCTATTGATCTGTGATGAAGGAAGTAGTGTGGTGATGGCGGCCTGATTTTCAGCTTCCTGCTGTAAACACAGGAGACAGTCCTCACCAGCCCAGTGTCAGACTCAGTGTGTGGCATCTTTGCTGCACAACATGCATTTGCATTGAATTGGGTGGCCCATGGAGCTGGGGCCAGAAAGATGAATGATTGAAAGCTGCACTGACAGCAGGGCAGAGGGCAGGCAGGGTAGGCAGACAGGGCAGACAGGGCAGACAAGGCAGACAGGGCAGACAGGGCAGACAGGGCAGGCAGGGCAGGGCAGGGCAGAGCAGAGCAGAGCAGGGCAGGGCAGGGCAGGGCAGGGCAGGCAGGCAGGCAGGCAGGCAGGCAGGCAGGCAGGCAGGCAGGCAGGCGGGAAGGTGGGCAGGCATGGCGGGCGGGAAGGTGGGCAGGCATGGCGGGCAGGCATGGCGGGCGGGCGGGAAGGCTTTGCGGGCAGGGATGGCGGACGGGCGGGCGGACGGGCGGGCAGGCATGGCAGGCAGGCAGGCAGGCAGGCAGGCAGGCAGGCAGGCAGGCAGGCAGGCAGGCAGGCAGGCGGTGCCCCAGAGGCCTGAGGACCATGTGACCTGTTGTCAGGGTACTGGGTTCATTCAGTGGCTGCTGGCTGCAGCGCTGGCAGCAGCCCAGGTTTTCCACACAGGCTGCAGTAGCAACAGGTCGCTCCCATTAAAACAGCAGCGCTCTGTTGTGGCTCCAGAGCCAGTCTTGTGCATGTGTTGCTTTTTTGGCTGTGGTGTGTGCGCTCCAGTTTGTTTGTGTGATGTATCCCAATGTGTATATAATGTGTGCGTTCTTGTATCAGAGTACACACTAAGATGCTGAAGGGATCCAACGGTTTGTGTGATCCCTAGTTTGAATTGCACTCGGTGTGCTATTTCAAATCCCGCTCCCACGATCCTTCCAACATTGACTGTGCGACACAAGCACCACAACCCCAGTGCAATAAACAAAAACACTGAGTGAAAATAAACCCTGCTTTCATAAACTTACTTTTGCTCATTGAATGGAAGTGAGCAGAATGAAAGTAAAAGGCATGTTGATCACACATTCAACGACAGATGTACCCGAGCCTGGGGCTGTACTGATATGACTTGTAGTCTGTCAATAGTCACATCCACTTCCTGTTGTTGTCCCCACCAGTAGGCTCGATGGGGCCACTCAAACAGAGCTCTCTTTTGATGGCTTTACTCTGACGGAGCAGCAGCAGGCAAATTGATTTCAGTCAATGGTCAGAGATTGCCTAGTGCAGTATGTGACATTTGTATGAATAAGCAAGGCAATTGATCATTCTCCCGCCTCTGCCCTGCACTCAAAGCTGTATTTATATCATAAAAAGTACTGAATGAATCAAAAGGTCAAGTGTTTTAGTAATGATAGCCTGCAATCTTTTTCATATGCACTGTTCATGATGGAATTTAGTCCCATTTGTTGCATCACATGACCGAGTGCCTTTTTATCCGGTTTTATATCAAACATTGTGAGTTAAGTTTGAATAGGTAAGATTGCTTCTGTAGCTTGAGCTTTTACCCACACATAATTTTCAGTCTGCGTTTTACTCATACAGCTCTCTGAAGACCCTCTCACACATTCGCTTTATCTAAATGTGACAGCAGTTTGCTCCCACCACAGGCTGGGTGTGAATAAAAACAGCAACACTCACATTTGCGGCACGCAAAGGAACAGTAAACAAAGTGCCTTCTCTTCTCAACATTCGTTTTGTGACAGAAAAATCTCACCTTGAGGCCTGTTTTTAGTTGGATTTCTAAAGCTTTTAACATGTCACATGATTGTTATTAGCAGATGGAGGTTTCTTTGTTGTCGCAGAGAAGTAAGGAGGAAAAAAAAACATTTTCTTCAGCAGCCTGTGAATATTTTAAACATGTTACCTAAAATGACCAGCCATTGTATAAGTAATAAAGCATCACCATGGCTTATCTTGTGTTCTTGATCAAAGCAAATGGTCTTCATCACAATCCTTCTCACGGTTTAATAACAGGCTATGATATGATATAGGATATTGAAATCGCCAAGTGGCAAATCTAGTGATAGTGAAAGACTTGAGTATTGCTCTGTCCAGTCCAGTTTTATTCGAGTTTAAGCCCAAACAAAGATCTGCAAGTGGAAAAATGATCCCTGCCATCCCTCTCAGAAACTCATTTACCTAACTCTGCATAAACAGACACATCATGCTCATCAAACCTGCACAAATACCTCAAAATTTGAAACATCTTACCCCCTGTCTACAATATAAAGATCCAGGAAAAAATTATCTAGACAAATGATCATCACTTCAATACAATTTTAAATGGGCCCCAAAACCTACCCTGGGTTAAACCACAAGTTGTGCAACTGCAAAATAAGTTTTGAAGACTTGAAAATGATTTGATGACATTATTTCCAAACTCTGCTGCTCCAGTTGTGAGTAGAAAGTCTATCAGGAGTGGTGGTGTTGTGTGCGAACAGCATGGAATTTTCCAATATGGGAGACTTCATTGTAAATGCCAAAAACCACAGCCTTAACACAGATATTTGAACCTTGACGTGGAGCAGGTTACACATGTGAAAAGGACTGCTCTGGGATTTTAGCATATACTCCACTAACCAGACCATAAATCACAAGGGACTTCTCGATTCCACTGCCTCTCCTCTACTATGTTGACCTGAGGGTTAATATTCAGACAAGTGGAAAAACTCTTTCACCTCAATACGGGGCTAATTTTTACTCTTCTTCAACTAATAGGTAACCATCATTGAGAAGGCGTCTGTAAACCCCAGGACCCCGTCTCCAGGCTCCTGTACAGGGCTGTGTGAAGAAAACTTGGGAAACGAAGCTGTGTCTCTTCCTGTGGGAAACCTGGATCCTCCACCCTGCCCACCAACATGACCAATGTGGTGATCGTCAAGGAGGGGTGGCTGCATAAAAGAGGTGAATAGATCTTTTGCAGAGGTTTTTTTATGCTGTTTAATTGAATATCTGTTGTAAAGAGTCATCTGAGGAGCCACCTGAGCCCTTGTGGTGCTTAAAGCCATGCTGGAATAAGTTGATTACTGTGCTCACAGAATGTGCTATTGTTCCTCTACAATTGTTTACAATTCAATCAAGATGTAGTATGGTCATTATCACCTCATGTCCCAGAAACCCCAACTGGGCAAACCAGTAGACTTACCAAGTTGGCACAGAACCCTGAACATGGAAAGATCCTAAAATAACTTAATTATGTGAACATTTCATTAATCGCTTGTTATTATTTGTGTGAGAAAAGTATTTCAACTGCAAAATGGCTTTGCTTAGTGCAAGTGTTCAGTACATGCATAGCAGACTTCATCTGCTATAGTTTAAGTACAGCGTGGTGAGTCAAGTTTTTGACTAATTGTTTAAATATTTCACAAATCCACATGACCTGTTCTCATTCACATACTTCATTCCTGAGGTACATGGATTAGCAAGAATTTACTGTAGTTTGCTTGCATCAGATTTGTTCATTAATAACTGCAACAAAGCTTGAATATGTGTCCAAGTTGATCGATCACTTGGCAAAGCTATGTAAACAAGCAGTATGCAAGATCTAATGTAGATGTGTAAGCCATCCAGTTGCAGAGTCCCCAGTGGGCCCCATTTAGCTGTTCTGACAGTGCTGTGTGGCGTGGCGTGGCTCTCTATCGGGCACAAGTCCTGTTGTTTGGACGAAGAGGCATTCCTCACATACCTGCTGGCTTTGAGCAGCTGTATGTGTGCATACTAACCTCTACCTTCAAACTGTGTCTACCCCACTCCACCGCCGCCTCCATCAGCCCCACCGGAGGCAAATTAGTATATGGAACTTCTCAAAAATCAAATGCTGGGGGGCCAGTGCTAAAGAACCAGGTTTTTACTAGAAAAGGTGAAACCAAGACTCCAACTGAGGGGAATAAGGTGATGGGAGCAGTTCACAAGGAGAGTTCCTGGGGCTCGAGGGGGAACCAAGTACCACTGTGGTGCTGTCAGCCCACACTCCCCCCTCCTCAAGGCCTGGGCAAAGAGCATAACAAGCTGCTGTTTTAGGAGAGGGTCAGCTTGGTTCGGTTCACTCGGTCCTGGGCAGACACGTCCTGGGCAGACACACCCTGGCCATTCCAGGGAATGTAGAGATAAACTAGTTCACTGTTTGTGTTGTATTATAAGTTGTTTTTTTTTTGCACGTTTTTGCTGGTTTATGCTGAGAGATTGTATGAATAAAAATAGCTCAGCTGGTAGTCCACAGCAGGACTGCACCTCTTCAAAGTCAACTTCATGAGGTTTCATGAGATTCTGAAGCATCAGTCATTTTTAAATATGTAGCTGTTTGAGGTAAACTATGTATTTCATTTAGCTATCTAATCTACAATCCACAAGTAACAATTTTTTTGCTTTTCAATTAGAAAGAAAATTAATTTGAGTCAGATATGTGTTATTTATACCAAAGGCAAACTGTTTTATTGCATCTATTTAAGGAAAAAAAATGAGAATAGTAACGTCTTTTCTTTGGAAGTAAAATTACATTTGTTAGGCCCAACAGTCAAAGGTCATGTGTGTAATATTGTTGTGTGTAAAAAGGACATTCTGCTGCTTATTATTAATTGTGCCACAGATTTGGCATGTGTCCATTTTTTCTCACATTCAGGAGTGCTGATAAAAAAACAGAAGATGTTGATTGAAGGGCTGTGTAAAATATAACTCAAATGGGCAAATAGTGACTGTTCGAATAATAGTCAGGTTGTGTGACAGAACATCAGAACACACACACAGGGCTAGCAGTGACACCCTTCTAGTTGTGATACACACACACACCCTCATACACACACTAAACAAACAACCCTTCAGGAATAGTGAGTTGGCATGCTGTCGCAGCCCAGCAGCTGTGCCCTGTGAAATGTCACCCAGAGCTGCAGTGTTTTGATTGGAGGGCGTCCGCCTGCCTCCTTGACAGGAAGGCTTTTAGTGTCGCGTCACTGTCATGCAGTCTTTGCCCCAGAGTCACTGCACAGAAGGTGAACCTGCAGTAGCCCTGTCCCGGTGTCCATCACTTCAACCGGGCAGCCCCCACTCAACCACTATCATCCCATGATGCACCTTGAGTGGAGTGGAGTTTTGTGTGTGTGTTTGTGTGTGTGTGTGTGTGTGTGGTGGCGCCACCCAAGTGACTCACATCACCATGTGGGCGTAATAATAAATGGCTTATACTGCTTCCAAGTGTGTTCAGCATGCTCATTACTCCCATTTGTGCACTCAAAACACTAATTTAATGTTGTACAAAGAATAGCCCTCCATATATCCATCAACATTGTGTGTGTGTTCCTTGGACACGGTTTAACACCAAACCATGACTTAACAAAAGCAGGTAGAACTGAAGTGCTGCCTCCTCTTCTCATAATGCTCCATTTAAAGCTTCTATCTCATAGCAAACGCATCATGGGGACAGAGCACTGCAGCTCTGGCCCGCAGCTGAACACATCCATGCCACTTGCACTCACACTCATTCATTGATTCCTGTCTGATTAATCATGTTAAGCATGCACGTATGAACTCAGTGGCGATTCCTGAAAGGAACCGAAGCAAGCATTGTGCCACAGTAGTCCGTAGAGCTGATCTATCATCAGAGCTGCAGATTTTTGGCCTCTGAATGCTCTGTGCATTTGTTCCAGACAGACTGCACTCAGTGAAATGATCTCATCCTGAAGGACACACCTTGATAGTTTCTCCTTAAGCCTTGTGCTGCAGTAATGTGTCTGGCTTGTGGATGCTGTTGGGGAGGTGTTGTTGTGACTGTTATCTTGGTTATCTGTCCTGGAAGGACAGTCTTGGAATGCAAGGCAAAGCAGCTCAGCAGGACGAGAGTGCTGTATGTGTACGTCTGGACATGCATATGCAAATATCCGAGTGTATGGACAGTGTGAGGCATATTTAATCAGAAGTTACACTGCCAGTCCGACATTACACAGTGCCCTTATGTGCAGACGGCATCACAGTGCAGCCTTGCAAAAATACTGTAACTTTGTTGTTACTATCATAACCAGTTGTTATATGTCTCCAAATGATACTTTTCTTTTAGATCTTTCAGAGTGCACCCACACACTTTGAATGTGCCTACGGCCTCTAGTGGCCACAGAGACCAGAGTAGTATGTTATTTCTTTTTGCAAGTGTGTTTTTCCAAAGTTTCCATCAAAGCCAGAGCATCATCAGACATCAAAGAGGCAGATTGTGGGTTCCCTAGTTTCCAGGGAAGCGCTGCGGCCAAGAACCCAGTGAAGCTCAACGAATAGCACTCGCTTGTCCTCCCCTCTTGCCTGGCCCTTGTTTGTTTGACTCATTTGCTCCCTGACAAGTATAAAGAGCCGGCCCCCTCGTTAGGCTAACGAAGGCCGCAACAACTGTTGGATTTGGGTAGCACGCTCAGCTGGCTCCGACTCATGAGAGGAGGCATGGGGGTGAGGGAGAGGAAGGGAAAGCGGGGAACACACCAGTAGGGACGGAGAGATAGAGGGAATGATGACGGGAGAGACACACAGAGACAGAAGTTCAGCAGTGTCTCTGTGATGTTCCCAGAACATTGCTCAGTGACCCAATCGGCCTCAGCAGAGTGGATGGATGCCGTGTGTGACGTGCCACACAGACCCTCTCGTGGTTTGGTTTGGAGCGCATGAGCTGATTTGTTCCTTCACTGGTCATATGGCTGAAGGACGCCCGTGAGCTGCTCCTCCAAGCGAGACCTTGTTGGTGTTCCAGGGGAGAGCATGAGACATAGAGTGGGAGTGAGAGGGAAGGGGGTTCAGTCTGTGCGTGGGTGTTTTGAAACAAGAGGCACGGTAGTTGATGTCAATGAGACTTCTTTTGTTTTTTTTTCATATATTTGAATATCTGTGCCTGGTGCATCTGGTGAACAGCCCTGCAACAACTCGGCCAACATTTTCTACATTTGTATTAGTTTTCTCTGTAAGAGCTCAGTAAGGGAATGTGCTGTTTCCTGCTCTTCAAAAGGAGCAATACCACCTGATTAAAAATGTCTCATGATACTGCAATGCTGACTGTCTCAGGACCTCAGGACTTTGACTTGCTGCCAGCTCTGCTGCTGGGCTCGCCCAGGCTCCTACACATCCCCTCATTATGGCTGTCATGGGCCACACACTGCTGCAATACACAAACACATACTCTCTCACACACACACACACACACACACACACACACACATGCATACAGGCATATTACACACTGCAGAACAGACCAAAATGCTCATCCCTCTTGCTGGTATTTTCAGCTGTATTGTCAAACATTTTACAAATTTTTAGAAGGATATAAAATTACAAAATCCTCTTATATGACACTTAATTATTGTAATATAGTAACCTTTTAGTAGTTTCACTAAAGTTTTAGTTGTGCCTGTGGCATATTTTCAAGTTATACAAGCTATAAAATATTTCTGTGAAGTTTTTTTAATTCTTTAGACAGTAATTACACATAT
Organism: Remorina albescens; assembly: GCA_034769265.1. Lineage (NCBI taxonomy): Eukaryota > Metazoa > Chordata > Actinopteri > Carangiformes > Echeneidae > Remorina > Remorina albescens. The sequence goes on from CM068488.1 coordinate 13,123,298, forward strand.
ATAAGTAATCGAAAGAGAAAGTAATACAACTTATGAAACTGAACATGGAGTGGATGTTTATTCTGCTGAATAAAAGGTTAAGGCCCTTCATAAGCAGTTTAAAATGTATAGAATCAAACAGATTCATCAAAATTGAGATATATATATATATTAGGATTTAGTAATGTCAGAATTTTGAGCCGATGCTTTGATTTTCATTACAATCTTCATTATAATAACAAGTTAAAAGTCAAAGAATGCCAGTAAACTAGACAGAGAAATGGAGAGATGAATCACAGGTGGAAGTTTTATATTATGCAGATTATTTTTTTTCCACAAAACTTTACAACAGATAACCCCAGCTTTACTGGTCAAATACAGACCCAGAACCTGACTGCAAGTTGAAGTGCTATACAGCTCGGAGAGCGGGTCCCCTGTAGTCAGGGTCCAGCAGCAGAGGGTGTCACACCGGGATGCTGAGGCTCTGGCCCAGCGTCTGGCCGTCAGCGCAGACCCCCTACTCTGGGTAATGGGAAGCAGTCTTCCTGCTAAATGTGGTGGAGAGAACTAAATTACTGGGGTGCAGCTGTTGGCAGGCAGACTGGCTGGCAGAGCAGGGAGGGGGCCAGGAGGCTGAGGATGATGGCACCTCCACCGCTTGCCTCGTCTCGCTGTAGGCATGCTGTGTGCTTACTTTGCTGTGCAGAGTCCGCCTGCTCACCAAAACTGTGGTGCTGAGCTGTGTCCTCTGTCTCTGTCTGTTACACTCTCCCCTTCCATGTGTCTGTGTTCAGCCCTGTGTTTCCTCCCCTTTTCTTCTATTCTTAATCCCACAGTCTCCCTCTTCTTTCTTCTCTATATCTTGCGTCTTTCTTCTTTGCCCCTGCCTGCCCCCTCTAGCTCAACCCCCACTCCCAACGATCATCCCCTGCTTCCAGCACACGCTCCCCACCCACCACCCTGTTGCTAGAATAATGACCCTGCTGACAACTCAGACCCATAGCGGAAGCAGCTATGGACCAGCGAAAAGCTCCTAGTCTCCGACATCAATCACATCACTGGCACCTCTTGCCAGTTTAGGGAGGGCAAGGAGATGGAGAGATGAGGGGGATGCTCAGCTGTCGGCACACTAAGAGTTGACTGTATGCTCAGATATGAATTACATCTTCCACATCACCTTAGTTTGGTACATATTTTGGAAGTTATTACGAGAAACTTTAGAAGAACTTTTCATCTTCTAGGAGAAAGTTGATCTGTGCAGTTTTTAACAGCTGGAGCGTTTCCCCCTCTAAATGAAAAATATCCTCTGGAGTTTATTCCTTGCTTGTTTCAGGGTGTTAGATCTTACACTGGTCATTGAGAGTTCATTGGCACTACTTTGCTCTAAATAATGTGTGTTTATTTGTTTGCCATGCAGTAACCCAGTTAACTAATCCATGGGCTGCTTGTTTACCCAGGGAGAGGGGGCAAATCTCAGCCCCAGTGTGGCAGGGGGAACTTCCCACAGTGTCTCTATGGTAATCAGCAGGTGTCACTCACCACAGAGAAGAAGTGAGGGCTTTCTTATGAGCGTGAGAAAGAGGGGCAGCTTCCATCGTGCTCCCCCACCCCCCTACACCCCCTGCCTTTTTTTCATGTTGGGGTAGCAGCAGCGACCGCAGTGACAGAGAGAAAGAGAGGGATAAGGGTAGGAGACAGAGAGGGCTACATTGGAGGCCTTCCCTGCAACCTGTTGATGCTGCTGCCAAAGCCCTGGCAATGGAGACCCCCATCCAGCTGCATGGGAGAGAGAGGGGCCAACAAAAGTGGTTTGGAGAAGGGGGTGGGTGTCAGGAAGATGTAAAGAGAAAAGGAAGAAAATTAAGGAGCCCAAACTGCTGGACATTTAAGGATGGCATGTGAGTCTGATGCTGCCTTATATGGTCACAGTGAGAGGGACAAATGGTTAGGTGGGTGTCAGGGCAGCATGGGAAGCCCAGCACAGTACTCCACGGCTCAAGAGCAGAAGATGGTGCAGGGCGGAGTTTGTGGTTGCTGGGGCTCAGTGGTGACCCCTGCATCAGGGAGCCCCCTCTCCTCTGGAGCGGATGGCCCGTGGCTCATTGAGATGCAGGGCACAGGGTGGCAGGCCACAGCTGCAGCCTACAGGCAGAACCCGGCAGAAAAGGGCCGAAGGGATGGTGGGGGCGGCTGAGGAAAAACCAACAAAAGGCGCAGCCCCCTGCCCCCTCCTCCTTCGCTTTGGAGTTCTAATTCCCTAATCCTCAACCTCCGCCTATCCCTCCACCCCACAACCCCCCTCCTTCTCATCCGATTCTCACCACTCAAACACAGACACACACACACACACACACGCACAGTTCATGCAGTTACCACTGGCTCCCTTCCTCTCATCCCCGAGCTATGAATGGGCAGACGGGGACAAAACCCAACAGCAGCCCCCGCAGGAAGTCCAACCACTGGGTGTGGGCACTGAGAGGCACATTTTGTCTGACCCTCTCTGGGTTCCTCTCACTGTGTGTGCATGCACTCACCCTCTTGCACTATGTGTATACAGTTTATATGGTGCCACATGACTACGGTAAAACTCCCTGTTTTAAGATTATTGTTTTGAAAATGGTATAAAAACTCCTCAAAGTAAAGGACAGAAGAGGGGAAGAGAGGGATGACATGCAACAGAGATGTTAGTTTGGACACATCGCTGAGACATTGCGGCCTCTCTTTTTGGGGCCGCATGATACATCTTATTAAAAGCCAACAAACCACAGCAGCTGGGACCTCCACATTCCTGTTGTTGTCACATAGAGACGGACAGAACAGGACGCTCCTCGGAAACGGCCACTAACCTCTGTCACTATCTGTCCTCTTTCTAAAGCCTTCCACATTTTTCTTTTTTTTTCTCTTGACCCTGAAATGAGCCTATCCTACCAGCCCTGACTGTTAAAGCCTCTTAAACCAAGTTGACTTGTAAAGGGCTTCAGTGTCAAAAAGGAAGCACTGATTTAAAACAGAATCCATTTGGATCCTGTTTTACTAACTATTTTTGAGGCAAAACATTTTGAGTATAAACGTCAAACCAGGGTCAGACCAGCATCTGACTTAAAATATAATATAATGACCTGTTAAAAAGATGTTTCAGAGGGGTGGGGTCACACACACACACACACACACGTATAAGCAAACAAGACAAGTTTGCCACCGTATGCAGCTGTGGCTGAACCTGTTCTACCCCCTCTGCCTTTTGTGTGTGTTTGTGCGTGTGTGTCTGCAGGTTATACAGGGCGTGTTAGTGACATGCTAGAGCTGTCCACACACCGGGCCATGCAGCATTTGGCAAATAAAGATGAATTCTGCTGTGTTTGGCAGCGATTCTCCGTTCATTATTTTCCACTTTGCCCAGCGCATATCCCAGACCTCAGCAGCTGCTTGTCATGTAAAGACACTCTATCAGGCCCTGACAGCTTCTCCCACACACACACACAGGCACAGTGCACACAGTGGCTCATACACACTTCACTTGCGTCCTCCTCCCACCCGCCTCCTTTGCACTCCTACATATGTGGAGAACATATGTAGTGATCTGTCTCACTACTACTGCACTCAGCTCAACTCTTCGCACACTGTGTAGTCTCCTCATTCATTTTAGTTCTCTCATCTCTCATCTGGTGTCATATCAGTCCTTTCATTCTGCTATCCTTCCCCCAATTCAGTTGAGTTGACTCACGCTGTCACACTTGACGTTTATTAGACAGGTTCTGATTCACAGACACAGATCGTTTGGGTTAGCAGCGGAGTGTGACTCTGTTACAGTCAGACCTGACACTTGGAGCAGGTTTTATCTTATCTCGGTTGTGGTCAGCATGTCTGTTGGCTAGTTTCCTGTTTTTGAGAGCCCATTGACATCAAAAGGGTTTAGTTTACAGGAACACTGCGATGATGAACTGAGTTGAAAGCAAAAGCCTCTCCTGTGTTGTTATGAGGCCCATTGTCCTTGTCAGCACTCCGTACTGTGTTTCTTACTGTACACAGGATGCGTTTACGGTCTAGTCTCCAAAGCATTGAAGTTGTAGAAAATATTTGATGCTATTGTAAAGGAAGAAAATTACATTTTGCAAAAAAATTATTTAGTTGGTCTATGTTACAGCTAAATATTACTCTTCTTGCAGGATTACCACATCTAAACTCCCAACTTTGTTTGAGTCAACAGTCATAATACAGAAAGCACAGCTGTTGGTTTCATTCTCTCGTCTTGTTGCTGCTTATGAAACAGCACGGTGTGGAAAGTAGAACAGAACAACACTAGAAGGGGAAATTTGTGTAAATGGGAAGCTGACAAGGGTCATCTTTGTTGTTTACTCTCTGAACGTAGACTGTTTGCTGGGGGTTGCACTGCAGAGTGATGGTGATAGAGACGCACACACAGCCACACACACACACAGGGGGAGAGAGACAGACAACCGGATATAGCTGCTTCCACTGCTTGTCATGTGACCAGGTTTGTGGTCGCAGATGAGGAAATTGCAGTGTCTAGAAAGAGCATGCCATGCACTACTTAAGGATGTATGTTGCAAATGTAGAATTGCATCTCTGTGAGTTTTGTTTTTTAAAACGTCAAACATTGTCTGTGAAGGTTCCCGGTCAGCCAGGACAAAGTTTTTGGAAGAAGTACATTTAAGGCAACTGGGCTTCTGTTGCATTAGGCAAAATGTCTTCAAGCATCTACAACCAAGTCTCCTTGCCCTAACTTTCTCTGAGGTCAAACATGATTGTCATTGTCACAAAAGAGGCATGAATTATACACAAACTTTTTTTTTTTTTTTTATAACCACCTGTGGAAAACTACATTTCATTTATGGCATCACAGTAGCTTTTTCATGAATTAGTGTCACATCTAACCCTTACATAGATTGAATAAAGATTCAGTTCAGTTGTCAAGAATCTCGTGACTGAGAATGGTGAGCTGACATTGTCATCTCTGACATCTATGTAATACTTGCCACCACTACCATACACATAATGCCATGTGCTGCTGCGTCACAAATGACCACCCATGCTACTTGTGTGCGTCACTGGAGATGGCAGGCGGAGCTCACAGCTTTCCAAACTAGATGTTGATTTAATCTGTTACACACAAACACCTTTCAGTGCCCACCACAGGCAGTGTGTGCACACAAATGCACTCACACACAAGCACATACATGCATGTGTACACATAAACACCTGTCTTTGGACTTCAGGAGCTGCTATAATCTACATAAGGTTTTTATCTCAGCCTGGAAGTGATTTGCTGCATTCCTCCTGCCAAGCCAAAACTCCTTAACTCAAAGTTTAGTGGTGAAATGAGCATTTAGTATGAGCATGGTCTGGTGTCATGGTATCAGGTAGGGGGCTCATTATGCTGTCTCCGCGTTGTGCACATACTGTCCTCAATGTGGGCTGGCATGGACTATAGCAGGGGGATATGGGTCAGCCAAAACCTGACCACAGAGTGAGGCACCAGCTGGGGCCCAGCTGAGGAAAACATGGCTCAGTGTGCAAGGCACGGGAGACTTTCTGGCCCCAGTGTGAAAGATTTAGGCAACTTATCTTTGTGTTGTTTAATTCCCACTTTATAACCATTAGATGACATTCATCCTCAATTGGAACTTCTTTGTGCTTTAATTATTAGTTTTATTCCAAATATATCTTCAAGCACCATTTTTGTTGCAGTACCCTGGATTCTCTGGAGACCAGACTACACAGGACGGTGTTGGTGACGGATGTAGAAATTGATTAGTGAGGCTTCTAGTTTAAAAAAGACAAACTGCTCATCCCAATCACATTTGTGATCCATTGAATCCAGCATAAAGGAAAATGAGCAGACAGATTCCTGCTGGTCTGTATTACAGTTAGGACGGACAGCACATCCTGTACAGGCGCATTTTGAATGGAGGCAATCTGACGAGCTAATTTCTAAATGAGCGATGTGTGGTGTGAAAACACTTACTCTGCAGAAAATTAGATGAAAAATCTCCTCTTGTGCCCTGATGAAAAATGTAGAAACATATTGGACATCTGTTGTGGATTGAAGACTAAACTATGTTGTGCTCTCAGGCAGATGTTTCCTCTGGTGTGGTGATTGGTGCCAGCACATTGCCAGTCACAGTAAATCAGGTGTTTCTACACTTGGGCGTTTGCTTTTGGTTTAATGGCTTGATGCTCTGCAGGAACATGATATACGCAGAGCCTTTTTTTTTTTTTTTTTTTACAAGGCCTCAACCTGCTCCATTTTGCCCAAATAACTGAGCTTTTCTTAAGTGTACTTTTCCTTTCACTCTCGTCTTTCATCTCTACCCATCTCTAGAAAAGACATATGGAGGATGCCCTATTAGAGTTCAATGCTCGTGTCATCACTTTGTAGAAAAAAATGTGGAATGGAGAAGACACAGGAAGAGGAAGTTCATAATTTGATGTGTCATAAGTGACAAATTTTTAAAAGTGACAAAATCTTGACATCCCTTTTAAATATTTTATTAGATCATAAACTAAACAAAGAAGACATTGCTAGCTGCTGTTTGGTCGGAATTGTCTCAAACAGATCTGTTATCAGTTTCATCAGTCAGGAGTGTGTGTTTGAAGGAGGATAACAGAAGCTCATATTGACAGATCTCCTACCTCTTCCCTTCGCCCACACACACACACCCACCATACTTCTGCGTTAGAGGAAATGGGGCAATTAAGGACAGCTTGCTACAGCTCTGCATGGGGTTAATATGCAGCGCCATGATTAAAAATAAATTACACTTTTCCTGTATAAATATTCAAGTCCCACTCCACTGTGTGCCACTGCCTTGTTATGGTATGTAAGCTATTTTTTTCCCCCGTCTGCACAACATCTGGCGCGACATTTCCTGAAGCATCACCGGAATAAATTGAGTTTTGTCTGCCCTACGAGAGATTCATTTGTGTGATGCTAGTGTGTCTAAAAGAATGGGACGGATTGTGGAAAGTTTTATAGGAAAATGAAATTGAGGCTTTGGCAAATATGATGCTGGTGTTACAGGAAGATTGATAAGAAAGAGACAGGAAAGTGGTTGAGGTTGATATAACAATAAACTACATTTATTTTAAAGGAGAACTTCAGGTCTCGAGGAGTACTATTGCATGTGTGGGGGGAAAATTTGTATAAAGCCTTTTATAGCGCCAGGGGGAACTTTGAAGTCTGATAAATGTCCTCAAGTGGCGTCACTTGAGTTCGCATTGGCTGGAGAAGATAACAAGTTTAAAAATTTACCAGACCTCTGTTGCCCCCTTTCTTGCTTACAAACAAGCAGCTCGAGACCATATTAGCCATTACCAGCATAATCTTACATTCAGCTTAGAGCTGGGCAGTATGACCAAAATTCTATATCACGGTATTTTTCAGAATTACTCCGGTTTCACGGTATTTTTTTTTTTTTTTTTCATGCGTGATTCAGTGTTGACCACATTTCCTTCTTCTTCTTTGCATTTATTGGCGGATTGTAATACCAGTTTATAGGTGCATACCGCCACCTACCGTACCGGAGTATGTAGAACGGGATCCTGTTCACAATAACACACAAAAAAGGAGTTCATTCACCTACTAAATTCTGTTAAACAATCCGGTGTTTACTAAGAATTTTAATACCTCACTGAATTTCTCTCACCCTATCACCACTAGTTCCTAGTATTCCTTCCAAATCCCAGCCCTGTTTGCTCTCTCACCCTTTGTTGTAACCTAATTCTTTCATCCTGATATCTGACACAGTGCATTATAACGGCTCAACATTTTCCGTTCCATTACACTGTGCACCACTACATTTTCCACTAATTGAGAGAAGATTCACTGCATATTAATGGCGACAGATTAGTGCCAAAAAGCACTGGCGCGATAAAACATACATTCGGGCGTAGATATTAACTGCGGGCGCGCACTCAGAGGAAACTGCTCTCCGAGCGAGTCGGAATATGTGACCAGCGCATCACCCCGCTCTCTTGAAGTTGATTTCTGCTCTCTCGCCCGAAACTTTTGGCACAGTGGGGGAGGGAACCATTTGTGGCCCGCTGGTCACATATTCCTCCTCGCTCGCAGTTAATATCTACGCGTGTGAAATAATATTATACGCCCGAATGTATGTTTTATCGCACCAGTGCTTTTTGGCAGTAATGTGTCGCCATACAGCCTGTTCAGCGCTTCCTCTATCTACGTCTGCCACGCTCAGCAACTCCACTATTATTTCCGCTCTGTTCAACGCGTGTTTAGCAGCGCAACAATGAAAAGGGTCCCTCGTAAAACAATTTACCAGCGCGCTGCGTTCCGGACATGTTTAGGCTATTTAAACCGGTGTTGCCGGTATATGAAAAATTCATATCATAACAAATATAAAAACCGGTTTTCGGTACGAACCGGTATACCGCCCAGCCCTAATTCAGCTCTCTGCAGATAGCATTGTGGCAGCAGCAGGCTGCCTCTGGTTCTGCTGCAGCGACTTTTAAAAATGTTGTCAAGAGTTCAGTACTGTCATAAAAAATACAATGCTAAATGCACAAAATATTAACTGTAAGTTAGTTTTTTGCTAGAATATTAATAAATTTTAATGAAATGTTAAGTCTGATCAATGGAAATTGGGGGGGGTTGAGGTTATCAGACAGATATCATGCTCCCTGAGAGTCCACTTTGCAGGTGACTGCTGAGAAGGGGACAGACGGGCCAGGGGACGGGGTCCTGACTCCTACTAAAACCACCATTTGTCCTGCAGCTGACCTAACACTAAAAGAAAGACTGTAACAAGATGGTCATTTCAGGGAGCACCACTGAACAGCATAGTAATTATATTGCACCAAATTGGTTGCACTGGGAATTCAAATAGAGAAAAGACTACACTGCTCAGTGATTAATCATGAAACCACCATGTAAGCAAAGTAGTTGAAATACCACCAGTAGCACTGGTATTTTGAATATGTAAAAGCATGTGAAGTTTCTCAGAAACTCTCATTACTGTGACACAGGTTGCTTCAATCTGTTTCTGTATAGCTCAACTATCCCTTTCAATCTCTTTCTCATATCAGGAGAATACATCAAGACCTGGAGGCCGAGGTATTTTCTCCTGAAGAGTGATGGTACATTCATTGGCTACAAAGAACGACCACAAGATGTTGACCAGCTGGAAACCCCCTTAAATAACTTCTCTGTAGCACGTGAGTATCTGCTTCAGAGAAACCACCACATATTTTCCCCTCTGTTTCTTGGCAGCTTGTTTTACTCTTATTTTGTTTGCTGCTTTCCTGTTTTCACTTGCAATGCTTTAACAAATATGTTCATTTGGGTTTTTTTTGTATATATCTCTCCTCTTTACCCACCCTGAAAAGTAATCGTTAAGATCAAGCAGTCATACCAAGTGACTATGAGGCAAAAGTATGACAGTGGTTCCTCTTATATATCATGACCAAGCATCTCTTATCTTTACTTTGAACGATGATGAGTAGAAATGTTAGTAAAGTCGAGTTTCTATCAATAGGAACGCCACTCTGAGAACAACTTACAACACTTAACGGAGCCTTCGGATTGTAACACACTGAATGTTGCTCTTCCCTAAACTTTCTGCTTTAATACTGTGGCAGAAAATAACAACGTAGGAAAAAAAATGCCCCTAGTAGCCCAGCCCACTCCATCTTCACATCAGAGAAAGTTGCTGTGATAAGCTGTGCAGATGACTAAACACAGCAATTAGACAGCATACTGTTTGTTTAACAAAACGTTTCCTCGCCGACACTCTTGAGTTATTGTGGTTATTAGCCGCCTGATTTCAAGTATTTATCTGCACTCCGCTCTGAGGCTCTGTCTCAATCAGCCGTGGCGTTGGGTTTTTTGTCACCACTGCGACCCCACAGCAGAGGACACATGGTGTGTCGCTGGCTGATGGAGCCGCTGCAGCTGGATTACATATTCACCCTGATGGAGCCATGTTGGATCTCAGTGGTGGTCCACTTTTCCTGTCCTCCATCTATCAGACAGAGGCCATTTTGTGTCACGTTCTGACATATTTGCTGACATGTTTCATTTGGGAACAGATGTTAATGTGAAGGAGGTGCAGATGGAAATCTCTGCCATCTAAATTCAGTTATTAGACTGTTGTGAGTAATTGTTTTGCAAACTGCTTACCAGACAATTATTTGCTGAGAAAAGATTGAGGATGAATGGAAATTGAGTAAAAGAGGAATGGAAAGATTTTTGAAATAAAAAATCCAAAGTAGGAATAAATAAACCATTTGTAATAAGTATTGTTGCTATAACTTTGCCTTGTCAGTTTATGCATTATATTTGGATGAAACAAAATTTAAATCATTAAAAATTTAAGTAGAACTTTAGATATTGTTTCCAAGGAATTGTGACTTTAATTCAACATGACACAAATTTCAAACTATTATACACCCACCTTAGCAGATGTAATGTTTTTTAAAGGCGATGACAAGTTAAGGATCACAGTTGTTTTCCTCCACCAAAGTGCACCTGTTCTTTTCCAAATTGGCCGACAGTGTCTGTTAGGGTGGCAATAAAGATAAATGGCTATAACCGTGGGCCTGTCTCTCCCCTCTGCTCCCCTACACACTGGCCTTTCTCTCCATCTCCCCACCACCTCCCCTCCCTCCACGGCTGTGGTCAGAGTGCCAGCTGATGAAGACGGAACGGCCCAAGCCCAACACATTTATCATCCGCTGCCTGCAGTGGACCACTGTCATCGAGCGAACCTTCCACGTGGAGACCCCCGAGGAGAGGCAAGCGAGGAACACACACCTTTCAGCTCAGAGAGCAGTAAAATACACATAATTCACATGCAGAAAATTTGGCTTTGTTTCTAGAAAGCAGTTTAGTAATTTAAAAGCATCTCTGTTTTTCTAACGTGGAATCACACACAAACACACGCACACGAACATGCACATTTAATCATTGTTATGCATTCACACAAGGTCCAGTGGCTATTGGCAGAACTCACACTTGGAATTGCCTTCCTGTTGATAAGAAGACAATTATGTGATTGGGCTGCTGGGCTTGCATGATGGTAAATGGGCTGATGTAAACTTTCTGCTGCCTGTGCCTCCCTTAGGGAAGAGTGGACTAAAGCCATCCAGACAGTAGCTGAAGGCCTGCAGAAACAAGAGGAGGAGATGATGGACTCTTCTCCGGACCCCATGGACATGGAGGTCTACCTTACCAAACCCAGACAGAAAGTGGTATGGACCACTCTCACTTTGCTATGGGTCCCCTCTCTCTACACCTACACACAAGTAGACCTTAACCTGGTCCATTTTTATTCAAATTCTTACATCCATGTCTTCCAAGTTGATCGTTGTGCTTCATTTCAACCCTTACCTTTATTTTATTTGTGTTTGCTGCCTGCTCTGTGCCAACCCAGCTACTTTTTACTTTCCCAACATCAGCCCTGGGTGGCTTAGCACCAGATAGCATGTCCAGCAAATCTCCCAACCCCCACATGGGTCATAACATAAAGCTCCAGGGCCACCAGATTGGATGTCCCTCACACAACCATTTTCAACATTCTCCTTAGGACTTGGGTCAGAGGTTAACTGAGGCATAACCACATATAGGCCAAACCATTAGAGGGATGGAAATTGTATAGTGGATGAAATAGTGCCTTAAATGCTTCTGCGTTGTTGTCATTGGGATTATGTGTCCTGGCTAGTTAGAGCACGAGTTTGTTAATGCTTCTGTTTGTAACCAGATGCCACTTTATTTCCTCTGGCCTTCCAGACTATGCACGACTTTGAATACCTCAAACTCCTGGGAAAAGGCACTTTTGGCAAAGTTATCCTGGTAAAGGAGAAGGCCACAGGACGCTACTATGCCATGAAGATCCTGAAGAAGGAGGTGATCGTAGCAAAAGTAGGTGGATGCCCATGAGGGAAACGGCAGTGGAGCTATGACTGATAATGGCTAAGTAGTTGTATAGCCATTGTAAGAGTTTCACAAACACCCTTTGTGTCCCTTTTTTCTTTTGTTTCCAGGATGAAGTGGCGCACACACTCACAGAGAACAGAGTACTCCAGAATTCAAAGCATCCGTTCTTGACAGTAAGGAGCCCATCCATATACCTAAACCAAATCTCATTATTTTAGCTCACAGAAATCCTTGGGACCCTCTTCACTCCAACCCAGCAGCTTCCATTCAGGAAAAAAGCACCATTTTCACAAGAAATGTTGTGGAGAGCTGTTTTTTTTGTAGGCACACTGGACATTTTTGTTTGTTTTTGTTTAGTTTTTTTGATTGATTGTTTTGTTTAGTTTCTTCAATCTGTTAACCTTTTCTCTGTAAGAGGTGTGCTGCATTGAAAAACCTCAAAGGTCTAAGTGGTGGGTGGAGACATTACATTATGCGATGTGCTCACTGCAATCAAATGAGATACACTTGTGGCATTCTCCTAATTCTCTTTTCTTTACATTGTCACGAAATTGTAGGTCAATGTCAAATATTAAAATGTGTTTTTCAATGTTACAATCAGCTGTTAAAATTGCAGCTTCCTCTTGGCTTAATTGCAAATATCACAAAGTTCTGCTTTGAGCATTTGTTTTTTTCTTTTTGCAGGGACTGAAATACTCCTTTCAGACACATGACCGCCTGTGCTTTGTCATGGAGTATGCGAATGGTGGAGAGGTAAGCCATTTTAACCAGAATTAAATCTGCACCTGTAAGTCTGTGAATTGTGACACAATGCTCTTTAGCTGGAACAGTGTTTCTGTTCTTATTTATCCTGCAATAACCAACTCTCTTTTCATTCACTTCCTTATCGTCAAACTCTCCTGTGTCTCTTCAGCTTTTCTTCCATCTCTCAAGGGACCGCGTATTCTCAGAGGAGCGGGCTCGTTTCTATGGGGCAGAGATAGTGTCAGCGCTGGACTACCTTCATGCTGAAAGAAATGTGGTCTATAGAGATCTAAAGGTAGGAGGAAGGAAGACGTCCTGACTGCCTCACGTCCCTGCTGTCAGCTTCGTTCCTCTTGTCTGTCTTCCTCTCTCACCAGCCCACTTCCCTTCATTTCTCCCCTGGCAAGATATAAATAGTTTTTCCTCCACCCAGTGGCAGTGGCCAGTGCTTATTGATCTGCCTCACCAAGATCGGTCTCCAGACCTCACTGCAGCTGGAGTGAGGCTTGGTCCATAGACGTACTGCAGTTAGACAGAAATAACCACCAGTCCTCTTTGAACAAATCGCCACTGCCTCCCTTTATAGCTCACCATACAGTATTCTCAGCGGGTGATATTTTTGCACTTGCACCGTGGATGAATGACATCATGTTTTAGGCTGGTAGCACAACACTGAGTCAACAAGGAGAGGATGTCCATCATCCTAGAACAGAAAAAGGTGAAAGGTGTCAGCTGCTTCATTTTCAATATATATCTCTGATACCCAGAGATCAGAGATGGATAGTCTAGACTCAGAGGACGTGTTTGGTTTTTGGAGGGCTGAAGCGGGTTATGAGTGTTGCAGTGGCATCTGTAGGCTTACTACTTCTAGCTGATTAAAACTATACTAGCCAGGTCAGCACAGTACTCCCTCTCTCTGTCGCTCCTTCCCTCCCTCTGTCCCTTGGGTTTATTAGGCAGGCTCCCAGCCTGCTAGGGTTCTCCTGAAAATGCCAGGGTAGCAGGATTGGAGGATGTGCTGACTCTGGCTAGGCGCTGCTGGCCACGTGTGAGCTACAGCTGCCAGGTGACTTTAACTGAGAGAGAAAGACGAAGAGGAAGGGAGGGAGGTCAAGCTGATATTAAAAGGACTTGTACCCTCAAGTCATGACACTGCATGATACACAACCTTTAGGCTGTTAGGTTACTTTGCCTGTATTTTGGTCACCAGGTGTTTTCACATCTTAATGGGTTAATGCAAAAGTGAGTGGAAAGTGACATTTCTAATAGATCTCACAGTTCTTGCATCATCTTCTCCAGAAAGGCCAAATGAAGAAATGTCTTTAAATATATTTCTAAAATTGTAAAAGATTTTCTGGAAACATAACTAATGTTAACATTTTTACCTACCAGAATAATTTTGCCATTAACGCCACTATATGATTCCTTTTTTCATGTTGTTGTTTTATATCTTTCTTTTCCCTTTCCCTTCAGCTGGAAAACCTCATGCTGGACAAAGATGGACACATAAAGATCACAGACTTCGGCCTGTGTAAGGAGGGGATCAAAGATGGTGCCACCATGAAAACTTTCTGTGGGACACCAGAGTATTTGGCACCTGAGGTGATTACAAAAGTGTTTACTTCTCTCTCTGAAATAAAGCCATGTTCCTCTTCTCCATCCAAGTCAACTTCCTGTAGGCATGCACAGATCAGTGACAAACAAAAACCAACAGGGGCACCATGAGTCATCAGAACAGCTGGAATGGAGTCACTTGAACTCTACTGCCATTTTTTTGATGCTGGTGTTGAGCAGTACTTAACACATTGCTCCAAAATATCCCATAGATGCTCAACTGGATTCAAATCTAAGGACTCATAACATGATTCACATCACTTTCTATTTACTCCTTAACCCATTCAGTGAGTCTGTATAGGACGCACAAGGTTTCTCAACTCATAAATATATGGTATATGTATGTGGCTGGGAGTTTTGTTTTTTGTATGTTTTTTTTTTTTGTTTTTGTTTTTTTGGGTGAAGCGGTGCTGATTAAAAGGGAACAGAAACCCGAATGTAAATAGTTTTGATTTGACCACATAAAGAACAAGAATAGGGTGGTGCCTGATAATGGATGTAAGACCCATCATGCGTGACTTGATGAAGATTCCAACCAAAAATGCAGCATGTGTTGTTGGACCTGTAGGAGAAAGGGCAGCTGTCCCAAAATGCCTTTCTAATCTTCGGCTGAAGTCAAGCTAATGAGTGTGCCGTGTGCCCGGGGCAGAGCAGCCTGCACTCATGTTTGCTGTAAGGGGAGGGGTGTGGCTACTCCCTGTTGCGTGCAGGTATGACAAGTGTTGTGGCGGCCTGTGTAACTTGATATATCATTGTGAGTATTGGTGGTGTGTGTCTGTAAGTGCACGAGTGTTTGCACTAGGACCCTTGCCTGTTGCCATAAAAATGTCTTCCGGGAGAAGGGTGTCCATGTTGTCACAGTTGCTGTATCGTTGTTTTTAGCCTCCATTTGGAATTTTTCAAGTTAGGGGAGAAGGAGGGGTGATTGGCTGACAGCGAGTCAGGAATCACGAGCTTTCACCCCTGGGAGAAAAAAACATTGGACCACATTGGCTACAGCTGTTGTGTGGCACCAGGATAGCCACAGCCCCCACCGCTGCCCAAGATGCATCACCTGACCTGCTGACCTATCTGCAGAATGCATAGCTGTAGATCAGCACCAGGTCATGAAGGCAAGGGGGCTGGATATTTACATCTCCATATCCCAAATCTTGGACAAACTTGGGGAAAAAAAAATCTCTGACATCCATAAACTTTTTCTAAAAAAGCCTCAGCGCTCCACCTGTCCACCCCAAGCTCTTCTAGCCTGCTCTACTCCTCCACAGAGAAGCTCAGTCTACGATACCTCCAGCCTCGGCTGCAGAGAGCAGAGGGAGACATCGGGGGCGTTACCATAGCAACAAGGTCGCTGGCGAGCTTCTCCATGGAGTGCGGGCCAGGCAGTGTTACAGGTTGTTCTGCAGTAAACAATGACCTTGTTGTGTGTGCTGCACAGGAATGCTGTAACGTCTGGGAATATTCCACCCAGAGCGCGGGTAGAGAGAGGGGGGAGGGAGAGGGAGGAGAGACCCAATCTGCAAAAGCCCGGACCAGCTTGTTTCAGGAGTAAGGAGTAAGACAAATTCACTTTGTAACTTTTATTAAGCAGTTACAAGAAGAAAACCCATTATTGGCTGAAGGAATAGGTTTTTAGAGATTGATGTACAATGAGAAATACAAACAGGTTTGATCAAGCTCCTGAAACTGATCTGGATTCACAAGCTTGCAAAATTAATAGCTGTCAGCGCAGAACTTTGTGAGCAAAAAAGTTCAGTATAGAGAGCAGGGCTCCTGAGAGCAGCAGCAAGTGTTGCTTTTATCCCACCACCCCCCCTCCCATCTGCGCTCCTTTGGGGCAATGTAACAGTATTAGTTTGGGGCTGGGGCCCAAGCAGGCAGGCAGTCCTGGTTACGTATATGAGGGATGAGCTTGGCTCCTGTGCTCCTGGCAGCTTCACAGCTGTGGCGCTCTTCTACATATATGGGGCAGCTGCGGGCCCAGCTGTCGCACGGTGTGAATCACACGACAGCAGCGCTGGAAATAGAGACGGCCCAGTAATCCTAGCCCCACGCCGGCTTCACGTTACTCCCCCTTGCCCTCCCAGTCCTCCTCCTTGATGCTCACCACTCACCGCAGCGCCAGGCTGAGTGCCCACAGACACATGCGCGACACACATGGTGGTTTTGTACCTTTTACGGACACATTCGTCCATCTGTTTTGTAAGACCATCATTCTCAGCCCACTGTAGTGTCCATATCTAATTGAATTAATCTGTCTCTTTATTTTTACTTAACCTTGTATTCATAGGCCTGAATTGCCTAGCATCTCTCTGCTGGAGGTTTAAGAGAACAGACTGTTCTCCTTGTCTTGATTTCACCTTCAACATCCGCCTGGTGAGGTAGAATCCAGTACATGTCCCCAGAGACATTGGAACAACTCTGCTCAGCAGCACATTAGTCATGCAACAGGTTGCGCTGTTTACTAAGCACACATCACTAAAGAAGTTTTCTAATTAAGATCTGCCAAAAAAATTTCATCCTATGGAAACACTAAGACAGATAATTTCTCTCCCTGTATCTGGTTGTGTTCATTGACTGTTTTTTTTTTTTTTTTTTTTGAGACCCTAGTCTGTGTTTGTTGCCATACATTTGCTTATTTAAGGGACCCACACCTCTCCTGGTTGTTGTGTTTGCATATGAGTGGAAGGGCCTGTGGTGATTAAATATGCAAGGCTCCAGAGGAAACTCTATCCTTGCTCCTAATGTGAGATGTGAGTCAGTGTTGGCTGTGGCTGCCTCAAGCCCCAACCGGTTGGGGAGAGCAGGTGATTTTGTTGGGGGTGGGGTGATGGGGGCAGTGCAGTTGCTTTAGGGTTTGTGCATTCAGCCTAGAGACCTGCTGTTCCACAACCATGTGATGTCCAAACACAAACTTATGGATATATAGATTTTTTTTTTTTTTTTGCTTGTTTACATACAACACCCTCAGTCTTTCCCCCCTCTATACTGAACTTGAATCAAACTTTTACCTGCCACCTTTAACACATAGGTGCTAGAAGACAACGACTATGGCCGTGCTGTGGATTGGTGGGGTCTGGGAGTGGTGATGTACGAGATGATGTGTGGCAGGCTGCCTTTCTACAACCAGGACCACGAGAAGCTGTTTGAGCTCATCCTTATGGAAGACATCCGCTTCCCTCGGACACTTGGTCCTGAAGCACGCTCGCTGCTCTCCGGCCTTCTCAAGAAAGACCCAATGCAGAGGTGAGTAGCCTCTCTGGTATTCTCCACTGTGGATACCAGAGAGTGGACACCACCACTGCGCAGTGACTTATATCATGTCTTATTTTCTTTTTTTACGTATTCTTCCAGGTTAGGTGGAGGCCCTGATGACGCCAAGGAAATCATGCAGCACAAGTTCTTCGCAGGAATTGAATGGCAAGATGTTTATGAGAAGAAGGTCAGTTTCTAAACCCACACCATATTTCTTCTGTGATTGTCGTCAGTGAAATGCGACCAGACTGAGATAGCCGTCATGTCTTAAGGGGTTGATAAACTTACATCACTTGATGCGCCAACGCACAGGATATAGATTGTCATCAGACCGACAACTGTTACCAAACTGTGTGGCAGCGGTGATGTACTGATATGTTTGTGTCCTGTCTCCTCTCCAACAGCTGGTCCCACCGTTTAAGCCCCAAGTTACCTCGGAGACAGACACACGATATTTTGACGAGGAGTTCACAGGACAGACCATCACTATTACACCACCCGGACAAGGTAGCAGCAAACCAGAGACACTCACCCACAATGACACTTAATATGAAAGTACACCAGAACCATCACAGTATAAAACCACACAGCTTCATAGCCATGTCTTTGAATGTCACAGTAAGGCTGATTAGGATTGGACTTTGAAGATAAACTGCCATCTAACTTATAATATCATTACACTCTCAGTTCAATCAAGTTGAAAGCAGATTTTATTTTTTCCAAAAGTTGCTGTATCACTAGTCCTTGAAAAATGCCGATTAATTCAGTGTCAATGTTATTTAGAACCCCTAAAATGATGTCTTCTTAGTTTCCTTCAAGTTCAGTGTTATATTAAAAGTCAGGTTCATATCACAAAAGAGAGGTGTAATTTATTCAGAACATTTGTTTTGTCGATACATAATTTTTCACAGATTTGTGCATAAATAACAGTGTTGGCCATTACGTAGCTCCCTTGAGAGCAGCCTGCCCTCTCCTGGAGAGCCTGCGCTACGAACTCAATGCCTCACAAAAGCATCAAATGATTGTGCATGACAGCCAGTCCGTTTACAGTGATTACACAGCATATTTAAGACAGAGTAGTAATATAGAGATATTATAATTAAACTAAACTCATTTTTTAGAAATATTTAGAGAATTAAAGAACATTTTTCAATTGACATACGATGTGGATTGGATGATCAATCAGATGATATTTTCAATAGTTGTTTCTCTCTGGCATATTACACAGCTGACAAAACCGGTAACATATTCTGTGATATGTGAGACAAAAACAGCAGTATTTCCTGGTCCCATGAGCACTTAAAGGAATAGTTACTTTTACTGTGATGGGGTTATTTAGTTAAAATCATTATTCACATTATATGTAATTTCATATCCAATATATTATTAATATACAATGTAATTTTCTCAAAGATTATTTTGAAATAGTCTACAGAAAAAATAAACACATGAAATCTATTCATGCCATTGATTTGACATTGCTCAAAGTGATGTAATGCAGAGATATCAATTGGGAATGATATCAGGGTAAAAGTGGTCAAGCACCAACTGGTTTTTGCTCTCTGCCCTCAGATGACAGTATGGAGTCCTTTGACAGCGAGCGGAGACCCCATTTCCCCCAGTTCTCCTACTCTGCAAGTGGGACCGCCTGAACGCCTCTCAAACATTCCTCCTGGTCCCACTACCCCTCCTTCTCTCTCCCCACCCAACTGCACTCCCAAAAAGACCAGAGCCACAGCCCTGTCCTTCCAGCATTTTTATGCAGATGCCGTCGGTGGATGTAACAGTTACAATCTGAAAGTTGTGTTGTTGTTTTTTGTTTTTGTTTTTTTTTTTTTTACAGGAAGAAAGAAATTCAAGACAAATCAAAGATAACTGTTATTCTGTGTGGCCTTTTGAGACTGACCACAGAGAGAGTGTAAACACTACCCTGCATTTCCTGGTTGTTATGTTGTATACTGAGCAGGTATCCATACACCATAATGAATGGGAAACTGTAGCTATGTTATGCACAGATTAGGCCAATGTAATGAATGCTGGAAAGGGCCGTTTTGTATTGAACATAAACAAATAAATATGAACCAACCATTTCAAATAGAAATAGGCATACTGTGGACCAAAAACATCAAGTGAGGTGTGTGTGTGTGTGTGTGTGTGTGTGTGTGTTGTTGTGTGGGTGATAAAACTGTTTTCCTCTATAAGACTTCTAAACAATTCAAAAACCAGTCGCATTTTTGGCTTCAAAAGTGAATGTACTGCCATAAATAAAGTCAATCTTTCTGCATACTTATATGTTGTAACATATGGCTGGTTTTCCTAAGACTGAAATGCCCTCTTCTGGAGAGGTTTTATATACACAATTTTTCTACAACCGTGATGTAAAACTTCCACCAGTCGGTCTGTTGTATTATCATGCTGCGCCATGATATTTCTGATAAATCAATTGTGCAATACAGTCTGATGTGAGGAATGGCAGACATGCAAAGAATGCAGAGTGATTAATCATTACGGTAGAAATTGGCCTGCGGTGGGCTCTTGTTGTAGTTGTATGCACATCAGAGCTACTGACGGACCACGAGTTTCCTTTTCATGGTAATAAATAGCTCTTCCAGCCCCCTCCTACCCCTGAAGTAAGTGCTTGTATTTCCTGATCTCTTTCTATCTTGATGTTCTGCTGCAGACACCTCCTGATTTCCCTCTGATCAGAGTCAGGCACTGCTGACCCATCAGAAACTCTTCTCTCCTCTGGGTTTTTCCTCCATGTACAGTACAGTATTGGGTGTTTTCCACCCAGTGCATTCACTGCAGCCTCAATGAGGTCACTTTATCAGAATACACTTTCTTAGGAATACTTTGCAAATGAACTGGGCTTCAGGGGAAAACACACAAAGAGTAATCTTTGTTTTGCTTCTTCAGGGGACTGCTGTCCCTTCAAAAGCTTCTGAGTTATTTATATGAGACCAGCGTTGACTAAAATGAGTTTTACTGTGCCAATAATATGCACTTTGCTGCCCCAAAATGATTGTATTTGGACTCTTATTTGTACTTTTCGTTGGTAAGGACTAAATTAGCTTCTTTTATAATGTAAATTCAAGTGTGGATACAAATAAAACAAGAATTGCTTGTTTGAGTGATTTCTCCCCTTTTACAGATGGCTGAGGCTAAACTAAGACTTGTGGGAATTGAAACTCTTTTGTTGTTGTTGTGGTTTTTACAAAGTGTACTAGGAGGTTTCGAAAAGCGCTTCAGTATTTTTAAGATGACTGATAATCATTTTTCAAAAGTGCATCATACGTTATTGAATGTAATGGTTTTTATGAATTTATTTTCATTTTACTCATTTGCAAACGTTTTGTTGAGTCTTTCAAACTGATTGTTACCTATTCCTATGCACACTCACGTCACTCGCTGTCACATTCTGAAAATAGGGAAATTCATTTTATACTTTTTATTTCAACTTTTTTTGTACCTGCCCTCCCATATTTGTGAGACTGAGGACACCAGCTTTAGTAAACAAATAATATAAACTTTGTACACTGTTTTTACTTGTCTCTTACAAATTGATGAAATAAAAAGTCTTAACAAAAAATACACTCAACTTTTATTACAAAGTCCTGGCCTTGATGATGGTAGTTAACAGCAGGCATTTTTGCAAATAAAAGTCTTTTCCCACAATTATCTAGGGTAGTCATGTATGATTAGATGACTGTATTTGTATTCTCTCATTGCACCTCATCATGTTCATCCTCTTATTCCCCCTTTTCTCCTAGAAATGCTGGACTTGGACAGACAGTTCAGATTTATGAAAACTCGTCACACCTATTTTAATGTTCATGTCCCTCCTGATTATGATAAGTGAGTTGAGGCATGTAAAATGTAAATATATGTGACCTGACGAGTAGCTGAGGACAGTACCTTCAGTGTCTGTCGCTAAATGAGTAAAAAACTAGTCAATAAAAGAAAAGAATGAATTTTGTTTATCGAAACCTTGCTGGGATCACACCCGACAGACAAAATGCAGATAAGTGTGTGAGATGTACCAGCATTCAGTAGCTCTCATTGTGTCTTGGCCATGCTCTCTGCCTCTACAGGAGTACTCGGGTCTACGTCTGGGGTTCTGCAGCTGGTCTGAAACGGGGAGAGATCCATCCCCTGGGCCTTTGGCCAGATGGTACAGTCTCTGGAGCAGATGTTGACAGCCAGGGCTCACAGTCTGTCTTTGGTCAAGCTGTAATGTGAAGCACCACACAGCGAGACTGAGGTTTGGCCCAGTGTGGCACTCACCTGACAGCCGTTCCTCACCTGACTCCAGCTGCACTGCCCAAAACATGCTGCAGAGGTGGGGCTGCAGCTCTGCCACTGGCCTCCTGTGGGTGATGGAGTGTTGTGCCGTGTGGAGGAAGTGTCACTCACACACAGTCTACAAGCCAGAATATTTCTCTTCTTTGGAATAGATGCAAAAATATTTTCTCTTAATACACTGTGAGTGTATGAAAACAGACCTTATTAATCTTGTCAGCTCTTGTTCCCAAAATTGAATTTTCTTTTTGGATCATAGAAACAATAAAGCCGATTTTGTACAGTGACTCATAAATAAGACACTACACAGCAAAAAACACAGTGAAATGGAGGAGGCATTAATAGCAAAAGAATCACAGGGCACAAGATGAACATGGATCACAAAGTCAGCAGGTGAATACAGCACCTTGCTTTTCTTGAACTTAAACAATATCACTTTTAATTAGTTTGTCCGTTTGGGCATATGAATCACTTCCAATATGCTGGTAATTCACAGTGCAAGGAAACTGGTTCAGCCTGTTTAATAAGCCCTTTATAACATTAAATCCCATCAAGAGAATGGAGCCTTTTTAGAGGGAGGCCTGCCTAAATAAACGGTAGCTGCCGGTAAGGGCCTCTTTATTTGTAAAATAAACTGCACTTATTCTTTAATATCCTTACATGTAGACAAAGAAACATAATATACATGTAACATGTGTGAAGCCGACTTTATGGCCTATTTTTAAAGGTTATTCGGTAGAAATGCTTTGCTTCACATGGACACTGATTGGAAGCAATCATTTTCATCCATTATTTATTTTTGTTCAATTAAAAATTCATATAATTAATTACTGTAAACACACATAAAGAAAAATATTAATCTGTGTTGATTGGGTGGATGAAAGGTGATAATATACACTTAATATAACAGACATATTTATTGAAATTTCCTTTACTTTTAGCTTTGGTCCATTGCTGCAGATCAATATGGGAAATTGGGACTAGGGCGTCATCTAGCGGGCACCAGACCAATTAAAGAGTATTTCTGTTGGATTATTGTGTCATGGATATAGATATTTGTTCTGTTGTATTTGCATTTTTTTTTTTGTTTGTTTGTTTTTCGTTTATTTAAATCAAAGCAGAGCATCAGATCGATAGTGCATTTTAGCTGAATATGAATTGGGACATGCTTTTGCCAGAAAGTCGTGACTGCAGTTTGGCCCTTACAAACACACATTGTTGCCACGGAATGATGTCCTTATTTTAAAGTATCTCTGTTGTCCTGCTCGATCTTGTTTACTTGAACTGAGAGGAAAACATCGTCAAGCAGAGCAGACTATACAAACGAAGATCGTCTATAGAGGCAATGAATCATCAGATGGTTGAAACTGTAACCAGGTCTGCAATAACTGTCTCTAATCCAAACGCAAAAACTCAACGAACACAATTTTGTTTTTTATTGACTAAGGATTGGACAAATTCCGACTACACCCCCAACATAATAACATGTTCTCTCTTGCATGTGTAAGGAAGTAAAGCATTTATCAGTAGATGACTTCTCAGCAGCACTTCCTATTATGTTGGGCCCAGATTTCACCTATTTTTTGACAATGGATACATCAACATGTACAATAATAGCTGACTATCTAAGCGAATACGGCGACTAACTGTATTTATAATCAAACATCTGCAATACAATTTTATTTTTGCTTGAACCAACAGACTATAAATCAAATAAAAATATGTGTATCAGAAATAAGATGATTAATTAATTTGGATATAACACTTTGAAAAAGGCCATCCCGCATTTGCATTTTGCAGTTGGAAAACATCTGTTGACAATACTTCCGTTTTGTTCTTTTTCTACTTCAGGAAAAAATAAAAAAAATTGTTTGTTAAAGTGCAGGTGGAATTATGCCGTTAATGAACCCAAAATTTTAGTTTTCGTATATAAAGAAAAAATCTAACGTTTAAAGTTTTGAATAACTTCACTCTTTCATCCCCGAGTGAGTGTTTTTGTTTTGGTTTTTTTTCGCTCTCGTAAAAATCCATCAGAGTGGGAGCTCCTACTGCGGCTCCTCCTCCTCCACCTCTCTGCTCCAACTCATAATGCCTTTGACGGGACTCGTCAGATTACGTCACCGTACGGGGGGAGGAGGGTGAGGGGGTGAGGAGGCGTTGGAGCGGGGTTTCGGTCGGCCGTCCTCTCCCAAAGGTAGAAGAGGGTGTGAACGACATTTACCTGTCTGGCGTCGCCAGGTGCGGTCGCGGTGAGTTCATGTCGGTCGTATTAATCCTTTTCGCCGCGGGACGTTGAACACTGGCTTCCCTCCGGAGCAAAGCGGAGAAGGCGCTAAAGGTAACGAGCCAGCAGGGAGCAGGTCACCGGGACAGGCGAGCCCGTGGCGGTCTAATGTTAGCCGAACACCGTCACTGTCACCGCCGGGCTCCGCTGTCAGCTAACACTACCTTAGTATTGCCTTTAGGAGACAATAACTGCGGCTTACTTCATCTCATCAGACGGATTTATGTATCATGGCAGCTCGGATAATAAAGTCTAGGTATCCAAGGTTACAGGAAGTTGCAGCTCCAGCGCTGAAAGTTACATTGATCAGCTAGCGTTACCCAAACGCGTCACTTTGCAACAAGTCTAAACACACACTGTTTATGTAGGACTCTGGGTAAGTACTAACAATCTGCAGTTGTGAGTTGTTTGAACATAATGTATGTCCCCTATTGACAAACCTGGCTGGCGCACTCAGTATGTGCCTGTTTAATTGATTTAATTCAGCAGAAACACAGTCAGACCTGAATTTGTTGGATAAACAGGTCGAACAGTTTGTCTGAGGTGACATGACGGCTTCCCCACTACAGAGAAACATGGCTTCAGTAGAGCAGCCTGTTTAGGTCAACTAATATTGCCCATGGACATTTGGTCCTGCCTTCTCTATGCCATCTCATGATATCCTTTAATCCTCTGCCTTGCTAGTTCATCTTTGACTATTTAAATTATTATTTTACCCCCCCCAGGATGCTAAGAAGATCCTGACTAGGGGCCCCAACATGAGTGTGACGTCATGGTTCCTGGTCAGCAGCTCTGGCACACGCCATCGGTTGCCACGGGAGATGATCTTTGTTGGCCGGGATGATTGCGAGTTAATGCTGCAGGTCTGTGTGTGTCTATTTGACAGTGTATGTGTGAGCGAGAGTGTGAGAGGACGTGTGTGTGCTCACTTGCCTGGAGTTTGCGTTTACACAGCAAACAACGGCGGAGTGTCACATGAACCCTAACTGGTCTTCTCTGTAATCTGTGAACACATGCCCAGGATATGTTGCATTAATCTTCACTGATGTCTGACAGAACAGCTAGCCACATAAATGTGTGAAACAGCAGTGGGTGACTTTTTGCATACTTTGTGGTTGTGCATTTCTGTGTGTAACCTGGTGACAGTGCTTTCACACAAAATTAGCCCTTACAGCATTTCAAACATGGATTGAAAACAGAGCCAAAGCATTCCACCCTTTTGTTTTTCCATGCTGTGTCTGTTATTAGCACAATTGCTTTGTGGGCTCTGTATAATGCCTTCCCTCGTATTTTTTTCTTTCACTCTGTATTTATATCAATGAAAGAGGAATGCTGCTTCAGAAGCAGTTGTTTATGCTTTCCTAAGTCAGTGTGTTGTGCTCAGAAAAGCACTGCCAACTACAGAGGTCAGATTGAAAAATTAGTCATGTTCACAATGAGGCATCGCCCAATCCAGAAAAAAACCTCAGTTTTTTCCAGTTTGAAATGATGCAGACTTCTTTTTACTGCTCTGCTTAAGTGCTCAGGACTACTTGCTGACTTGGCATGTGATCAGTTTCTCCTCCAGATCGTTTTTAATACTTGAAATTTACGTTTTTCTTTTGCTTGTAGCTTATTGCATTTTTCCTTTTCAAACCAAAGTTGAATGTCTGTGACTTGAAGTTGAATGTTTGGACTTTATAGAGCAACTGTGTTTCTATCATCATAAACGGTAATTACACCATGTGCCTCCTTCATAAGTGACTGCAATTGTCTATAGTTGAGTTGTGTATTTATTTCTAAGTGTTGAGCAGTATTCTCTCTGATAAGGGGTCAGTGAAGAGCTAAAGTCTATTGATGTGGAATTCCTAAAGTGACTACACAGTTAACCTAATCAAAAATGTAAACTCAATGATAAACACAACTTCAGGCAGTATAATATTTTCAAGAAGTAGTTTCAAAGTCCACTGAGTGATAGGACACACAGAATGAGGGTAGTAATTTTGCAAATGAGTTTGGCCGTCACCTTTAATCTTTATGTTTCTATGATGAGGAAGCCTAGAGTGCTTAATGAGCAGAAAAGAGTGACTCAGTCTGAATTACTTGCTGAGATTATAGTTAATTAATGAAAACATATTTACAAGGAAACTACATTTTCCTCTATTCAATTGTTTGAGTTATACAAGCAGAGTTTGGCAGATAGGCACCATATTTGAATGTAATCTGTTATTTAAATATATTAAACTAGGAGCCAATTGATAATATATTGATTGAGCAATTGTTTAACTTACTAAATTTTCCAGCTGTAATGAGTTTTTTTCCTTTACTTTTGTGGCAGTCTCGTAGTGTGGACAAACAGCATGCTGTGATCAACTATGACTCAAACACAGACGAGCACATGGTGAAGGACCTGGGCAGTTTGAATGGGGTAAGTGAGTCCATCTCGAGTGTCAGACAACCTGCCTCAGCCCAGAGTGATAAAAGCCTCTGGGCTCCCCAAGGTCTGCTCTCTGTGTGCCAAAGAAGGGGACTGTTAGTTGAACAGGGGTAATCAGGAGGCCTTTTTTTCCTGCCATTCTTCCTATTTCTTACTCTTTGTGCCCCCACCACTCTCAATCCCTTCACTGCTCTGTTGCCACCTCATTGCACCATTATCCCAATGAAGCCCAGAGTTGTGTAGTAGGAGAAACTGTTCATTGTTCCCATGGAGTGTTTCTTTTGGTCTTAGTTACTGCTGCCAAACTAATCAGAGCAGAACAGTGCAAGGACCTGTAACTGAAATCCTGCATGGCCATGTTTTCTTCTCTACTGATCTTCATTTACTCTAGATAGAATTAAGCCATTCCCTCCATTCGCTGTTCTGCAAATGTCTATCATCTTTCTTTAATATTATAGATCTGAAAAACTAACAGCTTCTAACTAATTACTAGTTAGAAGATGGTTAAAACGGTCAACAATCTGTTTATTCCCAACTGACTGATAAGCATTCCACAAAAGCTGAGACTGCCATTACATAACACCTTAATCTCATAAGAGTTTTAATGTGCTGGTGGACTAACTTTTAATGAGAAAGGGGCCAACAGTGAAGCACCTTACAGTGTCTGGGTGTGTGCCACAAACCATTAGAGACTCTGTCACCTGTGAGTCAACACTTACACCTCATGAACTTACTTAATGAGCAGTGAAAATAATTTGGTATTACTTCTCTTTATTTTACAGACATTTGTGAATGACCTAAGAATCCCAGACCAGACCTACATCACCCTGAAGCTCTCAGATGTCATTCGATTTGGTTATGATATCTTTTTTTCTTTTACTGGTTATTTAGATTTATATTATATATTTGGGTTAACTTAAAATTAATCAGTGTGATTTCAGGGTTAAATTGGTTTGGGGGCTTAGGGTTAGGGGTAATACAGATTTTCTGCTCTTTGTTTGGACCAATTTAAGTTCTTGATTAGCAGCTCTGAATGGTGAAATGAGCCATTGATTGGCAGCTGCTTCAATCACAAAATTATCAGCATTTTTTTCTCTTTCTGTGGTCTTCTTATCCATCGGCATGTTAATCCCCTGTGCATTTTCAGTCAGGGGTTTTAGATTATGATCAGCTGTGAACAGAAAATCTCCTGCACCCTTTGAGCCTCAAATCAGAAAACTCACCAATTGTGAAATGTAGACAACAGGTTGAAAGCTGTTTAGAGAACAGAGACATTTAGGATTGCCCATGGCCAGAATAAAAACATACATATTGTGTTTGCGGCACATGATGCTGCACGTTTTAAGGAGCAGGTCGTGATTCCAGCTTATTTGAATTGCAACATGTTTTGCTGCTTATCAGCTTTCCTCTATCTTGTCAGGAGTAGAATAAGTTACTTTTGACCTCTTTCATTGACATGAGCTCTACAAAAAAAACTCCTTATTTACCATACTTTAAGTGTTGGATTTGTGTTGGGACTTATGTTCTGTGCCACCAAATATATTTACGGAGCTAGACCTAAATATTAGCTGGTAGAATATAAATAGTTGTAGAGCACACAGTTATATAAAATGTAAGACAAGTTTTTCTACTTTAACTCTTCCTGCACATTCTCATGTATATATCCTGGAGAAGAGTCAACACAAGGTTCCAGAGGAGGCCCTTAAGGTGAGCAAAACTGTCTATTCCATTTAATTGGCTGATCAATTTTGATAATGTTGGTCAAATGCAAATTACTAAAAACATAGTAACATGTAAAAAAAAAAAAAAAAAAGAATATTACTCTCTCATTCTCAGACAGTTACTAACATTTCTTTAAATCTGGTGGTGTTGGCCAGATGGCTAATTTTCAAAGTCTGACTCTGTGAGCTCCCAGGTCAATGTTCTTCTTTACATTGTGTATGTCTGTGGAGAGTTGCATCTGTACTGATTGTTGTCAAGCAGTCTGTCACATCCTGCTTCCCTCCTGTCTCTGTGTGTAGCATGAGAAGTACACCAGCCAGCTACAGCTCAGTATAAAAACTCTGGAGGCCAAGGCAATAGAAAAACAGCAGCTCCAGAGCTCAGAGAGGAGCAAAGACCCTATTTCCAATGTCAAACTTCAGGACAGGGCTGAGCGTAGAGCCCACTCACTCACAGGTAAACAACTCAAACTGCACACATACTCCATAATAGCAGATATTAACAGGTAGGCAGCTGATAGCCCCAATATGGTAGTTAAAGTGTAGCCTGAAAGGAACTGATTTCACTGTATTTGAATATCCTGTTCACTCAAACAAGGAAAAGGAAGTTACTGTGTCTCCATGTGCTGCACGGCTTTGGCTGTAAATCCCTTGATAAGGTGGTTGTCTTCTTTTATTACAAGCTTCCCCAGTGTGCGACTAAAATGTCATGTGAGCTGAAAAGCTGAAGCTATAAGCTTATGGAATCAGTAAAGAAATAGCTCTTGGTATCCTGGAGTTGGCAGAATGTGAATACAAAAGTAAAGCCAGACAAGCTGAGGGGTGAGGAGCTAAGGACAACCTGCCTTATCTCTGTCAGACATGCCTGACTGTTGACAAGAGGTGGGGTGCTTTGAAGCACACTGATGCTGGTTGAACACGTGTCACAAAAGAATTAGAGAGGTGTGTGGGATTTGTGGGGCCAACTTGGCACTTATGCCCATGTAGCTGTTTGTGAATTCGTTGCTGCCTGTATTTTCACTAGCTCTCACACTCCATTTTCTAAAGCTAAATCCTGTTTTACAGGCAGAGAATTGTTAGTTTGAGACACACACTTTTATGAATGAAGGTCATTTACACTGACAGACCCAGCTGTCGTTGATTTAGCAATTCTTGCACTTTCTTCTCTGTAATGGTCCATATGAGCTTTTGGAAAATTGGTGTTGGTGCTTAAAATAGGGACCTTTCCAGCACTAGGCTCACAGCCCTCAGCATGCCTTTCAAATTTGTCATTGAACTGCGAAACGTTTGGAAAATATTTGGTAAGCCTCTTTCAGTAAGATGTTTCGTACTAAGATCGAAGCGTGGTTGTATCTCCTGTAGCTACATGCTAGCACTTTTTTGCTGAACATGCTCAGTGGAGTGTTGTTTTCGTAGGGGCCATAAACAAATGTCTGCTGTGTGACAGCAGCCTGTCGTCATGGCCTAGTCGGCCGATGAGATAACAAAAGTACCTGCATGATAAATGTACAGTGTCAAAAAGATAAGGATAGTGTTTCATATTCTGCCAGAAAAACTTGTGCTGCTTAAAATAGGTGGAATGTGTTAGATTTTTCTTGCAGATATATATACACATAACTTTTGACTCCATGTAAATGAATTCCCTTATCCTGAAGCTGTCTGACTAGCAGCTTTGAAGTGATGCTTTTTTTTTTTTTTTGTCTATTGGATGCTTTATTTTAGTATTGGTCTATTCCCTGCATGCCACTATTTCTTTGAATTCCATACATTTCTGTAACTAACTTGAGTGCTTGGAGAGCAGCTCAGTGTGTATCTTATTCTGTGTGATCTTGCTTGTTTTTCCCTGCAGCTGTACAGGATGTGGACTGTGTCCAATCCTTCAGCTGTCTGCAGGGCAGGACACTTCAGTTGTACAGTATGTGACTCATTCCATCCTATTTTACTTTGCCAGGCCTATTAAGTGTTTTACTAGGGGCATGAAATAGATTATTCATTTCTCCCTGATATAGTACAAATCAGTACTACATGATTCTAAAGTTTTTTTTAACTTAACTGTATTAGGCCAAATGAAATATTGAGTGTGGAAAACTGGTATTTTGACAATAAATTCCGCATAATCTCTACATTGTTCAATTCACTTCAACCCTGTTTTCTCTAGCTAAAAGTAGAGCATTGAGTAATGGGGATGGAATTGGTAACATGTCTGTCTGCCTTGCCCATCGCTGTTGATTTCTTATTGTGTGTGTCTAAGGCAACAGTGATGAAGTGCTGTTGATGCTTTGGATTGCAAAGCCTCCACATTAAACCACTAAGATCATATTTAGCCTAGCAATCGACCAGCAGCATCCAGATTATCTGTTAAATAGCATATAGGCTTTCTGTGTAGCTGTATGCACTGGCAAACTGGCTGTCCACCACCAGTTCAGAAAGAATGTCACAGAACTAAACCTTCATTTGCCCCTCTGTGTGGAGTATGTAAGACCAATGTCGAAACTATGTCAGACAGTGCCAAATAATCTCATTTTAGACTCACTGGTTATCGTATATACTGCATTGTATTTTTCCTTTGAAGTTTAGGGTTAGCTGCACTTCCACTCCCATAAGGAGGATTATGTTTTGGTTGTTTGTGTGATGCAGTTGATATCCCAGTTTGACCCTCACTTCTCTCTCTCTGTGTCATTGGAATGTATGGGAATTACAAAAGCCCAAAGGCTACAAGCAGTACAACACTCTTACCATCTGAGCGCCAATGTTATGCAATATATTGTTGTTGCTTCTTAGTTCTTAGTTCCTTCTGACCTGTCCTTGCTTGATCTGAGTGTGCCCATGTGGCTAATGTTGTGTGTTTGTCTGTGTCTTTGCTTGTGTTTGTGTGTCTGTCTGTTAGCTGGCACAGATTCTCCATGTCCAATATCCAAGCCTACTCCTCTCTACGGCCAACCATCATGGTGGGGGGAAGTTGAGGACCCAGCCAACAAAAAGGTGGAAAGAGGTGGAAAATCACCAGAGCAGGACTCTCCAGGCGAGTGAAAGAATCTTATGTTTTCACTACTATGTACTCAAGCCCCTGATTTACTAATGGCATTTGTACTATGTTTATATAACTTGTACTGCGGAGTAATTTATACTGTAATTGTACTGGATGTTCCTGCATCTATGAATTAGAACCTAATTTATAATGACGTGTTTTTCTTTGAGACTGCTATCTGATACCCTTTGTGGGTCACTGAGAGATGGATGGTGTTAAACCCAAGGCAGGCTTCTGGCTGCCAGTTGTGGATTGTTAGCCAGGCCATACCATGCCAGGCCAGTGGGCACTGCCTGTCTGCCTCGTGATGGATTATGACCCTCTAAGCTGCTGGAGGGACGTGGGGGGTTGATTGTTGGGCACATGTTTCCTGGGCTGAAACAGATTATTCCTGCTCAGCTACCTCTCACTGGACTCTGGTAAACTGGTATTTGGCCACATCCAGCTGGCACCCAAAGACAAAGTGGCTGATTTGTTTTCTCAGTCTAACAGCTGGAATCTTTGTGTCATTTGTGGCTCCCAATTTTGATGGAATGTGTGACATTGACATCCCAATTGAACTTTTATTATTATTATTATTAGTAGTAGTAGTAGTAGTAGTAGTAGTAGTAGTGATGATCATGATAACAATAATAATACATTATTATAACATATAATTCATTATAACACATTATTTGTGACCATAAATATAAGGTTAAAGAGGTGAATTAAAAACTAATAGCATTCTCCTATTTGTTGTTACTAATTCATAGTAAAATGGCGTCTTCTAATTTCCTGTAGAGTGGATTATTTAGAACCATGACTGGTATGTATCTGTGTGTTTACTTTGACATCATTACTTTTTATTGTTAACAGAACTGGGGAAAGATGTGTCCAAATATGCATCCAACAGTTTCCAGTCAGACAGTCAGGCCATGTCCATCTTCCCATACTGCCGGGAGCCCAGTTACTTTGAGATTCCAACAAAGGAGTTCCAGCAGCGAATGGCCAAAAAGCCTGAATCACAAGTTCACGAAGTTCCAACAAAGGACATCCCAGATCCCCCTCAGTGTGTCCCTTCCACTCTCACACCTCCCATTGTCCAAAGTCATGCTTCCTTCACCATAGAGTTTGATGAATGCACACCAGGTAAAATGAAGATCAAGGACCATGTGACCAAGTTTTCTTTCCGGCAGCAGCGAAAGCTACCCTCCACAGATGATGTAACCACACCCACGGAAGTGATGTCACCAGAAAACAAAGTTGCTGATTGGCTAGTCCACAGCAATGCTAGCATGATGAGGAGGAAGTCACAGGGTGAAGACATGCACAACACAAACAGTGGCCCGTCACTTCAAAAGACCACCAAGGGTAAGTCAGTCATACAGTTCTGATAATGTTTACCAATATCTACTCACAACACTCACTGAGTAATGTTCAAACTGGCAAGCTAACTTCTTGCCTTTCCATCATCAGCAAACACCCATGAAGATGTCACTCCTGCAATCAATGGAGTGGGTTTTCTCCAATCAGAAACGCAGACTGGATCCCAATCATCTCCACAACCTCTGAGAGCCCCCCCACAAAGCTTCACATCTCCTGACTCTGAGAAACCCTTGTCTTATTCTCCTCCAGATTCAGAGTCCCTTTCCAGTCTTGGCAAGACTGAACCTCACCAGGCCTTTGTAATTGAATTCTTTGATGATAATCCAAGGAAGAAGCGCTCCCAGTCCTTCACGAATAACACTAACCCACCTGAGCAGGCAGGCCTCAGGGTCCAACTGGAAAAGACAAGGAAGAACACAAGCCCAACTGGGGAAAGACAAACCCCAACTTCAGCCTCTTCTACACCCCCAACCCAACGATACACTGTCCCTCTGAAGGACCCTTCTTCCACAGGTCCCCAAAGAGCTGGCTCTCTACGAAGGGAGAAGACAGAGGACAGAATCAGCCCCAGCTGTTCTTCCCGTTCTTCATCTTCTATTGTAAAACCTTTTTACAGTGTGGGCCGGAAATCCAAACTTGGCCAGGAATTTACATCTGAATTTCTAAAGCAAACAAAACAGGCCTCTCCTGCCACCTGGGAGAAAAAAACATCTAAAACAGAGGCAGTAGTAAGATCACTGTTTAGTCACCCTACATCTAATGCTCCCTACCAGCCCAAGACTTCTTCTCCTGTCCACAAGCCTGTTCCCCTCAAACCCCCTCTGATGCCCCTGGAAAGTCACTGTGTGGAAGTCAAGAGCCCCCTTGGTGGCCCCAGAAAGGAAGAGGAAGACAGTCTGAGTGATGCAGGAACCTACACGATTGAAGCAGATGTTCAAGATAATGAACTGGAAGAGGCAAGGAGCGAGATTGACCAGGCAAGTTGTACATACAATTTTATGTTCATTCTAAAAACATGCAAGATGTTACTTAAAGGCTATTAGCAGTCAAGAATTCGTTGTGCAATGTGCAATGGACAAAGCACCACTCAGTGAGCCTTTTGTACACTTATCTATTTGCAATGCTTTGTTCCTGACAGGTGTTTGGTGTTGTTCAGAGCCCTGAGCGAACCAGCCAGAGTGAAGCAGAAACATCATCAGCATTTAGGCCTGTTGTTGGTCAGGGCAGGGAGCAGCATAGACAGAGTAGCAATGGGCAGGTGAGGCCAGCTCCAGAGCAGGGGCAGGGTCTGGTGAAGGTAAACCTTCCTGCTAAGGGTGGGATCATTGATTTGAATTAATGAGTAATCATATTAACACCAGTCCTAAAGACAGTGAAATAAGTTGTTTGGTCGGTCAATTATAAATGTTTCACAAATCAGTATGCATTAGTGTCGTAATTCGCCCTTTTGGTATTTCTGTTCTTTTCTGTCCATCTTTTGATTTCTTGATTTGCCTCCTCTTTTCTTGTAGGTTGTGGGTCCTGTTTTATTTTTATTTTTATTTTTATTTTTCTCTCGAAACCAAAATAGAAATAACTTTCTTCTAGCCTGTCATGCTTACTCATATTCAGATGATGTGTGGTATCTTCTGATTTCCATGAAATTAACATTGTTTCCTGTATATTGAATAAGTTGTATGTTTTTTTTCAGGTGCAGCCAGCAGGTGCAGTGTTACAGGGCGCTCCTAAGTGGATGTCTTGCTGGGCCAGCTTGGCAGACAGCTACACAGAGTCTGGTCCCTCATCTGGCCTCTTTGACATTCCTTCCCAGATGGAGCTGTCAGGAGGGGGTAAGCCACCTGACAAGACATCAGTGCATTTTAAATGATAATGAGAAACCCTGATGAATATGAATGATATTCAGTTTCAATATATGTGGTTAATATGCATTAAAACTGTTTCACTTCAGCGCAAGCTACAATCATCCACAAGGCCACGCTCAGTCGTAACCATGACAAGACAGACTCAAGAGCTCGACGCACCCTTCCTCAGCCACCAGTAGGGGAGAAGAGTGATATTCCAACTCCCAGCATTCATGTTCATTATGACACACATTCAACATTTAATCTAGAAGAGAGTAGATCAGATACTCCCAGGTCACAGGATGGCATTCACAGGTTGTCAGTGCAGGATGATGTAGAGCCTGACAGCTTGAGTGATGCCAGCAAGTCTGATGATGGGTCTATCATAGAGCTGAGGAGGAAACCATTGTCTGATACAGAAGATAAAGAAAATGAAGATGCTATATTCCCAGCCAAGTCTACAACATTCTACATCAAATCAGAGGACACTGAGTCCAAACCAGAATGTGATGACTCAAAATCCAGCACACCTGACACTGAGAGAAAACAAAAAACATTCTCAACAGCCACCCTGACAAGACCAAAACCTAACCACGACACTGGAATAGTCAAGCAAAGTGCATCAGCGCCTGTCCTGGGCCACAGGACAGAGAGCCCAGTGTCCAAAGAGGGCACAGTATCTCCATTAATCAGACAAGAGAGCTTCACTAAGGACCGGCCTAGCAATGCCAGACTGCCAAACATCTCTAGCCAGCCAGCTATTAAGGATCAAAACCCAGAATTTTTTCAGGGAACCTGTAATCAGGACACTCATTCTTATCTCAAAGAGACAGAGAATGTTCTGGCTGTCCTGGAGGCCAAACTCCAAACAGGACAACCTGAAAGTACCCCTTCTCCAATAATGGACTCTCTTTCTGGGGAGTCTGATTTGGATACCTCCAGCACAGTCAGCCAGCACAGCAGTAAGACCAAGCCAAACACAGTGACAAAGAAACCCTCTACCAGTGGCCTCCGTAGAGAGAGGTCCTCAGCTAGTATAACTAATCAGGACTCAAATAACCAGGCCTCGTACTCAGAAAATCGCCGTTATCAGACGACAGCCAGCAAAAATAAGACCGAGCCTGTCAGGAGACCAGTTGGGCTTAGGCGGAGTGTTGGGAAATGTGGTTCCACGGACCTAAGTGACGACCCTCACAGCTTACCTTACTCTGATCAGGAGTCTAACATGTGTCAAAGCCACAGGAAGTATACAGCGCTCCTTCAGAAGGAGGACTCAAAGAACTCCAGAACTTCCCAGGCCTTGAGTCGTGCCAACAGTTTGTCAGCCCCAAGACCCACCAGGGCGTCTATGCTACGTCGCGCTCGTCTGGGAGAGGCTTCAGACAATGAGGGCACGGAGACAGACAGGCAGTCCCAGGAAGTGGGCAACATTTCAACCAAGCAGCCTCAAGAAGCCAAGAAACTCTCCAGGCTGGATATGTTGGCAATGCCTCGTAAGCGGACAAGCTCGTTCAACACACCCAGTGACACTGAGGTATCCTCCACCCCACAGTGGACAGGCAGGAGCATGGGGTTCTCAAACCGCAGCACAGAGTACGGTGGCAGCTCGGTTCGAAGGGCCTCTGCTCCAAAAGGTGTAGAAAGACAGCAGAAGCCAGCACCGAAGACGCCAATTACTCGTGGACGTTCAAGCAGTGCCAAATATACCACCAGCACAGCAAGTAGGTCTAATATAGTCCCTTTTGATGCATTCAATGTCTGCAGTATTTGTAAAAGTGCCATTTGGGAATCAAGTCAATTCTGACTTTCACTCACATCAATGATACTACCACTCACAGTAACACCACCTTGAGGTAAATTCAAGTTTTCCTTCGTCTCCACAGTGTTCTCAAGCTGCTTGTGGAAACATGATCTCATGTTTATTTACGGTGATGCTATGATGATATTGTGGATAAAATGAGCACTGCAAAATGCTTTTTGCTACACAAAACTGTTTTCACCACAGTATTATGGTCTGTTATTCACCCTCTGTACTGTGGAAGTCAATAACTCATTTCAGTTTGAAAATGATTTTGATGGACAAAAAAACATTGCAATGAATAAGATAATAATGTAGAGATGAGAACTTCCACAGCAACTTGCCCTTTCTCTTCTTTGGGGAAGGATTTTGGTGATTGTATCTGAATACCTGGTGGTGTTTTTCTTTCCTGATTTCTTTGATGGTGTTTCTTTTTCTGTCCTGTTTTCTTCTTTCTTCTCCATCCTCTGTAACTCAAACCAATTCACAACAACAAGGCTCCAGGAGGCGACAGAAAGGCTCTGACTATACCTCTACCTCAGATGAGGAGTATGACTCAAACAAGAGCACCCCTAAACACAAACGCTCCCAACTTTCCTCAGCTTCCCACAGCCCACGCAATCAGCCTCGTCCACAGCCGGTGGCCACCCTGCGTTCAAAGTCCCGCTGCAGAGATTCTGAGGAGGAGAGCCACGAGGGAGAAGCCTTCCACAACTGGTCCACTCACAGTGCTGAGATTGCAAGGTGAGACAGAAAATATGCTGGGTTGAGTATCACAAATCCATTGTGGATACCATGCTTTCTGAGTTTCACAGCTGCTGCCTCTACAGCATTTTTGTCATGATACATGATTATGTCATAGGCTACACATAACAAAAAAATGTAAAGGAAATCAAATAAAATAAACTTTTAATAATAGAAAATGACACAAAAAAGGCAGTGTGCCAAGAATATGTTGACTGGTTGAAAGTTTTGTTTAGTTTTTTTTTTTTTAGCCAGAACATTTTGGTCAAATTATTCTGTAGTGTAAAAACTTTTGTGTAAAGGATCTTACACTCACTGGAGAATGTTAATCCTGTGTCTGTTAGCATAACACAAGTTCCTTCTCTGTTAGGTTGAGTCAGGATCTCGCTAAAGACCTAGCTATCTTAGCCAGAGAGATCCATGACGTGGCAGGTGATGGTGATCCACAGAACCCTGCAGTGGAGAGCGACACACCCGTCTCCACAGTGACTGCTCAGGAACAGGTGCAAAAAAAAAGGAAAAAATCACATACTTGGTGCAGCTGCTTTTTAATTAAAGTCACTGAGGCATTAGATCTCTTTCAAATGACTTAAACATGAACTGACATGATTTTCTCTTATTTCTGATTGGGCCGCAGCTGGTTCAGCATATCCCAGAGGCTGGATTAAACTACCAGAGAACCCCGCCAAGTTCCGCATCTACAAGAGAACCTGAGCAGGACTCAGGTGACCACGAACGCAACTCCAGGCAGCGAACTCAGAGTAGAGACGAGGTCTGACACAATATGCTGCTTCACCTCTTTCTTGAGAATGTCTTTTATATTGGCACTGGTGACTCATTCTAAAGTTTATGTTTTTTGCCAGGTCATCATGGACAATCTGTTGTTGAATCCAGTGTCTCAGATCATCATGGTCATCAGAGAAAACACAGAGCAACTTGCTGACAAAATTAAGTAAGATGTGCACACATGCACACACACATCCTTCATTCTGTACTTAATCTGACGGAAAACTTTATCAATCCTGTCTGACAACCAGACTGCATGGAGCCAGTAATCTTATTAAATTAATATAACTGAGTGAGTCAGTATACAGACTTATGGTCTGACTGACCATATAGGACTGAGACAACAGGGATGTAATCCTCTGAGTAGAAAAGGTACAGAATTAACACAAAAAATCATTTTTTATTTTAATTTTTTTTTGTTTGTTTTTTTTTGTTTTTCACCACAATCAAAACCATGTCAAACGTTGAGCAATATGTCTTGTAAAATCAAAACTGGACATAAAAATCAGATTGGGTGGCATCTGCAGTAATGCAGACACTATACAGGTCTGTTGTGGTGAAGAAGGAGTTGAGCCACAAATTTAAACTCTAATTTACTGGATCATTTATGTTCCGACTCTCACCTATGGTCAGGAGCTGTGGGTAATGAACGAAACAGTGAGGTAGTGAATACAATGAGATTCCGTAGGAAGGCCATGCTCAGCCTTAGAGATGAGGCTTGGAGCTCAGATATCCAGGAGAGGCTCAAAGTAGAGCTGCTGCTCCTCCATATTGAGAGGGGCCGGTTGAGGTGGTTCAGGCATCTGGTGAGGATGCCTCCTGGGCGCCTCCCAGCAGAGGTGTTCCGGGCATGCCCTTCTGGGAGGAGACAGAGGGGCAGACCCAGGACCCCCTGAAGAGATTATATCTCCCAGCTGCCCTAGGAATGCCTCGGGATACTCCTAGAACAGCTGGAGGAGATGGCTGGAGAGAAGAGTGCCTGGGTTTCCCTCCTGAGAATACTGCCCCTATGACCCTAACCTTAACCCTCCACACAGATAAAAGGTTGAAAACAAAACAAAGCAAAACGGACGCAAAAATGTGGATTGTCCTAGCAAGTTGGCCGCTTACTAACGATTGCACTTGACATTAAACACGTAGGGTACTGTTCCAGGACAGAGGGGATATCTGGGAAGAAGTTGAGGCAAAGGTCAATTGTGACAATGATGTCCCTGCAGTCAACACATCCAACAAGGTGTGTGGTTTTCTTTTTTGCATGTTTTCAAGCTAAATTTATGTTAAAAATGCTTTTTGTTTGAGCTAAGTCAGACATCTGTGTTTCAGGAAATCATCTCTATTTTGAAAGAACTCAGGAGAGTTCAGCGACAACTGGAGGGTGAGTCACATTGGTTATTAACAGTGAGAATGTAAATAATCATTGCTTTTGTAATACTCTTATCAAATCCATCGGTTTTTTTTCTTTTTTTTTAATCCAGCCATCAACACAATCATGGAGCCCAGTGGGCAGCTTGAAGCATCCAAAGTCTCAGTTTCTGCCAACTCATCCTCATCTGGAGTTTGGACCTCTAGATCTTCTTCCTCACGAGACTTGAGAAAAGTCCACTCAATATCGAAGCGAGGTGGCGGCCCGAGGCCCAGTGAGAGTGTCAGGAGAGCAGCTTTGACACCAGACGATCTCAGAGAGGGATATTTGGTCTGAGGTCTGAAGCAAACACAGTGCTACTGTCACCCCACACACAGGTGCCAGATTGTTATGTGCAGACCGAAACCAACAGGGTGGAAGTGAGACTTGACACACACAACTGTACCTGCCTGCTCAAGCATTCACACTACTGCACTAGGAGCACTTCGAACTGACACTGTGCTATAACACACAACAAAGCCTGCACTATAGGTTTTTAAATGTATACGCTGTGGCAGGCCTGCTGATAAGCTGACGACTTGAAGACCTATCCTCCCTCAACTGTGAAATCCCTAAAATCTAAACTTGATTCTGTGTTTGAGATCGTTTTCATCATTTACCAAGGACATGACCAATATTGTGGATTTGTAAAGCTCAATAGAATAATTTGGTTGAATTGAAAACCATCCTGAGCTTAACTGACTCGGGGAAATCTATTTACGGATCAGATATTTGTGTTAATGTGACAATTTACATTTTTGAGGAAGTAATATTTAATTGATATTTGTTTTATGCAGGAAAAGAGGCAATAGCACATCACAAATGTTGGAGCAACATGTGTTTGTTTCTTCAGTAAACCCATGTCATTCCTTTTCCTTTTTTTTTTTTTTTTCCTTTGGTATTGTCTTTGCTGTCATTTGTCATTACGGACCAGATTCATGGAGGAATGTAAAAAGTATTTATTGAGGTTCTTGTGAGAGACACTGGGTATTTTCTATCCAAGAAACCGTGGCAACATGAGGGAGAGCCGGTAGACTCTAGTGCCATACCAATTCATCTTTCATTACATTTGCTACTTGCCAATACTTTGTGTATTAATCTGTTATTTCCCAGTAAAGGAAGTGTGTCCAGGGTCTCTGCCTATTCTGCCCAGCTGGAGGTGAAAACCCATCAGGAATGTGTATCATAATGAAAGTTTTGGCTGAGTCCATGGCTGAATCATCTGGCACAAACTCAAGAAACTATAAAACACTAGTAGCCAGTTTTAAAGTGAGTTTGTGATTTTTACCTTCTGTATAGTGTGAAACTGGTGTTGTCCTCCATGCTTGAAGAGCTCAGGTACGTCTGACAATCATAAAGCAATGGACATTTCCTTTATCTGTATTTGTGTTCAGCTTTTCATGTGTGTCATGTGAAGAGCTCAATAAGTCACAAGGTCCACACATGACAGAAGTAATGTTTTTTTGTTTTTGTTTTTTTTTTATAGTAAATAAAATGATAAATTGTATGAAACTCTAAATCTGAATGTTAGTTTGTGATACTCTGTTGTTTGGTATAGAAATTTCTAAATATTTCTATACGTCCTACAGATTACCTCTAAATCTTGCACTAATGTAGTACAGCATTATCCCCTGTCCCCTATACCTGACATATTGCAAAACTGAAAGCCTTCACTCTACTGCTGCAGACAGTAAACCAGCAAGTTCCCATTGCAGACTGTACATGTGATTTTAATTGGAAAGTACCTATAAATGCCACAGAGTTGTGTGGGGATAATGTTTCATACATCTAAGCTCAGTGGTTGTTTACAAACTCAAGCGAAAACCTGAATGTTTGTCCATTCTTGCACAAAGTATTGCTGCTATTGCTGCTATTCATCTGTGGGATAGTATTCCCCCCTTTGCTTTCCTATTGTAAAATTTGTGG
Organism: Remorina albescens; assembly: GCA_034769265.1. NCBI lineage: Eukaryota > Metazoa > Chordata > Actinopteri > Carangiformes > Echeneidae > Remorina > Remorina albescens. Next base: position 13,164,414 of record CM068488.1, read on the forward strand.
TTCATTCTTGAGATTCAGTTTCTGTTTCCCCAGCCTTTTCCACAGAATGATTGGGATGTCTTTATGTCTTGTTAGGTGGTATTTATGTTTGGTCATATGTCTAATTTGGTAGATGGTGATTCCAGGTTTGGATTTGTTTGACTTTTTTCAAATAAATTTGGTTAGCAAAGTTATTTACTTGCCCCTTTTGTCACCTGTTCTTTTCACTCACACAGTTTTTTTTAGGACTGTAAACCAGCACGTCTGAAAACCAGAAATGAAAGTAAGAATGGGAACTGTGCTGTTATATTCAGAAGCAGGGTGATCACTTCAGCTCAGTGTCAGATGAATGCAGAGGAGAAAGCCGTTTGCTTTAAACCCTTTCTAGTGGCGAAGTATCAACATCTGCTTTGTGTAAGTTGTTTTTGCTTTCAATACTTGAAAACCATTGGGAGAATTAGACTATTAAACTAGAGCTAGAAAATGTGTTCTCTGATCTGTAATAATCAAATCTCAGTCATGTTCATTTACAGTTTATTCTGTTCTTATATAGATGAGCAGCGTTTGAAAGGAAAATGTCTTCTGCATATACAAGCCTTCATGACAGTTCTGTTTCAAATAAAGGGGTAGGACTGCATCACACACTCACCCAACCAAACCGACTATTCTGTGTGTCTCGCTTGTCTCACACTTGGATTTGTTTTTCTGTCAAACTCCGTGTTGTTAGAGGTCAACCAGCTGTGTGACATTAGCCGTGGTTTTGGGCTGTCTGCTTGTCCTGGGGATTTTACTTGCCATAGCTGTTCTGGAGAGACCCCCGTCACCTAAAGATCATGAGACGCTCCCTCAGGACGCTGGCGGGGCCAATGTCTCCACGGACCAGTGCAGGTAACGATCCTATTAAGATTTTCAGCGGCTTTGGGACTGATGGAAGCTGATGTAGTTAATTCATTCTGACTGTAGTGGTTTAACTTACAGTATGAGTTCATAAGTCTTTATGAAAAATATTGTGACTTTAATGTAAGCATTGTTGTCCTGATTTAATAGAGATTCAATGATCAAACTCAATCCAAGGTCTCCTAACCTCCTCCACACCTAAAATATACCCAGCAAACCTTAATAAACAGGCACGACTTCACATATATAACATGACGTGCTAAAATAAATTGTACTTTATATGTTTACTGATGCCTGAACATTCGTTTTACTTATGTCACATCAGGAAGTTTAGAGTAATTTGTTAGAGAACCTGCTTTAGATTTGTACCACAATTTTCTTCAGTTCTTCTTTCTGGAGGAATCAAGTAAATGTCTCTGTTTTATCTCTCAGCATGGCTCTTGTGGAGAGTATTCCCCAGTATATGAAATTTGAAGCCAATGCAACATTCGGAATCCCCCTGGACCAAGTCTGGAAAGATCTAATCTCCTTGGCAGCAGACCAAGTGGATGTGGTCTCTTTTTACTGGACATTAACTGGAGAAGACATCAATGTTAACTCCTCCTCTGATATACCCGTGAGTTGTCAAACGGAGACAAAGATGTGAAAACACATTAAATCTTGGTTGAATATGTTGTAACATTGTTGGTTCATGTTTGGCAGGGAAAGGATATCCTGAAAGAACTTGGGGATTTGCCCTCCAGGAACGTATCTGTCCGAGTGGTGATCAGTGTTCCCACAGTTAGAACAAACTCTACAGATTTAGATATTTTAAAAGAAAAAGGTTTGGAGCTAACTATTCCGAGACTTTACATTCAGTATTAATTTTTGATTTGCAACGTATTGTCTACATCAATGGTTTTTTTTGGGTTTTTTTGGGTTTTTTTTAAGTAGTCTTTCTCCATCTGCAGGTGTTCATGTGAGGAGGGTGAACTTTGGACGCCTGATGAAAGGTGTCCTCCACAGTAAATTTTGGATTGTTGACAGAAAACATGTGTTTATTGGAAGTGCCAACATGGACTGGAGAGCTCTCACACAGGTGAACCAGAATATCATTCAATAATAACAACCTTTGAAGATGAGAGTAACAATTTACTTTTCATTTCATAGGTGAAGGAACTAGGAGTGGTCATCTACAACTGCTCCAGTCTGGCACATGACCTCCATAAGATCTTCCAGTCCTACTGGGTGATGGGACACCCCAACAGCACTCTGCCAAGGCCATGGCCTTCAAAGTATGACACAGCCATCAATAAATACCACCCCCTGCTGTTGGAAGCTGATAATGTCTCCAGCAGTATTTACCTCTCAGTGAGTTCCTCTTGTCTCAGTTCCCTTTTACAGCAAAGAGGACGGAGATGTGACTGCATTGTGTATAAATGTCAGATTCAGTCAACCTAAAAGCATCCGGCTGTTAATACCTGTTTTATGAATTACTTTTTTTTTTTTTGTTTGTTTGTCTGTTTTTTGGTAGAGCTCTCCACCATCTTTTTGTCCTCCATCGAGGACTCAGGACCTGGAGGCGATTCTCTCCATCATCTCAGAGGCTCAACACTACATTGATGTGTCTGTCATGGAGTATTTCCCCACCACGCGCTTTGAAAAGCCTCTGAGGTAAACCTCAAACACCAAGAAAAACATTAGCTTCCATCAACAACATCACTCTATTGTATGATTTTGTCACCTTGGGTTCTTTCATCCAACAGATACTGGTCGTTCATTGATGATACCATCAGGAGGGCTGCATTTGAGAGTAAGGTCAAGATTCGGATGCTGATCAGCTGCGGACGGGACTCTGATCCAGCCATGCTCCCCTTCCTTCAGTCTTTGGCCTCATTGGACAGCCCTCAGCACAATATCAGCATTCAAATAGTAAGACACCACATTGAATGATGTGTTTGCTGTAAACACAACATCTGCATCACTGGATTTATGCTCCTCATACTTACTAATCATTCTCTTTCCAGAAATTGTACATTGTGCCTGTAGGAAACCAGTCAGATATTCCATACTCCAGGGTCAACCACAATAAATACATGGTGACGGATAAAGTGGCCTACATTGGTGTGTATTACATTTGCTTGGGATTGGTACACATTTCTCAAACTCTTTTAGGATGACACTCGTGTGTGTATGCGTTAAAGGTTAACCTTTTTGCTGTTACCTAGGTACCTCTAATTGGTCAGCGGACTATTTCCTGACCACAGCTGGAGTGGGCCTGGTCATTTCCCAGCAAGCTCCTCACTCTGTATGGAAGACCAAGGCCCTGCAGAGCCAGCTCAAGGCAGTTTTTGACAGAGACTGGCACTCCGAGTTTGCTGTGCACCTCGCTGACCTTGGGCAAAACCCAGACTGTTCTCTATCAAGATGATAGACACACCACACACATGCATATTATTATTTTTATTATTATTAAGGTTGTATTTGTTTTGTAATTGTCATTTAAGTTACCTCTATATTATCTTTATTTTTATTCCTTTCTCTCTCTCTCTCTCTCTCTCTCTCTCTCTCTCTCTCTCTATATATATATATATATGTGTGTGTGCTATCACATCAGATGAGAAAAACATCAGATTTTTTTTTCTAATTATTGGCATGTAGCGTTGAGCGATTGTTGAATGTATGACTGGCAATAATATATTAAAAAAACTGTGTTGTTCCCATACTTTACACTTATTAACGACATGTAAACATCTCTTATATTTTTATTTCAAGGAATATTTGAGTCCAGAGTCAGCCCTTTGCAGTGATCACAAGAGTGGTGAGGATGCCCTTGATTGCTGGCCATATGCTGCTGTGTGTTAGATGCTGGAAAACCAACTGTTCCTGTGGTTAGGCCAGCATCAGTCATCGGGGTGACTGTGGCTGGATAGTGACATTGATCAGGGCAGGAAAAGAGGCAGTAACACATGGGGTGGGTCAGGTAGGACAGATGTGATAATACACCATGGTACCTGGGTAGGCCGCAGCCCTGAGCAAGTTCAGCCATGGTAGTCCACTTCAGGGTTAGGGGTTCTGCTCTTTGTGCCACAGCAGTGGGAATAAATCACATAGCTGAATTACTCAGTACGCTTTTGCAGTTCTTCATGTAGAAAAAGTGTTCACTAACTGCAGAGATGTTACCCTGCAAAGGGGGTCTATTAGAAATATTACTTTGGACAAAAAAATATAAAACTAAAAAATAATATACATTTACAGGACACATTTGAGGGGACAAAATGGGGTTTTATGATGCTATTCCGTCGATCAACAGACGGTGGGCAGTGCGGGGGGTCGGGGGGTTCTGGGCTGACGGTGTGGGGGCTATGGGGTCGGGATTTGGGGCCTTAATATTCGTCTATGGAAGATTTTCACCTGAGTTCAGACAGATAGTCAAGTCCACGGATTTAACAATTTTACCTTTTTATAATTCATAAATATTTTAACCCTATATGGACTATAACTTTACATTTATAACTCATCGATTTATAAATGAATTATCTTTTCACTCCTACTCTCTTTGTCATGACCGAGCTTATTAACTGTTTTTAATGATCGTTTTCACTGCAATATGAATTTTAATCAGTCTATCACGGTGGCAGTAGAGAGGTTTGGTCCAATTGCAGTCTCCCTTTCAGTTTGTTGCCGCCGTGGACCCTCAATGCAAATAAATCAGAACAAATCATCTCTATTAGAGACTGAATGACAGTCCACTGTGGGCGGGGCTAGCTCTTTCATCCAATCAGGGCTGTTTTAGGGAAGTGAACAATTTAATAGTTCAAAATTACTGCGTGAAATCATGCAGGCTAAACCATCCCCAGCTGAACACCACTAAGACTATCTATCTATCTATCTATCTATCCTGTCCGGTTTTGTATCGGACAGATGCTCGCAGATGACCGTGTGGCAGCAGGCGGCGCTGTGTCGGACTCCTCCAGTTGAGGCCGCGGGGCGGAGCTCCGGCTGTTAGTACGTGTGCTTCAGCTTCCACAGCAGTTAGCTCCCTGACGGCTCCAGCGGAAGGCAGAAACATGGTGCTGCTCGAAAACGACTCGGTAAGAGGCGACATTAGACCCTAAACAATTCCTGACGGATTATAACAGAAACACAGACACCGGCATCTTCCGCCGTCCGCAAGCGGTCGACCTGACACCGCCAACGTTAGACGAGCTAGTCGACATTAGCCTGCGTGCTAACGCCAGTTTGAGGCTAACGCTGCTGGAGAGCTGGGCTTGTAAATGTTTAATAGTTTAATTTTCTGCCTCTCAGCCTTTTATAATCAACTCTAGAATTGACTTGGTGTCTTACATCATACCAAAGATTCAGTTCGTCAATGTTCGAAATTATAACTAGCTCCTCAAACTGCAAGTTAGCACCAGGTAACGTAAAATCAGCTAATCCTGTAACTAAAAGGACTAGTTAAAGCAGGAAAAACTCACATTGTACGATCTTTATGTAAATTATTCCGGCTGGTTTCATTTCTTTGGTCATCAAGATCTACATGGTTATCTAATTAACATACCGTTGTGTTTAATTGAAGCCAATAACGACTAGGTTTCAAGTTCTCACCGCGTTAAAGTGAACAAAGTAAACTTAAACCAGGAGGCATATATCACAGTGCTGTTGTGTTGTTTCAAAAAAAAACAAACTGGGAACTGTATATCTTGGATCAGATGTGTGTTGTGTTTGTTCTGACAGTGACCACAACGCAACAGTTTCCACTGGGGCCCAGCTGATTGTGTATTTTAAACAGCACTGCTTAAGTGTGGTGAATGAACTATGAAGATGAACCTTTTCTTTCTGTTCCTCAGTTCCTCACTGAGCTCACACGACTTTTCCAGAAGTGCCGGACATCTGGCAGCGTTGTCATCACACTAAAGAAATGTGAGTAGGCTCGGACTGACTGTTGTTGGTGATTATTTGTATGAAAACAGGACAGAGATCTTTAAGTTGCTGTTGTGTGATGTGTTATTGCAGATGATGGGAGGACCAAGCCAGTGCCCAGGAAGGGTAGCTCAGAGTCATTTGAACCAGCAGACAATAAATGTCTCCTCAGAGCGTCCGATGGCAAGAAGAAAATTAGCACAGTGGTGAGCTTACTGGGTTTCCTAATTTAGATTTGAAAACTTCATCATTTAATAACCAACTTCTTTTCCTACCATTTCAGGTCAGCACCAAAGAAGTAATCAAGTTTCAAATGGTGGGTTTGGCTAGTTTCATGGTGTTGTTATTTGGAAGCTGTTTCCTGGGTTGGATGCTCTTGGTTGTTTTCTTTTGTATTCAAATTTTTTGTCTTTGATGAATGACCCATTTGTGACTGAATCATGAATTCCTCTTTCCAGGCATACTCCAACCTCCTTCGAGCTCACATGGATGGACTTAAGAAGAAAGATAAGAAAAGCAAAAGCAAGAAAACCAAAGCCACCCAGTGAGCAACAGACTCTTTAACACATCATCGTTACCTAAACTGGCCTGTACGATGAGTGGGGGAAATGGGAGAGGCTTCGGATGGTTTGTCACCCCACCCAACCCCACCCCAATCACCTGAGGTCTTGAATTATCACCAACTGAGAACTTTCCACCCTGTATGTATCTACCCGGTGACTGCTTTGATAACAGGCCATTTGCATGGTAGTTTCTAATCCCTACCTGTCAGTGTCACCAATGATCTGAATGCCTGAGGATTCTTCAAAACTCATCCAGGATCAAGCATGTCAACTGGAATCCCCACAGCATCTGCTTCATCAACCACTGCGTCACCTCTAGAGCCAAATCCAGATGCCCAATGTTTAATTGCCTTTCATACTATTTAAGTGTTAGTACTTTTTTCTGTTATATTACCAGCTAACCTGTGAGCTGTGTTAACATGTTGCAATTTGACCGTTTCTTTGGAATCATGTTTAATTTTTCAGTTATTTGAATATTATTTGTTCTTTTTAAGTATACTTTGAAATTTCAGCGGGGTGCTCAGAAATATAGAGCTAAATATGAGTTTGTTGACAAGTTTCACTATTGGTTTGATATTTGAGATGGAAACCCATTTTATGTTTTTATTTTAATCTTCAAAATACAATGAATATTTCTTGTGCCCCCATGTTTTTGAACAACATACCCAAGTAAAACTGTAAAACTACACATCTAAATAGCACAGAAATGTTTAAAGTTGGAAATTTACTTGGGAGTAATTTTTAAGTTATGAATATACAGAGACAAAGTATTGGCTGTAATTCTAATAATCATCATTCCTGATTATCACAACAAGTCAGGTTCAGCCTTTGTCAGCCATTTTGTGGTCTTGTTGTGCTCCCAAATCCCGATCTCATGAAAGAGGGCAGTAGCAGGATTTAAGTTAAGAGATAAAGCGCTTTGTTGAGTCAGTGTTATTTTTTTCCTTTTCTTTTTTTTTCTCCTTTCTTGACTAAACTAACAAGCTGACTGGTAAACATGGGTGATGTAGAAAACAACATGGTAAATACACTGTACACAAAGACACATTTCTGTGCTGCAGTGGTAGAAACAGTCTGAATTGTCCTTGAAGAAGGAAGCAACTCATAGTGCTGTGTTCCTCTTTTCTGGTCCATCCTTTGGGGAGACTGTGAGGTGACGCTGTCGGGCGCTCTCCTCCTGGTACCCCCGCTTCATTAGGCTGGTCACATAGCGGAACATAGTCTGGATCACAACAACACAAATTGAACTCTGATTAGGTGAAGTTCATTCTCTGATGAAGCCTGTATTGTGGAAGGTAAATAGATTTTCAAGCTTGTGTGTGATTTGCCTGATCATCAAAGGCTTTAGAAATATGTGAACACACAATCACCAATATCTCTTCTGCAAATAATGACCAAACAAAGAACTATGACTACAATGGGACATACAGGGTGGATCGTTCTCAGTTGGTGATAATTGAATAATTGGCTCTTCACTGAAAGTCATCCTATGCTTAGAGGTCTGGTGAAGTCTCTTAGCAATTTAAAAAAGTATTAGTCTGCTATGGTGTTAAGAGCAGTTGACAAATCCAAACTTTTGTCTGTATAAGAGGATCAAACATGAATATAATTCATTTATGAAGTGAATCTTTATCTGCTCAGCTGAGACCAGGCATTTTAACCCGTCATGTTGAAACTGGCCACATGACAAGATAATGTGCTGTCTGGATGATTTAGAAGATGAGGGCCACTTTCATCCTTTTCACTAATTGTCTAATAAGGTAAAAGCACAACTTCCTATTAAATATGAACATCTTATTTTAGTATATAGAAGTACAGATAATACTCAAACTGGTCTTCCTTTTCTTTCCTTTGGTATATGTGTTTCTTTATTTATAAATGGGGGAGTCTTGTAATCTTAACTGAAATGGGCCAAACGTTTGATGTTATTAATACCTCAGCCACTAGAGAGCAGTAGAGGTCATTCAGAGACGGATAAGCAAAGACAGAAATGTAATCTTGAGTTTCAATGTTGTCATTTTAAAAAATATTCTGAATCATTGAAATATAACATCCTTGTCTCAAAAAGTTCACATAATTGCACAGGAAAATATAGCTTATATGTGCTTTTTCTTGTGCTAAAAGACTTAAATTTTGGGACACAAACGTCTACTGCCTGGTAACTACAGCAGAGCAACAGCACTAATTTGAGCGCCTCTGTGTTATTGACACAGGGGATCTTAGAGTGACATAACGTGATGTGACAGAGCCACGTTCTATTTTCTCAACATCGTGTATGGTTCAGTGAGATGCACATTTTCTCATCAGTCAAGCTTTGTGCTGCTCTGGTTTCCCTTGACATCTTACACGGCGCAGAAAAAAAGATGTGCACAACGCTTGACGGTGCTGACGTGCTGGTTACACACATCAAATCTATTTCTTGATGCCAGACTGGCCTTCTGCAAAGGTCTCTGATTAACACCCACATAAAGAGGCCCAGGGGTCACAGTGAAATCTGCTCACCTTCCACGCCTCTTCCAGCTCGGCTGTCCACTGCTCCTTCAGAGTAGGCTGCACGGCACTGATGAATTCTGCTCCGACATACTGGAAAATAATTAGAGACACTTGATGAGACACTATTGTTATTGTTATTTGTGAGAGTAGGTGTGTTGCCATTGTGCACTTCTTGGAGTGTGTCAGTTCATTCAGCTGTTGAGGTTTTAGGGGTCTCAGTATAATGAGTCTGATAGAGAGCTACAGCATCAATAGGGATTATATGTGTACTCTATACACACAGCAGCATGACAAAAACAGAGTGTGTGCAGGATCATCAGGGTCTTACACTGTAGTACTTAGGTGGGGCGTTGTAATGATAATGGCTTTTCCCCAGCTCCAGAGCCAGAACCTCCAGTCGCTCCGACTGGTCTAGTCTGGCCACACTTTTCTCGATGAAAGACATCACTCTGAAAGAGATGGAACAACAAAAGGCTCAGGAAGAGCTACTCAGCGTGATTGATCCATCAGTTAATCATGAATTAGCAGCAGGCAACTATCAGCCACTATCTGTTCCCTATAGATATGTGGGACTCTCAACTGTTATGAAACACTGCATGGCGACGTTTGCAGTTTCACAAACTCAAATGATTAAAAAAAAAAAAAAAAAAGGAATTGATTGCATATCTATCAGTCTGCTGCTCACATGCAAAACCCACTGATTGCAGAACAGTTTCCCCCACATGGAAACATGTTCCCTGTACACCAGGATCAGTTTCCTCTGTTGCTTCCCAGGTGTGTCTGCTTTCACTGCACAGTGGCTGTGTGACAGTTTTGAAGATGAATACAGAACACAAGGCTGGAGTCAGTTTAGCTCTCTCTTTTTTCTGTCTCCCTGCCGGGGTGGACATTTGTATTAATGTCCCAGAGTGTGGCTGAATGAGTGCAGCTGGTTCATGCTGCTACCTGTAAGACGTTTTGTCAGCGTGCTGCGGCCGCGCTGGCCTCTGCACCTTCAGGTCCTCAGGCAGTAAATTGCTGCCCTGGCCTCTGCAGAGATACATAGACAGGCCTGATGCAGACCGAGACACAGCAGACGAGCAGCTGTGATACACACTACAAGCTTTCTTCTGCAACAGAGTAGTCACACTATAATGATAGAACTACAGGATCTGAATTGCCTCATAATAAGTCCATATTAAACCGCTGCCTGATGATCTGCTGATTCTATTTTGCCACAGAAGTAGCCAAAAGCCACCACTGAGCCATCACACTGGCTGTTATGTCCCCACATTACCTGAGACATTGACACTGCTATTAGGTTAGTCATAACTCACTCGAGCATTGATCCTCAACCTGCAGTGTTTGTGCTTCAAGGGGTACAAGGGAAATCTGTGAAGGGCTTTACCGGTTTGAGAAAAACAGGGAGGCTGTTGGTCCACGTGTCCACCTGCTCCAAGATGCTTTCATGCAAAATAAAAACTGGATCAAGCACAAACCTTAGCATCGACAATTCCTGGATCACTCTCTAATATTGTAACCAGATGTAACCATTTTTTATAAAGTTAACAGTGATAACTAACAATGAGAAGTCAAATGAATACATCTTGAGTAGGGGAGGTGGTGTCGATGAAGGATTAAGCAGCAAATACACAGTTTACACCTGATTGTGTACTGTTCAGTGAATGTCCAGCTTTTGTGTTTGTTTAGAAAGTAAACTGTGACTCTCACACATGTGTGAGCTGTTTTCAGATATTTCCTCAGAGTGTGTCTTTGTCTTTGACACAGCAGCAAAGACAAAGATAATGGCACTGACCTAAACATTGTTGTGTTCTGGTCCTTGTGCACGATGAATCAAAATGTTCCTTTAAAAATGTTTGCACAGCAGCTGTGATGGTCCTCACTGTGACAAAAGCTGGTCAATCACTGCTAGACTATGACCTCTGAGTGTAAACCAGACCAGAGCGTGGTGGATAATGATATGCTCTTGCCCACTGTGAACCATGCTGTAGTTTCATTGGCTGATTATGGTGGTGATGTGTGGTGAAATGCAGAGTTATTGACTGACCGTAAGCCGTGAGCCCTGAGTTCTCGGCTGGTACGCAACCTCTCTAGGTCCTGGACATCACGGAACAGGAAGAAAACATCCTTGCACTCGGGATGGGTCTCAAACAACCTGTTACCAAAAAGCACAGACATCGGTGAGCCACGTGAGGAACGGCCCATCATATTCAGCTCCAAACCAAAACAAACCTCCATCTGACTGACCCAACTAAGAGGACGTAACCTGAAGAGTTTCAGAGTTAGAAAACTGTAATTCTGCCTTCACGGTGCTGGGCGTGAATGTACAAATTTCAGCTCATTAACATGAACAATGATTAGAGGCTTCTCTTTCATCCCGGTGATATTTTCTCCACCACCTGCACTTTGAATAGAGATCTGATTGTGATCGTTTTGATCTTATTCTAATCATCACTGTCTTCTGGTTTGAACTGAGCTGCAATCAGTACATGTCAATCAATACTTTCTTTTTCAATCACATCTGTGATGAACTGCCACGACCTGTCAGAGTCGGGACAGATGCTCAGTTACTGAAATTTTCCCTTTCTAATTTAACCTCAATCAGTTTCCTTAACTGGAGAGTTAAAGCACGCTGCCATCCAATCAGACAGTCTCCCAGTCTCCAGCTGAGGTACTGGTGATTAGTCATGCTACCAGTACACAGTACTACCTCCTATGGATATGGGATGTGTTGTGCTCAGACAATTTGCAGTTTGAATGTGAAATAATGAACATGCAGTTTGTTTTTTTATTGAGTAAAATACTTGATTTGTGGCATAGCAGGATTTTAGATTAACCAGGTAAATTCACAGATACCTTCAGGTGTTCGGTCCTACTTTGGTAGTTTGACCTCTGAAAATCGTCACGGCAAATCATTTAGTTTAACATGTTTTTGTTTTTACAATGAAAACAAAGCCATTCTGATTTGGATTCTGACTATGCTGAAGGTTAGATTTAAACCTGCCAAAAGTCAAACTATTGTCCAATCAGATATCTGTTGGCTAAAAGCTACATTTTAATTAGCGTTCATAACCAACATTTGATAACTCTAGATACCCTCTCAGGAATTTTCCTGAGAGGTTGCCTGTTTCCTGAGATAATAACTATTATAGCTTAATTTTAACTGAGTAACACTTAATCTGAGAGAATTCCTCACAGTTATGACAGCCTGTCCCATAGAGGCCTTGACTCCACTATACTTCTGAAGGTGAACTGTGGTATCTGGGCCAAGAAATTAACAGCAGATCCTTTAAGTCCTGGGAGTTGGAAAGTAGTGCCTACACAGATGGGACTTGTTTGTTCAGCACAGATGATAGATTGGGTTGAGATCTAGTGAACCAAGTCAACACCTTCAACTGGTTGTTGTTCCTTAAACCACCCCTGAACCATTGTTGCAATGTGTCAAGGAGGATGATCCTGCTGAAAGAGGCCACAGCCCCAAGGGAATACCGTTTCCTCCTTCGTGGAAACAGTATAGTTTGGACAATGTTTAGGTCTAATCTGCGAGGCAAAGTAACTGAATCCAAATGAACGGCAGGGCCCAACAGGACCTTGCCCAAAGCATCACACTGTCTCTACCAGCTTGTCTTCTTCCCATAATGCATCCTGTTGCCACATATACGACAGTAGGAGATGTTCTCACATTATCTCACAATACAAACATTCCCACTGCAGGTGCAGAACGGTCCCCTGACTTCTCTGCACATATGTAGCCCAGTAAACAACAAACTGACTCCTCTCCAACAAATTCTCTGACTCAGTCATCTAGACATCAAAATTTGGCCGTTGCCAAAGTCGCTCACATCCTCATTATTGCCTCTTTTTCTTGTTTTTCAACACATTGGCTTCGAGGAAATAATGTTCCTTTGCAGCTCGATGTACCCCACCCACTGACATAACGAGAAAAAGAGAAACTCTCGGGGGTCATAACGTTATGGCTGATGTCCATGTCCAGATCATAATCCAGCACAGACGATATGACCTGGACATCGGTGATGCAGAACTGTGACGAGCTCAGCATTAACAATAAATGAACATTTAACTAAGTGTGGTTGTCAGGCCGAAAAGAAGCTCATTCTGGTTTCCATCACTGTTTTTTTTTTCATGGTCTACAGCGCTGTTAGTGAGAGGAAAAAGTTCAGAAATCCAGAGCAGTCTTTATGAATAAATGCATTATATTTCTATAAGATGTGACCACTGTTGAAGGTAGACAGGTGGATGATGGGAGGTGTTGGGGACGGGTGTTAGTCAAAGGAAGTCAATCTAATAGCTGCTGTCATCAGACAACATCAGCAGGTCTGCACCTTTTAACATGAGGATTATAATAGTCTACTGGAATGCAAAATGTTCTGACATGGCCAACAAGCTCTGCTTTAACACAAAATGTGAGACTGTCAGACATCCAAGCTCTTATTCATTTTAGAGTCCTCCAACTAAGACACATATGTTTTCAGGTATTTCATGACTGCTGGTTTTGTGTAACTTTTTTAGGTGCCAATATTTTACAGTCGGCACTTGTTTGTGTTTTTGTGCTCATTGCTTCAATTACCTCACTCTCCCACAGGCAAACATTCATTTATTTATTTATTATAAATAAATAAAATTAACTTGTGCTTGTTTGAATGACAGCACAATGTTTGCACCCGCTTTTAATTGGCTTTGTTTTTTTTTGGGGGGGGGGTGACACCAGAGAAGCAGCGATAGGATTTATCTCAAACAAAATGGCTGTGAAATGTGCTTTCTCACGATTCCTATATTCCAGCTTCATTGATGGAAATGGGGAAATTGGTAGCTATTTCTTTATGCACGTCTCTTCCACAGTCAGCAAAGCAGCGAACATGTAGGGAGCTGGTTATTTTGCTCCATTGTGTGAACCCCCTTGTCAGCATGGGCACACATACATGCATGCACAACATAAGCAGATAATGTATAGCAGCCCTCACAGCTGAAGTGCAAGAATTTTAATTGGTGCTGTTCAGAGGATGCATTCTGCAGTGATGAATAGAGTCTTTAGAAAATCTCATAGAACATCAATTTGACCAAAGAACAATGCCAAAGACAGAGTGAGCGCACAGCACAATGAGAACTAAGTGATTCCTATTTTTTGTTGTACTGTCACAGTTACTGTTCGGTTATGGGTTACGAACCGTGCTAACCTGGGGGCCCTGAAGTGGTCCTGACCCACAAGAGGCCTAAGCATTTCCAGGCTAACATGCTAAGGTCAATCCCTTCAAATGTCCGGGTCACCCCAGGGGCACAAAGCTGCACTATGTGCTTGGTAGTCTCTCTCCTCTGGCTCCAGGAGCAGCTTTAATGTCTGACAGTCTGTAACGCCACGTTCTCTCATTTGTTTTATTTCCCTGCCAAGGGGCCAAAGATGTTTACACGGAGGGTGGTCATCATCATAATTGACAAAATGCATTTTCCTGATGGCTAATGCCTTTAATTGTATAGTAGGACGGCAGACCTGGAGCTGTGTGTTATTATGTAATGTTGTTAAGATGTGATATGAAGTGATAAGAGAGGAGGAGGAGGGGTATTCTGCTCAGAGCTGAGGGTCAGAAGGCAGAACAGAGGGACTGTGTGGAGGTGGGGGGGGTCTGCTCCTGGCCTCTGAAGTCAGGAAATGGATATGCAAGACTTTGGTCGAGCAGTTGAAAACAGTTTGAAAAATCAGTAATTTAGCTGCACGTTGTGATCAAGAGTAAAATATTTAAACAGGTTGTTATAGAACAGTCCGGTGTGAGTGACCGGATCCTGCTCAGTGGAAATACAGATTCGCTGTAACATCCGCTCACTGAGGGAATATTTATGTCAGTCATGTGGCACACTAACACCGGGAAAAGAGTCGTGCATCTCACCTGACGAACATAATAATCCCAACTTTAGCTATGTCGTCCCGGATAACTCTCCATGAGTCCTTGATCATCTGGATCTGCTCCTCGCTGGGACGCAGAGCAGCAGCATCTTCTGTGTTGTTCTCTTCAAACTCCGCTTTTGTCGCCAATCCCGATATTGCACAGCCCATTCTTTAGGAAAAAAAACAAAACAAAAATTAGACAATCTCATATATATATGTGTGTGTGTGTGTTTGTGTGTATATGTTCTGCTCTGATCCAAAAAGGAAAAAAAAAAAAAAAAAAAGGAAGAACTTCAGTTAATTTTGTTGCAGAGGAGATCTGATGCTGCTCATCTGCTCTCAGTGCGACTCCAACTGCGATCCTCCGGAGACAGGAGACAGGATGCAGGCTCATCGGCTCACAATCAAATGAAAAATAAAATAACCCCTCTTAGTGTAGCGCGTGCTGCAGAAGGCATGGGGCTACTAGTGAGCTTTTATACTGGCGGTATCCCGCTTCACTTCCGGTGTCTGCCCAGTTTGACACAAAGTAAAGGTGATGGTGTTTGTTAACCTGAGGCCCAAAGGCTGGGCCAGCAGTCTGTTTTAATAAGAGACAGCTAACAGAAGTTAACAGAGACACTTTATAATAATCCTGTCACATCTGTTTACAGCCTGTTTCTGAGAGCAAGTCCTCACTGAATCAGCCCTGTGATATAAAAGCCCACCAAAGTGTTGAAGAGTTCACTCCCCCGTTTGTAACAATTTGGTCTTCTACATTTGAAAGAATCTTGAAAAAAATAAATGAATAAATAAATAAATCCATTGATGAAGCACGTTTTAGTTAGAATGACCCAACCTACTAATGTTCAGAGAATGAAGTTTCACTGCTTTGTCATTGTCTCCTTCAGCTGAGAGGGGACTCTGGATCTTCTCTCTCATTTGAGGATAAAGAATCATGTCAACAAACACATTCCTTCCACATTATGCAGAAGACGGTGAAACGGGGCCCCTGACTCCTTTAATCAGTGTCACTCTACAGAAAAGAGAAAGCTGTCCCAGCTTTATGTAAACCTGGGGCTTTTTAACCCTTTACTTAAAGTAACCACACAGCCTGATTTCACCTACACTACTGATGGGGAAAAACATCCATGGACATACACAATTATTAGGCAAGTTGTATTTTTGAGGATTAATTTTGTTATTGTACAACAACAGTGCTCTTGGTCAATTCAAAATGTTAACAAACCCTCAAACCTGAACATTTAAGTAGTAAGAGGGAAGTTTTGGCTTTCTTAAGAGAATATCCATATGTACACCATTATTAGGCAACTATTAGTGTGCAGAATTATTATGCAACTAAATGAAAAACAAAGATTTTCCCATCTCACTTCTTTATTTTCACCTGTTAAAGTGAGAATAATAAACAAACTCAAAATTTACAACTAAACATTTCTGAAATGTTAAAAAAAAAAAAAAAAAAAAAAAAAAAAAAAACAAAACAAAAAAAAAAAAAAAAAAAACCCTCAGTGACCAATATAGCCACCCTTCTTCTCGATAACAGTCACAAGCCTTCCATTCACGGAGTCAGTCAGTTTCTTGATCTGGTCAGAATCAACTTTTTGTGCAGCCGCAACCACAGCCTCCCAGACACTGTTCAGAGAGGTGTACCGTTTACCTTCACTGTAAATTTCCTGCTTAAGAAGGGCCCAAAAGTTCTCAATAGGATTTAAGTCAGGTGAAGAAGGGGGCCATGTCATTAGTTTTTCATCTTTAAGGCTTTTACTGGCCAGCCACGCAGTGGAGTACTTTGATGGATGTGATGGAGTGTTGTCTTGCATAAAAATCAAAGTCTTCTTGAAAGAGGCAGACTTTTTCCTGTACCACTGCTTGAAGAAAGTGTCTTCTAAAAATTGGCAGTAGGTCTTAGAGTTGATTTTGAGTCCCTTTTCAACCTGAAAAAGGTCCAACTAGCTCATCTTTAATAATACCTGCCCATACCAGTACCCCACCTCCACCTTGCTGGCGTCTGAGTCGAAGTGGAGCTCTGTGTCCGTTACTCATCCAACCACGGGCCCATCCATCTGGTCCGTCAAGAGTCACTCTCATCTCATCAGTCCACAAAACCTTTGAAAAATCTGTCTTCAGATATTTCTTGGCCCATTCTTGACATTTCAACTTATGTGTCTTGTTCAGAGGTGGTCAGGTTTCAGCCTTTCTTACCTTGGCCATGTCTCTGAGAACTGAACACCTCGTACTTCTTGACACTCCAGGTAGGTTGCAGTATGGCAGCACTGGAGGATAATGGGTTCCTGGTAGCTTCATGTTTGATTCTTCTCAAATCTTTGGCGGTTAATTTGTGCCTTTTCTTCTCGACATGTTTCTTGCAACCCTGTTGACTAAACGTTTAATGGTTCTGTGATCACGCCCCAATATCTTAGATATTTCAAGAGTGCTGCATCCTTCTGAAAGACTTTTTACAATTTTTGACTTTTCAGTCAGTTAAATCTCTTTTTTGGCCCATTTTTCCTGAGGAGAAGAATCTGCCTAGTAATTATGCACACCTTGATATAAGGAGTTGATCTCCTTAGGCCACACCCTCCCTCGTTACACAAATACACATCACCTGATATGCATTAAATCCAATAAGCATTCAAGTTTATACAGCTTGGAGTTGGAAATTATGGATAAAATGATGATATGGTCAAAATAATCACTTGCCTAATAATTGTGCACACAGTGTATACCATTTCTGTTTTTATTGAAAATATGGGAAACTTCAAGTAGGAAACAATATATTTTATGGAACTGAGCAGTAAAAAGGATTGCTATTGTTCAGTATTTACATGAGGCCAATATCTCCCAAATATACAGTTTCATAAATAATATTCAAAAAATATACAACAGGTCGAGAAAAATAAAGCTCCCGTGAGACAGTGTGTGAAAACAGTTTTAGAAGCAGCTACAGTAAACGTGGCGGTTACTGCTGTGACCACATATGTGGATTAAAAGTGTTCAGGTAACTTTGGTCTTTGGTGTACAGTCAGAGACTCTGTGGACAGCAGAGCTCTCTCGTCAATGAGATGGCAGCATTCCTGTAGGTAGAAGATCTGATCAGTTTATTTTCTTAGCTCCTTTTTGTTTCCTGAAACTAAAGTTGACACTTAAAGTAATTAAAACTTTGCCATGGTGACCACAGTAGGAATCACCAACAGTGGGTGGGACCCAAACTGACGCAAAGAATAACAAAGCAGGACCTAATCTTCAATTAATACAGGGGACTAGATACACATTTTTACATCAACTTTGTATCTGTAACAGCGCAGAAAAATATCCAATGTATAAATAATGCAATGCACCTTTTTATAGACAAGAAGCTTTGCCCTCATCAGCCTACTGACCAATAGTATCCCTTTTATTTTGTATTAACAAAACAAATAACCAAATGTCCCCTGTACTCACTCGCACAATACTGTGCAGACAATAAGTTTCATTCTTTGGGAGAAGAGAAGTGGAGTAAGACATGCCAAGAAGAGTCTGATAATTGACATGATGTTTCCATGTGATACTTCCTGATAATAAAAATGTACACGATTCACAGGTTCACGAGCTCGTGCTTAAGGTTTGGAACTTCTCCCGTAAGCTTTTCACTACGTTACTTTCAGACGTCTTTCCTGAACTCACACCAGCAGACTTTGCTGCACAGTTTAGATCATCCTGACGGAGGATGTCTGTTGTGTACGAGCCCCTCACAGGTTCCTGAAGGTTTTGTACTTCATGAAGGGGACGAGACCCAAGCATGTGGTCCAAAGAGCTCCATCTGTACAGCAGGGACTGAAGCCGGGGCTGGGACTGACACTTGGGCCAGTCTTCTACCACAGGACACCTTTGGGACTGTGTGCTGGGACAGTCTGTCAGAGCTTTGTGAAGGTCAGAGGAACTATTGCACTTGTGTGAGCAGCCATTATACATGTTTGTACAGCACTCGAACATCCCTATTGTGCCGCTGTGGGTTCCTTTTGATGAGTGGAGGGGCTCTGTGTATTTGGAGCGCAGCTCCTGCACGTCGGGCCAGTAGAAGGTTTCTGACTGTGGGCTTTGTGGGCAGATGACTGTGCTCTGAGAGCTCGCACCAGAGCTCGTGGTCTGGGCTGGGCTCAGAGAGTGCATTTCATGGATGACAATCTGATCAGAAGCAACTGAAGGCAATCTCACGTTGGGTTTACCTGCATATATATACACAAAAAACAGAAAAACACAGAACGCTTTTCAGTTTTATCCATACAAGGGTTCAACTGGCAGGTTACAGAAAGAGAAAGCAAGTTCATAATTGCTTCCTATTTACCCTTTTTCCTCAGCTGTGGTTTATCTTCATGGACAGTAGGCATGCTATTGGAGCCCTGGTGATTTGCTGTTTCTCGGTTCCTCTGCCAAACAATAGGTCTGTTATTTTTAATGCGCTGGCTATACTGACGAGCCAGCTGGAACACCTTATTTTTCATCTTTCCCATGTCTTGCAGGATCTGGTCCTCGTCCATACTTGTTCGTAAGCTAATGATCTTCGGTAGCTGGCCACGGTTGTTAGGGCTGTTCTCTTGTGACACAGGAGTCCTACTTGTCTTAGAATCCTGATCGGATTCCTCCTCCACTGCTGGAGAGGAGCAATCTGAAGCAGTGCATATTTCAGGCTCTCCTAAAATCCAAGTTGTTGGTCTACTGGTTTTCGAAGCTAACGTGTTGTCCTCTGTTGCTTCTAATCTTGACTCATCAACTTTCTCCTCCGGCTGTTGTACTTCCTGGTTCTCCTCCTCTATTTCCATGTCTTGCCAAACCTTGAGCATGTCTGATGAGGGTCTGAACTCTTCTTCTGTAGTCAAGACCTCAGTGAAGCTCTGAGATCTTTTCTTGGCTTCCACTGCTCTCTGAGGTTCACTTTTCTGATGATTTTCAGTGTTTTGACTCTTTACTAATCCAGGAAGGTCAAAAACAGACCATGAAGTGGGCCGGTTCCGAGAGAGGCTGTTCCTGTGGACTGGGGCCACCTGCTCCTGAATACCATTCAGCTGCTTGCTTAAATACCTGACCAGACCTGCAGGGATATAGGATAGACTTTCCCTCCGCTTAATGCTGAAGTTAGCATCCTGGTCCTCAGCATGCTCGTAGTATCTCCTAATCTTGTGGATGAGGAGGCGATCTTGCTTGGAGAGAGTGGACCGATGTTCTCTTTCCATGATAGCACGAGGCCCGTGTGCAGGTGTTGAAAATTTTGCCTCTGAGGTAGCCTCAGGCCCTGGAGTCGAGCGTGTCAACATTTCTTGTGTCTGTTTCTCCAAGTCCATGCAGGCCGATGGGCTTTTAAACACATCATTTTCTCTTAAAGGTGAGGGGCAGGCAAGGGAACCCAGGTCCTCTGAAACCAGGCTGCTCCGTCTGGACAGGCTCCCGATGAAGCACTCAGCTATCACACTCGCCTGGTCCAACACAGAGGAAGGTAGGATGCTTTTGTGGTCTAGCAGATCCTCTTCCTCCTCTGAGAGCTCCCCATTTGTCAAAACACTGGTCTCCTCTATTGGGAGACTGGAGGAATCACTGCCTGCTTCTTCCTCTTCCTCTCCAGTGTCTCTGGAGGTATCCTGAGATTCTAGGGTGTCAGCATCTTGTTGGGCAGCGGAGACAGGGGACTCAGGACATTTTGAGAAATTCACATCCAGCTGATCGTGGTTCTCTGTTTCAGGGGCACAGTCCACGAGGCATGGCTCTTCCACATTGACCTGAAACATGATAGGAATGTTTAAAAAGTAGGGTGTAATGAGTCAAAGACATGATAAGGGCAAGAAATCTCCATTAAGTTAATGGACCATTTCAAAGTCAAGCAGGCCATTTAATGTAAAGCACTGACAATGTATGATGCATGCTTATATTTATGTTATATCTAGGCTCAGTTCCCTTTATCACAATCACCTAATTCTATGTAACGTATCCAAGTGTAGAAAATTTGCAAAGACGAGCACAGTGAAAGGGCGATGTCTGCAGCTCTGACAGTGTTTACAGCACTGATGTCACCATCGTCGTCTGCCATTAATGTAAATTTGGTCCCAGGTGTTTCCTGCTCTTTTGCAGTGTATGCAATAACAAAAAGTGTGGAGCATAGCTGTGTGGTGGCGATAAGGTGAGGAAAAATACCGGTTTATAATCTATTCAAATGTAAGAGCGATTTCACTGAGTTAGCAGGAGAATCAGGTGAGAACAGCACTCAGACTCCAAATCAAATGTGGACTCTTAGTGGGAGTGTTGACTCCAAGATGACAGTGTGTGTGTGTCATAATAATACACAACTATAAATATACAGCAGGCACTAATATAGCTCCAGGGATACGCTAAATATAAAATAACAACAGCTTCTGGACACTGAAAGACTGTCATCCAAAACATAGCAATAAACTGAATGATACTGAGGCTGTGAGGCTAGATGGGTGTTCTTTGACATAGTGAATACATATTGCATGCAGACACGAGTGGATGTGTGCACGGACATTATGCAAGGCTTTATTAACTACCTGTGTAGTCAGAGCTTCTTTCACAGCCACATCCATGCATTTGTCCTCCTGCCTGAGACTTTCTGCCTCCTCATTTACTGTAGTTTTCAGTTCAGCTGTATCTCTGTCCTGATCATCCTGAGCAGCAAAATATGGCATTAACACACTGTGAGGCAGCCGGAAGCAAAAGAATCTCTTATATTCGACAAACATGTCGGCTATTAGAGTCAATGTTTATTCAGGTCACCTTTTAAGGCCGCGCTACAATGCTTATAATTGAAGTCCTAATTGAAGTGTTAATACATATTCAGCAACAATACACTTAACAAAGGCTTCCTAATTATGAAAATTCAGAGGGGAGATAAGATTATAAAATATGATTATCAAAGAGCAAAGCTCTTGCTATAATAATAATCTTTTAATTAAATGGCTGCATTTAACCTTTGAAGTCAAATAACATTTAATAGGGCAGGCTGAGCCACTGGTTTCAATGCAAATGCAGGCATGGTTTCAACAGCATGAGCTCCAACATGAATCAGTTTTGAAAAACACAATTATGAAACAATTTTTCTGGGAACCACACAGATGAGAAAAAAAGCACATACTTATGAGATGACCTACATCAGAAAAGCAAAAGCAAAACAGGCAAAATCATGCTACAAGTTTGATTATCTTAACTTGTTACCATGCATTGTTGGAGGTCACTATTAGTAGAGTGGGGGAACTTCAATTCATTGAAGAAAAAGAAAGGGATGAGAGTTAGTGTGTGAGAAAGAGTGGCAGAAAGTATTGCTAAGCTGGTGGAATGGAAAAGGAAAATTGGTAAACCGTGGGTGACAGAAACCCTCACCGTTGTGAAGTGAGTAGAAAGCAAAGCCCTGGCTCTATAGTGCCAGCAGGAGATGGCTGCCAGCACTGAGCTGGCAAAGTCCGCTACCTGGTCGTCTCCCATTAGTATATCTTCATTGTAACTCTCCCCCTCCTCCTTTGCCTCCTCTGCTTTCTCCAGTTCAAGTCCACCCTCTCGGGGTGAAGAGACCAGTTTCGGGTCACTGTCAGTTGGACTTAGCTGCTCCGGAGAGTCCCTTTTGGGAATTAGATCATCCGCACATGGCCTCTCAGCCTGGGGGTCGCTGAGACTGGAGGCCAGCGTACTGACACTAGCGGCTGCCTGAAGGGAGGACCTATCCCCCAGCAGTGCACCCTCACTGTCTGCATGCTGTAGCGTGAAGTCATAGAAATGTGGTTTGTTATTGAAAGAAGCTGCTTTAGCTTTGGTGAGACATGATTTTACTGATCCAGTGCTATGCAAACTATGCTATTTGAAGATTGAGTTTGAGCTTTTTCATTTTTGGCTAGACTTCTTTTATAACTAGAATAGTAAGTTTAAGTTGCTGAGTCAAAACCATATCTCACCACAGCACACTGACACACATAAACATTGATAAACTTTTTCATTCTGTTCTAGGAAAGCACTTTAAGAAACCACATTTGGATTTCAGACGCTTACCTTCAAAACAGCTGCATGGAGAACAAAGATAAAGAAGAGAAGGGGAGAAACAAACAAATGAGAATGTCAGTGACTTAGAAAAACGCATGCCCAAATCAAATATTACGGGGCAAAATAACCTTGGTAGCACATGCATCTTGTACAATCGTGTTCAGCACACATATGTCTATGTCTCCACAAGCAGTAGTTAGTCTGGCCAGACTTCAGGGAGGCCTTGTGATTAGATAAATCCCAATTAGAAACATCTTCCTCTCAGAGGCTCAAACTAGACATGATGCAATTAACCAGGATCTGATGACCTACTCGCTCACCAAGATGGGAAGGCTGACATGATCACTGTTTCTACATTACATTGTACACAAAATTGATCTGCACTGGGAGCAAAGGAGAAGTAGGGACAAGAACACAGAGGTTTTCTCTATCATAATGGCCAAATAGAATAGATGGGGGCAGGAAGATGTGGACATCTGAGGGTGAGGCTTTGTGTATGACAGATCCTTGGACCAATGTGCCATATAATTTACCTCATTATGGGTGAGGCCAGTGGAGTGGGAGTGAGTGAGTGAGTGAGTGAGTGTGTGTGTGTGTGTGTGTGTGTGTGTGTGTGTGTCTTTTGATTTGTTTTCCAGGTGTCTCTGATAAGGTTGCACAGGAATGGAAAATTTCCAAGAAATTTTCAGAAACCTTCTAGGAGAAGTAGAGCTGGAGAATTTTGGAAATATTCCACATTGGAAGCCTTCAAAGGGAATTATGGGAATTACTGTGAATTAATTAGAGTTAACTGGAAATTACACTGTAACACACTGTTAACAATCAGAAACCATAAACTGTAAAAAAACATAATTATGGTCATGTTTTGTCGTAAGCACACACCCGTGAAAAATGATCAGATTTATGGATGAACAGATTTATTTTTGATTAGAACTTTGTCAAGTGTTAATTCTTGTATTGAATAATCAATTCAAACAAAAACACGAATGTTGAGTAAAATATTACTCATCCACACCCAACCAAAAGTAAAATTACTGCCCCTCCCTCCAAAAAAGTCTATGTAAATAGAAGCCTCTTCTCTCATCCATCTCAAGCTGAGTTTCTGCATGTTGCAGAAAGGATTCTAGAAATCATCTGTCCATATGATGGAGGAATGTATAGTTGATTCCCATAAATTCCCTTCAATTCCCATGGAAAGTTTCCAATTTAAATAAATTCCAGAATTTTACAACCTTGGTTAGGGGGCTGAGAGGCCACTAAAAAAAACGACTGAACTTAACAGCTGTTAATAAATCAGCCAGAACACCACCTAAACATCCACTGATATAAACCAACTCCTGGATACAAACCAATCCCTGCACTAACCTTTTGTGGTCTTTATGAGTTGTTTTGCAGGCTCTAAAAAGAAAGAAATTGGGAGAGGTAAACTTAGTAGAAATAAAAGTCACAATTTAAAAAAAAAAAAGTTGTTTTCTTTTAAATATTTAAATGTATTATTTGTACTTATTTCTATTTAATACAGATACATTTCTTACCATAACACCCTAAAACTAAACCAAACAGATGGGAACAATATTTGTATGTGTACTGGAATGCTTTTACCTGATCTTCTTCTCCCCTTTTGTCCCCCAAGATACAAGTTTTCCATGTTGCAGGACTCTGCTTTTTTCAGTCTTTCAGGACTATAGTGGTACTTCCCTGGATCTGGGCAGTTGAAGGACACATTATTACACTCTGAACTGCAATTACAAAAACAATTTTTTCCGCAGAGATGGATGGATCATGGGCTACTCCTTCTTGGTAAACTCAACAGCATTCCCTATTTGCCACTTTAGGTGCCATGGAAACAGGGATATTGGCATTTGGATAACATAAGTTACATTATTAGTGACACTTACAGTTTGAATTGCCCAATATGGCCTCTTCTGCCTTTAAAGAGATAAACAGTGTGTGTTAATAGCAGGCAGGTCACTGGGAACCAACGGATAAAGACCTGTTAAAGGGATGGAGTTGTTTACCTTCTGGGGGACAATGGTGTTGTGGTTCTCAAGAATGAGCCTCTTAATTTGATGGGCCCACAGACGCTTCTCTTCTACTGACTTGGCCTTCAACAACAAACAATTGCCATTTAGGTGGTTGTTTATGTCAATAGAGATATAGATTAGATTCATATATGCAAGCACAATAAGTGACTACATGGGAACCCACTGGCTCTCAAGTGTTTAAAAAATGGTGTACAACCAAATACAACAAAATGACACTAACAAGTACAAAGAAACAAAACCTCATTGAAACACGTTTTCTGATGTTCAGCTTGACAGCTGGAAATGTATCCGAAGGAAATACTGTTGACAGTGATTGGTGGTCACATTTACCTGCACTGTATGGGGCTGCTTGGGATGCTTGAAATGGATGACACTGAAGAGCAGAGGATCCTTGGCACTGTCAAGTAGCATGAGTGTAGAGCACTGCAACCACATGAAAGGAAGATGTAACTGAAGCTTCATTCAACTAAATTTGCTTGCATATTAAAAGTGTAAGTGTAAAGTGTAAATGTCTTTATGATAAATATTTAAAATGAAAATGATTGCATTTATAAGAAAATTTGATCTTTTTTGGCTTTCAGTTCTACTCAGATATCAATATTTTCCTTAACCTGTGGTTTTAAACTATTAAATCAATAATCAATGGGAAAAAAATGTCAAAAACCATACCGATATGTGGATCTTGTAGACATAGTGTTCCCCTCTTTTCTTGGTAATGAGGAGCATCTTTTCGAAGAGGAAGAGTGTTCGTGTGTTCTTTGCCCTCAGGACATGAAAGGTGCCCTCCAGCACCAGCTCTCCATAGGTGGTTAGGTCAGGACCCTTCCAGTTGATCAGAAGAGACTGTATCTCCTGCAGATTCACATGAAAGCACATAGCCTGATCCACATACTGTCAGACATGTTCCTTCAGTATGAAAGAATATAAATGCCAGCAGAATGCAATCTGTAATTTTCTAATTCTTACACAATAGCAGTTCGGGGAAATCTTTGAAGCAGCCATTGAATCAAATCAAGGAAACCATTAAAAAGCTGTAGCGCTTAGCGTGGCACTAAAAGTGAGGGCTGCTGGTGTATAGATAAATACCAAATTGTGAAGGTTCATTGATCTGGCTCGGCTTAGATATGATGGAAGATAGACCTCATGAGAGCACATTTATGCAAGAAATGTAAGTGGCAGAGGGTAGCTGAGAAAACTAAGTATATGGAATTACTTCGGGGCCTCTAGAGCCAAAGAAGAGCAGTGAGATACAAAAGATGATCAGAAACTCTTGCAAATTCCCTTCGACTAAATTTGTACTGTGAGGTATATAAGCACTACATGAAAATGACATGAATACAAAAGAAATACAAACAGACAAACAAACAAAATTAAAAAGAATGTGTAGTTTTTCTATCTGACCTGTACTCTGACAGCATGTTCATGTTTCCTCTTCATATCATTAATGTACCACGCCACTCCTGTCATGGTGTCTATGGCCTCTTGCACAACCTCATAGCCCTCCTCATCTGGGTCAAAGTGCTTGGCAATTTCCTTGAAAAGAAAAGAGGGACAATAATGACTCCTGATGAAGCACAACAATGCAGGTAACTGAAATCTTTTCCTGAACAAAGTAAAATCAGCATCAACATCAATATATCTGTGATTTTTCCACTGTTACTTTTACATTGAAAATTAATATATTTTTAATAAATGAATCAACTAAAGGGGGCAGCATGGCGGCATATTGGTTAGCGCTGTTGCCTCACAATGAGGTGGTCGCAGGTTCAGTTCCCGAACATGCAAACTCTGCGGAGTTTCTCCGTGCTCACCCAATTTGAGCTGGGATTGGCTCCAGCACCGCCCACGACTCGGAAACAGATAAGCGGTAGAAGATGAATGAATGAATGAATCAACTAAAGGGCAATAACCATTTGGTTGATCTGTTTATCCCTTACCTATCAAGGGCATTGCTCAGTGTGTCACAGGCAGGCATAAAACGACAATGTTTCCAATATAATGAAGAGCTGAAACCTACTCCTTATAGTGACCGAATCATAAGCCTAACCCCTGCTGGCTAAATTTTGCAGAAAGGTTGTTTTATAATGTGGACGTTGTATGCATTTGTATTTGTGTACCTGAAGCAGCAGGTGATATTTTAGGATCCTCTGAACTGGCTTGAGCAAGAAGGAGCCCAAAGGGAGGGAACGCTTCAGAGCAGCCTGCCGATCCCTGAAGAACTTGGCTAAAGACTTACTCCTCATGCAGTCTGTCAGCGCCGCCACTGAGCTACAGAACAGCAGACAATGACATTTATCAGCTCATTTAAGCATGTAACATCTGATATCAACAACAAAATGACATTTACAAAAGGGGCATATATTCTAAATACTTACTTTGGATAATTTGTGCAATACTGTGTGTAGATTTCAAAGTATTCACTCTGTTGAAACACAACACAGACAGACACGTTAATAATGTTTGTTTGCTGATATTTCCTGATATTGCTGGAGGGTGACAGTCATACTCACCTTATCTACAAAGCACCTAGCAATGGCCACAGGGTCATTTCCACACATGTCCAATGACTGCAATAGTTCACTGAAATGCATAACAGAACAAGAGAGAATATCTTCAGTATCAATTCTTTTACAGACCTAATGTCTATGTTAAGGATGCAATACAAAAAAGTATATCACGAAATGAAGGAAGAAAAGGAAGACAGAATAGTGATAAAAAAGGTACAGACTTCTATTTTTGCTTCCAGGAAGATTGAATTTGTTAAAAAATAATCCCACTAGGGGGCACCACACACTGTTCACAACAAACCTTGTGACTTGCTCAGGCTGAAAGATACTTAAAGTGGCAAACAGTGTTCCATCGGTATTGTGTGCATGACAAAGGCTTCTCTTTTAAATTGAAGGTCACAGTGGAATTACATATACAATACAGAAAACCTAAACATGCTAACATAATAACCTTTAACATAATAACTAAAATATAATCAAACGTGATTAAACACATTATTTCATTTAGATAAAAAGTTGTATGGCTTGGCTTAAACTAGCAACAAGCAAATCTGTCCAGATGTTGACATATTGACAAAATAAAAACAGTACTGGTGTATTGACACAAGGTCAATATTTCATTATTTCATTATTGTATGATTGAAGGTTTTGCCGAGGGCAAATGTTACCAAAAGAATTTTATTTCTTGAGTCAAAGCAATATCATATATAATTAATGTCTATGTGAGATTTAATGGCCTCATCAGAGTACTGAGAATTCTGGGATCTGCAAAGATGTTAATTAATGCCAAGTAGCATAATGTACTGTAGAGAAGATAATTTAAATTGTCCCTGGAATGCTGAATAAATGAGTTTGATATATGTATAAATTTCCCAACGCTATAAAATACAAACCTCACCTAACCCTAACCCAAACCTCTCACAACAGAAACTGTTTGCTGTGGGAAGTTTCCTGAAAATTGCAATGTTATATTAATATGTCACACATACTCTCAGGCTGGCAACAAAACATTTCTGTCAAAACCAAAATTTAATAAAACTTATTATTGCATCATCTAACTGCTAAATGTGTCTTACTGTTATAAAAATAAAAAACTAATCTCTGAAAAGGGCAATAAATGTCCCTCTGCTTAAACCCCCCCCCCCCCCCCCAAAAAAACCCAACAACAACAACAAAAAAATCGGATATCTTGAACAGCTGGAAATAATTTAATTTTTTAAAAGTAATAAGATTCAAATCATCCCTATTTGTGGTTGAGAGCTGTACAATAGTCTTGACATTTAAGGGAGGTTCCTCACAGTGAAAGGAAAGGAATTTGTGGTAAGCAGTGTGGCTGGCATTGAGCTGACTGCACCACAATTTCCCTGGTTTTCAAACATGTGCAAAGGGTGTTTACAGTAAACTCCCTGCATAAGTTCTGAGTCATTGAATGAAACATTAGCATCAAGTAAAAGACAAGTATTCAGGTGTCATGTGTTCTTAAATTCCTCATATTTTGTATCACAGATCTAGATAATAAAATGATACATACGCATCAATATGCATGAATAAACTTGTCCAAAGGAATTGAACGGGGAAGTAAACAACACGCCGTCCTCTGCTCTGCTATGAGCTCTTCAATGATTATGAAGTGAATTGATATAGTTTTAGGACTTGTACTCGAAACAACTATAAGATGCCTAGATATATCTAGAAAAAAAAAACAATGCTGATTGGTGTGTTTGCACTTGGGGTGAGGACGTACCTGTTGAACTCATATATGTCCTCTATGTTTCCAAACAAGGCACTCACTTGCTCTGGTCGTATGGGAAGGTTACTCATATCGATGATGTGAGCCAAGTAGTCCTGGAAAAGCAGTTAATGTAACAATTAACATTTGTTCATATCTTGGGGATTCACTATCATTCAGGCAATTGCAAATTCACACCAGTAGAGGGAGCATGTATACAAAGAAACAATTTTGCCTTTATCTTCTACTTCTGTTTTGAAGTTGAAGTTCAAGATTTTAATGTTTTTCTGTGTTACAAAGTGTACATTCATTAGTACATGAGTTAGCTATGTTATGTTTATAGAATCCTTCTAAGGATTTGTTCCACTGACTAAAGGCCAGTGTGACTGTCTGGAAAAGCTTCTGGTGCTTCCAGACCATGACCATCAGCATAGCCTGTTCTACCAGGAACCAAGTCCCCCTGGAGCACCGTAGCGGAGTAGATAAAAATATCTAAAAGCAGAAAAGCCAAATAAGCCAACTTTTGGTTGGTTGCCCTCTCACTTGGTAGATACCAATTTGGTATACTAAAAACTCCAAACAAGTGAAGGGGAAGGAGTTGATAAGTGATGAATACACATACATTCAATAACTGCATAAAAACTCTACCAGTAAACAGCTTGTACACAACCCGTGCCTCCCAGATGATGTAGTGCCTACCAGGCAGCCCAGATTAGGAGGCGAGTCATCACATCGCACTACTGAATGAACTGCAGCCAGTCATGAATGAAGAATTCAACTGCACTGACAGTAATGCTGACATGCAGTCAGTGGGGTGTCTCATAGTCCCCTATGGAAAAACTCGCCACTGTCGCAACAAAATACACATCGGACCTTCAGCTGAGCGTGAGAGATTTATTGCAATGTATGGAGTCATCCGGCTTAGAGTGCCAAAGGCTGTGCTTTATTGATGAATAATCAAGGCTGTAAGAAGAGGAGAGATATGTTGGGCAGGGTTTTTTGTAAATTCCACAGTCCACATTCCTGTTAAAACAAACTGTCTGGGGGTTCAGACCAGGTGGTGAATTTATATTTAGACATGTGGGCCCAACTGGGTCAAACAGCTGTTCTCTTTATTCCATTGATAGACAGTAAAGACCAGAGAGACCTGAGAATAAATTATAAACTTGATCTAAAGGCAAAGTGGACGTAACTTCCACAGCTGTGCGGGAGTTCAGTGTCAATATCTAAAGGGAAGCTTTGAATCGTTTGCTGAAATAACAATGCTAAAATGAAAGGTCAACTTCCCACATCTTCGTCATTTTCATGGCCTGGTGTGAAATGAAAATGACCTACATAGAATCTATTTGATTACAATCATACTGTGATCATAAAGGAACATCTGTGCACTATTCTGTGTTCCCACAGTGCAGTCAATGGAAAAACCAACTGCTCCTTTCATTTATGTTATTCTCCAGTTGGTGTAAAGGTTGAGGTGTTTGTGTTGGCTGGAAGAGCCATAGAAATCAAGCAATGTTAGAGCTCTCCGAAGGACCTGTGTGACAGGGGCCAGACCAGGCGGGACTGCTGCTCCTGTCAAGTGAAATACTTTACAGTCTTGGAAGCGTTTGTCTACAGCAAGTTGTTATTCAAGCCACGATGAGGGCTGCACCCCCTCCAACAGCAACTGCCAGACGCCAGCGCAGTCGGAGACAAGGTGAGGAGAGGTGCTAGCTGGTTTACTGCCAGTCAGTCTCAGAAATGCCTTGTGTGTTAAAGACATTACCAGCAGTGCTGCCGAAACCCTTTGACAGCAGAGTGCTCCTGTTTCTATGCAAGACCACAGAGGACTAAAGGCCTTGTTCTCAGTCTGTAAGTTGTTTCCAGACTACGAAGGTGGAAAACTGTTGAGTGGTAAAAATCATCCCCCTGCCACATCTCTGAGATGATGTTTACTATCTTTGACTAACACATAGCTCAGGTTTTGTGGCATGAATACCTTGACTGTGTTTGAACTCCAGATATGAACACAGTCCATAATCCTATGCTGCAGGCTATAAACTTTCACTGCAGTCTAAGTATACAGGATGCTTTATACACAATACTATGAGCGGATCATAAACTCCATGGCCTTCATCTCTAAGAACTAGAATCTATAAACAAAGCACACAATTCCCAGATGTCAGGCATGCATTTTTGTCAACAGACCGATTTGTTTACAAAATCAGAATTGATCCTGGTAATGGAAAAGAAATGAGCCAGATATTTGATGCGACAAACAGCTGCATTGGAACACAAACAACATTATTTGCACTTAACTGCCATTGAGCCCTATTTTAGCTCCAAGCTGGCCAAATTCAGTAAATCATCTCCACGGAGTGCTGCAGACATTAAGTCATAGCTGCACATTAATCCAAACAAAAAATGTGCTTTAAATACACAAAATACTGATAATTTACCCTCCATAACATCAATGATTGGCTCACAGTGAATACTTGGCTAAAACTGAAACACATACTCTATAACGGAAAGTTCAGTTTGACTATAGTCAGCATAACTCTGTCACCTCACCTCCACGATGCTGCGCAGGTCCCTGACATACATGCGCTCTGTCTCAATGATCTCCAAGACAACACGGTCCACATAGGTCAGCTTCGGATTGGGCGCCATGGCATCTGTGACAACAGGCCCAGCAGGGATGCGAGGTACTTCAGCACTTCCTTTCCCGTTGGAGGTGGCGTTGTTGTTGTTCCACTGGTTGTTGATCACCCTGGGCTTTGGTCGTTCCTGCCAGAGGACCCTGGAGCTTGTGAGGGTGGGACTCTGGTCTCCCGCCTGCTCTCCGGTACCTTCAGCTGGGCTCAGCTCCAAGTCTATGTCCTCTTCACATGGTACAGGCGGGGTGGTAGAGGAAGGAAGAGTAATGGTGCTTCCAAAAAGACTGCGGCTATCACGGGAAGAGCCAGAGGACAGGGTGGACACCAGGCTCACTGGACGTTCACCCTCTACGTCCAGTGGCTCCACACATAGCTGATTGCAGCAGTCTGGGCCCAAGTCAGCATTTGCCTGGCCATGTTCACTGGTGAGGAGGGGTGAGGAGAACTGAGGAGATTCTGGGAAAGGGAAGAGAAACACATGCAGAGAGGTCAGAATTCAGGAAATGCAGTCAGCCCATTTGATTTCCCGCTGGCTCTGACATCTCAGGACACGAGAAGAGGAGTATGGCTAAGGGCCATACTCCAGAGTGTAGCATCCAAATTATTCCTTTGAACACTAATTGTTTTTAATTCATAATTTCTATAGATTTTATTATTTCATAGTTTTTGTAATAGTTGTTTTTATCATTGTTCAATATTGTAGTAACTTTGGGTATAAAATTCTAAAAAAAAAAAAAAGTTGTGGTCATACTATTGCAGCTTTGTAGAAAAATATGTTTTGAATTTCATCATGTTGTTAATCATGATGTGCCAGAAGTTTACTCTTAACATTTTGCACTTTTCTTTATCATGCTGTTACAATTTAGATGCACTTTTGAATTTTCCTAATGGCTGTCCTCTCTCACCAAGTTGTAGAGTGCTACAAGGCTGCATTAAGATGCTGTCTGGGGAGAACTTACAGACATATAAATATAATAAATTCAGCAAATGTTCAAGCCACACTTAAAAGACTACTATCCAAGAATCAATGAAGGCTGGCTCTGAGCTTTGCGATTCTACCCCCAAACTGAGACACTGAGGAGTGGTTTACCGTCAAAGGCTTTGCTCAAATCATTACTGACATTGCCTAATTGCAACACTGCATATTCTATGGAAAATCCAGCCATTTCCTCTTGTTCTCCTCACTGCTAAACACTGACTCTTGGAAAAACACATAGGGAAAAATTATGGGAAGAAAAAAAAAATGGGGCAAGGAAACAGGAGATTTGTTTATATGTCTTCATTGAGCTACATCTGAATTTAAGAGAAATGGAATCCATATTCAGTTTCATATCCTTCCTGGCCAGATGGGGAACTTTCCTCACAAACCTTTCCTAAATATATGAAGTCATGGTGGTGTGAGAAGTGTGCGGAGAGCTCCCTTTCCTTAAATATTCATGGGGCAAAGGGGTCAAAACCATTTTGCTCAGCTAAAGAAATGGAGCATTGTAAATGTAATTTAACTTCAGACTAACAAATGGAAATCAACGATGCATCAATGATCATTAAGCTAAATATCACGAAAACTTATTCAAATAAGGGCTGGTGGCAAAGTGGGATAAAGAAAAATTATTTGGTGATGATAGCCACCAGATGTAGCTTGTGTCATAAGACTGAAACAGGCCCGTGATGAAAACCTTAAAATGTGACATGCTCATCATTAGATAGCCATCAGTAGTCAGGAGCCCACAGCGGATAACATGAACCCGATGTTTTCGAGAAAGGGTATTTTGTCTATCAAAAGACTATGATCAAACTTACAAACTTTAATAAGCACAGATTTTTATAGAGAACACTGAATCTTTTATAAAACAAACAAAACTTTTCACACCACAGAACTGGAAATAAGCAGGGTTGGTGATTTATTAAGCCTTGAGAATAGTGTGACGTACAGCTGGATGAAAAGCTATAATACACAACACACACACACCACTTGGCACCCTCCAACTTTCCATGAGTCAATACTGAGCTCATGAGAGTCTTGTTCATGCTGAAATACTTGCTTCCCAATCCAAACTGGGCTGCCTCAACAAAACAGTTCCCATGCAAAACCTCACTAACAGAAAGGGATGAGCTGGCAAGTAGGAGCTGACCACTTTGTAAACTCTGTTTATGCTCCATGACAAATCACAGGGTTGATGGTGTTAAAGCTACTACACTTTCTACACCACCATGAATTAGATTGAGGCATCCACTTCCCTTGCCACTTCTGTCTTAACTTTTGGTTCAGAGTTTTCCTGTGCCTGGCATGCAACACTCCCCTCCTCCCTCATTCTATTCCTTATATCCTTCTATTATAAGGCTGCTGCGCTGTAGACTGCTTTAAATGCCAAGTAAAAGGGTGGGAGAGGAAAAGCATAATGTGGAGTATGGAGAGCCAAACATCAAACAGTGAACATGTTAAGACTTGAACATGCACTTGACTCAAGAATCAGCTCCTGCCACAGCTTTCTATGACCACTTCAGACACTGGACTTACAGGCAGACATTATCTGTAGCTGACACCATACAGCACACATTTTGGTAGAAAACAGCCATGGGGGACCAGTCACAGATTATGTTGAAACAGGCTGCAGAGGAATGCAAATGACCTGGTCAACATGCAGGTCTAAGATAAGCTGTACACATGCTCCTCTGTCATGCAGTGCAATTTTTTTTGTTCCCCCATTCTGCTCGTTGCCATGGACAAGAACAGCTTCTGTTGTGCAGAATAGTTTGCAGCCTCTGTGACTCCTGCACTTCATCAGTCTTGATACTGGTCTCTCAATATACTAAGTAACCAAGATCATACAAACAGTGTAAAAGCAGAGTGTCTGGTGTTGCTCTGTGCCACAGAATCTCTTCACCATCTGCAGACATTTAGCACAAATCCCTGAGGGTTCTATAGCCATTGTGGCAAGGCCATGTCCATTACTCTGCCTCCTGGTTGTCAGATGTGGAGGACTGTAGTGTTCGGTGTCAAATTTAGCTTTTTAAAACCACATATACAAGCTTTCACTTAATAAAGATTGACTGTTATATTGTTCCAGGCATGTTTTTCCATATGTTGTATTTTTGACTATTTTTTACTGTTGTGCCATGTTAGAATGTGACATAAGTATATTTATAGTGTGTGTGTTCCAGCTATCATGGTTTGTATGCATTTGTTGGTTGTATATGCAGTCTTAAGAGACATTGCGAAGATCGTCATTTGTGAAATGCATGCACCTACTAAACTTGATTTCATGAAGCATTCATGCAACTTTCACTTCAGAAAACTGACTAATAACAGGTAACTGCTGCTTTAGAACAATTTGTTATCATTAACTTTATTGGTAGGGAAAATAAATCTTGGAATTTATCCCTTAAAGCCAAAATACCAGCGATGTTTTGGCAATAACTGCGGGGAAAAGGTCTATAAAATGAAACCGCTGTTAAAAAGGGGCAATGAGCAGCACACACTAGTTTGAACCATCTGTTTTTCAACAGCTACCAAATGGTTGAGGCTTTCAAATATGAACTATTGTATTTCATATATTTGCAATTCATGAGACTTTTATTGATACCAATGCCATTATTCATTAGCCATTTAACAGATATTGTAGTGTTTACCAAAGGTTGAGAATTTACTTGATGTGATGGTGGGTGGTACAGCATGTCACTGATGTGCATGCAGAGACTCCTACAAACTCTGTTTGCAGACCCGTAGCTGTTACAATTCACTTGTGTTCCCTGAAAGTCTTTCACATAGGCTATTGGTAAATGCTTCCTAGACCGCCGCTCAAAGTTTAATGAAAAACCTAAGTAATTTTATTTACTCAGGCAAGCCACCCCAGCAGAGCCTATGTTTGGAAAATGCAGCATTGGCAATGTCTTTCTTTTGTGAAAAGTTTCAGTTATTCCTTTCTCTCTGCTATGGCCTTGTTCCAAACTACCAGCCTAAATCCATTATTTGGCAAATCCAGATTGTATCCAGAAAGAGTTTACAAAGCTGGACAGCCAAAAACAAGAGGTAACGAGGTCTTTGAAAATCAGATAACAAGCACATTTGGAGGTGGTTTGAAGTGTGTCTCTACAGATCTCAAATTGAATGTTCTTGCAACTCAAATCAGATTTCAAAGTGTCTTTTCAGTCACTCCCAACTTGACATACAACATCAATCATAACCAACTGAGAGTAACCAGGTGGTAACCCTGTTACTACAGCAGCCTCTGCAGATGGGTTTGCAATGTCTGGGCACATAAATCTGAATTAATCACAATGAAGTCACAATGTGGATAGTCTGACCAAAGATCTGATTTTAGAAACAAATGTAATTTGCCTTCTAACTATTTTGTTTGTTCTTAGCATACAAGTTTGACGTTAATATTTTGCAATACGCAACTGTCAGAAATACATGCCACCAAGGATAAAGGAAGCTCAAAGGCATAATGCTGTTGACGATTTTGGCTCTCAATTTCCATCAATTTTTGTGAATGTTTCCTTTACATGTGAATAATTTACAATTTATATATTGTTAAAACTAGAAATAACATTTGTATTCATATTTTTAATGGGTTAGGGTCACATCCTGACAAGTTTACAGCCTCAATAAAACATGAAACTCTCCTTTGTTTGAGAACTGAGTCAATACAGCCGTTATCTTACAGACATAACCATTAACCAAGTGAAGGCTAAAGAGAGAGTGTAGTATTACATTTCAGACATCCTCTTGACCTCAATAACTGACAGAATATTTTAACAACCAGCAGGACTGTTAACTAAGAGTGTAGAAAATCTCCTACTATTGGATAACATTAGGTCAGAAATGTGTGCATGAACAGGTTTCTAATTTTGTTTCTCAAAGAAAAATAGCTATAATCCCATAAAAAAACCTCCCAGCCCCTCATTGTAATTCTTTGAATTCCAGTTTCCTGCCAGTTAAGCCAAGGTTAACATTTACAGACAAAGGTGTGTTAATGCTGCAAGCATGACCTTCCTTTCTCTTTTGTTGCCTCCCTGGATCCAAATCCTCTGGACAGACGCTTATTTTTGATAAAGAACTGCTATACATTAATACAACATGTAACCAAATAACCATGTAAAGTTACTGTTTAGTAATTTCAAAAGAAGTAAACAGCCAAATGAAATACTGTCAACCCAAGTTCAAGCACAGAAATCCTCGTTTGAAGAGAAAAAAAAACTGAGGGTGATAGTATGACAGGTAGCTTACGGAAAATGCTTCAGGACACTCACTCACCGAAGGGCCGATGAATAATCAGTCTAGAGCTAATAATATCAAGTCTACACTTCAATTACAGTGTGAGCTTATCTTAGAGCTAACAATGCAAACCATTCAAAAACTCGTCTGACCCAGACATCTATGTTATAAGAATGCCATGTGGTGCCTCAGAAGGTGGCATAAGAAAGAATAGAAACTATTAAATGAACACCCCCAGCACCTGGTTATTAACATTTCTAAAAGGCACAGTCACATGCATGACCTAAGTGATCCATGCCTGTCTGACTTTGTTTGTACTTGGAACATAAAACACTCCTGTAGACAGAGAACTATTTGGTTTGCGTAATAACAATTTTTGCATTCTTCGCCAATGGCAGACATACATCAAAACCTTGGCATAAATTTACCAGATATAATCTAGAATGTAACAATGCATCAGCTTTTTTTTCTTAATATTATCAACTTTCCTGAGAACACGATAAGCCCCAGCACGCAAATATGTTAGTTGTTGGTTGCAAAACACTGTGATCACATGACTTGATTTTCTCAGCAATTCATGCAAACCAGCCTAGATGCCGATAAGCATGTAAATTCTACCCTGGATGAGCTATAACTTGCACCTTCATGTACATGGCTTATCTAGGTTATGTTTAGCAAAGTCAACAGGATGGAAGCATTAAGATGTTGTTGTACAATGTATTGCATAGCACAATGTCTACTGGACTTAGGCTGTTAGGAAAGAAAATACGTACAAACAAGGGTAATAACAACACCAGTCATAATGATTACAGTGTTTCACACTGTAAAAATGAAAATGGAACAACCAACAACAACAAATAATGATAATCAGTTTGATTTTATCATATGTTTAAAACATTTCTATGAGGACAAACAATGTATTAATTCATTGAGTATTGAAATTCATAGACATTCTATCAGTCCACACATACCTGACAGAAGGCAGAGATGATCATCCACCAAAGGAAAAGGCTTGAACTAATGAGGTGACAAAGGCTAGAAAGCACCTAAATTACATTTTTCCAAGCTCATCTCTAACCCCTTCAACGCGTATGACCAGACTTAATTATGATGGATGATGAGTGTATCCTAGTTAGGATACACTAAAAGGTGTGCCTCTCTGGGAAGCTCCCTAGAGAGGCACACCTATTTCAGGAAAATTTACTAGGGCCTCTAAATTTGACAATGAAGCTGCAGAAATAATCCAAAATTTGTGTTAATGCACCTGTCCCACTTTCTGTTTTTTGTGTTCAAACTAAATCAGCAGCAAAGAAACATGAGCAACACTAGCTATTTTACTGTGTTGACACAGTACACAGACTCAGCTTTGAAGAGTGAATTTGTCAGGAGCCATTATGAAGCACCTTGGTTCCCAAGGCAAGTCTACTTCCCTTAGTTTTCCTTGGAATACAGAAAACAAAGAATAACAGCAACAGTGACAGCACTGTGGACAGAACATCTGACAAACAAAACAAGCCCCTGCCTGCTAAGTTAGTAACCTCAACACAGCTGCTCCTACTTGATTCATACTGACTCAATGATCAAATGGTGATGAATCTGAACTCAGCGGAAAATGAATCACTTCTGAAGCCAGCTTGTGCTTTTTTTTTCCCCCACTGACTAGATCGTACATGATAAAAACTGTGAAATATTGGTAGTTATATTGGTAGTTTCACTCATCAAAATGAGACACTTGGTAATATAGGATGACTCTACATCAACTGCCTGCTCAGTAAATTTCGCAACTTTTCTTGCAACACCCTCCTTTGCCTTGATGGAATTCATAGTTTGAAGATTTTTTTTTTGTTTTTCTGCACTGAGATAAAGCAGCGTTGCTATTTTAGGAGATTCCCAATGGCCATAAAGAGAACTTCCACCTCTCAGATTAAAGCATTTAACAAGGTGGAAAATCCAAAATTCTGCACTGGCTGATTAGTATGTTCAGTGACAAGCAGCAAAACAAAAACTGTAACACACACACACCAAAAAAAAAAAAAAAAAACAATTAACAACAACAACAACAACAAGCACACTGGTTCTTGAAGAGCCTTCTAATCTGCTAATTTATCTTTCAGAGCCAAGGGCACAGTGTGTGACCCTGTTTCCCTTGGGGGATAAAGAGAAAATTGTGTTTTGCACTATATCTTAATAAAGCCTTTCTGCTTCTCAACATCCACTCTGAACTTCTTATTCAGAAGGCCTCTACTGCCTCAGCCACTCAGCTCCTCTGGTGGTGGCTGTTGGGTGACAGGGAGGTGGTTCTCTGCCAATCCCCATGAGAAAAACTCCTCCCCACCTGACAATGGTGAATGGCAGCTCCCCAGGAGGGCAGGAGGCACAAGCATAAAGAGTGGCTCTGAGGATTAAGCCCCAAGTCTTCACAGACCATTATCAAACAGCATGAGTCAGAACACTGGTGATTAGACATTGAGACGGATGTTCTGAATTGACCTCTTATCCCATGATGTAGAGAGGAATTTAGGTCACTTCGATGATTTTCTGCTTTCAACTGCCCTTAATTTTTATAAAATGGGTTGATTTACACCTGTGTTTGGCTACTCCACAAGCCTTTAATGCTGTGATAATAATTAACCTAAAAGCCGGTCAATAAACCTCAGTGGACAACAGAGACTGAGCATGCACGCACAAAGTGAGCCTGCATTCCACACTGACAGTCAAGGTCAAATTGTTGTGCTGGGAAATTTTGGGGAAAATCAGGTGTTTAAAAGTGAAACCAACTGCGCTTCATTTAGATTTGTTTGGACTTCTAACGGGAATGTATGAAGGAATTATCCTGAAGATGGCAATAAAAAGTTAAGTGACTATTGCAAAATACCCAGTTGTCCATCTTAATTTGAAACAATCAAGTAGACATAGTAAAGGACCCCCCCTTAAGCATTAAGGAATGGCATGTTTCAGACAGGCTGGATTCTCAGTGTAGCAAAACTCCAAAACTTCTCAAAAAGCTCAGATTTAATCCTGTAAACCTCCCATGTGCTTGACCGTAGCTCTTAAAGGATCCAACCGTGCCAAATGACCTCAGTGCATAGGCATGTGATGATCCACTTAGGAAACTCCTCCATCAACAAGCCCCCCCCCGTCAAGAACCCCTCTGGCACTAGAAACACCACCAGCCCTGGATCTAGTCAAAACTTGCATTTCCTTTGGACAACACACAACCATTTGGGCCCTGAGGTGCGAGTCCATTGTAAACTTTACCACCCGTCTGACAGTCTACAACAAAACTGCTGTGCTGTTAGCACCTCTCGGAAGAGTCCACACACATGCTGGTGTCACGACAGCTGAGTGAAGTGTGGAGGGAAGAGGGTACACTTCATTTACTTCACATCAGGCTGTTTATCACATGCAGTGTTATAAGGGGTGTGATGCAGTTTGCCTTGTAATTTAGGCCTTATTAACATTCACTGTATACAGCAGTGATTGAGGATTTAGCTTTTTGCTTTGGCACTTACTTTTGTCCCTCTTGTATACATTACAAGAGAGATATGTTTGTGTCAAGATAAAATAAGTCACAAGCAAGGGCATTAATTACATAAAACCATCTTTAAAAAAACATGTAATTAACATTTCTAAGACATTGCTGTGTTTAGCATTATGTTTTTGACAACAGTAAAACATCAGCTGTTACGGAGGAAGCTGGTAAAGAGATTTATAGATTCAAATTAGTTTCTTTAAGAGGCTCTCCAATAGGAAAACCCAAAACAAAGAGCCTGTAACTAATGTGTGTAATCTGGCAGAAGAACCGTATAAAGAAGAATGCCACTGCAGGAGCTGTAAAATAATTTACATTGTAATACACTCTTTTGTGAGGGGTAGCGGAGCCTCAGACCAACAATTAAATTAAATACAGAGAATGTAGAGCTGTAAAAACTCCATTACAATAGGAGCTGTCTTACATAATGGCTTACATAAATGCTAGTAAGATGTCACAGACATACAAGATAAAGCCAGGAGTTTCGGTGAGTGTCAGTGCATGGCTTCAAAATATGAACAGGAATTGCTTCAGGCTCACCTGAGGCTGCCTGTGATTAACGCTTCGGGCAATTAAGCAGAAAAGTAGTTTCAGTCCAAGAGCTCCATTAACAAGCCCACTCAAGAGACGCAGCCATCCCTGCCATCATCTATCTACGTTCACAACCCTATGCCCATTGGTCTGGAAAAGCTGCAGTGAATGGAGATGATCTGTCTGTACACCCCCCCAGACCCCTATTAAAGCTGTACATTCTGCACACACAGCTACATTCCTGCCCAGGGGGGGAGCTCAGACAGAAGCCTTATCTTTGAGAGAGCTGCTTGATGTTGCCTCAGGTCTACTGATGCCTGGTTAGGACAACAGCAGTGCACTGACATCTAAAATGTAATATATTTATATATTCCACCTGTGGAATACAAGTTTTACTATCATGCAGGTTCCTCTTGTATCTTGGTGATAACAGAGTAACTTCGTGAGGAATTAGGAGGGCTCTTATGAAGCATTCAAAGTACATAACAACATTGTCTAGATGAATCTTGGGAGCTAAGCCCAAATGTTTTTCTTTGCTTTGCTTTTGTCTGACAATGGATGGGGCAGTCCAAAGCCTGCAGATGGTAAAATAATCAACACATTTTTATCTTCAAAATCCTTTTGACTGTTTAGAGAAATAGGAGCTGGATGGTAACCACAACCTTTTCATTGTTTTTCTTGACAGGGCTTCCTTTCACCATGCGTTCCTCCTGTCTGTTAGCCAGATGTAATCATCACCTCAAAAAGATAGCACTTTACCAACAGCCTTGCTACTTAATTACCACCCATCCCTCCACAGCAGGAGAGCCAGGTTGACACTTAAACTCACACTGATCAACAAGCAAATAAAACTGAAAAGGTTTCAGCTGCAAGTGGGGGTTATGTTATGCAAAGGTGATTTTATACAAGTTGCAAACTGAGCTGCGAAATGAGCTGTGAGAATGTGTTGGCAGTGTAGAGTGGCCTTTTGAGGAAACAGACACACAAATTTTCAGAAGGGCGGCACACGTCTCTCTGAGCCAAAAGCCTCTTCTGGCCAAAGCTGAACCAAAGGGACAGGCGTAGAGGAAGAAGGGAACAATTGACACATTGGTATTCTTAAGCCAAAGTCAAAGCCCAATGCCAAATGTGTTCAGTAGAGACAAGACGAGGCGTGGGGAGGGTTCGGGGGTTGAGGGACAGAGCAGGCAAACAGATACAAAGAGGCCCTGTGTCAATGCAGTGGCTCCACGACTCGAGATAATGAACACTAAAATAATATGAAATTTGAGTGGCCGGTAGCATACAAGGTTAGCACCAATAGCTAGACAAGCCATCCTGGCTGTCTACGATTCTGACACATTCTGCTTTTGATGTGCAAGTGTTGGGGCTTTAAATTGTATGAAGGGGGTTGGCCGAGCTCTGCAGCTACACAAAGAGCCTCTCTGCCAGCTGGGACTGTAGGAGGGGAGTTCATTCCTCTCTCAGCTCTGCTTCTACATTTCTTCTATTCTTAAATTTCCAGCATTTTTTCATCCACCTTGGCTGCACCTGGGAGTTGCGTTAGTATACTGTCCTGGGTAACCAGATATACTGTTCCAACTCATTAAAAGTCCATGTTATAAGTCTGGTCAATTCAGAAGCAAATACCAGAACATGGGTTACAGGGAATACAACTTCACTTATCTTACCTTCCCCCATTGGGCCCGGGTGGAGAGCAGAATGGGACTCCTCTGGCATGGCACTCAGGCCTCTGGCTCTGACAAAACAAAACACAACATAATATCATTATGCCAAGACTTACAGCGCAGGCCTGGCAATGTTCCCCACTTTTGGTGGATTTCAACAAAAAAAAACAAAACATTGGTTTTAGCAAGTCCAATCAGGTCTTTTATCAAAAAGGAAATTCTTCCCATTCTCCTGCTTGTTATTCTGCATTAGCTCATGCCAGCCACTTGGTAATTTATGGGGTAACCAACACTAAGGTATGTAGGGGTGAGTGTGATATGAGCTCTGTTCTTTTCAACTTTCCCATAACATGAAACAAGACTGTCCTGAACTACAAAAAAAGTATTTTTTTTCCCTTTTCTTGTTGTGACAATATCTGAGTTATTTAGATAACAATTACCATCTTGGTGCTTCACGAAAAGAAATGTCACTAACATAATTATATAAACTACATAAAATCAGTGAGGAGCAATTTGTGCACTTCACAAAAATAGCAACTTAATACATCTTATAATAATAGTAAGTGCAAGAAATTATTTTTTGTCAATCAAAACAGGTCTCTTGTTATCAATGTGACTGCCCAATAAGATCACAGAATCACCCTGATGGTATGTATTTTTCTAATCCCTCATGCCAGGCTCACCATTAACAATATGCTGTGTCCCCTTTGGAGCAGCTATACCAGTTTCTCACATCATTGCCTCTATGGATCCGTATAGATAATTAACATGGAAGACTGTGCATGAGAACTTGTCTCCCCATGATTCCTGGTGTGCCTCCAACCTTTTAAACATCACATTCTTGGGCCAGCCAGATCAGAGGAACAAAAATTCTTCAGGGATTAGGATGGGCATTGTTCCTAGTGCATTTGCTGGCCACTGTGCTGAACAGACAGCCAGGCCAACCGGGGCCAAACAGAGCCCACTGCCAGGAGTTTCACCAATTAAGATGTGCAAGAATGCAAGGAAAAAAGTCAAAGAGCTGGTCCTGTACATTAAGATCGCAGCCTCAGTGTTCGGTCTCTGCAATTGCGACCTGGGTTTAAACAAAACTGGAACACTAGACATGAATAGTTGCGGGCCCTTATTTTCCATTTTAGGGAAAGAGAGAAATGGGACAATAATGTATTTTCATTTATTGACTTAACAATGAAAAATATTTGAAATCACTTACAAATTCATTTAATTCATATTAAATTCATATTTTGCTTTGAGCATTGATCTGCCAGGACCTTTGAGAGCGAGAAAGCTAGAAAATGGTGTGATGCAGATTTAGGCTCAGTGCATGTAGCACTGTTACAATAACTGTTTTTTTAGAATGAAGTTTCCTTAAACAGCCTTAGCTTGTTGATTGTAAAAGTTGTATTCATTATGAATTTGAACTTGTCTCAGTGAACAGTGAACCAAGAAAACCCTCTAATAATCCTGCCCAGCGTGACCTATGAGCTAACCCTGAATACTGGCCAGAACTAAACTATGCTAATCTTCTTTTGGTCAATGAGGAGCTAAAATGCCAGGCTGGGTCTTACAACTGTTTTACAGTGGATTATCAAAAGGCTGTAGGGGTAGAAATATTGTTTGGGTGAAGGAAGTGAAACACTTCTAAGCATCTAATATAAGCAGTGTAACTCACAGCCTTAAAGGCTTCTGGGCAGAATTTGACAATTGTAACTCATTTACTTTCACCTCCTGTTTGCTGACATATGGCAATTCCAAATCCTTGCTTTCCAAGGGAGGAGGCACAGACAGATTTCACATCCCACAGAAAACACTATGCACAGGCTAACATTCATACCAAGTTTGCCACCTGTGCTGGAACTAGCTGCCATTTCACACAAATGGAGAGCATTTGGTTCCCACAGCTGATGACTGCATTACCCGCAGCATGAACCTCCAGCTTGGGAATCTGCAACTTGCCCCTTAAGTGAAGACAGATGCTACAAGAGCATATCTGATGGTTATTAAAAGAAAGACCTACAAAGGATCACTTCTTCAGATGGGCTGATGAACTTCCTTGTTCCTCTAATTGCC
Source organism: Remorina albescens (assembly GCA_034769265.1). Classification (NCBI taxonomy): domain Eukaryota; kingdom Metazoa; phylum Chordata; class Actinopteri; order Carangiformes; family Echeneidae; genus Remorina; species Remorina albescens. The sequence continues at coordinate 13,209,098 of CM068488.1, forward strand.
AGGCTAAACACTGATCCAAACAGTCCATGCCTAAATTCCTTTCTTTAAAACACAACAAACAAATGATTAAAGGGGACAGACACTGGCAACGATACAGCACTCATTGAAATTAAGAGGAAAGGTATACTCAGTCTTCACCACAAATTTCTTAAAACTATACCCTCAGGCCTGACACACTTTAATAAAAATGGGTTCTCAGGGGAGGATGACTATCTGGAGCACTTTTCATCCTTGACAGCCTGTCAAGGTTATGAGAGAAGTGAAACTACAGACCATGTCTATAAAGGAAGCGAGAGGAAAACAAGACTTCTGCCATCAAGTAGACATGCCACTTTCTCTGTCTCCTCAGGAAGCAAAGGAACCCAGACAGACCCAGTGACAATGATATAATTGGCCAAAAAACTATTATTAGATACAAAGACTGCAACCAATGAATTGACTGTATTTACATCTAAAATCTGATGTACTATTCTAACAGAATCAGTTACTTTTTGACTAATTTATGCACACAACTGACGTACAGAAAATAATAATTTGGATCTACCATCTGAATCCTAAAAGGAATTTAAAACTGTATTTTGTGCAGCAGTTAACAATACAAACTGATTTTACCAGGGAAGAATAATTGCAATTCATAGCCACAGACCTCCTGCATCAAGTGGCCTTGACCTTTTTTCTCAACAAGGCCCATAGGAATCTGGGAGTATGACATGAGTCCCGTGGGATATGTCCAGTCAGACATAGTGGTGCAGATGTCTATAGGATACTATCAGCCAAGACGGATGTTTATGTTCAGGACAAATAAAAATCCAACCTGGCCTGGCAGGCAGAAGTCCAAAGTCTAATGGGCAAACTGAGACAGAGAATCTTTATTATTTCAGGATTGGTGCCATGTTTATCTTGCATGACCTCTCTCTTACCCTCTTATCCCATCTACCCTGACAGAAAATACCCCCTGACAAACAGCCTTTCTGTGAGTGCCCTCTTTCCCACATTACTCCTGCAGTTTGTTCCCTGACACACAGGCCTTAAGAGACTAACAGCTTTTCATTCACTGGGGAAAACAATAAATCCTGACAGCCTCTCTTCATCTAAATCAAATCCACAGTCTCTACAAAAGCGCTGCAATAACCCAGGACTTCCCACACACACACAGCATATGAGCCTTTTATTTTAGTCCAGTGCATTTCTGAGCAAGCTACTTAAATGTGGTGATAAGTGATCCACCCAATGAACACTCAGAGGGCACTTTGAGTAGTTTTGGCCATATGGTGCATGTACGGCTCGGCCAAAATAGCCCTTAATGGTAAAATAATCATTTCCCGCTGTGCTGAAGAAGGAGAAATAGCTGTGTTCACCTCCCCACCAGTGACCTGTAACTACAGAATGCATACCTGGCAAGTAAAGTGGGCGAGTGGCATCTTATTTGGGAAATCACATGTAAAGTCCTCCATTTCTTGAAAATCAAAATGTTGAGACAGCCAGAGAGCATTTCGTCCTCCATAGTCCTCCATTGCAGTGGATATAAGACACCAAGTCTTGAAATAGAACTTCAGTGGGGCCATTTAAAGGTGCATTACACAACATCTGCAGACAAACAGCTCCCCTGTGTCTTCGTAATGGCATGTCAACAAAAAAAAAAAAAAACAAAAAAAAAAAAAATCACAAAAACACTCCGCTTTAAAAAGGTCATATAATCTCGGTACTGCTAGGGTTACCCGACCCCTGCAAAAGCAAGTCACTTTACGGTCTCATTAGATCCAGGTATATCCAAAGCAGCATGAAATCAGCGTTGAACCACTTAGCAACGAAGAAGGCGACATAAGAAACTTGGAAGCACAGTTATGAAAGTTACATGGTGTTCATAGTCAAAACCACAACTCGCATTCTCCAGCCCTGGTAATTTTATCACAGTTGCAGCATACCAAGACTCAGGAAGAAAGGATCCAGTGCCAACTCTGAGATCCAAGACACACTCGGGCAGTTTCCTGTCTGGACCACCTGGGAGAGAGCCCTGTTCGGTGCACTGAGGCAACATTTATTCGAAATGAAGTAGCAAGGTTATTGTCTTATAGGTCAAGTGAGGTCACAGGAGGAGAATATGGAAATTTTCACTGGCAACTGATTGATTTTGTCCTATTCTTCTTTAGCAGCTGGTGTGGAAAGTCATTGTCCTATGAACAACCAGCATTTAAAACCTCACTGTGTCTCACTGGGGTGCTCATTAGAAAAAACAATTAAGTTCTGGGGCCAAGTACGGGCAACACAAGGGGGGGAATATGGGACGCAGGGAAAAAGGAAATGATTCATCTACAGCATGGAGTTCAGTATTTCTCACAAGTTAGTGTGACATTAACTCTGGTGTGGAAAAATCTCATTCCTCCCCCCCCCCAAAAAAAAGCAGGTGGGAAAAAAGAGACCAGCAGCTGATCAAAGTTCACTCAACTGAAAGTGCTTTCCTCAAAGACAAACAGAACTTATCTGACTGAAACTCCTGCCCTCCCCTGAATATTAAATAAAGCACAAATGCGTCGACAATGAATATACACAATCTGATCTTAATGTAAGGGTGTGCTGCTCATAATAAATAACGCAGGGAGGTGTTAACATGTACAGGACCCTTGGTACTACACACGCCATAATCTGCTGCAATGACAATGTGGGGGCAAAGTGAGCTTTGCTGTTGTATTGAACAACTGATGTATAGTTGAATTAAACTCTGTAAGCGATTGGCAAAGCCAATAAAAAGCAAAGTGTGAAAAAGCTCAGCATCTATAAACTCGGATTAAAACACGGGCAGAGCTCTGACATGTAGCCGGACTGATATCACAGCTAACGTTTAGTTAGCAAAAAAAAAAAAAAAAAGAAAGAAAGTAGCTGACTTACCGACTTCGCCAACTTTCCCTCCTTCCGACCACTGTCGTCCTCGGTAAAAACTTTTCTCTGAAGATTCTTGGTGTAAACCTGCACGATAGTCCGCTAGTTGGTTGTTCTCACATGGTAAAAGCGGCTCGGACACACACATCCCAGATCAGGTCCCCAGATCAGTCCGAGTCCTCCTCTCACCAAACTGCTGCTGCATCTTTGAACCACCGGGAGGGACTGGCGCTGCGTTCAATGCCTGTCGGATGTTTTAAAACTTCAAACTGCCTGTAAACTTCACGAGTTGGGAAAACTGGGCTGGATTCTCTTGTAGCTCTGGCTTATCCAGTGAAGTGAGGTAGTGAAACCTTAAACGCATAATTACTTAGTTTTTGCATTGTTTTCTTTCATTTAAAATATGGCCACTTAGCTAAAGAATATCGACCTTACGAGAGACTTTGAATGCAACAAAAGGCCGCCTGTTTTTGACAGGCCGGTGCCTGCTGGGTCAAAGTCAGAGGTGTCCTCACGTCTTAACATCTGCCATGCACAGCTCGGTCATTTCTCTCAGTGCTATTTCATCTAAAAGGGTGATAAACAATAGGCTTGTTTGTGTTTTCCCACAAAAGCATCTCCTCTTCCACTCGTGGGATATATGGTGACCAATGACAGGCTTGAGAAAGGACATAACAAATTGTAACCCCGCCAATTACATTTATGAGGGGTCAGGTCAGAAGGATGGTGGGTCCAACAAAGGATGGCTTCAGTGAATCAGCCGGTTGGGTGTTAATTTATGTGTGGCTGATTAAATAGAGAGCCCCCCCCAACGTGCCTTCCTATCTTAAGATCCCTTCGCTGGAGAAGGAAGCAATATGCTGGACGAGTCTGCAGAAACAATCAGCACAAGGTGAAAATGTAACTGTCCAAAATGTGTAATGGACTGAGCATACGCCAGTAAATCGTCCTTGCATTTATTGGCCTTATGATGAAACGCAGGGAATAAAATAGCCAAATCATTCCGAAAAAAAAATTGTAAAGACTTTATTTTCAATTATTAAAAAAAACAAACAAAAAACTAAAACAAAGGATTAGTATCACACAGACCAACGTCGCCCTCTGCTGGTGAACAAACGGAAATTCTTCTGTCAAACGTGTTGGTGGTGCCTACCAATGCCTGAAGCTCTAATTTTATCTAAAATAAATAAATGAATACAATGAACACGCAGTAATCAAATGTGATATGTTGTATTATAATTTGTTGCCACAACACAATACTGAGCTACAGTGGATAATAAATGGTATATGAATGGTATAGATAAGTAACCTTTCAAATTTACAACAAAAAAAAAGAGGAAAAAACAAAATGCATGAACATCATGAGCATAATGAAGCATGGATAAACAATTAGCAATAAATAAAAACCGCTAAAAAATCTATAGACACAAAAAGAAGAAATTGTTAAATTATATTAAGGGCCAAAATTTCAGATGTAGAAAATTTAGCTAGATAAATTATATAGTTAATGTCAAGATCTGTTTATGAACAGGAAATTATGATAAATCACACAGCAATCTCATGTAGGGCAGCAGTAAAGATTGGGTTAAAGGTGAAGGAAATAAAAATGCCAAGAGCCAAACAACTTCACACTAAATTATATGTTGGTATTTTTATTTGTAAAACATCACAATACTGCTAAAGAATTATATCAGGACATATGTACAAATATTTGGCATTTGAAAGTTGAAAAATGTTGAATATTCAACAGCAAGGCTGCTTCATAAAAAGGTATCTATAAAAACTATTTCCTGTATACATATACACTTGTTCTAAAAACACTCTTGACTAATCAGAAAAAAATAATCTTCAAGCAAAATATTTCTTTTTCAAAATTCTATCACTATGTACAGCATGAGCGTTTATGAGTAATCCAATGCAGCATGTAACAATGATGGATAAAAAGAAGGTGTATTTAATTCCTACAGAGTAGAAAAACTGCTGTCAGGACTTCAGTAAACTGAAGGGATTACCATGTGTTTTTACAGATCCACAGACAATTTAGTTAAATTTTTATAAAAAAGCAAAATAATATGCACTCTTACTTTGAAGTAACAGACCAGCATGGATCAGGTAGCAATTTAGGGTCTGCCACTAAAACTGAGCTTATGACAAGGATCAGATTTAACTTTATCACAATTCAAATAGATTAATGAATTCAAGATGATTCGTTGGGAACACTGTGAATGATATTAAAGGGTCTACCTCCACTTTCTTTTAACCTGAGTACTAACCATTATCTGACATAAAACAGTTCACTGCATTACATACAAACTATGTCAAATCATAAGACATCATATTTCATCACTGAAGACAGTCTGGCATCCGTGCACATCACCCTTAAAAGAGACATCCACGTACCAAAAAGACAAAAACACATCCCCTACAGCAATTAAACCTAGTCAACACATATTACCTCCTGATCCATCAACTTGACTTTGCTCAGTAAATGACAAGAGCTCCTGCAACAGACATCACTAACCACCAGGCTGGGGGCCAAAGGTGAGAGATGAGGTATCAAATGGGTTTGGTGGTGCTGTTGTAGACCAAACGCTCTCTGTCTTCCAAGGAAGTGACAGGGACAGTGTTGACAGGCCCATGATGGGGAGATTTTTTCTTTCCCTTGAGGAAGCAGTACAACAGGATGCCTAGGAGGATGAAGATAGCTACGCCCAGGACAGCAAGTATTGCAACAATACCTGTTAAAGGATACGTTTGAAAAAGGTCACTTTGAGGTTGGTCATTTGATGGTAGTACATGAAAGGCCCCAAAGTTGAGAAAGCAGATCACTAATTCAAATGCTGCATCACAGCAACTCAGTGAACTGGCTGAGTGTGCTAAAAGAGAAATTATGCTTTGACACCAAAACAGCATGAGCCCCCGAGAAGTCAAGTTATCTGATGAAGCAGAATCAGTTTTTTGGTTTGTTTAATTTGAACTTTTAATGATGCGGAGTATAACAAATGAAATGCTGCATACCTGTGTTTTTTTTAGATTCCTGCTTTTCGAATTCTCCTTTCCTTGCGAATACATCTTTGTCTGAAATGATAATAATAAAAAAAAACCTTAATATTATTTTTGAATCGTTAGTTGGTACACAACATACACAAATAATCAAAGTAGTTCATTAAACTGCACAGCACTATTAAGGGAAGTTAAATCTACAATGACTTCATTTTGTGTGACCCTAAGTCCTGTAGTTTCACACCAGTCTCTTTTCCCTCCTAAATGTTCGCTAGCTAGCTGCAAACTTTGTCTGTCTGGTGCTGGGCACTCAGTGTGTTTATCTGAAAACACACACACACGCATGCACACACACACCAAATGAACTAGTACAAGTGCCACATGAACTTATCTGAGTGAACTGTGTGCACGATTGCCAGACAATTATCAATCCAGCAATCCAACAGGGGAAAAAAGAGAGAATAAGGATAACAAAAATTAAACCTTCATCATGTGCTGACATGCAAGGCTACTTGCCAGTATCTTGGTGTGAAAGATGTCTGGGATGTATGTTACTGTGTTATTTTCACACATATGCAATATGCAATATGGATTCATTGATGGAAATCATATTTTAATCAACCAGGATGCAAATATCTTTAAATTGCCTGCTTCATTATAAAGTTAATAATAACTCACCAGTTACCCCACGGCAAACTTTCAGACAGGCATCTTCTGAGTCAAATCTGTTCTCATTTCCCTGGCAGCCGCCATAGTTGAAGCGGAAGCAGTTTTGCTCGAGCGGGTTGTAGTACCACTTCGTGAGACCGTCCCTGCAGATCCCTGTTTCAGGAGGCTCTGTGCATCGGACTGTGATGACGAAAAAAAAAAAAAAAAAAGTATGGAGATTGGGATTGTGGGCAGGGCACTTACATTTACTTGAAATTCTAAGAATAAAAGCCTTCAAAGTGAAATATTGGCAAAGAACAAATGTACAAAATATTTAGACTTGAAGTTCACCTTTTTGTTCATCCAATGGGATCTGTAGCAGAATCCGAAAATTATTGTCCACTATAGGCACACGGGACATAATTCAAGTTAGTATGTCTTTTGAGGAAACATTTCATCAGTGTCTTATCACATTTATTTATAATTCCTTCAGAATGTATGTAAATATCTAGTTTGCATAGTCACTGCTCACAGTCTTTGCATTTCTGCTCATCTGAACCATCGCTGCACTGCGGGGTTGAGTCACACTCCAGGCCTGGATCCAAACAGCATCCATTTGAACAGTTGAATTCCTCCGCGGTACAGGGAGCACCACATCTTTCTCCTGTGGCACACAAACACAGTAAATATTGTCACTTGCACAGCTGTTGATTCAAAGAGGCTATAACCAATAATTTTTTTTAATAAAGTATCAAATCCCCATGCAAGAAGAGATGCTCATCGCGATGAATAGACAATGAATTATCACACAAATCTGCAGCTCTACTTGATCTTCTGCAGCTTTGCAGCATGTTCCAACTCATTGTCCATGGCCGACAACTTAACTGCTGTGGTTCAAAGTCACTGCTCTCATAGCACTGTTTTCAGCCCACCCACAGTATATTGCCTGCTCACCAAAGAGCAAAAACAAACCCAGTGTGAAAAACATATGAATTATGTAAATTGGGTTTAGATTTACTAGGTCAGAAACATAACTCCTGTTGTGCACGCAAGTTTCTCTGTAAAAGCTGATCTTAATGAGCAAAACTAATGCTATGTATTGACTGTATACTAAATGATGATGTGTTTGAGACAAAAGTTTCACAATGTAAGCATTTCATTCAGAATTAAATCAATAAATAAAAATCCCCTACCTTGTGGTGTGGGAATTGGCAAACCTCTACCAGATTTAGAAGTCTTCTCTGAAAAACAAAAAACAAAGAAAACAAATGAGATAAAAATAATTTCTTAAAACCAACTCATTCACCAGTTGAGTATGAGAGACTTCAGGATGTCACTGTCTTATAAAACCAAATCAGAATGCAGGTTTTATATAAATAAAGCAAAAGGAGTTATAATTTGTTAATTAGTGAGTTGGGGAGATTTCAGGGAGATTTATTAGCCTCAGACAGAACCCCACCCCTGTCTCTACAGACACTATACATAGCTAAGCTAACCATCAACTGTCTGTAGCATTACATCATTTACTTTACAGGCATTAGAGTGGTATTGATCCCCTCATTCCACTTTCAGCAAAAAAGCTTTCTCCACAAAAGTGCTGAATAATTGCAAACAATATCAAAGCCACCACTAGCTGAATTGATAAAAAAAAGAGAGAGAGAGAGAAGACGACAACACTGGAGCAGTGGTGGTCAAAGTGGGCTCAGGGGACCCCAAGGGATCTTTCAGAAGGTTCCCAGCAAAAAGGGGAATTATTTTATCTCCACTCCTTCTGTAAATAACACAATGACAACAAATTTTGATCATATAGATTAACACTGTCAGTTATAAAAATTCAAAAGTAAAAATCTCATTGGGCAGGGAACCCCAAGACAAAAACTTAAGTAAAGGTCCATGCATTAATCTGGTGTCAGGACCACTGCTGTGTCACTATGCTGCATCCTTTGGCAACTGACAAATCCTAGAAAAGATGTTAAAACTTCACATGCGTATAATCAGAGCACAGATACCTGAGCCAGAACATGCATTGCTGCACTCAGTCTCGGACAAGTAGTTGTTGAGATTTTCCCTGCAGCCTCCGAACACGAACTCCTCACATTTGTCTGAGGCTGCGTTGTAATGCCATCGTGGGAAAGAACCACGGCATGGTCCTACCTTCTTTGGAGCCATACAGTGGTCTGGAGGGACACAGAGGAAAGGATAAAGGTTTGACGCGGAAAAATAACAACTGCTTATACACTTCAAGAATATCTGCAAAAAGCAGAACTTGTCTGTGTTTTATCTAACCACTGTTTCTCACAGTGCTTCTGCTCTCCTTTTTCAGTGACATCCAGAACATTGTCTAGTGGGTGATGACAAGAAGTCAGTTCAGAAAAATGAGAAAGCGCCCGAACAATCCTTATGATAAAATGTAGATGATCAAAAATGTCAGTAAACTAATTTATTTCATAAATGCTCTGAAACACCGATTTAATGATCAGATAACCACACGACTCCTGACGATGTAGCACTTAACCCTAACCCTAAACCCGTTTATAGTTGTCTCTCACACCAAATTTGGAGAAATATTTATTTTTCTTCCTATTCTATGTTTTTCCCATAGTAATAGACAGACATAATTGAACATGTAGCTGTTGGGTATTGAGAAATGCAACCAAAAAAAAACAGAAGCGATGTGTTTTATCTTTATAGACAATGAGGTTATAGAAACCATTTAGGTCGTCTGGTGGTTGTCATTGACTCATTGTCTGCATGCAACTATCCAGTATAGATATAGGAGCACCCTGACTAAAATATAAAAATTATACTGTAGACTGCACTTTCATTGCCAAAGTCTCACCAGCATTCATCACTCATGCATGAATTGTTCAAACCATTCATTACTGTGGAATAAATGTGGCATGATTGTCATGTAGAGAAACTGCCACGCATATTCAACTGAAGCACATTCCTAACACTATGTAGGACACAGGCTGTTAATGGGTAACCGAAGCACTGAAAACGTAAAACCTCCTTCGTCCTTCAGGTTACAATCAATCAGCAACTGGAAAGCACAAAAAAGGAGAGAAAGGAAGTACTTTTGAAAAAGGCAAACATTCAGACCTTCAAGTGACTTTTACAATACTCAAGAGAACCTGGAGGGTGACTTGAATCTTCTTGTTTATGTAACCGAAGCTGAAACCAGACTGACGGGTTCTCTTGAGTCGGGGGTGGAGATAGTGGGATGGCAGCATTGGAGCAGTAAAAACTACTCAAACTGCTTCACACACTTCTGAGCCGTGTTGAAATAACATGAACATGCAGTAGTGGGAGACATTCGCTGCAGCTTTCTACCTCTGGTAGTCACTGGAAGTCAACCTGCTATGCTAATATCATAGGTCAGTGGTAAAATTAAAGTTAAAGAAAACTTCTTTTTTTTTTTCCCTCCCCATGACAAAAGGAAACTGTGTGTCGCAAGTTGATTTTGGTCTAACCCTCTTAGAGCACAAAGTTTTATCTCTCTATCTTTTGGTTTCGTCATTCACTCCACAGGAATTATTCAAGCTTGCCTTGACAGGTTTGATCACTAACATGGAATCAGTTGGGCTTAGTCGAAATTAGAAATGATGCCACTGATATTTGTCAGTTGTGTTCCTTGGAATAATCACATCCTTCTTGGGTAGTGTTAATGAGACAGAAATTAAAAGTAACACACTTATCACAGTTTGTACAGAAATGCATATTTTTTGTATATATTATAACTAAGGGCAGGATTTAGGATGTCTGATAAGGACATATAATGATTTCAGGGCATTATTCTTTCTTGTGGCCCATCATTAAACATAGGGTTGGTGACTGAATAAGCCAATAAAAATGTTGACAAATAAGGTTGAAAAATGACTCATCTTTACTACTGAAACTCAACCATGCCCCCCACCTTGAATCTATATTTATATGAGTCTTAATTTATAATCTGGAATTTGCAGTCTTTTTCTAGATTCTGAGCAACAGGAAATTTCTATACAATCACAGAAAACAGATGCCTTGCATACATAAATATGTTAATATCATGCTTCACCCATCTGTGTGCTCAGCATAGATACTTACGCTCAGACTGCTCCGGAGTAAGGACCAGGATGGTGACCATGGTTGTGTCTGATTGGCCAATGGAGTCGGTGACAGTGAGCTGAAACTTGTACGTCCCAGATGTAAGATTGGAGACAATGATCTGGTCATCAAAATCGGTTTCCTACAGGGCAGAAAGAGGCAGTATTGTATGTATATTAGTTCCAGTGGATTAACACATCAGTCGATGAAATTATACTAAACACTTCTAAGGTAGAGTTTCTAAACTTCCCAAACAAAAGAACTGTAGCGTGATCAGTTTTTAGGGGGCCTTCACTCACTTCAATGATCGCATATGGATATTCAGTGAGTATTTGCCACTGGTAGGATACAATCTTGTGGTCATCTTTGCTTTGTAAGCCATTCAGTGTCAAACTGTCCTGAGGTTGGATCACCCGGTCCTGGCCACCGTTGGCCACTGGTGGATGGTCCGATTCATCTGGAATAACAACAAGAGATTAATCTACAACACATTGGTCTAAAGACAATAACTTGAACACAAATAAGTAACATTTCCCAGTTGCAAAGTTGCAACACATGAAGAAGCAGGGCAAGAAACTGAAACCTGAACCAATAGCACAGGTCTTGATAATGGCGTGTGTGGACATGCTGAACTGATGGTTTCTGCCATAAGCGTGTGGATAACAAGCTGCTCTAACATAGACCAGTAAAAGACAGTGAAGTAGCCATTTAAAGTCACTGACTAGAATATTTACTGTTATTGAGGGACTGAGGAAAAAGGTGGCAAATCAAGACAGTCCTGTTTATTTTCCAGCCCTGTGAAGTGAAACTCATACAGTTATTGACAAATATTAAAAATGCAGGCTGTAATTTATTCACATCTTGGCCAACAACACAATTTGTTGCTGAATAACTTATGATCCCACACATAAAGGTTCCCTCAGAACAAAGTAATATGAATCAATATGGTAAAAGCTCTGTACCACTTCCCATTGCAGTGAATATTTGATGAATTTCTATAACTGTATAGCAGTTTTGATCTTACTTGGGGGAACATCCACTTTAAGGTAACTCTCATATACGGAGTCCAGGATGTAACTGATGTATCCCTTCTTCCTCACAAAACGGCAGGCGTATTTCTTCTTGTACAGGCAGTCAAAGAGAAAGCAGGACTTCACCTTGCCCTCCTGGCCTCCTCTCTCCATAAAGGCCACATTGCACTTCGGCTCTTTGCAGCAGGACACCACACAGTCCTTGTATCGATCCAACTTGGGCGAAGAAATGAACGTGGCTCCGTTTTTCACCGATTCATCGGCATCGAGGACGAAATCATCCCGGCCGCTCTTGAACTGGGCCAAGCAGCTCTCCCCGGCCCCCTGGCCCCCAGCCGAGGCCACGCACAGCAGCCCGAGCAGGAGCCGGAGCGCTCCCCATTGTCCATTAAACTGTGCCCTCATTTCTCTAAATCCACCGAAGATTTCCACAAAAATAATATCCTAAGACGGCAAAGTTAATAAAACAAAACAAACAAAAAAAAAAACTTTTAACTTTAAAATTTCAACTCCTTCGTGGAGCGTTAAGGTCGCAAACTGGCGCACCAGCACTTTGTTTCTTCTCCTTAATTAACCTTCTGTAAAATGATGGCAAACTTACTGCCGACTTCCTGTTATGTACAGAAATCGGACCGAACACTTCCACAGTCTCCCTGTAGACTGCTGATCAGGTCTGAAAAGCTACAGGTGAAACCTTCAGAGAACAAGTATCTGTTTTGATGCCGACAAAAAAGCCAAACAGTCGACGGCATTACCCAGGTGACTCACCTGAGAGATACAGGAAGTGAAATTCCACTCCCGAGATGCCACTCCCTTCTGTCTGTTGAAGCCTTAAACAGAACAAGGACAGAGGTGTGTGTGTGTGTGTGTGTGTGTGTGTGTGTATGTGTATGTGTGTGTGTGCGCGCGCGCGCGCACGTGCAGTCTGTAGGTTAAAGCAAAAAGTTCCCTCACACACACTTAACACTGACCTGAATCCAGAGTGTTTTCATCCTCATTCATTCATTCATCATTCATATTCTTTGTATTGCTTTTTATGGCAGTGAGTTACTTTTCTTTCATGTAGGCTATCACTTTCAAACAGTTGTCAACTTCGCTGGGAAAAGTGCTACATGGAGTTTAACTGCTATTTATCAGTTCAAAGAAAACTTTGCGACATTTATTGTGTGAATGATTAGTCCATTATTGGCTCATATTACTCAACATTGAAGGAAGTTCTCAATTAATTAATCCGTAAAGTCTGTTGGGAAAGGACTACAACTAATCCACCATTTTACGCACTGGGAAACTTTTCAAAAATGATTTAGTCATTATGGAGTCCGCCCACACATAAACGCCAAAACACACACACACGCGCGCGCAAACACAAACACAAACACACAGAAACTACACAACTACTAGGGACAATAGAGAGGTTTCACAAGTGGGATATAGAAAAAAAAACATTGTGTACAATAAGGCTGCTAAGTTCAAAGTAGTTATTTTAAAACTACTTACTTTTAAAACCTTAGGAAATGATAATAAAAATAAACTAATTGTACTTGGGCTTCTCAAACAAAGATCGCCAATGCTTTCTAGAAGAATGAAGTGATGATTTCACATGTGATTTATGAGGCAATCACCAGACAAAATTTAAAGCTCAGAAAGCGTCAGCAGACCAGTTACGAAGTAAAATATTTATTTCTTTCTGAACTTGATATTTCACATGTACCAGTTTTTATCCAAAAGGGGGCATTATAATCCCACCAACATCTGAAGAAGACGCTTAGGGGAAAGAGTTTGTTATTGTTTCCACAAAGAACCGTCAAACATGCCTTTTGGCTCACTGTTTCTCCCTTACAATGTAATCATGATAACATATGGCCATTTGAATGCACAATCTTCATTTTGTAATTGTAATTATACTGCCGTGACTCACATATGAGTCATCCAATTTCCTTAGGCTTTGTGATGAGTCAAGCAGGAAGTGGTCTTCCAGGTAATTCAAATGTAGATTGACTACTTTATTAATTAAGCACCAGTCATATTAACCGACAGTTTTTATTCAGGTGATAAATAATTCTTGGGAAAATTAAGGTGAACTCCACAACCTCGTTCTGCCGTTGCCTATCCTAGAACAAGTCACCAAGCCAAGGCAAGTCTGAGGTGAGAGGGCCCAAAGCAGGCCTCCAGCCCAGTTCCCTGTTTTAGAAGAGCCGACGGTGCAGAACCAACTAGCATAAGGCGAGATGAATGAATTTGTTTGCCTAGAAAGGTGAGCTGCTGGAGGCCTTCAATAATTCAGTGTTTGTAACAGACGGTGCATCAGTGGGTGAACATGCACAGCTATGGCTGATTGATTGTACCTGCCAAAACAAAAAACTGAACCCCACTATTCATATTGTAATAGGATCTGTGGAAAGACTGGAGCCTGTTGACTCTGTTTCCTCACCTGTAATAATTTGGTGTTGGGAAATACAGCTGTGAATTTTTGACCTTGGGTTATGTGATGCTGCTGATGCTTGACTTTGCAAACATTGATGGTTTCAAATCTTTTATTTGACATCTAACTATTGAACGGCCATAAACAGTGCTCTCAATTTCATCCATTATGCATCGATGTGTAACTGAGGATGCCAATTTGACTTCAAGGCTTATTAAACGTACACCTGATAATGTCTGCTATAAAGGACGAGGGAGCACTCACACTAGAGGAACCCTGGCTCACCTGTCAGGGGGACCCAGCCATTGTCAGAAGACCCTGGAGCCTGTCCAAACCCTTTTGACTTTGGGAGCAGTTAAATACTCTAGATACTCTTACTATGTGAATATTAAAAATATGGCTGCTGTGTTGGTATACACATGATAACTATGTCTTCAGACCATATAATTGGTAACATAAGCGGGGAAAATACACATGCTTTTTCTATATTTTGACAGAAAGGACATCTTTTCGCTTAATTTAATGATCCTATGGCAGTATGGCAGCATAGCAGTTAGTGCTGTTGCACCACGGCAAGAAGGTTGCAGGTTCAGTTCCCAGGCCTGGGGCTTTTCTGTCTGGAGTTTGCATGTTCTCCCTGTGCTTGTGTGGGTTTTCCTCTGGGTATTCCGGTTTCATCCCACCGTCCAAACACATCATGTTTGGGTTGATTGGTGACTCTAAATTGTCCATAGGTCTGAGCGTGAGTGTGAGTGGTTGTTGGTCTCTGTCTGTCTCTTTGTGTTGGCCCTGTGATGGACTGGCCACCTGTCCAGGGTGTACCCCCGCACTCGCACAATGTGAGCTGGGATTGGCTCCTGCAACCCCTGACCTGGAAATGGATAAGCAGTAGAAGATGAATGAATTTTATGATCCTAATTTGATCGCTGTGTTGGCACTTTCACTCTTTCTCCACTTTTTATTGAGGTAATTGACCTACTGTAAACTCTCTCACCTGCTGGACAAGAGCAAAAAGCAAACACACACCATAAAAGGTGCATGCACACTCACACAAATGCAAGCACAAATTCACTCAAACGCACACACACACACACACAAAACATATCTCATTACCATCCTCCTGATAGTGCAGTCAGTGGGTGTTGCAAGAGGAGGAGGGAAGGAGATTGAGACGGGCAGCATTAGAGAGAGAAGGCGAGAGAGAGGAAAAGGACAGGCAGAGGACCGGAGCCAGCTTTATACAGAGCGAGAGCACGAAACGCTCAGCAAGATAAAGAGGAGATACACATGGGAAAAGCTTCTTTCTGGAAGACAGAAGCAGAGATATAGGCTCAGAGTAGGGTGTGCAAGACAAACGTTTCAGAAACTGAAGGTGTGTGCGTGTAATACAACTCACTGTGTCTCCTTGGTTCTCCTGAGGCTGTGACAGCCATGGCGTCAGAGCCGAGCACCCAGTCCAGGGTGATGTTCCAGGCATCGGACAAAACAGAGGAGCCGGCACACCGCAAGTTGGGCAAGCTGACAGTCAAATACAACCGAAAGGATCTGCAGAGGAGGCTGGATATTGAGGAGTGGATCGACGGACAGCTACACCTGCTGTTTGACTGTGAGGTAGGGTAGGACCAGCTGACACAGCCACATACTCAGAGGTTTGGAGCCTGAGGAGGTACAGGAATGTTACAAGGGAGGGAATGGAACCGCTTATCTGTGGCTGTACTGGCCAAAACATCATACATGAGGGATTAGAGGGACCTAATAGAGGAGCAGGTGGGTGGAAAGTAATTGTGTTTACTAGCTACATTTTTGTCAAACAAGCCCTGATGTGTCATCAAACTGACTGCAGCATCAGCTTTGTGTTATTCTAACATACTGATACGATTAATATACCAGTACATGAACATTTGAAAACATGTTGCAGCCCTGATAATGCGACACCTACATCACTTTGGACCAGTGGCTACATTTAAGCTTTTAGATAACAAATTTATACGGTATGAAGGTAAATAGTTCTGATTCTAGAATCACTTAAACCAGAGAAGCAAGCAATATGGAAGAGGGAGAAAGTGAGAGCACCAGACCATCATTTCTGCAACTACTGTATGTGTTAAAGCAATAACGAAGGGGCTGAGGAAGTAATAAAAATTAAATATATTTTCACATACAGGTTTAAATGCCCTTTGTGTATTGCAGTTTTTTTATGTCCTCCTGTTATGGTGGCATTCAGGATATTATGTCACCTCTTTATTCTCATTGTCTGCAGGCCCCTGCTTATGAATAGTGACTATGCATGACTGATACTATATCCCCAAACATAGTCCTACATATAGAATTTAACAATTTAATTATTGTCATAAGTATTTTTAAAAATTATTATGACATGGAAACATGTGATTATTATTTCTATAGTGTGCTTAATTAATGGTCTCATTGCATAGATGGTTGTGTTTAATATCAGCCTGGGAGTCATGACTCAGTCCACACACAGCGACCAGACCTCCACAACTAAACTCCTGGATATTGGGATACAATCCAGTTATGTCAAAGGCTCCATATTGATTTGCTTGGCATTCTCTGAGGGGGAAACCATGGCAACAGATGTCTTGTTGCCCACATGAGGCAGTATGGCTCACAGAGGAATTAGGGATGTCTATTAAGGAGGTTTCCCAATGACGACGCAGATCAGATGACAACAACGCTGCCTCACTTCCTTGCTAGGAGGGCAGAGACAAAGAGTTTCCAGTTTAATTCTTTAACCATGCAGAAACTCTTGGCTATAGATGCCCTGTGGCCACTTCATTGCCTGGCTTCCACTTTTGCTGCCAAGGAGCCCTAGGAAAATGTTAGAGTGATCCTGCAGACCATAAGGATAACAGGACTAGCCATCTAATTGAGCTGACATGGAATATCTTTGAGGCAAATGTGGTGATAAATAAGATAGATAACAAGCATTTCCACTTATCTTTGTTCATCCTTATCTGACTGGATACATTCAAAACATTGTCACAACAGAGTGCCAAGGATTTTCAATACTGTGTAAGATTTTTTCTTATCAGAATGCTTATTTTATTAGCTTTATTCAATTTAAACCCCAAGCCTTCTTCCCTGTGGTAATCTCTGTTCATATACTTGTGAGGTGGAGGTTGGAATAAATCACATTAGTGGAAACCAGGACATGCGGGTAACAAAACCAGATCCAAAGTCTCTTCCTCTCTACTCTTTGATCTTGTCCCAGAAACATACAATTATTGTGCAATTGCAGCCTTTTTTGTATAGCTGCTGGCATTATCTAACATTAGTATCACCGTGGTGCACATGTACTACTCGGATAGTGAATATCCATATTTACCCAGCTCACTAAGGGATGGGATCTTGGCACACAAGAAATATCATAAATTCAACCATGATTATATCCATCATCATGCATTTAAGTTCCTTGTTTTTACAGTTTTGCTAGGAATAATCCACACTTTTCCCTACAGAAAATAAAGGCTTGATTTTCTAGTTGGAATTGACCTGATATTTGCACTAGTCACTTGTGTAAAAATAGGCATGACTTGTCCATGTGCACTGGCCAGTGAACTGAATTTTGCATAGGCTCAGGGGAAGTATACTCTGTTGGTTTTCTCTGTCTTCCGCGTGGAAGCATTTACCATTAGTCCCCTGTGTCATCACCTGAATTATTTAGCCACATCTCTAATTCATACAAGTGCTGCCTCAGTCTGGGGTGGCCACGCTCTTAGAAAACATCACACATTCTGAGAGATGGTAAACTAGAAAAAAGGAGCGAGGTACAACAGTTCTTGATATACATGAAAATGCCACGTGTGTATAGCCTAAACCAGAACTCACATCAATTTTCCCAGTTATCACTCAACTATTTGTTTTTGTTGGGGGTTTTTTTTTTTGTTTGTTTGTTTTTACTGAATGTCTGTTTTGTTGAAATTAATTTTTTTTAGATTTGTTGTAACCATATTTTGTATATAATTCTTATTCAATCATTATTTATATATCTTACTGTTTTCCCTCTTTAAAATGGACCATGATTCAGAGTGTAAAATTAATGAATATTTTGATGAGCGGGCAGCTCGTGCCTCTAACAGGAAAATGGAAGGACCTGATAACTTCAACACAGCACTGGCATCTTCAGGGAACAGCTTGACTTCCTGGGCATGGTTTCCTTTACAATAGCAAACATAGCTTGGTTCACAGAGCTGTTTTATTTCATGTTGATTCTATGATGTAACATTTTTTAAGGTTACAGGCCTGTGTATATTATTAAAATACTCAAGGCTTATATATTGGCATCATGATGCAAATAAAAACCTTAAGTTCCAGTTTCTTGGCAATGGAATATTTCTCTAGTTAAATCAGATGAAAGCTTGCAAAGTATGTCTAAGGTTCTTTAATTAACACGTTGTCTATCATAATTTGAGTTTTTATGCTAATTTAAATTAACCAGATGCCATCTAAAGCTTCTTTTGTGTGTATATACAATAATTATATGCTAGGAAATCCTGGCCTCTCAGTCTGGATATGCCAGAGGGTTGCTCTAGATGGCAGGTTTAGGGTAATCAAAATCATTTGAACTGATCACTGGTCGGAACGAGTATCAATATTCCCTTTCAAAACAAGCATCAAATGTGTTGACTGACCAATCCATACCATCATCCTTGGACCAATTTCAGTAAACCTTATCTACATAGCTATCCTAAACAAAGTGTATCTTGAAAAAAAAAAAAAACAAACAGCACAACAACAAAAAGTAAATCTGAGAATGAAATGGGTAAAAAAATTATATTTAAATGATCATGCTACTACTATGGAAGTCCTAACAGGAAAAAAAAGAAAAAACAGGTCACCGTCATGCTAATGATTAAACATTTCTGATTCTGCTTATTTAGACTGCATCTGTGCTGTTGTCTGAACCCGAATTCCTCTGAGAACACTTTGATATTCATGAATTCGAATATTAGTAGTATTAGCGTTCATTTTCCCTTCAGTCTCTTACTTTAAACTTCAAAAAGTGCTGCTGAGACATTTCTGCCCAGAGGCCTCATTAAAATACTATTTCCCTGACAATGAAACTCACGCTCAACAAGCTGAAAACTGTGACCGTGTTCAATATGAAACGCTGTAAAGTCATTGGAAGGGTCGTATCACATTTCTTCTTGATGAATGCACATGTTCACTTCAGCTCAGTGAAAATGTCTCTCCTTGATATTCAGCGGTTCTTTGCATGGTCCTGCAGACGAAAGGGCTTAAAAGTAGCTTCGATAAAGGACTATCCATTTTTAACACTCACAGCTCATGTAGTAGTATAACATTTTTTCCTTACTTACTGAACATAGAGTGCTGTACAGTTCTTACAGAATAAATTAATAATCTGAACTCTTGAGTAAACCAAAGCTAAGTGAACACCAAAGCAATCATATCACAGTATATGTTAGCCGTCATGTAGTTCTATTTATATTTAGATTTAATATTTACATTAGAATGCCAAGAAAGGAAAGACACTGCACCAAATTTGCACCAAAATATTATACTCATATTTCAGTGGTAAAATTGAGGCCATATAAGAAATACAGAAAGGGATACAAAGATTTTGCCCTACATTATCATAGTGCATAGACTAATCCAGTTAAGAACCACAACTTATCACACAGGAACTGGTAAAGCAAAACCTACACAGCACAGAAATGCACTGCATGGACCAAAAAATAAATAAGCAAATAAAAATGAATTTCAGCCCTGCATGCTTCCTGCAGACATCAGCACAATCACATGGGGTCAAAACTGGCAGCAAAAGCAGTTAGAGAGGGCACGGGGGACTATGAAGGTGGGCCCATTTATTCCACCACTCAGCACTTCCACATTGATTAGCTCTCACCTCATCCAGAAAGCTGCACAAGTCCCATTCTCACAAGCAATGAAAACTCCCCATCCAGAAAATACTCCTCTTAAAAAGATGCCCCACTTGTCAAATATGAGCATACACCTGCTGACTCAAGATATCTTAGTGATCAGGATCCCTTCAGTGAGCACTCCTCCCCCCTTCTCTGAAAATGTAGTTGAAAGGTGTGGATAAATGCTCATGATATAAACTGATTACTTTGCTGTATTTGCTTTTCATAACTTGAAACTCTGCACCACTCCCACCACACTTTCTTCTCAAGGTTACACAATCTTCTGGAAAACGATGGTCCACTATTTTATAGTGAAAGCTGCTGTTATGAGTAATTACGCAAGACGAAAAGACTGTTTACACTTAACTCAACACAAGTGAGAACATGTTTAACTGACTTTTATATTTTTTTACAGCAGTGAAATCTCTGCCATGTTGCATCTCATCCTTTGCACTTTCTTTCCCTTCTGAACAGCTCGGGTCACTTGAATAGACAGTCATACCACTGACAGTGACAGGATGGCTACAAGCCCACATTATTCTTGCAAGAGCTGAGCAGGAACATAGCCAGGAGCTATACGGTTGAAAAAAAAAAAAAGCAATATTGTCTCTAAATTTAATGTCCTTCTGTTCTTACAGGAAGAAGAGATCCCAGAGTTAGAAATTGACATTGATGAGCTCCTGGAGCTGTCAGATGAAGGGCAGAGGACCCGGCTGCATGTAAGATTGTGCAAATTAACTTGTTCTCATTCATCACATAGTGGAACTGATCCCCAACCCAACAAGTCTGCAAACACAGGACAACCTGAATCTGTGTCCAACTTTCAGGCCAGAGCAATTAAACATTTTAGGACCCTGTTTGCCTTGACACCCAGGTACAAACCTGACTGTTTGTGAGGTAATAACGTAACAAACCTCAACCCTTGCTAGAATCAAATGCTGCCATGTTCGCAGTTAAAAAGTAATGCCTAGTGTTGTGAGACTGTTTCTATTTGCTTTCTTTGTTAGGAGTTGTTGCAGGAATGCGGGAAGCCAAAAGAGGTGAGCTATAGCTTATATTCTACAACTACACACTAGCATTATGCCGGTTCAATTTTCAACATTAAAGTTGTTACTTTTTGTATAACTTCTGAAAGTTACACAAGGAAAAAAAATAATCTAACTTCTTCACCTTCCCAGGATTTTATCAACGGGCTGCTCTACAGGATAAAGGGTCTACGCAAAATGTCAGGTCCCTTGAAGAAATAATTAAAGGTCAAATAAAGAATCAAGACAATGTGGAGCCTCTTATCTTCCCATCAGTTAACTGTTTGGATGCCTGTATGTTCAGTTCAAATGTCATTGGGACTCTCCTCCTGGGCCACCATCAGTCCAACACCAGAGCAGTCGGGTTTTGAATGGAATTTTTTTTTTTATTATTTTGCTTTATGGACTGCTGTAACATTTTTTCCCATAAACATACCAATTCCGCACATGATATAAAAGCTGAATGGACCATGACTCCGATGGACTGTTTTTTTGTGTCAGACTGTACATTTTCAGTTGCATATTTATGTACATAAATAATTTTGATTGGATATAATAGTGTTGTATGTCAAAATAAAATCAGCAATTTTCAAGACAAGGCTGTTGATCAATTACCTAAAAAGGTTAAATGCGATTTTACAAGTAATCAACCACGTGAGTGACCAACAAGTATTATCAGAAATGTTTCATTCCACATTGAGCATCATGTTCATAATACCAAAGTTGTCAGTTTCAGCTGTGATATGCTGTAAGTACACCAATGATTTAAAGAATGATAACATCCTTTAGCCCAGATATGTTTCCGTAGCACGGCTATTAGTATATCATGCTCAGAATCCATGGATCTATTTTCTAGCATTAATTTTTCAAAAGAGTGATAAAAAACAAAAGAGACATTGACATGTCAAGTCTAGCAGTAAACACAGTGAAATCTGCAGCAGGAAGGTCCATTAAGTACGCATCCATTATCCTCATCCATTTCCTGTCTGTAGTGCGTGTATGACATGGCCAGAAAAGGCAAACACAACAAGGACCTACATACTACCCTTAATGGAGCAAGCCCCCAGAGGAGAGTGTAATTATGGTTTCTCCTCAGTTTGCTAGACAGTAATGCACACTGATGAAACTGCACCCTGGCTGCCTCTCTGTCATACATAGAGGGTCTTTTGGCTGAGCGATCCATTATAGTAATTTGTTTCTTTCTGCTTCCAGTTGTGATTCTCTGACAGAGTCCTTCTATAAGACAACATTTCCAACAAGTCTTGCCAGACTGAGACACTTTTGCTGGGTTATGACACCATCGATAAAAAAGAAGGGGCTGCAATGTTAAAAATAAAACGAAAATATATAAATATTGCAAGCTCTGAAACAACGTGATGGAGTGCCAACACTTTAGCTTCCTTTATAATTAAATTACACACAAGGTCAAGAGAAGCAATGGTCATGTCAGACTCATAGCCAAACATAGATTACAAGAGTGGCTGCAGAGCCTGCCAAAAGAAACAAAGCCCCCACTAATCCCTTTATACTGACTACTTTAAGCTTCCTCAGTCCAGAGCTGACAGCAGTCTGGGACTATGCATCATCACAGATGAGCTCATGATGTGACTGCCTTCTGTATGTGTCGTCAATGGAAAAAAAGAAAACAATCAAACAGTGACAAATGCAAAGTGAATCTAAGATGAGCCTTTGTTTGCTTAGGAAAGTAGGACAGGTGACATACAGAAAAAAACTTCCATTCATCTTATTGAGCTGGACATTTTTTCTTATGAGCAGCTTTGCACTTTTGCTAAAATACAACCTGTCCAGCAGCCTCTGCAAGATTCACTTACCTCTATTTTTACACATGACACCAAAAGTAAGAGCTATATACCACTCATATACTTCATTACACACTAGATTAAAGTGTATGTCTTGGCTTTGCTTACCCATTATTTCTTTGTTGACTCCTGAGGTCTTAGACATGTTTTTATACACTTTAGACTGGATACAGTAATTTTGTTCTGGGTTAGTTTAGATAAAAGGTGGCTTTGAACATCTGAGACAGATTTTTAAGACAATTCTAGGTCACTTAAGGCCAAAGCACAAATCTAAGGGTGATGACTGACAAAGCCTGTTAAGCCAAACAACTACAGCTCTACAGAGTCTAATTATAACTATCATGTCTTCCTCTTCTTCTTTGGCGCAGTGTAATTGGTGGTGCGATGCTCCATCCTGTCATATTTATCGTGGCCCTCCCTGGGGAAACAATGGAGTGTGGATTGATAATTCATCATACTAAATACTTTATATTCATGCTGCTTAACAGTATGGCAGTAGCCTGCCTACAATTTATCTGGGTCATGATATAAATTCCAAATCACAGATAACTTTCCTGGTTATAGGAGTTTAGATTTCCATACAAAGCTGAGTGGGAAACCAGAATACTTGAAATGCTCATTGTAATGAATGTATGTTAAGTTACCTGAAGCAGCGGTTGCAGTAAAGGTCCCCATCACAAGTGTGACAGCGAAGTGTGGCATCTTGGTTACAGATGCAGCACCATGGAAGTTCATCTTCATCACTGTCAGATGGCTGATGTGCAACAGCAGCAGGTGAAATCCTGCTCTTGGTTCCCGGACCCTGTGTCTGTAAAACATATTAGAAAATCAAAGTATTAAATACTATTCTGTTTAATTGCTTGAAAATATATAAATGTGCACTTTGGTTGGTGTTTAGTACCGGTTTCTTTGAACTTGGTTTCTTTTCTATGTTCCTCGGTCCACTTTGTTCCAAAGGTATGTTGTACCCACTGGCTTCATCCAATGCTGCTTCTTCTGAGAGCTGAAAAAAAAAAAAAAAAAATTCCCTGACCATATCTACACTTCACATTACAAATAACTGATATGACAACATACCAATCCCTTGTGGCTCACTGGTATGAGGTGGCACTCATGAGCTTTACAAGTGTGACATGTACTTTCATTATCCTCTACCTGTTTCAACACTCTCCTCACTGCTTCCTCTTCAGTCTCATCGTCACTGTCAGGGTTCTGGAAGTCCTCCATAGTAACTACACAAGACATGAGGCCACACATTTCTCAGATACATAATGGTTTCTGTCTGAGCTTACATATATTATCACATATATGATATTGTGGTGTAAGACTAAATATGACAGATAAGGTGAAGACAGTGGTATGTCAACAATATGTACCTTTCTCTGGATCCTGTCCCTTCAGCAGGGCCATCCTCTTGGCCATGTTGAGAATTTCATCCTGGGAATGTCGCTCCTTCTTTAGCTCTTCCATGGCCTCCTCTAAGAGACGGGCTTTCTCACCTTCCAGCTGCCTGACCGCATCCTGGTTCTCCTCCAAATTCTCATCAAGTATCGCCCCTTCCCCCTTGTTAAGATCATTCATACGACCATTGGCATCTGCAGAGAAAATAATAGGTTTGAACACATTTGGGAGATCTACACAGCATCTGAATGAGGCGGGAATTTATTGCCTGATTACACCGGTGTAATCTACCCCATTTTACACTGTGCTGTAGTTACTGTATGATGCCAATCATATACCAGGTGAAAATCCTGCTCCTGCAATCATACAGTAATAATGAATTGAATTTGTGTGAAAACTGTGAGACTACTATCATCTTACTGCATTTAGGATTTAATTGCTGATCATCAATGGCAACTTCCTCTGTCATCTGACTAAGGAGATCATTGGCTTGTTCAGTCTGAGACCTGTTATCTGGAGGACAGTGCACCTGCACAGATGAGCACACAGGTACATATGCTGGTAAGCAACTATAGGAAAAATTACATTTCTGGGGGGTAGAAATGTCTAAGCTTACAGCTGGAGGAGCTTTCGAAGGTGGTGGGAGACCCCGCAAAGCTGCCAGACGGTCTTCCATCTCCTCTGCAGAAGGCACTGGCTGGCTGGGAGCTTTCAGAGAAGAAAGGCGAGACTCGAGCTCTTTCTCAGAAGGAATAGTCCCTGAACAAGAGGTAAAAATCTTTTGACTTTTAACAAGAAAAAAAAAAGATATTATTGTATCATTGTAAGATTAAATCAAGGTTAATGAAATCTTTTTTTTTTTTTTTTTTTTACTGGGTGCAGTTTCCTCTTTCAGCTTTTGAAGTCTTTCAGCAATAGCCTGATCTTCTTTACTCAGGGCTTTGGAAGGTATATGGCCCACTTTGCTACTTCTATAGCCTCCATGTGCAGGAGTCGACTCCCCCTGCTGTTTTGCCTCAAGTGCAGCAATTCGTCTATGGAAAAAAAATCACTTTAAATATATACATAAAACTGTAAAAACATAGTTTTTCAAATTTGACGACTGACTGACTTTTTGTAATTTTCAGGGGGAGACCATCGTCCAGCGTTGTTTCGAACCTCCCCACTAAAAAGTGAAAAGACAAAGAAAAGGAGACATTAGGGCTTATCAATGACCATTTATTTTTATTTTTTGTTCTTTTCTGGACTGAACTTTACCTTGTGAGATTACCATGACACTGTTTGCACACCTTCTGTTGTTGGGTGGTGCCGCAGCGAGGCACAACAGCACTGAAAGTCAAACAGCTGGAGCAGAATGAGCGGCCACAGTTCTTACAGCCCAGCTGTAGAAACACAACAAATCCACAATTCACTTTCTTTAAGACGTTTTCATTTGGTATCGCGTAGGTATCACATGAAAATGTGATACCTACGTGATTGTTGTGATCAGCTAGATCATACCTCCTTCTTGAAGAGACTGAACTTTGATGCACAACAAAAACAACGGTTGTCCATGCCGTCGCACGTACAGTCATCTGACAGGCAATTATAATTCGGCCGGTATTACTAGTTTGAGTAAATATGTTTTAGAAAAATCAACGAAGATGATTTAGCATCTATAACCGACTCTTTTTAGCCTGTCGGTGTTGCCATATCCAAACCCGGAAGCATTCCGGAAGCTGCAGCGTGTGCGGCTTCCTGTTTGTGGTTCTTCCAATCAGCTTTCTCCAAATGGTCTCGCGGTCGCAGTTCAAAACAGGCAACCGACAATTCAACGACGAGTCGTGCAGCAGCTACAGCTGTGTAGTTGAAATACAATCTGGAAAAGGGCAAAGGAGGCTTGTGAGCGGTATGAATTCCCAACGTTTTTTAGATGGACATGTCTGTTTTTATATGCAATCGTTAAATTTCTCCAATATTGCGATCAGCAATGGTTGATTGATGGAGCTAAATGTGGATGTTAGCTAGCTGCTGTGTTAGCTACCACACGTTATGGCCCTGTAAAACTCCTTAAGGGGATTTCCCCTTCTATACAAATAATATGTGGATAATAAAAAAAATCTAATAGTGAGATAAACACTTGTGTCTGTGTGTAGGTGTCGGGTTGTTTTCATTTCCACAATGGCAGAAGGAGTAGATGTGGAGTGGGAGCTGAGCAAAGAAAACATCCAGCCACTGAGACGGGGCAGAGCCATATCAGCCCTACACCAAGCGCTCACTCAACAACAGGATGGACTCAGCTCTGTCATCAACCAGCAGAGACAGTACGGATGACCTTTTATACAGTGCACCTGGACTGGGTGATGATAATATCCACTTCCAAAGTTAATTTCCCCACCAGTTTTCACTTAATGATGGAGGTTTGGGGGCTTTTTGCTTCTACAGGGCCTTTGAGTCTGAATTGCGAATGTACGAGGGAGATGATCCGCTTGATGTTTGGGATCGGTATGTGAAATATGTAAAGTGGAATGATGCAGGCTGCTCTTAAATCTGCTATGTTTTAATGGATGACATGAATCTGTTTCACAGGTATATAAAGTGGACAGAGCAAACGTTCCCTCAGGGAGGAAAGGAGAGCAACCTCACTACTCTGTTGGAACGGGCTGTGACCAGATTCACAGAGGAAAAGAAATATCACAACGACCCCCGCTATGTTGACCTCTGGATCAAATTTGTATGTGTTATTTATTACACCTGACAAATTTAGCTGTTTTTCAAACTTATACATCTTTAATAATTCTTGCCATGCATATACATTGTGTGCCATTAGGCAAAGAGCTGCCCAGAGCCCTTGGACATTTACAGGTACATGCAAGCACAGGGAATAGCAGTGACACAGGCATCCTTATACATCGCTTGGTCTGAGGAGTATGAAAATCAAGGCAACTCTCACAAAGCAGACCTTGTCTACCAGGAGGGATTCAAGAAGTGTGCTGAGCCACATGATAAACTCCTGCAGTTTCACAAGTATGATTCAAACTGATAAGAGTTTGAGATGAATATAAGTCTTGTTTGGAAATCAGTTTATTTCCCTGGATGCATTACAATCATAGACAACTGTTTTGGTGTTTATAGGAGTCTGCAGGCACGTGTGTCTCGACAGGTGATGATGGAAGTGGAGGAGGAAGATAGTGATGATGAGCCCAAACAACCTGAGAGAGTGTCTTTGGTTGACCTCAAACATAGAGGGAAGAAAAAAGCCATTGCCCTGGTCAACAGAACCGGGCCAGCAATTAGAAGTAAGCACAGAGATTAATAATTTATACTCATAATTATAGAAGTAACAGCAGCTTTAATTATCAGCATTATTTTTGGGAAAAGATGTACAATGTATATGTTTGCCTCCTTTTTACACAGGTGTTTCTGGGGGTCTACAGTCACGTGGTGCTCCTGTTCTTGGGAATGCTTCAAATACCCGCTTGATGATATTTGATGAAAGCAAGGCTCCAACTGCTGGCCCATCAGAGCCTAGGTTGGAGCCATGGATGGCTCCTCCCAC
Source organism: Remorina albescens (assembly GCA_034769265.1). Taxonomy (NCBI): domain Eukaryota; kingdom Metazoa; phylum Chordata; class Actinopteri; order Carangiformes; family Echeneidae; genus Remorina; species Remorina albescens. Next base: position 13,236,852 of record CM068488.1, read on the forward strand.
TTCTAGGGCGAAGGAGAATGAGAAGAGACCAGAAAAATGGTGTGATGTCAAGGTATGACACAAGCAGCTGTTACATTATTTGATTAAAATATGCAAAATTGAACTCATTCTAATAATTTGATATTTTGGTACATTATAGATGCCCCAGAAGTCAAAATTTGGACATACTGTTATGGCTCCACCACTTTCCAAACCCACCTTCCAGCCATTTGTTGATGAGTCAGACCAACCTCCAACAATGTAAGTGGTAGAAGAATATCCCTTTTTTTGTTTTGGTTCTTTTAATAGATCATAGAATGAATTGAATAATGAATAGCTTATTCAGTGATTAACACTCATGGAATCTGTGGCCCCATTCATTAGCAATTAGCAAAAAAGTTGACTCAGATTCATTTGTTGTGCCTATAGAGTCAATTTAATTCATGAATATACAAAAAAAATCAATTGGATTTTTTTTTTTTTTTTAAACAATGGTTTACATTTTCACTTGACATGGAAGCAGCATTTTTGAAGCTCCTGGTCTGCTTGCCCATCCGTAGCAGTCATTGCATGTCACGAACCTACGGACAATTTAGAGTCACCAATCAACCTAAACATGCATGTTTTTGGACGGTGGGAAGAAACCAGAGTACCTGGAGGAAACCGCCCAGGGAAAACATGCAACCTCCACACAGAAAGGCCCCAGGCCTGTCAACCAAACCCATGACATTCTTGTTGTGGGGCAACAGCACTAACCACTATGTAGCTGTGCTGCCCCTGATGTTATATTTCTGATTCAAATGCCTCTTTCCTTCCTCAGGACTCCATGTAAGATCAACCCAGCAGTGAACACGGTTTTATCAGCACGTAAACCATGCAGAGAGGGAACTCCACTAAAGAGACTGCAAGAGCACCATCTACAACAGAAGGAGGCAGAGTTGGGAAAGTCACAGGAGCAGAGCATGTACTGTAAAGACCTGCTATTGAGCGGTGCTACTGAGTTTTGCTTTGAGGAACTGCGTGCTGAGCGGTACTTCAAAAATATGGCACAAGATTCACAGGAGGTTAGCGGTCAAAAGGATCACGGTAGATCTTGTGCTGCAAAATGACACATGTACTAACTACTTGATCGCTGTTCTTTTTTTATGGATTTTCACTTGCATTTTTAAAAGATGCAAACACCATGCAATTACAGTTTTGTACAATGTATCCTTTTGTAAATATTTTTTTAAGTAGATCTAGTTGTTCAGAAACGTAAAAAGACTTTTGAAACCATTTGAATTGATGACTCACAATTAGTTGTATTGGATCCATTGGTAATACTACAGTAAGACCAAATGAGAACTTCTCTACAATGTAATGCAATCTAGTGCAAAACTGCAGAAAATATATATACATGATGTCAACAAATAATATCAGCTTCAGTGTAGTTCTCATAGGGCTATTGATTTTTATTATATTGTTATACATTTCCACTTTTTGTACATACTAAACACATTTGTTTTGTCACTGCTCACGTGAGCAGCTTTGTTGCATTTATACTTACCACAATTATTCCAGTAATTTAATCCTCAGTCAATTTAAAAAAATGTTATCCCCCATTGTTCTTAAGAACAGTGTTTTTTTTTATGTGTTCTGTCTTTTTAAAGTTGCTTTGTCTTAGGCAGATGTTTCTGTACAGTTCCACCACAGGGCTTCAGTGCAGTGATTCGACTTGTCTTGGTCTCAGCCTCAATAAAATGGTCCTTCTTGGCCATGTGGTCATGTTCAATAAACTTGTATTGCTAACAACTAGTGGGATTGTGATTTTTTATTTTTTTTTGCAACGAAGGATTGTAGTAATGCATTGTCAGCAGAGGGCATGCAAGGAAAGCATTGCATGCAAGATTGTATTCCTTGTAATGATGGCTGGATTACTAATGGCTCACTAGAACAAATTACTGCTGCAGTTCAATGAGTCAATCCTGGTAACCAAGAGTGAAAGTACTCTGCATTTAAAAAGTCATACATGTCATGAATGCTGCATAAAGGGAATTCTTTTAAATTTCCCATGACGGGACTCACAACAAATGCCACGCTGGTGACTTGAAGGAACAAATCTTGGCCAGTTAATCATTGTCCAGGAGAGGTTACCCATAAGTCTGCTGACCAAAGTGGTGTGAGTAAAGCTAATGTACTGAGATGATGGGATCCACTCACACATAGGCAGCTCACAGGACAGACTTTGATGAATTGCTGGAAGATAGGTGCTTGGCTCATTAGCAAGTGAAATCCACACTTTGCAGTTGTGGGCAGAACAGACTGCCATTTTCCCCAAGAGGCCACTATCCCGATTCACTTTAACTGTTGCCACTCTTACGTGGACATCCAGCACTGGAGGAAGAGACTTTAATCTCATACTGGAAATATAACAATGCCAGCCAAGATCCTCTCAACTGGTGAGTCCCAAACTGTCTACTTAATATTTTGGCTTAGCACTTAGAGCAGCTGAAATTCTGTGATAAATGATAGGCAATGTGATGCACTCCCACCATAATAACACAGCATAACCACACCATAATGCATCCTCTATAGCTTGCTATTTGGCAGGACTTATTAAATGCTCATACCATGAGAGCAAGCAGCAAGTGACTCTGATATCACTTGATAAATATGTGCTTACATATACAACAGTAATGCCAAGCTAAATGGAGTATCTCACGAGTTCTGTCCTAAGTCTTGCTACCGTTGACACACTCTTGCTGAATTAAAATGGTTTTGTATGTCATTTGGAAATGTCAGTGGATTTTTACAAGAAGCTGCATTTGCATTAGCTGTGTAGGCTGAGCCGTGATGACCCCTGGTGTAATCCTGAAAGATTCAACTTAAACAATTAAGGGAGTTGAAATGCAAATAATTAAGGCAGTTTCACTTAATGGGGCCCGTTGGCTTTCTTATTAATGACACTGTGATTTAAAACTAGTATTGTCATTATAAGCACTTTTTTACATCACAGTATTCATCAAATTGGCGCATTACATGTTTTAAAGAGATGCCTGATGAATAAATTTAAATTGACCCTGGTGAGCTAACAAAAAATGTAGTCACTATGTCTCACCATTTTGGCACACTCCTAAAAGTTGCTTTGATTACATTCCACACACATCAAACAAAGAAGGAAATCCAAGGAAAGCCATTGTTGAAATAGTATTTTGGACAAAAGGGAATCTTGAACTCAATTAAAGAACACAAAAATTGTGTTCTTTAATGAACTTATCAAGACTGCTCATGGCCTGTCCAACTCTCCTTACAAAAACAAGCAAGAAAGCCCCAACAAAAAGAATTGTTTTTATGATAACAACCATATTTTTGCATATGATGACACATGGTGCCAGACTGTTTTATTGCTGCTCGGGGCTGTGAACTCAAAAGAAAGATGCAAGGCAGTAAAATATAGCCACACCAATAACTATCTGTGGCAATAATGCTGACAAATTAGAATTAAAGAGAGGATGGGATCGTGTCTGCTATACCTCCAACAGGCCAATCTGTCCCTGTTATGTAGATTTGGTCCAGCAGAACTTGATCACCTGAGTTTATTTGATGTGTAAGGAGGAACATCATTATTTAAGCCCATTTTATGCCTTTGCATGCCCCAAATCTGGCTCACTCAGCAAGAAATTTCTGCACAACTTGACCCTAATACATTTTCCTGCTTTGTGTCTGGTCTTAGCTGCTATATAAATTATTCAGGAAATGATTGTGGTGAAAAGAAAAGGGAACGTTTCATTCAAATAATTAGGATGCTGGACTGGGGCATTGCTGTAACTTGAGTTTCTTGTTCCCTCATCGTAATAGATTTTTGGGTCACAGCGGTCTCTAAAGTGATTGTGATGATAAGGATTGCACACGCTATAGAAATAGCCCCACAATGCCCCCCTCTCCACCCTCCACCCTCCACCCCCCACCCCCACCCCCACCCCCAACCCCAAAACCACACACGCGCAGACATAACAACCCCTCTGCCATCTGCCATCCTTGATCCTGTCATTCCATGGATAATGCATTAGCAGTACACTGAGCAACTACAGCACCCGCATGTTCGTGTGTCATCCACATACCATGAAAAGGAGATGGGGAGGAGGGTGTGGGGGAGGGTGAAAGGTATCCCAGGTGATAAGGTGCCGAGGAGCTCTCCCGTCCTTACAGGTACTGGAAACCAGCTCAAAACACATGTTGGCGCACGCAGGCACACACATACACATGCTGCTATCAATTCTTTTGCAGCCCAATGAGGCACTGGGAGGGGGCAGAGAAGGAGGGAAGTGATAAAGAGAGAGAGCGAAAGAGGTGGGAGGGAGTGTGTGTCTATGTGTGAGAGTGAGAGAGAGACAGTAAGCCTGAGAAGGGGGGTGGGGGGGTGGGGGGGTGGAAGGAGCTGTATGGGGCCGTGATATTCTGTCCTTCTGGATGCTGCCTTTCCTCTTCATGGCTTTGTCCCTCCTTTGCACGGTCACTCTATGTCCCCGGGAGCAGGCACCGGTTTACAGACCAGCACTCAGCCACGGAGCAGGGGGTGAATCAGCCCCAACAAAGAGCCTTTGAGATGGCAGTGTGTGCTTCTGCCTGGAGGGAGGAACGCATCAGGCTTTCCCAGGCAAGCGGCAGCCTGCAGTGTGCTGTTGCTTGAGAGCCAGCCCTCCTTGTCGTTGTGTGGATGTATGAAAGAGGGAGCGTATATGTCCGTGTGTGAGTGGATGCATGTGTGGATGTGAGTGAGCGGTGTATAATAGTGTATGAGCACACTCGTTTCCAACCCTTCCTGGAGGAGAGAGGCTCTCCTCTTCCCTGGAAGCCAAGGTAAGGGAATGACTGAGTATCTTTTTTTTTCATTTGTATTTTTTATGCTCTTCTAACAATGATGTATCCCTCCAGAGCCCCGTTTCCCCATTTCCTCGCTCCACAGTGAGGGAAAGGGGGGTAAAGCAGAGGGTGGTGGGGGGAGTGAGGAAAAGAGGCTTAACGTCATTGATAAAGAGCAGGCTCAACTGTACTGCTGGTATAGGCATCAGCTGTGGTGGAGGAAGAGAAGAAGGAGGTGGAGAGGCTGTGAGAGAAATGCAGTGCAGCCAGGTGCTGATGTGGGGTTGAAAGATGGGGTAAAGGGAAGACTTAGGGTTGCTGGATGTATTCAGTGATGGAGTGAATCGCAAAACAGGAGCCTTCACCTTCTGCTAACCCCTCGTCCTCAAAATCCGCACATCCTCTTCCTACATCTGTCTCTGTCACCACAATCTCTAACCCCTGTTTCACAGAAAAGGAATCAAAAATGATGAAAACATTGTCTGTCTGGACATGGTAACTTTTGACATATAGAGACTGCCTTAACCAAAGGGCCACAAGCTTTCTGTATGCACTGTTGTGTATTCTAGTTTGTGTTTGTGTGTTGCCTGAGTTCTCAAATGATATTTCTTGCTCTGCTAGCGCATGAGGATTCAAGCTGCTGCTGTACATTCACACTTAGAGGACATGGATGCTATGGTAAAACAGGCACATGAAGGGGGGGCTGACATGTGACAACATTTACTTTTATTAGTAAATGTAATCATCAGAAAAACTGATCTGTCATGCAAGTGTTGGAGACAAAGTTTGAACCATGTTTGACAAAAAAATCTATTCAGTGTTGTTGAAAACAGCTCGGAGAAGTCTTTCTATTAGATGAAAAATGCCCAGAGGAAATCGATGAAAGGTGGAGGAGTTTTAAGGAAGCATATAGGTTTATTTATGTCCAGCTGGACCTTTTATATCATCAGAATCACTACATTCAAGTACTTGCTACCAAATCTAGGCATCTGTCACAATAACATCAACTCTCACTGTGTTCTCTGAATTAGTGTTTCAATTTGCGCATTTCATAATACTGATCACGATGATGTAACTAAGGCCCTGTCAATCTTGAACTACCATGTGTTTGTGTCTCAGGTTACTCATTGATATTCAAGGAAGTGAAGGAGGGGGAAATGGTAGAGGAGGTGACAGGGAAGGACTATGTGGTGCATGCACACCCGCACACAGCTGGACATCTGCTTCACTGAGGGTGATCTGTAAACTCAGACATCTTTTGAAGTTCAACACAAACTCGTAGCACAGACTTTATCTCATGTTTCAGGACACTGACAGCACAGGAAGTGATAAGGACCTCTCTTTCCCACACACACACGTGCCCAGCACGGAGGTGTAGGTAGTACATCACTGTTGCACCCCCCTGCTGATTTCATGGTTGTTTACAGTAACGCTTGTATCATGTTCGTGCGAGCCAAACGAGGGGACACCGTGCATTACCAGCTTAGCGTAGCCACTGGCCATGAGACGTCAACTCTCAGGATTAAAACAGGCCCTGAGTCCAAATTAGGACAGGATGCTGTGTATCTCCTCTTTGGGTTGAAACAGCACCCATGATGAGTGACAGAGGGACAGAGGGACAAGGCAAGGGGTGAAGCAGATTTATACTGTGGGATAGGCAGTAAAAATGGTTCCTGTTTTGTCCCTGGGAGAGACATGCTGAGGCCTGGGCCAAAAAAAAACAAAACAAAACATAAATCAAAGCTTTCATAAGCACATGCGCGTACAGTAAAGCTTGCACTGTGGGCCAGTGCATCAATAAATGAAACCCAAGAGAGAAGAGTTAGGCTCACACAATTGGTCCAGGCTGATCATATGTCTCTATCAGTGTAACATCAAATTATTCAAAGCACTTGTGAGAGCCAAGAGAATCTTTTGTTAACCAGAGTGTTGGTCAGTGCTGTATTTCTTTACTCTCCTGACTCTACTCTTTAGTATACATATTGTCACTCTACACAGAAAAGAGTTAAGAGTGTGCTTTCTTACTGATGTGTCAGCATCAGCACAACATCCCATAAAAGCCCTCAGGACACTAGAAGCACTGCTTTTACAATGTCATTATGCTAACGTGTTTGGAGTAGATAGAGAATGCAGCTTTTACTGCCCACTAATATCCATACAACAAACCAGTTTTCTTATCTATTTTTTCTCATCTGGGAGAATCAGTGACAGTATGTCAGGTGACAGAATGATGTATGCGATGTTGATGTGACTGTGTTGTCCTCAAATCCCCTTTACTGTTGCTTGTTTACTGCAAACAAATGTGCCCGAGATGATGGAGGAAAGAGGTTACATCTCCAGTTCGGACATGCTGCTGCTACACGCAGCATTAAAGCCTGTAAAACATACATTTATCAAAGAGAGTTTTAAACACACTTTTTCTCCTTTTGCACAATTTACTATGTTGTAAGTTTTACTTTAAATGGATAGAATATCCGTTTTTGTCCATGTAAGGTAAAGCAGCAAGTCTAAATTCTTTCTCAATGTCACGCTGTGTATGTTCTTTATTCCTTTCCTTTCTGTCCTTTCACTTATCTCTTCTTTTTCCGACACTACATCTAACGGTCCAGAGTCTCCTTTCCTCCCCCACTCTTCCTCCTCTATGTCTTGACCTCTCATTTCTTGGTTCCTCCTGTCAATATTAACACAGGACTGATGTGTACTCCTCTGCAGATGTCTGCCCTTGACAAACTGACAGCCTGTGTTATTGGGCGGGGCAATCACATTTTAGTACCTAGTTTCAATCCTTGGGCCTTTTCTTATCCATCGGCTGTACAAGAAAATGACAGACACGCTTTTTATTGTTTACTTAACCAGAAACACAGTTCTCTATGATTTCGAACCATTTTTGACTTAGACAACTTCATGATGAGGTTTGAATTAAGGCCAACACATGACTGCAAGTTATGTGACATTTGAAATACCCCAAGATATATAACCATGAACCCTGTTTGTGAATATGGATAAAATCTCTTCTTAATATTCAGTTTTGGTAACTGAAATGTAAAAGAAGAATATGGGAACAATTCGCTGTTACAATGAATTTTATCTCTTCAGCTCAGCTTTTGGGTTTGTTTTTATTATTATTATCATTTGCACTCACTCTGAACTTTAACCTTCTTTTGGTACATAGTCACGTATAAACTATAGGCCACACTGAAACTAGAAAATAGCATTCACTTCACATGCCCTTGGGTATGCTCTACATTGTGTCCTTAACTCTGTGTGGAGCTTTTTACTGGAGATGTAGATACACAGGGGACTAAGAGAGCTCATTGTTGAATACATTGTTGAAAAAAAATGCCACAGATAATCTTCACCTCCAGATTACTCTTAACCCCTGGCCCTCCTGCGGCTCGCAGTGGCTCCCTTAATTGTGTGGGGTCTTGTTTTAAATGACTAACTTTTACAATTATCAATTAGTGTCAAGCAAGACTGAGACTCTACAGCTGTGCTGACAGCACTTTCTGGATGACACGTCTCAGTTCTTAGAGCTAAATGATGTCATCATGCTAACATGCTAACATTTGCTAATGAACACAGCACACAACACGCAGCTGGGGCAAACAGCACAGTCATTACTTTTGCATGTTTTATTTCTAAAGCTAAGTTTTTGGCTCAAATTAAATTTGATGGCTCTCGATGAAAATTTAAGAGATAAAGCGATATAATTCACCCTGAGGGGCAGCGTGAATGTGATACAAATTTCATGACAATTCCTCCAATTGTTGTCAAGCTATTTCTGTCTGGACCAGAGTGCTGCACTGACACATCACAAGCCGCTAGCATGGCTAAAAAAAGAGCAAAATTGTGCTTGTAAGCATAGTCATATTTGTGACACTACTTAGAGAGGAAGAAAATGTGTGCCAGTCTCCCCCGCCCCTTATTTTCCCAGTGCTTGGTTGTGCATGATGTATCAGACCACTAGCATGAAATATGCATGGCAGCAACGTGTTATTCCATGTCACTGAAGCCAACTTATTACATCACTTGCTGTCTCCTACCGATAATCCTTCCATATCTGCAGAGGTGACTTCAAAGAGAGAGCAGACATCAACTTCGATCATAAACACTGCTATTGTTCTGCCTGGTCACGTCCAGTGCTTTTACAAAGTACAAGGAAGAGATGACCAACCAAGACCATCCACCCCTACCCCCCCCCCCCCCCCCCCCCCCTGTGAGAAGCAGTCTCATTACACTCAAAGGGCAAAACGGTCATCATAATGAAGCTGATAGAAGAGCATTCTGTAAGTCCTCCACACTGCACTGCAGCAGTTAAGGCCTTGATGCTATCTGTGCCACTATGAAATAGATGTAGCTCCTTGTATTTCACTATGGCTGGATTATACTTAGACATGCACCGACAAACACAAAAAGAGGATTACCTCATCTCCATCGTCTCCCCCCCTCACTATTTGACATGAATCCTGTACAAAATAAACACGTGTCTGATGGTAGAGAGGAAGGAGAGTAGTTGGGGGGGAGTGTGACGTGTCCTAAATTTAGATCTGTGAAGGACTGAACACTGCACTAATCCTGTGAGCACACTCACCTGCACATTCTTTCTGCATGCATGCCAACAAAAATGATAGAAGCAGAAATCGGGGCAGATAGGGGAGAACGAAAAATCATTCAACAGCTCGGCGCACTAACATTGAACAATTCCAATATCTCTTATCATCCAATCCCCTCCCACCCATCCACAATTCCTGCTCGGGGTGATTTGGACATGAGAGGAAGGCAAGCATGTCCTGTCCTCTTCTGTCATTTTGTCTACTGGAAGCGTATGGATTGGCCCATTGCATTTCTGCATGGCATGAGAGGTGCCACTGCTCTGCCAGGTCGAACCGCTCCATCCTGTCGCAGGGTAAGGCTGCTATTGGACTGTCATTTTAGCTTGGGATAGGGATGGGATGAGTTCTATCTCACAATTTGAATGGCTCATCATCTTGCTTTATTGGTACACTCAGACTTCGCAAGCAGCTTTGCTACAGCTTTTTACTCATGACTTACTTTGCATGAGATTTTATTTCTCAGTGAACAGATTTGTGCATTTTCAGGTCTTGCATTTTGGATCTATTGCTCCTGCAAACAGTTGCAGAGATGGAAATATCTAATGTAGCACAATTTTTTTTGAGTGACCTCATCCTCTTTGGCGCTTCATATCCCTGACAGCAGCTGGCTGAGTTTTGCTTCTGCGCTATGATAGATTCAAGGCAAGCCGCTGAGGCATAGGGTCAAATCCCTGCAGTTTGAAGGATGTGACCAGAAACTGTAATTTTGCACTGTGCAAGTTCAGTTCTGTACATATGTATTATACAGCAGGCCTGGAAATCAATAGCACATTGTTATCAAGACAGCCATAAGCTTGGTGGAGTTGAATGGGTCAATATAAGGCCAGTTGCATGTGATTAAAGCTTGTAAATCAATAATTGCATCAACTTTGCAATTTTATTTTACCCAGGCATGAATCAAAAATGTGTGCTTTTTCTACTCGCTTCTAATGTTACACTGGGTAGTTTGGATTTCCAAAGTCTTCAGAGGGGAACAGTGGTTGGAAATGAATAATGAATGCTGTGATATGTTCTATTCTCTGCTGCTTTGAACTGATGAAGTTTGAGGAAATACCATGCTAAGTGGCTGCCCTATTTTGTGCTGGTGTCGCCCCATTACTGCTGGCATTGGAGGCCTGTAACAGTTTGCATTTCACTAATGAGTAAATATTGATTGATCTGCTTGTAAAAGGATACATGATTGTTACGTGTAAATATTTGTTCGAGCAATGCCAACATCTGCACAATGAGCAGCTATCTAAGCACAGAGTCTTTTGTGCAGTGGGGAAAAAAGAGATCACAATCTGTTTTGTGGCTTGTTTTCTCAGGCATGCGTTATTCAAAATGCAGCCACAATTGGTGGTTAAACACTTCTCTTTGTTGGTGTCCTTTACTACCCATAACTCCTCTCTTTGAGAGCCCTCACACCATAATGCCCCTGTCACATAAAATTAAATTCCTTCCAAGCATCACATTATGTACATAGGGGGCCCAGAGCTATATGCTTATGCAACACTTAGCATATTAGTCCTGTCACTGAATTATCTTTGGAGGGTGATATCTCTCTCTAAGAGGTACCCCCACCCCCAAGAATTCCCCTCTCAGCCTAACCCATCCTTCCTGTATCTTGGCAACTTTAGCTGATGTGACCAAATAGGGCCTGACCTCCTTTTACCCTCCAGAGATGCGGCAGGGCGAGTGACGTGGGTTAGTCACCAGCACACCTCATAACAGGCATCGATGATGCCAATTAGAGCCCTGTTGGTCTGAGGGCGGAGGTAGAACGTCAAGAGGCTGCCAGCATGATTGGGCGCTGGGCTGTGGACCGCTGCAAAAACTCATTTCCTCAACTCCCACCATTAAGCAGTGCATGATGCCGCTGCATTGGCCACATACATCAGTGCCTTGAAGTGCTACACTGCAAAAACAAACAAGGGCCTGCAGTCATGTCTGCATCTCTGCGAGGTTGTATTGTGAGCCGAAGGGTCTCATCAGCAAGCTCACAGTAGTGCCAGCTTGTTGGTGTTTGCCAAGTATTTCTTAGTTTAGCATGTTAGCTTCCAATTTATGCTAATTGGACTAGAGGTCTCTACTTTATACACCTGCAGGCATTTAATTTGTCACCTTAAATGACCCAAAAAGGAATCTAAAGGCAATTTTGCAGTTTTTGACCTTGGAAATATGTTTTAAGGGAGCAGTCTAATGAATTTGCTCAGGCAAATCCTTCTTCTGTTTTTTGGACTCTTAACTTTAGTCACACACACATTGGAGCTGTCTCCTTTTCGACTTTGCTGAGTGGAACCTTGTTTCATCTACCCCAATATTTAGCAGTAAACCCAGAGCTGAGGAGAGGCTGCTGTAATGTAAACAGGATGTATTATTTAGTAGGCATCCAATGTGTGATTTTTACAAGAAACCACCAGTTGTCAAGATATTACATTCTCAGATGAAGTGTTAGGTCAACACTAAAGCATCACAAATGCGAGTACATAATTTCAGGATAGCCGATGAAATAGTTATATAGCTATTTCAGTCTGTGGCAAAAGTGGTGGACCCACCAATAGCCTGACCAGCAGACTGATAACGCAAACACTGGAGCCACACTGTTAGTCTGGGTAGATACAAATCATAAGATTTAAATGTGAGTGATTATCTGCCAGTAAGGCTGTGCAGCTGAGGAAATGAAATGTAATGTATTTAATTATTCCCCTACACTTGAATGGAAAATAAAGCTGAACATACAATAAACCAGAATTAGTGGCTAACCAAGTGCGGAACCATCCATCCAATGATTAAGTGGTTACCCTCCCTGCAATCAAGGGCACACGAGCTACCAATTAGGACCAGAATAGGAAAGGGTTGTAAAGGGGTTGTGAAGGATAGCCTGCCATAGTGTATTTGTGTTTGTGTATATTTATATATGCATGTTTCCATACAGTGTGTGCACATGCATGACTGTGTGTGTCATATTTGTCCTGCCAATGCACTGAAAGCCTGTGGGCGCTGGCCAACCCACATGTTCATCAGCAAAAGGGCACAGAGAATGAATAAGCCTTAATTGACCAGATATTCTTCATTACACATTACAAATCCATCCACTCTCCTTGGAGCATTTCTCGGAGCCACAAGCTCGTGACAGCCAGCAGGATAGCGTGGGATATACGCATTCCATGTAATGGATGTCACCAGCTGAATATTTCCTCCCACATGGAAAGAACATCTGCTGTCAGAGTTTAATTTGAATACACCTGGTCGGAGAGTCGACAGTAAAAGAAGAGGGTTAGTTGGTGAACATATTTTTGATCACTGGGACTGGAGAGATTTACTCTCGATCATATATCGAGTTTACAGTTCATTAAACATGCTTCATGGGATTTTGGATGTAGTTTTTTAAAAAACTGAATATATTTTTCTTTTTATCTTAGGCATACTCTGAAGTGGACAGGCTGCCGTCCTCGTGGACCTGAGGATGTTTCGCAAAAAGAAAAAGAAGAGGCCTGAGATATCAGCGCCCAAGAACTTTGAGCACCGTGTCCACACCTCATTTGATGCCAAACATGGCTGCTTTGTGGGTCTGCCAACACAATGGCAAAGCCTGATAGAGAACCTACGCAGGCCCAGGCCCATGGTGGACCCATCCAGGATCACAGAAGTGGAGCTGAGGCCAAAGAAGGTAGGCCACACTTTCCATTCCACTCTGAGGCCCCTGAAGAACCCTGCAGTCTCAGAAAAAGCCATAACCGTCTGATGACAATGTGAAAGGAAGATTTAGTCCCCACCTCATCTTTTTTTTATTTTCTGATCTATCATGGGGCTGGGCTAATATCCCTGCTGTGCACACTCACTGTACAATGTTGAATACTTGGAGGAGAGGGGGGTACAAGATTTATTACTTCATGTGGGCAATTAATAACAGTCCATGGTACCTTCCCACAGATGTCATGCAGAAAGAATAAAAAATGCAGATAGAGCAAAGGAAATGCCAGTGAGTGACAGAGCCTGCAAATATCAGGATCTTCTACATATCACAACGCATAGTGCTGATGCTGATTATGACCCTCTAAAGGGAAAATAAAATGGAGAAAACACAACATTTCATTAACACATTGATGTGATTAGTGCTGTGCCATATAAGAATCATCATGTCAGCAATTAGGAGGGATTTATGGTTTTAATAGCATCATCAAGATGAGTCAGTTGTTTCCCACAGGATTTTTGTAATGCAAAACATGTAGGTTGTAAATTCAAGCTATTTATTCATCCATTTAATTTTTAGAGCGTTTTAGTCAAACTGTTATTACAGCATCTTCCAAAATAGGATGTCTCACCAAGGCCATTATCACCTGCCAGTCTCTCCTCTCCGAGAGCTGCTACAGTAGGTGAGATGTCATCTGACCTCTCCCCGCTGTGCAGATGTAATGGCACTGAACCAGAGAAACAGGAGAAGTTGTTGACTGGCTGTGAACTGGACATGACTCTACCCTGAGACTGACTAATGAGCCACCATGTACTCTCTCTTACAGTTCCAACACAAACACTGTTCTGGCAAAAGATCCTAATGTTTGTCTGATCATTTTATATCAGAGAAAGTTTAAGCACTTAAAGGCCTTGCTTGTCTGCCAAGGATACATACCACCTGAAAGGTCATGGGTGGGTCTATAATATCTACTTTTTCAAACATTAGTAGAGTCCCTGTTTTTGTGGTGTGTCTGTTTAGACATTTGGTTGTTATATTTGTCAGTGTAATATCACAATTGAAGCCACTGGTGAAACTATTTGAAGAATGTGTCTGAAGAATGACAAAGACGTCCTCTATATATTCTGAAGTCTAAATTTAACCTGCCTCTGAGCAATGATTATGTTGGTCTCATTAGTCTTTTCAGTCTGAAATCTTTCTGTAATGTGATAATTTCATGGGCAATGTGATAAACCCCTCTTCTCTTTCAGACCATTGTGCGTGGGAGCATGGTCGGTCATGGGGACTACATTGCAGCCATGATCAACGATATGAGCCGTCTGTCTGTGACAAGCTCTAACTCTTTGAGGAAGAGCAGCCCCTCAGCCCGGAAAAGGGCCCAGTCTCTGGGAAGGCTGGGAGAGGTGAACGAGGGTGACACTTACCAGTATGAGGGACTAACCCAGGACGATGAAGACGATGAGGACGCGGGTCAGGACCAGTGGAGGGAAAGGGCCAGGAACATCCACAGTGAGACCAATACCCCTTACTTGGGTATGAAGAAAAGTGTTACTCTGCAACCCAATGGCATCTTGCCAAAAGCCAAGTCCACCTATGAAGTAAGCGTCAGCTCCCAGGAGGGACCCTCACAACTGGCTCAGACTCACAACATCCCCATGCCAAGTCACGCAGCTTATATGAGCAGTGAGGTGGGCAGCCCTCAGGAGAGAGTGATATGGAAGAGAGATTTCCAGCTGCCAAGGGGAATGCCAACAAATCCGAGACCTATAGCTTGTTTCTACAGCCCAGCTATGACCGTACAGCAACCCCTGGGAGATCAAGGGATAGGCACCGTAGAGCTCCGACCCAACGTACCGATGTACATGCACCCACAGAACAGCCCCGGGAGGCCGTTCTCCTCCTATGACTTGAAGGTAAGCTGACATTACAGCAGCTCATTGATGATACATCATTCATAGTGTACACAATTTATGCATATTTTTTCTTGGCATGTTTTTGCATGAGTGTTAAATACATCAATTACATGTCTTTTGCTAAACAGTCATCTGGAATCCTTTTAATGCTTAGCTTGTGGAAACTTGAACGAGGCAGCCTATTGACTGGCTTTACATCAAAGGTGATTAAGGCTTGAGGGTTGACTTTTTTCCTTTCTTTTTTTTTTTTTAATTGTAGCGTTTAAATATGAAATGTGGGTTTAAATTTCCAGTGGAGTTGTAAAACATAAGAGATGGTATGTTTGGCAACATTTCAGTGGGAGGCTGGGGTGCATATAGCAACAACTCTACATGGGTCATATTAGGTGAAGTGGATGCAGAATGAAAGTGAAAGACTTGATTCACCTTCAGCTTTAAAACTGATCTTGAACCACAGGCAGAGAGCCAAGCCCTTCTTAGCTCACACTCTTAATAATCCTCACATTTTTTCTCTTATCGTGCAGGCAGAGCCGACAGTGAGGTACCATTCCGGCTTCCTGCCCACTGGCACCAGCAGTCCCATCGTGGGCGGCATCAGACCCCAGCGGACAGTGCGTTCTTCAGCTAGCTACACCCTGGGCCTATCTCCTAACATGGGACTGAGGCCTAGTGGTCCAGAACCATTCCTCAGACATTCTGGATGCCCCAACCCTCCTTACCCCAGGCAGGACAGTCCTTCCCAACCTCGACCCTCCCCTACAGGCTCACTTGCCACCAGTCCCCCTGGCACCTGCTCTCCTGCTTTTAGACCCCCACAGCACCCTTCACCTAGGCCACCGCCCGACCCACCCAAGGTTACCCATGAACAATTCAAAGCCGCCCTACAGATGGTGGTAGACAAGGGCGACCCACGGTCTTACCTGGAAAACTTTGTGAAGATTGGGGAGGGCTCGACAGGGGTGGTGTGTATTGCAACAGAGAAGCACAGTGGCAGGCAGGTAGCGGTGAAGATGATGGACCTGCGGCGACAGCAAAGGAGAGAACTGCTGTTTAATGAGGTACAGTACCCAACTAGAATGAAAATGACTCCGAATAACAAAGTTAAAAGTTTCAACACACTCTCACTAACAGAAACAGTGGAAAGTTAAGGTCTAGTTTCTTAAAACTCAATTTTGTGCATGCCTGGATTTAAACAGACAGCAATGTTACACATTAAAATGTCCTTATCTGTTGTGAAACGCGTTTTGTGGCCTTGGAGGGCACTGCCTCTGATGATGTCATCCGACTTATCTCATTATGGGCATAATAGGTAGTAAGAAACACTGACTACTGACTCTAGTACAAAATGAGACTGAGTTGAGTTGATGCATTTGGAGCTGGATCTGGGCTATAGCTCCTCTGATGTACTGAATTCTTTTTTTGGGACTTTTAATACTCTATTACAGACAGTAAAGAGATGATACGCTTAAGCTACAGGGGACAACTGTGCTTCACTGATTCTCTCCATTCTTTTTTTAATCTGTAATACGTCCCCTTAGCAATTTTAGTGCAGCACTGTATTAAAGTGCTGCACCAAATAGCTGAAGTTTCTCTTTAGTTGTGGAAAGTCAACATTTGGACAAATTGACAGTTCTGTCTTTTCTGGTCTTGGTTCTAATGAGAATATTTTGCGCTGCAGGTGGTAATCATGAGGGACTATCAGCACAGGAATGTAGTGGAGATGTTTAAGTCTGCCCTGGTGGAGGAGGAGCTGTGGGTTATTATGGAGTACCTACAGGGCGGTGCACTGACCAACATTGTGTCCGAAACCAGGTATGAGTACCATTAAGACTGAACCTCTTAGTTCTTCTGCCGTTGGTGCAGTCTGGCTAGTCATGATATCAAGTTTAATAACTAAAGTAGCCACAAGGGGGTAGTGTGTTATCAACCTCTGTTGATCCTGGCAGCAGGTCTGTTATTTAGTCTTGTCTTGCACTCAAGGCCTGCTGCTTTTCTCAAGACGGGGATAACAATTCAACAATATAATTGAATATGTGCATGTCTTGGTGACATGTGGAAAGGCAATTCTGGGTGTAAATTTGATTTCCTCATGTTGTCACTTTGTTCAGTAGTACATGCATCAAAAATTAGGAAAACATATGAAGCACAAGCAGCAGGATTACTTTGTCAGGGTATAATTGTTTTGAGCTGTCAGCGTGTTTTATATTATTAACAGATGGCTGGCTTGATCCCCGTAGGATGACCTCAGGGTTAGATCGCTAGACTCAAAGGGATGAAAAAATTCCTCTCAAGCCAAATGACATAAAATGAGCCAGCTGTCACAGCCTCTCCTTATCAAGGATTAAGATAATCAGTATATTGACAGGACCATCAGGAATAAGACTCCTTTACATCTTTGCTTTTCCTGGCCAAATGGTTAAATGCCAATATAAATGCAGAAGGTTTTTTTTTTTATGTGTGTTTAATATAATGAATATATAATGAAAGGCATTCTATTATAATAGAATGCCTTTCCTAAAGGTTTACACTTTTAGGTACACTATTGGAATATGTTTTGCTATAAATTCTGCTACAGAGGAGTTGATGTTTTAAAGCTTGCACTCTTTATCAGTGCATTTTATGTGCAGTGATTCATGAATTTTGACTTGTGTGTGTGTTTGTGTGTGTGTGTTGCCCTGCAGGCTGAGTGAGGAGCAGATTGCCACGGTGTGTGAAGCTGTTCTGCAAGCCCTGGCCTATCTCCATTCACAGGGAGTCATTCACAGAGACATCAAGAGTGACTCTATATTGCTCACATTAGATGGGAGGGTATGATATGTTGTTTCATGTATCTTTCTTTTTTTATGATACCAGGGTCTGTTGCACAGGCAAATCTAGCTGTTTTTGGAGTTCACTAAAAATAACAGTATCTTTTTTGTATCTTTTTTAGGACAAAATCTGGCACAAATTTGACAAAATGAAACACCTGACAGTGTGATTTTAACCTCAACCAACCTCCACTGTCTGTTTTTTTTTTTTTTTTTTGAGGGCTAACCCCTGGTCTCCTATCTCCTTTTTCTCACAGGTCAAGCTTTCAGACTTTGGCTTCTGTGCTCAGATCAGTAAGGACATCCCTAAGAGGAAGTCTCTCGTGGGGACACCCTATTGGATGGCTCCTGAGGTCATTTCCAAGTCACCATATGGCACTGAGGTGAGGAGGCACACGTTCAACTCTCACTCATGCTAATTAATAATGATCTCAGTCATGCACCATAAATGGCAGCAGTGACAATCTGTGCTGTAGGATCTGTTACATGATTTTACTGTGTGATGGTGCACCAGGTGGATGTCTGGTCGATGGGTATCATGGTGGTGGAGATGGTGGATGGAGAACCCCCATACTTCAGTGAAACCCCTGTAGCAGCTATGAAGAGACTAAGAGATGAACCGGCTCCGACTGTCCGGAACATCAGCCAGGTACGAGACACACAGTAAATACGCAATGTCACTATTTTACCCACAGTAGTGGTCTTACTAGCAATGGTAATGCTACTCTGACCACTGTGGTTCTTCTGTTCTTGTTGCAAAAACTGTGAAAGGCAAAAGTGTATCAGTCCTTAAAGACTTTCAGCTCCACTGTTTCTAGTGCTACTCTCACAATCAAAATAGCTACTAGAATGATTTATTGACATGAAGATATATTTGCCCTTTCCTCTATGGTCCAGATATCCCCAGTTCTAAAGGACTTCCTGGACCGTATGCTGACTCGGGACCCCCTAGAGCGGGCCAGCTCCACTGACCTGCTGGAGCACCCTTTCTTGCTGCAGAGCGGCTCACCTCAGTGCCTGGTCCCACTGGTGGAGCAGTACCGCAAACGCATGTCCCGCTGCTGACCCCTGTGGGCCTCCGGGTTCCCTGCACCCTCCTCCAGTCTGACCTGTCCAGGCCCTTCACCAGGGTCCAACTCCTCTAGCACCCAAGGCGATGGGAGATCAGCTCCAGAGAAGCTGACCCAGATGGCAGGATGCTGCCAGAGTGATGGCGGCAACCCAGACAGCAAGTTTGGTTGACAGACTCCGCATGGTCTCAGGCATGAAAGAAGCACTTTAGGAGTCAGTTAAAGGCAGCATGCAACTCCTCATTTCTCAACGCAGTTTGATCCGAATATCGATTGGCTTCCTGAAACATTCAGTGTGATCCAACACAACACAACACAACACAACACAGTGCATATCAGCTGATAGCAGCAATCAATATTTCACACAACTGTATGTAATGAACACGTGCTACTATAAAGAGCCTTTATGACGTTGACAGTGGGAATTGTTTATAACTGTGTGAGGCTTATGAAGTTGATGTTTGGCTCAAACCACAGTAGCTCATTGTGACATTACTGAGAAAGGATAAAGTTACCTCTGCACACTCAACCTCTCTGCTGTGGAAACTGGACAACAGCCTGGTCAGTACACTACACACACGCTGACAGTAGACTCTTTGCATGGCCAAACGGAGGCACACCTGGCCTGATGTGAATGCTTGAATATGAACAATACTTGGAGGTGAAAGACAAATCTCCTTTATTAGCATAATAAATGGGTAGATGAAAGCCCAGCTGCTATTATTGGGCTGTTGGAAAATCACCAGTACCATACTCCTCTTTTTCATATTCATCCTTTATTTCCAAAAGGTGTCGTGGGTTGTTTGTATGATGTAAAGTTGCAAATAAGGTTTCATTACTAAGTATGGACTTGAAACATAAGCAGATAAATTAATAATGTAAATGGAAAATACTGACTATTGGGTCCTTACACCTGCTGATTCACTGCAGTAAATTATATGAAATGAAGTTTTACTTTTTGTTACTTAAATGTGAGTATTTAGTTGTACGTGCGTATGTGTGCGTGTGTGTGCATGTGAGCACATGGGTGTGTCTGCGAGGCAACATCTCACTGTTTGCTTCTGATACAGCCCTATTTGTATTGTAACAGACTTTTTAAGAACCACAATGTGTGTGTTGCTCCTCAAGAAGATGTGTATGACTGTATTTGCATTTGTTTGGCTAGATAAAGCACACAGGCCTGGCATGTGATGCTGCAGGACGCCCACCTGCTGAGAAACATTTTGCACATAGTCTTTGTATTCTGACACAGATACATGTTGACATGTTTCATGTATTTCTATCTCTGTGCGGATCATTCATGCAAAAGAGAATTACATATTTTAATTTTGTAAAAATCAATAAATGATGCATATTGAATCAGAAATTCATTTAATCCTGGCATTTCCTCAGACATTCATCGTGATGTGTGCATGAATACAAGTTAAATATGCTGGTGTTTGAAATAGTTTATTCGGTGTTCAGCGTGGATCATACAGTGCACAGTCACTGAATTTTTTTCAGGCAAAAGACGTGCAATATTTCTTATTAACACAGAAGCGATATCAAATACGTTTAACTCCATACAATAGAAATCTTATATATGGGAAAAAAAAATTGTCATTCTTCGCAGCTCAGAGACTGATTTTATGTGATGAAATCATTATAAATTATTTCAAATATAGAACAGCAAAATAATATGCAGCTGTATGCAACAGAACAATCAGCTTTAAATTTGAGCCAATAAACTGCAACACATTATCATTTGTCTCAATAAATAGAATAAATACTGAAGCCACCTAACTGCATTATCAGAATTATTATCAGAAAGAAAGTGCTTTAAAAATTTCACCGCCAGCCTCTTAAGCTGCTTGAGACTGTCCTTGTCCTCTAGTCGAAGGCAGAGTGAGACGAGCAGCTTTCAAATTCACACTTCACTCCGCTGATGCTGTCGACGCTCGGCTGGCTGTTGACTTGCTGATGTGTGTGCGAGAGAGGGAAGGTTTCTGAGCGGGACATCCTCCCTCTGCTGCTTGACGAGCTCGCCGAATAGTCTATCACCATCCTCATAAATTCTGGTGCCGTGAACCGACGCAGCAGTCTGGTCCCCAGGCCGATGAACCCAGGCGTGCGACTGGGGATCTTGCCCGACTCCATCTCCCCTCTGGCAAACAGCAGTTTGTTGTGTCTGCCAGTTGGCCCCAAGCTTCCGCTCTTCTGCTGCTCTCGCCTGCCTGATAGAGCTATGTCATCAGCCTCTTCCTTCTGTGATTTGACTTTCTCCTGAAGTGCACTCATGGGCTGACCCTTGCCGTTTAAAAGTGGTTTTGGCCCTGAGACATTTTTGTCAGCATCATTTGTCAGGCTCCGGGCGTTTCCTTGACATTCCATCTTGTCTATCAGGCATCTCTCATCCTGTAGTGAGGCTCTCTTTAATTTGCTGGCTGACAGGCTCACATCATGCACATCACCCTGATAGGACTGCTTTCTACTGCTCAGAAGGTCCAGGTTAAGCGACTTCGCTTTTCCCCAGAGTGGAAAAGTCTCTGGTGTTTGCTCTGTGCGTCCACTGTCTCGACTGACATCTTTCTGGCTTGGCTCAGGGAGAAAGTTCAGTGTTTTAGTTGCTTTTAGCTCTCTGAGTGGACAGTTTTGTAGTTGTTTGGCAGTAAAGAGAACGCTGTGGTCCCCCTCAGTTTGGCTTTTCTCTATTTGAGGAGGCACAGCCCGGCTGTGTTGATGGTTGTCCTCCTGACACTGGCTTCTGTGACACTTGAATTGGTGCCACAACCCATGGCTATCTCCAATCTTCATCTGTCTCTGAAATACTCCAGGCAGTTGATCATCATTATTCAGCTGCTTGGAGAACCTTTCCAGAACATGCCTGGGGAGCCTGTTGGGCAGCCGGTACTCTCCTTCATCGACAGTACCCACATCAGCAAGTGGATCGTCTGTACTAACAGCTCTCTTACAGGGAAAGTTTAGAATCTGCACACACTGGTTGTGTCCAAAAAAGTTTGCCACCTCGATGGCTGAGTGACCAGCATTATTAGTTCTTTCCAGTCTCAGTCCCAGTCTTTTGAAAGCCCGCACCAGGAACTCCAGAATCTGGCTGTGTCCAGAAAAGGCAGCATACATGAGAGCGCTGTTACCCCAAGCATCAGGGATGTCCGGGTCGGCATTGAACTGCACCAGAAGCTTGACAACATCGAGGGAACCCATCTCACAGGCATGGCTCAGGGCAGTGCGACCATCCTCATCCTGGCAGTTCACGTCGGCTCCTTTTTCCAGTAGCAGCCGTGTGAACTTGGCCCTGGTCCCTGGGTCTTGCAGGCAGGCAGCATACATGAGCGGGGTGCGGCTGTTTTCTGTTTTTGAGTTGATGATGCGTCCATCCAGGGCGTCCAGGATGAAGCGTGCAAGGTGGACTTTACCACCGTGCATTGCATCGAGGAAAGTCTTAGTGCCAGAGCCCTGGCGCAAATCTTTCGGGCGCATCATTCTTGAGCAGCCACGTGTGCAGATGAGCCCAAAAAATGAGCTGAGAATGAAAGTGACGAACAGGGAGAGAATGTGTGCTGCAAGTTCTCCAAAGCTCTCTGTGTTGATAGTGAGTGCATTTACCTCAGAGTAAGATTAAGAGAGGAGCTGCCAGTGTTTTTATACCTCCCTCTCCACATGCCCTCCCCACGTTGCCTAGGAAACAAACATCTGAGGACCATTATGTAGTGGCAGCATCCATTCAGCCCAAGCACTCTCTGCCTGGAGAGAAAAATATGCTATTTGAATAGAATAATTACTCAAGGAGAAAAACATGGCCAGTGTTTTTCATGTGAGGTTTGTGAGGTTAACCTGAATGCACCATTGTCACTTTTCTTTGGTGCAATAATTATCTTACTTAGTAAATTTCTGTTTTTGACAAATCAAATATAATCCAGTATTTTGCAAAACCTTTGAATAGTGCACCCCAATGACATTCAAGACTATATTTTTGGAGTCTTTTCTCTTAACAAAGGTTTGATAGAAGGCTGAAGTCTGACTTTGAGAGCTTTTTGCTTTTCTCTTCTCAACATTAAAATGCCACCTCCATCCTTCTGCAATGTGGGGCTGTTTTTAGTTTCTGTCATCCACAAATAATAATACAATGCATCCAGTTTCAATTTTGCTACTCCAGTGTGCTTTTTTTTTTTTTTACATAAAAAATAGCAAATTCAAACTCAATAGGAAAAAAGCAGTGAAAACCTTGTTTTATGATCTTATTTAGTGGCATAAGACCAAAAAACAATGGCCACCTTAACGGATAAGACCGTGTTCTGTTAAACAATCCAAGCCTCTCACTGATGTGGGTCCCTTTCATTACATAGATTAAGGGACATGTAGATCAACCAACATGACTTAATTTTGATTGGATCGTTGCTTTCTGAAGTAACTGTGAAAATTGAACTCGCAAACAATAGCACTAACAATAGCAGTGTTGAAGTAAACTATGTGTACCCACCCTGTGATGGGTAATTCTGCTCTGTTTGCTTTTTGCTAAATGAATAAACTGCAAAATTTGACACATCAAACACATCTAATAGAAACACTTTTCTCTTGCATGGGTTGTCAAAGCTTGTGTATAAATAGTGAGAAGGACCTTTGAAAACACATGACCAGAATTCAATTTTAATTGCTAATATAAACCTCAGCAGGACCAAAAGTCCAAACAGTGGAAGTGAGAAAAAGATTGCCGGGGTTCCACCTTTCTCGCTGTTCACCATCCGGCTTCATCAAACCCTCAGCAGGTTCTCATACAGCACCAATAGCCATGCACTAAACAAGGAGGAAATTCATTAACAGGCCGAGCTCTCTCCTGATGTCCTTCACTGGATGGAAGT
The DNA here is from genome assembly GCA_034769265.1 of Remorina albescens. NCBI lineage: Eukaryota > Metazoa > Chordata > Actinopteri > Carangiformes > Echeneidae > Remorina > Remorina albescens. Next base: position 13,260,608 of record CM068488.1, read on the forward strand.
TACTTCATTTATACAGATATATCTTGTTCATCATAGAGTTATATCAGGCCAACTTCTTTTCATAACAAGGTCATATCATGTCAACATCTCAAAAGATATTAGCTCCCATAATACCAAAGATGGAAATCTAGATTTTTATTCCCAATGCCTGGAGGTGCATCTTCTGGATTCTGAAACACAGTCTGTGTAATTTCTGTAGTGGCTGTCATTACATCTGAAATAAATCACCCTAGTCTCTAATATAACTATCTACAAAATGGCTACTCTTATCAGTTACTTTATGTATTGCTCCTTTTATTATTTGATGCAAACCAGTAAATCTGGAATGAAAGCCCTCCTAATAAATATGACTCACTTTCATGCTACTGGCATGATTCTGCATCGACGGGCACATAGTGCAGGGATTTTTGTAGTCCTGTTACTGTTAACTTGATTGAATCACTTACAATATCAGAACCTTTTCTACATGTGTTATGCCTTTTTATTTTGCTAAATGTCATGTAAGTATATTAGCATTACCAGCAGTTGAGTTACGAAGAGTGGTAAACTATCAAAAGTTTGTTCGAGACTGCTTCGTGTTAATGTTTAAAATTACAAATTGGGCTACAATAATTGAAATTATCTGGAGTTTCTAAATAATCCAATTATCAAAGGAAAGAGGAAGAACTCACATTTTGCTTGACACATATATGTGTTTAAATTGACCGTGGAAGTGTCTCAGGTCACCTCCCACAAATATAATTAACACAGAGCGCGGTTTCCATACCAATAATATCAGTGCTATAGCCCTGTCTCTGCTCCACAAATTTCATTAGACCCCTCTTTCCTGTCTGTTGCACTTTACAGCAATTTATGCTGACAAAGCCCAAAAACATCTCAAAATGTGTTGGCAGTCACACCCTAAAAACTCCAGCTTCAGTTTAGTGCTCTTCGTATCACTATGAGGATAGATATGGAACAAATATGAGGAAGCCTATGGGATAAAACTGATAAAACAGACATTTATTCACCATGAGACCTCTTATCAGGTGTCTCAGTTTGAGTGTTTCAGAGGACAGTTCATTCACAAATTAATCTGAGCTGTCTCGACTGCATTCATCCTCACAGGCAGCCTACAAGCTGTGCTTGAGTTACTGTGGTGGCCTCAAGACTTTTGGCTACAATGCTGATTATCTGTATGTGGGGTGACATTTGCTGGGGCCTGTTGATGGAGCTCAGGTTTAAGAAACTATCTGGACAGAAATATTTCCCAGGATATTATTATCTGTACACCATATATATAACTTTTTATCTCATTTTTATTTTTAGCTCATGGCACACACAATATTTGCATTCTATGATGGTTACAATTTTGCTGCTTTGGTTGGAAGGGATGCATTATTTACATTTATTACTTGTCACCCAGGGGTGACTATTGATTAGCTGAACAGTACTTAGTTATTGATTACTGTAATAGCAATATATGATAAAAGACTTAAAGGATTCATGATCAGTGTGTCCGTATGCATGACCAAAAACCACTCTACTGCCCATTCAGTGAACGTGAAAAATGGACTTGGCAAAAATGAATGAAATGTGGACGAAATATTCTGAATGTGAATGAGTTGGTGCCATGAGACTTGTTAATTGGACAGATGTATGCAGTAAAGCAGAGATGTCATGGTAAATACCTGATCTCCCATTCACTGTGGCCCTGGCCCAGGCAGGAGTCATTTTGAATGCCTGATTAGGAATTAAAGCTTGTGTCAAGTTAAGGTGTTATCCACAGACCAAAATGTCCTAATTAGTCTCTGGGGAGAATGCACTTTCAGTGCCACAAAATCAACAAGGTTCTTCAAGTAAAACTTGTAAATGGAAAAAAAACACAGCACTAAACCCTCCTGGCAACTCCACTTAGCGACTAACACCTGGGACTAAATTAGTGTGTGAGCACCGGGTAGAAGGTGGCATATGTTCGGGACCACATTCACCTTGGCCTGTTCATTGTAACTAAATATGTTTTCATACCGGTGACTCAACATGCCCTCGTCCTCCATGGACTCTTCATCTTTTCCCTCCTAACTGAGCACACCTGAGCCTGACGTGCTGTAGGCCTCACCTGTGAAAAACAGGATGCAGCTCAAGGTAACCTTTACCTTCCAATAACATACACAAATATGTAATGAGAATAATATTGGCAGCTAACGCACAGCTAAACTAATCGGGTTGTTTAACATGAGAAGATGTGGTCATCATAAAATATCAAATTTCAACCCAACACAATCAGACCTTTTCTTCCTCACTGTTATGTAACATTTTAACACAGGTTGCTCTGTCAGTTGAGCAGCAGGGGATAACTACAGGTACAGAAGCACTAAATTGATGCATTAATATTCAGCATAAAACAATCATGTTTGTCAGTTCAGCCTCTCTAATACCCTTTAATTTGATACACAGCAGTCTTAAGTTGAATAAAGATTTAACACACCTTCTGTTCTAGGAAAGAGGCAGCAGCTGGTGTGTTTGTATCAGGCTGAAGGTTGAGGTGAGGTCACTGTGGTCGCCCTGCAGCAGAAAACAAATGTCAGGTTAAACGGTAAAATCTTCATACAAACTTTAATGAAAGTCATTTTACTTTGCTTCACTGTTTATTTCCAGAGGATAAAAACTCACGAAAGGTGGACACCGCTATATTTTTCATTTTCATCACAAGACTGTTATTGCAGCAGACTGAAGATAACGAAGCAGAGCTGGATGAGAAAGGACAATCACATGGAGGTACAGGGTTGCAGATGAACACCCTGACAGCACCCCGGGAGCTGCCAGTCTCAGTGGTTACTGATATGTTATTGACGATGAGGCGGGCCCTTTGCTCACTCTGCTCTCATCAATTATCGCCCTCACTGCTGCTTCCAGGCTGCCACAATCAGATGGGAAACAGTATGCCATTCTTTCATCCATCGGATTTAGGGGGCTCCAATATCAGTTCTCAAACTGAGACATTTTGGACAATAGAGAATTACCGCTTACAGTGTGGCTGGTATGTATTCCACAGCCAAAAAGAGGGAATTGGGTGACAACACTTTGAAAGGGAAAGCAGCACTGAAGACAGAAAGTGCAAATGAAATCGTGACAGATTTGTTTTTTCTGGTTTAAATGACACAACGAAGAACAAAGCTTCATTAAAATAAGAAGTTCTACATTTTTTTTTTTTTTTTACCATATTGCAGCTTCTGGAATAAAATAGTTCTCCACTAATTTACTCATTCAGTAAGAAAAGAAAAGGCTGTAACTTTACTTTATGATCAGGTACCTGTAAAATGAATGCCAAAACCTAAGTTTCACTTGTAGTCTTAAATGCTTGTGTTAAATGTTGGATATAGACAAGATGGTGAAAACAGCAGTTTCTGACACATTTTCAAACTGCCGAAGGTGCTGCTGTATTAAAGTATCACCTGACTGATCATATTAGCTTAAATGTCGCATTATGACATAAAATTCAAAGCAAAACATTTAAAAGAAAAAGAGGCTTGCAACACTTCATCTGAAAACATACAACACTACATCTGGAAGCACACAATCTGAGTGTCCCAGTAATCAGACTTGTCACTGGTTTCCTGTTAAACAGCAGCACTTGGATCTGTTTCAGCTTTAGTGCTTGCCATCATTTGCCTGTGCTGTTTCCCATGAGCCACCTGTACCCCCTCCTTAATCAACCGGGAATGATGGAAATCCCTCCCTTCCAAGGATGCAGAAGAGATGGAGGACCAGAGAGCTCCCTCTCCATCTGCCACCCAACAGGCCTATTTCCAGCTCAATAAATCGTACAAATAGATTACAAATGTATTTGTTTGAGGGCCACATTGTACAGAGACGGGTGACACTCAGCTGCTCCTAACGCTGCAGCAAACAGCAGGTTTCACTGGCCAATGGTGGAAACAAAAGAAAAAGCATATGGAGCCTTTAAGGCAACACCAGATGCCATGTTTAATTTCACTTTCCATCTCAAATGCTGACACTGTTTCTTCCTTTAGTTCCCTCACTTCATCACCTTATGGACTTTGAAATGTTGATCAGGAAACAGTTGGGAGTGGTTTCCTTCCACACAAAATTATACAACACAACCTGAATTTAGAAAAATGGATTACAGCACTAAAACTGACCAAGGCATCATCATTCAAATCCACCTCAAGACACAAAAGTTAACTAAATTACAGCCTTTTGTGCTCTTTGGAGGAACGTCACTTCTTTTTAAATGAACTAATAATCCTGAAGCCCACATCTTTTCCATTTTCTCTCCCACATGCTCTGCCATTCATGTTGTTCTGCATTCACCTGCTCATGCAGACTGTCACACTGAGAAAAAGCATACAGTAAGTTTCCTATGAAATGAGTCCAGCGTAAGACTGTTATTAGTTAGAAAAAAAAGGCACTTGGTGACTCACCTGCTTTAAGTGCATAACATAAAATGCACATTGTCATGACATTGTGGGTGTTATTGTGGTTCATAACCCTTTCCACATCCACCACATCCGTCAGTTGCATCCCTGTGGAGCTGAAATGCAAAAATAAATAAATACATAAATAACCAGCGAGGACGAATTGATCATTTGGTTGACAGCGGCGACAGCTCTTTAGGCTGTGATGAGATTTTAAGTCGCTCCGCTCTAAAATGCCTTTTGTTCATTGTTACTAAGTTCAGCTTTGCCTCTGCAAAGAATGATGCATGTGCAGAGTATTAGAGTTGCTGCTTCAGTGTTTCTGAAGGAGGAAACATTCACAGTTCTCACCTTAAATCTCTGTTTAAGTTGCACTTACCAACACTACTTGATGAGTTTGTTACCTGAAACCTCCTTTTATGAAAAAGTTATTTATTATATTTTTATGTCCTGGTCCAAGGCCAATCTTTGTGCTTATAATAACAAACTGCCCACTATAGTGACGATTTCTGGGTGGTATATTTGGAATTTAATTGGCTTGGATTGTTTTGTTTCCCTCTTCAATCTTTCCCTATATTAAAATTATTATATTTCTTTACAGTGCTGTCGAATAACAGCTATAAAGCCATGGGAAACAAATACCTTAGCTTGGCACGAACACTGAAGAATACTGACATTTTTTTTCTTTTTTCATGGATTATTAAGCAAAGTAGATATTTAGCTGAGTTTGAAAAATGTTGCTGGATGGATTTGTTGATTAGCTGCTGGTTGTAGCTTTACAGTTCATATTAGCAGTGAGGAAACAAGTGGACCATGTAGATCACTATGAACAGCTATTTTCAGTTCAAACCAGGCATCTTTATGATTACATAATAACGCAATCAGCTGCCTGGGCTTTGAAATGACTCTTGTGTCTCAGCCCTCTTAGCTTGCAGTGAGAAACATGCTCTCACCTCAGAGAGGTTGGGATTGTAATGGAGATATCGTCAGGCAATGGGGTGTCCAAATGGAGCAGAGTGCCACAATAAGAGCACAATAAATCACTGATGGCATGAATTTTAGCTCCAAAATTGTACGAGGGGAACATGAGAAAATCTGAATTCAAGCAGCCATGAAAGTGCTGGCTCTGACATTAAGTATGCGGGTGTCAGTATGTGCGTATGTGTGTAATTGTTTGCATCAAATGTAAGCACACAGGAAGCAAAAAATTTGCATCTCTGAGAAGGCGGAAATGGCTCTCACAGACCCTCAGGGCTCATGCAACACACAGCAGAAGAGGGTGATTGACTTTGGGGAGATGAGCCTCCTGTAATACTCATTGGGCTGTTAATCCCATGCCGAAACTATGATTTTAAATGGATTGTGTAAGGTTTCCTGGAAAAAAACACATCTTCCTACAGTCTAGTGATAGCGTTTGAGGAAATCGTACAAAAAGGCAAAAAGGAAGGAATTTATATTATTGAAATCTAATGTTTTTACTGCGGCTTTGACTTTTCTAAAAGCAGTATAAGTACAGTATCCAGCCCACAGAATGATCCAACACACACATACAGCCTGTCACAGTGCACCCTCAGCAGGTGGTGTGTGTGTGGGTGGTGTGGGCGCTTAATATTCATCCATGATGGCACCCACTTCAAGCCAAGATGGACTATAGATCATGACTGCACACCTCCTGCAAGTCAGATCTTCTTCCTCATGCAGGAAAGAGGAAGACAAAAGAGAAGAGTGAACTGTGGGTAGTGTACTCACAGTTTCCATACTCTTTGTGTTCATCTTGCCAAAAACTCCCCTTCTTTATCTGGTCTCCACTCAAATTATTTAACAAGGTAAACTGGGGCATTTTGCTGAGATTTGCAGGATTTGGTATCCGACTTGTTTTTTTAAGGTTTAAAATAGACTGATCAAGCACAGACTGCAATGGAAAAAAGCTAGAACATCCTCTGCCAAGATTCAGCCAATCACACTGAATCGGAGAGTGTTAACGGTTTTTATGCTTTTCAATTGTAATAATTTCTCCAAACAAATGTTTTCATGGTGAGACTGATGTACAGAAAAATAAGTGCTAAAATAAAAATAACATCACATGCATCCAGCACTTATTGGACATTTGCGAAGCCTTTTGCAACACATCCATGCTCCATATACAGCAGGTTCATATTTAACATGTAAAGCATCATGACTGCATTTAAAATACTGGTATGTAAAGATTTCTGAAGGATAATTTCTTCTATCCCGCAACCCAGAAATGGATAAGCAGTTGAAGATGAATGAATGAATGAATCTTTTCAATGTTCTCTGTTCTTTACGTTTGTTTCCAGGCATGCATATAGTGGGGATTTGTATGTGTGCGTGTGTACAACTAGAGCCGCTTCATTCCTTTCTTTGGCTTTATATCCAGTATTAGTGAGCCAAATGTTGCCATGTGGTTAAAGATCGGGCTCAGGCCATCCCTCTCCAGCTGGTCTGGGACAGAGCTGCCAGAGTCGTCTCTGTTTCATGCAAGATTATCAGGCCAGTGATTCAGGGCTGACTGGTTTCACACTCTAAAGCTCACATGCCATCTCTGTTGTGTATGACGTGGCAGGACTCGCAGGCCCAAGCTGTGTGTTGTCAAGATCCCCCACTTTTAAATGTCACACATGTCATTTGACTCACAAGAGGAAATGTGGCAAAGTGAAAAGGAAATAACAGAAATTGACAGATTGCTATGAATCAGAGTCAGGGCAAAGCTGTGTTACACTGTAAAGTAAGTAAACACACTGCATATGTGTAAACAGGGAGCTGATATTAAGTTGGGATATTTCTCAGCTACGGAGAGTTGACTAAATGACAGTGGTCCATGTGCCTTTATTGTGGCTCTGTTTTAAAAATGCTCCATCATATTAGTTGGAAAGAAAAGACATTGCAACTATTAGGTATTTTGAATGGTTCAAACTCTGATGTGCTAAATTACACTGGCCAGTGTAGAAGTTTCAGATAACGCACACATAGAAAGAAAAACTATCATCACCCTCAGCTCATTACTGCACTAGAAATCAAGTTGTAAATAATAGTTCTCTGCCATGATTGTACATATGGATTCACTCACACACAGTCAAAAAAAAAAAGGACTGAACTCATCAAGAGGTGATATTCAGGTGATACCTTCTTATTTTTTAAACTTCCTTCTAATTAGTGGCTTTTTTGTTGAGAATTACTGGCCAGGCCCTTAAAATCATTCATATGAGACTCTGTGAGCAGGCCGCCCCTTCCTCATTATTAGTGTCTTTGAGCAAAGCCCTGCAGATCACTCTGCTGTTGCTTTTTGGATTTTATAGGCATGAACTGTGCTGGTGTGGTGTCCGGCTCTGTCTAAGTATTTACATAAACATTAGTGTCACGGTTCTGATGGGCCACATGTGGAAGCTGCTTTCAAATATTTAAAGTCAAGTCTCAAGTAATCTGGAAATTGTGAACCTTTTCACAATCTGAAGATCTAGATCAGTCCCTGCAAAGCACACCAGTGTGCCCAGTATATCGAGAGTTACTGATGCAAAACAGAAAATAAAACATGAACGTTACCTGTCTTGAGGAGGGATGCGAATGTCTTTTTTTTCTGTTAAGAAATTTACAACAATACAGTAGAAATACAGCAGAACAGCAACAAAGTCAAGTCAAATTAATTTTATTCATATATGCCAATATCACAAATCAACAAAATATGCTTAAAACCTTCAAATAAAGGACTACTTGGTGTACACCAGTGAAGGTTTAATTCTTGATTTGTATGGTGTTATAGGATTGCTGTTGTAATAGTAAATTCAGTTTCTTCTCAGTCTGCTGAGCTTCCTTCGTGGCTTTGTAAACCTAATTCTGAGTTGGGCGGTGGCTTCAGAAAGTATCACACAAGCAAAATGAAAATCTGCTTAGGTGTAACAGATAGAGTCATTGTCTCCACTCAGCCTGCAGATAACCCATTTTTGCTGTGACATTAATATTTCCATTTTATCCTTTGCCATTTTTGGATCATTAAGGGAACAAAAAGAAAACTATGATTCTTTTGATGATGGACCTTCATCTGGAAGATACGATATTTGTCAGTGAATAACCCAATGTCAGGTGTTGATGGGTTTTTTTTTTTTTTGAATGAAAAGCAGCAAAAATAATGAATCAAACTGAATATTAATGTAATTTTCAAATAATCTAACCTTTGATCTACATGACACACATGTTCATTATGATAATTAAGTAAGTATTTCTAAAAGATACTCTATGAATAGCACCAAAATCTACATAGAAATTTCGCCCAGTCCTTCCCTAATTGAGTAATCTACAAATGCATAGTATAGACTGCAGATTATATATCAGGTTGAAAAAAGGACACGGTTACAGTGAGGGGTTGGGGATAGAAAGAGGAACTTAACCAAGAAACACATCTCCGTAGACACCAACGCCCTCCACCTTCTTGGCTGTAGCCTGGTCAACAAGTTCAGGAAAGTAGGCCCCAACACAGATATTAACAGCATCCCTCACCTCCGCTGGCAGAGACCTCATTTTCTGCTCGTGCTCCTTCAGGGCCTCCTGATTGAGCTGCAGACACGAAGCCAAACCCGATTTCCAAATCAGTTTTAAGTCAAATCCTGTTTATGATAATCTTTAAAGAATATATTTGTGTATGGACAAGAGGGTTAGGGTTAGGATTAAGGAAGACAGCTTGATAATGAGTTGATGAAGCTAAACACATAATGCATTGACTAAATCTGTTTAAATACGTTGTCCTCATTTGTTGCTTTGTTTTTTAAACCTCACTTGAATTCCTCCCATTGCCTCTCACAGCATCAAAAAGTGTATTTGTAAGCTAATACTATGGTGAGACATAAAAACACACCATCCATCTGGTGTTCACGCGTCAACCATCTAACACCTCTTTTCTCAGTACCAACTGCCAAGGTTTGACTAATTCAAAGCAAAGCATTGTCATTAAAAGTGCTGTGACATCATTTGCAGCGGTGGGAGCTTGGTTTGCATTTTATCAATTGCCTAAAAAGGATGTGTCACATCACACCACCGTGTTCAACCACTGCACAGACAGATGGCCATGGCCAATAATGTATTTAAAAATCAGGGATTTGTTGTTGGCACAGTTTGCAATGTGGACGAGTGTATCTGCATGAGTCCAATATAATTTACATATTAAAATCCTAATTAGCTCACAGTAAAGTATTCCGTTTGAGGATTAAAACCGGGTTTTTGTTTAAGGTTTAGGAGTTAAGGTTAAGCATACAGAGGTTATACAAAGTATACAAAGTTCTTGGATATTAGTCCTTTGGAAACAGACGTTCCTGTAACTTTTTGATATGAGGAACCAGGAACTAAATTTAGTTCCTGCTGGATAGATTTTAGACAGCAAAACATGCTTTCTTATGAGAGCATTGTCGTTTTGTTGCCGTTGTCAGAATTTGAAAGAATTTAAAAAAAGACACTTTTAGTTTCCTTTTGCATGTAGCCTACAGAAAAATGTAGTTTGTGGGTTTAGTAACTTTTGTGAAAAATGAAATATAAATGACAAAAACCTTCACCTTATTAGTCAGGGCCTTGATTTCCTCTAGTGTAGCATCCTGTTTCTTCTTCAGAGCCTCTTGTTGCGGGTTGTCAGCTGAGGACTGTAGCAATACAATAAAATACAACATGTCACTAATGAAAAACACCATCGATCTGTGGTTTAAGTCTGTGTGCATACGAGTATCAAGTGGGGAGTAAAGACTGTTTTCATGTCTATGAACACGTCAGCTGCTCAGGTTTCAGGTGTGTGTGTGTGTGTGTGTATCTAGGCATGAACGCACCCATGGGAAGCAACCTGATTGAGAGAATCAATACAGTGCAGATACAACAGGTTCGATTTGTTCAGTTCGGTCACACAGCCCTTATATCAGATATTCATTCAATACTGAGGCTGTGCAGATTAAATAAGGGACAGTGTTATACATAGTTGATGTAATTATTGAATTTTGGAGAGGAAGAGGATCAAAATATGCAAGGTAACCAAAATCTGTGAGGGGTAGGGTTGCCATCCAGACAGAGTCGTCCAGAGGAACAGAATGAAACAGCTCTTTAACTCAGATACAATAGGTCTTCATGTTGAGGGACAAGAAAAACTCAGTGAGTCATCGACCACACATTGATTAGCCCGATGCATGTAAGCAGCTTCTGAGAAATGGGCAAGCCCGTCCTATGGTCAGAGTCTGCTGTCCTTTACTCACTGGGTAAAAGGCTACATGTGTGTTTGTGTGTGTGGACTGTTTGAGGTTGAAATGCAGTGCATGCAGAGATATGGAGGTGTACTTACACTTCAATGTGTGTGTGAGTAAGTAACATGTGAGTGTATTATTCGTGAACGTGTGTCCAGATATATGAAAGGAAAGTAATGTCATATGCCGAAACTGATGTTTTTTTCCATGTTTTTTTTCCTTCAGATCTTTCGAGACTTGCTGCCTCTGTAACCATAGATACACAGTGAAATACAACAGGTACTGAAAAGACCGGTAGATGTTAGGTGGGAGCTTTGACGGTAACACTGTTTCAGCTTCTCATGAACTTAAAGGCAGTGAGCTTTTCACTTTCTTACTGCCATATGAGAAGACTGATGCTATTCTGGTGTGCGTTAAATACAATGCATGTGTTGCAGTAACCTGCAGAAAAAAGTTAAATAAATAATAATACGACAACGTTAAGTGTCAGACTACTTCTTTTTTCATTCTTGACCTGCTGTCATGACTCCTTTCAACAAGAAATGGCCTGAGGATCATATTGTGTAAGGGAATTATTCTCCTCTAGGTTTACACATGCATGCATGCAAATCGACAAATCTACCACTTTTTGAATGAATTTAGTAAAAGGTCTCTGTACTTACTGCTCCATCAGACTGAACAGTCTCATCCAACTGCTCTGTGCTCATGGCCTTTTTCAGCCTAAGAGAAGAGAAATAATAATTTTTTTAATTACATCTTTAGTAGGCGGTGTTCAAAATTCATCAAATTAATCCTCAATTTGCATTTCCATGGTCCAGATAAGTAAAAAATTTTACTTTCCCTCAATATCTGTCTTGGCGCATCTTTTTTTACTTCGGAAAAGAAGCTGTATCTTGGTTTGAGGAATGCATTAAATAGAAACACAGGGAAGGCAAGGTCATGCTGTGGACTCACTTTGCTTTCTTTGAGGAGGAACATTTTGAGAATGTTTTCTTCATTTTATCTTTCGCTTCACTGCAAAATGAGACAGAGAGTGCAAGTGAGGATTTGATTTCAAATGTGAAAAAGAAAGCTGGCCATTAAAAAAAGCCTTTTCCTTCAAACAACAGCCGTAGTGCCGCGTGTGTGTCTGATGTGACCTTTTCTTCAGTGTGGGAAATGCTTAAATGTAATATTCTAGTGTTTGTGTGGACAGGTAGATGACCAGGACTGCTGGTGTTTAAACACCTGTTGGATAATGGTTGTCCTGAGATAACCATCCACCATCTGGGGAGTAGGGATAACGCACACACATAGACACACACACACGCACAAGCAACGCCATAAACCAGCCAAGGACATTGGAAGACTGGGACACCGAAGTGAATCATCCATTATCTGAGATATTTTCCTTGTAAAATGTCAAATTTTTCACCTCAGGATACACAGAGACACACACACACACACACACAGATGTGTCAGTCTCAAGGCACAGATCGGACAGACAAAGTGAAATCCTCTCAGTGTGTACAGCATGTCCAAAATGTGTTGCGCATGTGATCACACCTCTCCAGGGAGTTCACTTCACTGGTGTGTCTCTCTGTAGCCATCTCCAACAGTCTGGCCAGTCTCTGTCACAACACAGAAAGGAAGTGGCGCACTCAGAATCAAGATAAAGACAGAGACTTCTTCAGCAGTCTGGTTTTTGGTTTGACTGGAGGATCTGGCCCAAATCTGATGCTGAGGATGTTAACTGTCGTCGTTCTATAGTACAGAACAGATTGTCTACCAAGGCGGTAACCTTTAAAAAACTATCTCATCGACCCCCAAGTCTCACGCTGATTCAGAGCTGATGCTAAAAGCACCCCTGAGTTGTAATGTATTATCAATAAAGCGTTGACAGTACCAGCTGCTATCTTTAATCCCCAACACAGCACAGAGAGGGAAAATCAGGTGCTGCATAAGAGATGTGAATGCATACTGAACAATGAAAATGAATTCTATTTTGGAGATGAATCATGAATCATTAGATATAATAAAGACAGCCAGGGAGGAGAGCACAAGAGATGAACTTTGTTAGGACAAGGAGCAGATCTTGACTCTAAGGTACCCATTTAAAAATACTCTGATGGATGAAATACTCATATGATGATGCATGTGAGTAATGTCAGTTTCCTCTTCTATTGAAATCAGACATGACAGACAGACAGACCGACTATTTACACAGATGTTTACACAAATTACCTATTTCTGATCAAGACCCAACATGACCAAATAGCGGAATTTCCTTCCAGGGATTAATAAAGTATTTCTGATTCTGATTCTGACTGATGCACCATCCAGTTATGATTAAAATATGCTCAATCATTAGTAAAACCCTGTATTCAAAGTTAAAAAATGTCCTTAAGGAACAAAAATGTAAGTTATTTTTATGCATGATAACCCCCCATGAGATTATTATTCATGAGATATTATTAATTATTATGGTCCGTGGGTAATCAATCAAAAAGTTCTTTGTACGTTGTTGTCTAACTGATTCATTGTGTTATATATTAGAGAAGAACATTCTCAGTTCAAACCCCCAAGCCTGGAGATAGATTATTGTGATATATACTAAGTTATCAATTAACCTGTAACAAAGGATAATCATTATTTCATTAGCTTGTAACTTAACTAGGTGTTCAATAGCTTAGTTGATTAAAATGTTCACTATTGCCCTTTGTAAAGCAGAGGACATAAATAAAAATATGATGAAACCTTCAACTATTTATTTTTCATTTGGCCACTCGGAGGCAGCAGAACAAGCTGCTGAGATGGTTTCATATCATAAAGAAAAATGTGTTTGTTGTCTCCTTATAGCTCAGTTTTCATCTCCACCAACTCAGATAAAGATATTTCCCTTTAGCCAACTTTGAGTGGCGCTGACGCTGATGAATTCAGTGGAAGTGAAGCAGAACCTCAAATTTACGGGCCAGACACTGAAACTGTGGCCTGAGAGGCATCCAAAAGCTTTCTGATATTAAGAGGAACTTCAGAGGTGGGTGATATAAAACGACTATGTCCTGTTCAGAGGGGGGTTTGGGTTTGATTTCCATGTGGAGGTCAAAGTTTATGTTGTTTCTACTATTCATGACCCTTAAACACAGTTGACGTTGTTATTACTGTTGCCATGACAAAAAAGCTCAATGACCAACCCAAAGTCCGATCTTTTCCTAAACCTAGCAAAGCATTGAAGGGAGGTATGCCACTCCCTGTACAGTCTCTGTGTTCATTATTGTTACCATGACGAACAGTGATGGGTCTGCAGCCTATTTTAGGTGACCCTGCTGTGGGTCATGTCAAAGTGTTGAAAACAATAGCTGTTCAAGTTGGAGCACTTGTTGAACTATTGAGCAGTTTTGCATTCATCTTTTGAATAAATATTCTGGGCTACTTTCAACTTTCCCTTTTTTAAATTTGGAATGGGAGGCATAACAAGTCTGTGGGGGCTTCCAGAGTAAATCTCTATTTTACTCACTTCTGTGGCAAACTGCTCTTTCTTCTTTTTCAGCTGAGAACACTGCTCCATCCACAGGGTTTGCAGCTCGGCCTGCATTTTCTCTTTCTGCTCCTGCACCTGCTTGCTGCTCACACTGGAGTCCAAGCTGCCTCCTCCTCCTCCTCCCCTGGAGGACATAAAACAGGACACAATAGGACATATGCAAAGGGAATATAATTACTGACCAACAGCCACAACCCTTCAAGTCAAGAGATAAGGATACCGAACTTCTACAGAAAGATGCTCATATGGACTTTGAGAGCTTTGTGTGGAAGTTCGATAACCATATTCATTTGGTTGTTCTCCTTTTCCTCTAATACTTTGCTTCAAATGACAAAACACATCAGTTGAGGAATATTCTGTGGGCCTCTAAATATGATGTCATTACTAAGACTGACCAAAGCAACAACAACTTCATTAGTGAGTCAATATTAATACACTTCAATGCTGCTTTAAAGGAAACAGAAGAGTCTTAGGTGAATGACTAAATGTAAACATTTGGACAGATGGGTCATGTTGCATCCTCTTTCGTCAAACATTTTTTCCCCAACCACATTTCAACCTGAAACTGACTCAGAAAAATAAAAATACACACCAAATATAAAAAAAAAAAAAAAAAAAAAAATCCCCCTCACTCTTTTTTCTTCACAGAGGACTTCTTCATGGTGGCCTTGAAGGCATCAGAATATTTTTGGATCAGGTCCTCTCCTTTTTTCTGATATTTCTTTTCAGCTTCTTTCATCTCTCTCTCTTGACGTTTGATGACCTTCAGATAGTTCTTGTGCTGTGTCAGTTCTTCAACAGTCACAGTTGTAGGCTCTGAAGCATAAAGACAGCGGGGTTTGTTGTGAGAGTCCTCTGACTTGTATTAGCAGAGGTTGTGCATTCATAGTAAATCTATTCAACAAGGAAAAGAATGTCTGAATAGTCCTGTATTTTCACTCTGGGGACCCTTTTCCTGTTGACAAAGGAGAAATTGTGAGTGCAGCACATGAAAGACTTCAGCGTTACCTTCACTGTCTGTCGGCAGCTGAGATGAGTCATTTGATCCTGTAGACTTAGGTGATATTTCTGCTGGAGATGGAACAACCAAGGCAGCAGGCTCTACTGGAGCCTCCTCTATTCCTGTTTTATCATCTGACCCCAGCTCAGGGTCTGTGCTGGACTCAATCGCTTGTTCCTCTTTGGTTTCAGGAGCTGGCTTTGGCTCTGGGGGTGCTTCTTTTTCGGGGGCAGCCTCCTCGGGGGGAGGGGGAGCAGCTTCAGCTGGGGCGTCAGATGCTCCTGCATCTGGTGTTGGATCATCATCAGCAGCAGCTTCATCAGGGATTTGAGGAAGCTCTTCTGTAGGCTGTGGAGCTTCTGCTTCTTTAGTTTCCTCTGCACGTATTTCTGGTGGAGACTGGGGTGACTGGTCTTTATCATCAAGAGGAGGTGTTGGTTCGGATGTATCCTTTTCTAAGGGAGGCAGAAAGTTTAGTGATAAAATACAGCTGCCAGACGGAGCACTGAAACCTGCTACAAGGCCAAATTTCACAGGCTTTATTACCTTCCACAGGGGTTTCACTTTCCTGAGCTTTGTCTGTGGGGCTTTGGGCCACAAGGGGCAACTCATAGGGAGAAATGTAATCAGAAGATGACTGCGTGGGCACAAAAAGGACAGGAACATTACAATCTGGCAGGCCTGGTTATCTTCTAAGAAATTCATTAGTACTGTTAAGGTTTTATGGGAGAACTGGGGAGATTAGTGAGACGTCAATTTTAGTGGCAGCTATAGCAGCTTTTCATTACCTCCTTAGGAGTCTTTGTTGACTTCTCTGAGCCCTTTGTTGGATTAAATAAGGCGTCTGTGAAATCTGAGGGAGAATCAAACACATCAGTGTGTAGTTAGGTAATTTTTTTTTAACATTTGCCAAACTAAATTTGGTATATTCTCCTGGATTTCAAAAATGTTTTATCTTAACCTAACCAGAAGTCTTGTCCCTGACTGTGACTGATACCATCGATTCAATTACAGCAGAGGTTTAAATTTTTTCTTACAAAATAAAAATACTAAGTGAAAAGCCAAGCACCTGCAAAGGCGGCAGGGATGTAGTCCTTGACCTCGATGTAGACAAAGACAGCGGGGAGAGTGAGCGGCATGTTGCTCTCACTGCGCAGGCAGATGTGATGGAAGCCTGCAGGGCATAAAACATACCCATGTGAATGAAAAGCAAGGCAGCAGCCCTGTCCTGATCCAGGGGTTAAAACAAGTTAGCATACACCCAGAGCCCAAGATGTCTCAGGTAGTTTTAGGTTATATACACCACATGAACCATAGACATAAATAGCTTTTTTTTTTCACTGACCTGATTGGATGGCATCAAGGGGGATGATCCTGTGTCCCAAGAATTTACCGTTCTCCTCGTGGACCACGATTCTTAGAGAGGCCATTTCTGGGAGCAGGATCTAACCAACAACAAACGCATTAACACCAAACAGCAGCACAGCAGGTTATAATATCTGAGCCCTCACAAACACATTCACCCTCATTTGTGTTTGTGCTTATCTGAGCATATTAGCGGCTTAAGGCACCTTTTCAAAAACAAAAGGCTCCTCATTCCACACTGGGTTAATGGCGTTGGGTGTGCTGGACCACTTGGTACGATATTTCTTTTTGGGGTCTCCTGGCAGCCCAATCACCTCCACTTCCACCCCTGTTTTTACGCTTTTGTCTGAAAGAAACTGGCCTGAATAGATCTAATGAGAGGAGCAAGAGTTGATGAGAGACATGTTCACGCTGGTTGAGCATGGATGTGTCCTTTACTGTGGGTCCATGTTCAGGACACAGTGGATATAAATAGAGCTCAGGTTTTCACTCATATGGCGTCCAATGAATACCAAGAACTGAGTATCAGTCACAGTGGGAAGTTTGGATAATTATGGATTCTGCATTCAAACTAGAGAGAAACTCAAGTGCACATGGCTGCACATGTAGACAAACATGGACCACCCAGAGCTATTGAGGTTAATTTTACTGCGCAATTTAGAGGAACAATAACAGCTGTCAGCTATATACACAATGCTACTGCATAAGCTTCCCCACAGAGCAGTGCAATAAACGCTGCAGCCTCAGTGTATAATAAAGCTTTAAAAGCATACTTGTACATGTACTGTACAGCTCCTGGCAAGCCTACACCAAATTCTGTACAGGGATGATTAAAGGAACATGATAGTAAACCCGCCTTTATAGTCAGTGTGCTCGCCACAACTGTGTCAATCCTGTCACAGAAGGGGTCAAACTTCTTGTCACTGCGGCGCAAAACATCATGCTTGAGCAGGTACCCTGTTCTGCCGTTGAACTCAAAAAGAGCCAAGTTCAGCTGCATGGGGAAATCTGAAAAAAGACAGAAAGCCATTCATGCCCCCTCTCTTCGGCACAAGGAGGAGCAGTGAGCGTTTGAGAGGCCTGTGCAGCTTTAAGAGGTTCAACACTGACCTGCTGTGGTGGAAAACAGAAACTCTGCTTTTAAAATTCACAAAGTCAACATTCTGTTATTACACCATAACTGTATATGGCTACATCCTTTGCTAAATTAAAACACAGTTATGACAGTTTAGCTGGTGATCAGTGCTTTGAGTGTCCATCACTACCCATCGTCTGGTAGTTGAGCGCCACCATCTGGCAGCCCACGTTCCAAAAAGGCTGGGGGCTGTAATTGGATGAGTCCATTCTTGTTCCTTTGGGGTAAATCCTGCTCATCTGCCTCTTATTGTATCTGAGAAAGATGGTCAAGAAGCACAATTTCTCTGTGTTTTCATGTGAGCCAGTACTTTCTTATGACAGCATAAAACCACATATTTATAGTTATTTGAATGCAAGTTTTCCGTTTTGATTTTTGATTTTTTCAAGCATAAACGCATCAGCACTCATAAAGGATCCTCAACAAATTCAACAGCACTCTTTGAAATCATTGCCTCCCCTTTGGTCTCCACAAAAGAAGAGATGACGTAACTCTTGTTTTTCTCTGTGAACAAAGAAAAAAACTGTATGACTTGCATAAACTCTGATTTATTTTATTAAATGCATGTTGTAAAACCTATGTGTGTGGCAAAAACATACTTTTGGCATTGTCAAAGGAGACAAACTTGTTGGGCTGGATGTAGTTGACCAGGGATGACATTGCCTCGTATGCTGTCACTTCTTGTCCAGCTGTGCCCTGCGGGGGTCCGACAGGAAGTCGGCCGAGGTTTAAAATGTTCTAGCTAGACATGAAAGACAATTCTTATCCTATACCTCATCTGATGTTTTCATTTTTTCTTCATCCTGTTCCTCTGTCTCTTCCTGCTCCTCAGTGTCCAGCTCCACAGCTGCATCGCCGTCTGGTTCAACATACAAACAAAATGCCGGTAACACTTAAAAATAACTACACATGCCTATTTTAGGAGTCCAATCTGATTTGGCTCAGTGTCTGTCCCTTTCACCTTGGCCATCGTGGGTGCTTGGTGCTGGGTTTGCAGGACCCTGGGGAGTGCTGCTGGTGTCTTGGGTGAGTGCAGCTGTGCTTGTGGGTTGGTCCGTGGTTGCTGTGGTAGTTTTCTTTGTCTGGGCTGGTTTTACATGGCCCTTCTTGTTCTTTATGAGGATCTTGCCCATGAGCTCAGATGGGCTGGGGATCTGCTGGCCTGGCTTCAACTGGATTTTAGACACAACGAGGAAAAGAAATAAAATTAAAACGAACTCACAGTGAAGCAGACACTGAGGGATGAACATATGTTGGATGTTATAAATGGCTATCCAATATGAATCAGTTGGGTGGGTATAGGAACCTACAAGGGTCATATCTAACAGAGATAAGAAAGGACAAATATTAAACTTGAACTTTGTCATTTCTTTGTGTTGATATTTGATGTTTCCCTGCAGGACTCAGCTGAGTCACACAGCATAAAAGGATAATGTTCCATCTGATTTATCAGACAAAGTGTTCTGTTTAACTCATCCCTGTATACAAACTTTATCTAACTCTAATATTTTGCCAGAGAGCTGTGTTGCAGCAGTGCACTCACAGGGTATTTGTCCAGTGGCTCTGTCAGCAGGGCATCACCAAATATGGTTTTGCAGTAGTTGGCCATCTTTTCCTGCTGTTTCACTCTGTAACAAAGCAGATGAGCCCCTGCCCCTATACTCTGCTACTGGCAGAATGACTGGTTCACTTTCATTCTCAGTATTGTACATGGATATTCCATTTGGGATAATGTCATCAAGATGTTATTACATTGTGTTAATAACATTACATGGCATGAGTTTATGGAAAAGCTCTTACGAGTCAACGTGGTTCTCAAACGACAGGATAACAGGATACTGTGAGGTCTTGAAAGCACTCTCAGCTATGGCCTCGATCACATCCTGTGAGACATCAACAAAAACAATAAACCAGGCTTTTATTAAAAGATAGAAATGGCAAGAAAGCAGTAGAAAAAAAAAACTGTAGCCGGCACAACAGTAAATCGGGGAAAAGGAGGGAAACAAATATTTTGAAATCATAAACAGGGTGTGTGGTCGACAGACTGAACCAATCACTCGAAGAGGGACACCATTGCAAACTGTAGAACTATTGCCTGTATGCTGAGGCCCTGAAGTCAGATCCAACTCTATCATATCAAGAGGCTGACAGTAAACTGAAGTGAGGTGTTGCGTCTGGATTCCCTGGGACTGCAGTGCTTCGACTGCCCTTAAATGGAATTGTTGAGTGCAAGAGGAAGATGGGGATGCTTGTTTGCCAAGTGTGTGCGTGTGTATCTGTGTGTGTTACCATATCCTTTAAAGCCTTCACACTCTTTGCTTCTTAATGTGCACATGGGAATGAATAAGGTAATTAGAGACTTTATAGGTTTATCCTGTACCCAGGATACACAGTGGCCCACTTTAATATGTGTGAACAGTGACTGGGAACAATACGATGTAATAATGTAAACTCTGGTCACTGAAAGTTCTGGGAGTCTAAAGAATTTTCTGGGTAGAGGTTTTCTAGTGGTATTTCTACTCTGTCTATATAGAATATACAGTACCAATGACAATTTGTCTGGGAAAGTGTGTCCAAACTTTTGACTACTGTATATAGTGTCCCATCCACATTTTCTTCATATTTGTGGTTAAGCAAATATGCTATAAATGCTACATTATATTTTGTGTACAGCTAAAATAATTTTGTATAAGTGGCAGAAAACTAATTAATCCAGCAAAATAAAGCAGTTATGACAATCAACAGTCAGTTACAGCCTGGATAAGAAATGGATAGAAGAAATACAACTGGATCTTTTCACTGTTTAATAAGAAGTGGTGAAAATAAAGTTTCAAGTATCAAAGGCCTTTTGGGTAATCACTTTTGATACTGTCCCTAACTTCATCTTGTTTAGCTGAGCAAGGTGCCAGGGTTGACTGAGAGGAAAAATAACAAATATTTGCATTACAAAAATTGTGCATTATGTCTGAATAATATATTTTTAAGACCAGGAAGAGCTCAGAAAATAAGGTACAAAAGTGAACAGGTTGTGCATTACGACCTTGAAAAGGATCTCTGTTGTCATCGTGAAGCCATGGGTAATGATGGGCTCTTCATCCGGAGGCTTTCCCTTCCAGCAGTCCAACTCCAGACACCGGCAGCCGGATAGCAGACACTGACGGTACATCTCTGGAGAGGACACACCGGAGAACTGACCAGCTGCAGGGTGATAAACGGGAAGTCTCAAAAACAAATTTGCCCAAGATGATACACTGACTGACTTTGCAATAGCTGATGGGGTTGAGGTTTAAAGATTTATGAGCTATAATCTGACTGGTGCTTGGGACCTGTCAGGTACGTGTTATGGGAGGACTTGATGAAGTAGTGGGGTATGGGGTGGGTCATTTCCTGACTCTTATCCAGCTTGTCCTGTATAACAACACTTGTCTCTGGCCCCATCAGGTACAGTAGCAGACCTTCTGGAGAAATCAGACCTGCAGATGAAAAAGGAATATTACGACAAAAAATGTCAATAAGAAGCAAGCTGCCAGTCTTCCAAATGGCCTGACAAGGTTGTCATGAATCTCACCTCTGTTAGAATTGTTGGAGCAGGGTTCATATCTTTCAATCAGAGCCTTGATCTGGTCCTGCCGCAGACGTGGAAACAACTCTTCATTGAGCCGAGAGTCCCTCTGTTTCTCGTTGAGAAACTTGGTGAAATTTTCCTTTGTCATGGTGGGTTTTGTGGAGCTGGTGGGCGCCGTATGGCACAACAATCACATCAGTGCTTACACATTACGTTGCTCCTGCCCATTACAGCCCACTTTCTCCCACCTGAGCCCATGCCAGCTAATGAATGAGTTGGAGGCTCAGATTAGCCGAAATGTGAGGCTGCCATAATGTCATTTACACCAGGCATTTGTGGCTTTGTGCTTCCAAATTAGACTATGCAAAGGAGTGCTTTTACTTTTTATATTCATAGCTATTGGATATAAAATGGCCTGGCTGATTTGAAATAGGTGCATTTGTTGGTCAGGTTCAGATAAATAATAATGACAAAGTCAGCCATAAAAATCCAACTCCTTTTGGTGCGGAGTGTAAAAGGTCTCAAAAAAGTAAAAACAAGATAAAGGTGATAAACTATACAGTAGATATTTATATTAATAGATAATAAGATATATAATGATAAATTGGGGACAATTTAACTGAGTTAGTTAGAAGTTAATCAGTGAAGTTAAAGATGTCAACTCACTAGGATGTGAAGATTTCGTAGATCTCTGGCCGTGGGCAGAAATTTGTCAGAAAGGCCTTGAAGGCCGCCTCGGTAAACACATCTGGCTTCATGGTGTCGTACTAAAATGGGAACAAAATCAGTTATTATTGCAAAAAGTGTGTCTTCTCTTGCAATAACCATGCAACATTAGTATTTACTGTCAATGGTCACAACAAACACCAGTACATTACAGGAATGAAGCAAATTCTGTTAAAATGCATTTCCAGTGGACCAAGGTTTAGTTTCTAACCTTTCCTTTGGGCAGGTGTGCTGCTGCTAAGGCACTTTCCACCCTCTTCTTATCGGCAGGGAACATCTTGTAAATACTTAGAGAAGACACAGAGAAACAGTAAGTGATAAAACATGAAAATATACTGTAAAAGACAAACCATTGCACAATATCTGACACCTTTACAGGACTGCTCTGTAACCTACTTTTTCACCGGGATCTTGCCATCCTTGTTGGTGTGGAGAGAAATGCGGACATACCTAAAATAAAAAAAATAAATAAAAAAAGCACAAAGGGTTACGGTTATCATGAAATCAGTCAACTCTGTCTGCATGGTAAAATGAAGTGTTCTGAGTCACTTTGTGATGCTCACTTACATTTTGTCCAGAAAGACTTGTCTGCATGCATTGCTTCTTGCAGCATTGTAGGCAACTGCAAGAATGTCACCTGCCCAGTTCTAATGTACATTTCATTGCAAAAAAACAAAGAGCGTTACACTCATTAGCCTTAAAATGATTACAGAGGCTTTAAAATTGACACAAACTTGCCACTAGATGGCATTCAAATAATAGCACCTCAAGAAATGAGAGTGGTGCAGGATGAGTTTGAAGAAAACACTATTGTGGTTTCATTAGAGTTTTTTTTTAATCTGGGCATTGGAGTCATAAAGTCTAATAAGGACTAAAAGGGAGAGAGAGGGTGCCTTAATGGAGGGGCACTCAAAGGCTCATTGTATACTGGCTAATGACCTGTAGCTGTGTGAGAACAATCAGAGGGGATCAGTATCAGTAACAGATTGGCAGGAGGGAAAGATTGTAAACAGATAGAGGAGGGACAGAATAACTATAACACCGAGCCAGTGCACGCTGTGTTTTCTATATACCTGTGTCACTTTCTCCTTGGAGGCAAAGAAGTTGTAATAGGTCAGATTCACTGTGTCAGGTCCTGCGACAATGGTCAGGGTTTTGGCAAGATGGTTGCTGTCGGGAAAGTCTAGGTTGAACACATTGCGGACCTTTGGGTGCTGCTCAAAGCAAAAGGAAGAAAGAGAATTCAATTATGGAAAATTGTCTCTGCAAAATTATGATTTACTTAAAAATTACATCTGAGGCTCTTGTCCTCCACACTGTTTGGACGTCCGTGAGCTTGTTCTACACAGTCAAATGCGCTAACCAGGACATGCAAACACATGCATATAGATCCTGAGACTCATGCATTCACACACACGCACACGCACACCATATAATACAAAAAAGAGTAAAACTAGTGTTTCATGTTTTGGGGACTGCTCTCCTGTGTATGATAATCCATCACTTCTATATATTGCTTCCATATGTACAGAGTTGACGTCAGCACTAGTGCTACTTTCCCAAAATTCCTCTGGGGCCAAAGACGAAGATGTGCTCCCCGCAGGGCCCTTGCTGGGCCCATGATACATTACTCTGTGCATCTCCTAAAGGAGAACAGATTTCAGATTTCCCCTCAGTGAGAGATGGTGATGGTTATGGACTGCAACTCTCTGTAGAGCCCATCAAATGAAACACCTAAACACAAAAGCTTGCTCACAGAAATCCTAGTGTCAGTAGTGGTAGGAATTGGCCCTTGTCCAATAGCCTTTTTTTTTTGCATTGCAAACTTGCAACTCATACTGAAGGCTTCACCCTGTATTTGCATGGCTGCAGAGATTCTCACACAAAAAGTACACCAGTTTCACTTATTTGTCAATGTGCATGTTATCACAATAAATATTAATACTGTACTCACTTTTGGAAGTTTTGCACATTTGCCAATTCGAGTATCTCTGATTGTAGCAACATCCAGGAATGTTGTTTCCTAGAAACAAGAGGCAGAGAATCATCTCAACATGTAGGCGCCTGTCCAAATATGGATTGAGATACAAGTCATCCTTTGGCAAAGTGCAAAAACTACGGGGTTTACTTTGTTTGTGAGGTAATTGATGAAACACATCATGGATGAAACTGTGGTGATGCTTTCCATTTAAAATTGACATGGACATTTTCTAGTCAGCAGTGGGGTACCAACAGCAACAGAGGCAGACATTTAATATAGGCTTCACTGACTTTGTGATGTGGTGTAAGCAATAGGGTGCCTCAACGAGACAGAGAGAGAAATGGAGTAGCAAAGAAAAATTGTTCTCTCCCAATCAAGTGCATCACAGTTCAATTGCAGCAGGATGGTGAGCCTACATCAGTACCAATCAATAGTTTCCACAAGCTGCACCACAGCTCTTAGCTTTCCCACAGCTTTTATCAGATCCCCACCACAAGCACAGTACACACACTGCATGACAGTGAATCATTGAAACATGACCACCTCTATTTGATGTTGGTTTTAATCTGTTAGGTTTGTCTGATACTCAAAAGCAATTTTTACCCAAAAAATGTGAAACGACAGTGGCTGACACCTTTGACATATTGCACAAGGACTTTCCACATCGATTACCTTGCTTTGGTTGATCCAGTAGACATAAAAACCTTTTGGATCCATCTTCATGGTGACAGGTGCAGTCTTTGTAGAGTCCTTGATAGACACAAGGGAATTGGCATGCTTACATTTTGAACATTCATTCATTGCATTGAAACCTCTGAAAAAGAGCTGATTGATGGTTATGTTGGATGAGATCATTTAAATTAGAGGGATAACTATGTTTCTAGGAACAATTAAATCTTGAACAAGTGTTTAAAATTCATTTTTGACAACAGTTAAACCTAAATGAAGCTGTCTGTTGCAGTGAAAAATAAAAATAAAAATAATTCCCAGCTAATTTAGTTGAAATGTCCACTCACCTCTGACCATTTGGTGAATCTGTCTCCTTTGACCAGGTAGTCCTTGACCACCGGAGGGTCCAGAAAGTATCTTTTCTTATTCATTTTGTCCGTTTAGAGTGTTCTGTTTTGTGTGTGTGTGTTTTTTTTTTTAACCAATTTACTGCTATAATTGAAACATGTCCAGTCTGTACGTCCCTAACCACCTACTACTCCTGAGTAGACTCCGATTGTACACAGGGTGCAACCACAAAAAAAATATGACTTGCAAATAAAGCTTTTGAAAGACAAACATGTAATAGGACTAAAGGTGGATGTGCTGCAGTCAAACAGACTATTGAGCATTCATTTCACAATATGAGAGAAAAGACTTGTATTAAAAGAATCATTTGTGCAGATGACAGCAAATAACATATACGGCCAAGTAATAACTTTAATTTTAAATGAAAGTGGAGGATTTTTTTTTTTTTGTGGTGCTTAAATACAATATATAAAGGCAGCATCTTTTTCCAAAAGCAGTACCTTCATCAGGCTACGGACACCATACAACTGCCTTCTAGTGTCGAATCCACATAATAAGTGTCTATGCTTTGCAGAGTAATAGATACATTGTTTCTGTTCGTTAATTTATGTTTGTTTTCTGAACCCCCCTCCATTGTTCCATTCAATTTAATTAAATTCAAATAACTTTATTTGTCCCCACGGGGCAATTTAAAAGGGCAAAGCAGTAGCTTAAAACATACAAAACAAGTCGCAGACATACCAAATAAGTTGCATTCCACAGGTTAAAAGTAAACCACATAAAAGTCGTAAAAAAAAAAACAAAAAACAACACACACATTAAAATCATAAGTAAAACACATAAGAGTTATGTATCGAGCATAAATCTTAGAGACGAAAATCTCACAACCTAAGGTAATAAAACCAAAAGTATCTGCATGACCCTTGGCCAACCCATAATAGATCTTTATTGTTTTCTTGTTTAGTGTAAATAAATGGCACAGGTCCACATACTGTATAGTTTACACTAGGGATGACCGATATTAACTTTTTGCCAATATCCGATATGCCGATATTGTCCAAACACTTAATTTCCGATTTCCGATATCGACCGATACCGATATATGCAGCCATTTTTCCCCCAAACTATTTTTAGGTCATACCACATATCTCCTGTTGTGGAATTAACACATTACCTACTTTTATTGTGATGCCCCACTAGAGGCATTCCAAAAATTAACATTGTCTGTACAAAATAAGAACACTACTTCAACTTAAGTTATGGAAAAGTGCCATATTTATTTTTAACATTTTGTCTCAAACAACAGCTCTTCCTGAGATCATCCTGACAATGCCCATTATAACTAGGACAAATCTGACTTCTTCACAAATTGTAAACAACATTGTACCTGTCCTGTACAACTTTGTGCAGCATTTAAAGTAAACAAAAATAACATGTAGCGTAGGACAGCCTAATATATTGAAAACTGCTCATTTCTATCAGGTACAAACAACACTTTAGGAATGAGGTCATGTGCAAACAAAGAAAACAAAAGTGCGCAGATATAGACAGACTCAGTCCTGAGCCCATTACATGGGCTAATACAGTCACTGAAACTATAAACTGGGCTCAATCAGCCCTGCTAACGCTCCGTGTACCTCGGGATGGTTCTTCCTGATGTGAGCGATTCAATTTGAAGTGTTGAAGGACGAAGTCTTGTCTCCCCCTCAGTTGACAAGCGCCTTGCATTCATTACAAATTGCATTTTTGTTATCCGCAGGTGAAACTTTCCGGACCACGGACATTTTGTGTAGCAACAAGTGGGCAAGCTTGTTAGCCACGACCAGCCACACAGTGGCGTGGTTATTTTGCCTCCAGGTGCGGTTTGATGAGGTCATCAATCGCGCGCCGGTAAACGTCTCGGGACCCCACAAGCGATTCCGTATTTGGCGAAACCCAGACATTGCGTTATGGGGTTTTCATTATCGGAGGAAAAACCGATAACGATTCTCACAGATATTACATAATTATGCTAATATCGGGCCGATAATATCGGTCGGCCGATATTATCGGACATCCCCAGTTTACACTGACAAATTACATCACCAAATCAAGTAGAATTTATTTAGCCATCATCATCATATGAAATGATCTCACTTTCATCTGTCCATAGCCATTATAGAGAGTCGTTTATTACTCTGTGCAGGACGCTGAATACTCCATTAGCAAAAGACTACTCATTTGGATACCATTCAAATAAACCTTCAGACCATGCGAATCTAATGCAAGGTTCAGCCAGTCAGAGACCGCAGGAGTGACATCTGTCAAATCACAGCAGGTTCAAGTTCCTAAAGATGCTGATGTTCTCTCAATGGAGAGGCACTAAGATGTATCACATGTGGACGTCATGTACAAAATGGTAAGACTTAGGTGATTAGCATTAGCAACTGTATACTTTTTTCCAAAAAAGAGTCACGCCCTCCTGGAAAAGTGCTTTATGGACTCACAAATGTGACTGGATTGGTGGGAAGAACATCTAGACCCTATATATATATGATAATGATTATAAAGGGGACAGCTAAAAGTTAAACTACATTGAAGGGTTCACGGACATTTGGTTCTGTGTTGGCTCTGGAGCATTGTCAGGATAGAGAGGAGAATTTAATTTATTTAGTTTTTACTATCTTAAATGATACTGCCAAAGTGGCTGTCCATCATCAGGAGAAGCTGGATGCTGCAACAGGACAATTATCCTAAAAATCATCACAAATCTGCAACAAGATGAGCAAAGAAATGTAACTGGTTGGCGCGTCCCAATCAAAGTCCAGACTTTAATACAGCAGAGATGCTTACCTGAAGAGAACCACTCACACCAGACATCCTCAGATGTTGAAGCTGGTGGAGGACTGGTCCAGGGTTCCTCCTGAATACTGTGCAGCCCTGATCAGGAGCTACTTGAGGAGCTTGTTTGAGGTTATTGCTGTCAAAGGAGGTTCCAGCAGTTACTACTTACAAGTGTTATACTTGAGACTGGGAGAAATCAATAATTATTATTAAAAACGATGATCATTTATATGATATTAGCTTGTGGAAATGTTTTTGTCTAACTTGAGGTCATAGTTAAACCATTTTAATTTGACACTGTTACCCTTCTGCCCCACCTGTTCACCCCTGCGGCCCCATTGAACACGGGCGCTGTCCATTGTGCTGAAATGAGGCGCCGTGAAGGGGAGCAGCAAACAGGTGGGCTCAGATTCAAACGGGACACAAAACAATCGGGTATATCATCCGATACTCATTACCTCAGCCAGAGACTGATTCATCATAACCAACATGAGTCCATTAATTGGTGCTTTATTAGCTCACTGCGCGTATCCAGCATGCATGCTTTCCACTTGGGTGCGCGCGCTGTAAGGTAAACACTTCCAGCGTCACCACAAGCGTCCTGATGTCCAGGCGGCGTGTGTGTATTGCTTCCTCTCAGACTGCTGCACAGCTTCTGCTTCTTTAAGAGCCTCCGCCCGCCCCCTCTCCTGTATTTTTAGCTGAGCCAGCCACTTCATTTGCTGGATAAGACAGACAGCTGTGTACCGTATGATATCACTTAATTGTTTTAATAAATGACATCAAACCCTGCAGACTCGCCGTGGGGCCTACACAGCCGAGCTGCTTCCTGGGAAATGCCGCGTGAGGTGGACGTTTGTCCCGCCGCTGTCGGATGCTAAAAACTCGCAATCAGCCTGCGGATGCTTGATGTTGATTATGAAACGCAATGCTGCGCCGGGTGCCGAGTGTCAGGCGCTGTGATTTTGAGATCAAATGAGTCAACGGAGATCCATTTAGCAGCAAAAGCCTCCTGTGGTGCGAACGGATCAAGGTGCCCAAGCATCCTCCTCCTCCTCAGCCTTCAGCTTCCTGTCTTCTCCTGGACTGTGGATAACAAGAAGCCTTCAAGACGGAGGGGGTGGTGGAGCATCGAGGGAAAAATAGGGGCAATATGAGAGAGAGGGACTTCATGCCCAATATGGAGAGGGGCAAACCGGCCACTTACACGGGGGACAAAAAGGCAAAGATGGCTGCTAAGACTAATAAGAAGTGGGTGAGACTAGCCACTGTTTTTGCATATGTGTTGTCCGTGTCCTTAGCAGCCATTATTCTGGCTATTTACTACAGTCTGATCTGGAGACCAACTAGTGCATCCTCCTCTGCGGGGAAGCCGGGGGTGCCGGAGGGGGTCACTCCCACTGCAAACATCTCAGCTGATATCTCCACAAGCAACAATGTCTCAGAGTGGAACTCTACACAGACAGGGCTGCTGTCTCTCAACCACACCGTGCAGGGCACAACCCCGCCGCCTCAGCCGTTCCAGTGGGACGGCATGGCCGAGGCTGTGTCCGTCTCCCCCCGCGCTACCGGAGCTGAGATTGCGCACTCCCAGCAGCGGCAGGGCGGACTCTACGCGTCCTCTCGCGGTCACACGAGCGCAGAGAGATCGGCCACTTTGGCCGGAGAGACACACGCGTCTCGGAGCTATTACACCCCGACAGGCTCCGGGGAGCTAACGGAGGCGCACGGCCGGGGAGCGATTGCCACCGACAGCCGAGACCCGGAGCAGGAGCCTGCTGCAGGACCTGAGACTGTTCCCCCGACCAGAGGAGACTGATCGGGCCTGATCACCACGACCACATCCCCCTTTCTCCCTCTCTCTCTCTCTCTCTCTCTCTCACACACACATACATACAGAGAGCCACAGTGATCCAACACGGAGTGTTTTACGGACTGTAAGTGCCGCAGGTCGGATAACACACAGGTCTTCTGTAAACTCATCATGCAGATTCCCATGTGGATGCTGAACTGCACATATGAATTCATATCTCGCCCTGATGACTGACAAAAGAGGAGACCTCCCTTCTTCCGTGAACACTGCTTCCCCCCTAGACACGAGCTATGCCGGGTTTTTTTGTTTGTTTGTTTGTTGGTTTATTCGTTTTGTTTTGGCCATCTGTATGCCTTAAAGTCAGTGTGTCTACTTTACCTCGGATGGCTTCCGAGGCCACTAACCTGCCTGTACGTGCGTACCAGACTAGTATAGATATTTTTCTTAAAACGATAGGACAAAGACTCCAGAGTTGCTTTTGGTTTTGTGGGACATGTATCTCACAGGCATACAGTGTTCGATATCACTGCCATTCATTGGCTGGTCTAAATCAATACTGCATTATTGCATTTTAACATCTGGGTGTACTTTTTTTTTTTTCATGGGTCAAACCTGGACTCCGAGTAGAAGAACCTGCATTATTGAGTTATGCTCAGGTATGTGCATATAACCATAACCATGTAAATGTATTGTGTAATTGGTTATGTACATCTAGGGCAGGCATACATCTTCTGGGCCTTGATTAACTTTTAGTGTAATTAGATGATTTTTATTAAAGTACAGTATGTATAGTAGGTATAACTATATCAAAAGGTACAAATAATCATCCTTAGAAAATGATTACATTTTATGCTTTTATATACCCTTATAAGAGATCTACATGGGCCCTAAATCATGAATTAATTTCTGACATTACCCTGTATGTTAAGGTTTACTCTGTAAGCTAAAAGATCGGATGGATTCAAATAAACTTTGGAGTGTAGCAATAACATGCAAAACCCACATCTATTGACTGATGCAAGGAAAAAGGTGCAACAGATTTTATAATAATAGTGCAAGTACAAAGAGCAGCTGTTTTATTGCCATGTGATGTGGGTATTTAATGAAATTATGTTGAGGAGGAGGGGGGGGGGGGCTTTAATTACCAGAGTGAACTGTCCAGCGTGTGACCAGAGGGACTGTCTGCTGCTCACCGAAAGCGAAGTAATCATCTCCCAGTCTGCCACAGTTCACTCGTTGCAGCTCTCATTGAAACCACTTCACACAGTCACGTGTTGTGAACTGTGAAGTGGAAATAAGACCAACCACCTCATGCACTCTCTCAGCAGCATTTGAGGGAGATGTATCGATTTGAGAGCGCTCAGAGAAGAACACATTACACAACACGGCTTAGAGCTATTTTGATCCACCTCTCCCTGAAAAGGACTGTTTGGCTGAAAGGTTTGGTTTCTGTGCTGGTGGTGGCCAGCATCATTCACTATCGCACTGAATATCAAACAACTTGATTTCCGCTGAGCAGCCAGTGCATTAGTAACGTTGCACTGTGATGTAAACAGTGGTGACTTGCACTGTTGTACTAACGTGATAGATTTTTAGAACCAAAGCCAAGGTATGTGTCCTGTGAGGACACAGGAAGTCCATTCATCAGGGAAGACAAACATTTTCCATTATTATAACACAAACCATGTGTACTGGAAAAATTGAATACAGAGTGTATCCAACACAGGGACAGGCCTGTCAATGTTTTAGTGGCCTTCGCAGATGTTTTCTCAGTGCCATTTCTGGCTCCTGGTGATATATTGTGGGAGAAACGACCGAGCTATCGATGGAGGAGTTCATCAGTACAGACAGTTATTGCTGAAAGCTGTGTCAGTCAGGATAAAGCAGCTGACCTTTGCACTGTTGAACTCAGTCACCCAGGTAGATGATTACATCATCTGAGCTGAAATCCGTCATATGTTGCATTAAAGTTCAGGACAAAATCAAATTGCTTTGCAGCCTCAGCCAGGCGATAAATCACATGCATCCTTAAAGGAAACAAACTACAAATTCAAAACATTGATCAAATGACTGAAAAAGTATAAAAAGCTGTAGTTGTTTTTGCAGCTGTTGCTTCGCTTTTTGGTCTACACTTTTTGTAATGTTGCCTGTTGCAGCCTCTCTGGTCACTTTAATGCTAAAATTGTAAAGAAAAACCTAAAGATTAGATCATCCATGAGACAAACAGGAAGATATTAAAAAAAAGTGGATTTGTTAGAATTTAACTACTGAGCAAAAAAAAAAAATCCATCTACTCCCTCTGTTTTTAAAAAATCCAGATCCTATGAATATGCAAAAGCTTTCTGCTCTAACTTTAGGATTTTCTCAGTGCACTGTCAGTTTATGTACAATACTAATTTCAAATTTTCACATAATGTGTGTAAGTTGTATATTGATTTTCAATCTACATGTCACTAAATCCTGCTGTGCATCGATATTGTGAACTCAGATTTATCTTGAGCAAAGCTCTAGAAAACGTCAAAAATCTTTTACAATAAGCAAACCTGGCTGCTGGAAATGAATTTTCCCCATCTGGTTCGGCAGGTTAGAGGGTGACACAACACAAGTAAGAGCATTTGAACAAAGAATTAGTGACTTAAACCTTTTCAATACAGCATTGTTTGAGCTGGGCACCATCTTAGAAGATCTGAATATTAACGTGGTTTTGCAGTAGATGGGGACAACATGAAAATAAAAAGGGAAAACATGGAATTATGCATTTCATGTAATTTAATTTTAAATCATTGCTGGTTTGCATATTTGAAACACGGACAAACCCATAACTGTGTTACTACGGTGCAGCTGATCTATATGTCTACATCGATATATTATATTCAAGGTCAAAAGGTCAAGAGGTGGGCCCATACTGGGATTCATGATTTAAAGCTATACTGCGTGTCAGAGAGGCGAAACATGAAAACACGGTGATTAGCAAACGTTACCAATCATCAATATAGGAATGATATTCATCTCGTAGCCGCTGAAGTAAAGACTACATTTTTAAATTATGAAGGTCTGAAATTGCATTGCCGTTGAATAATACTATAGAACTAATACATCCACACGGTGCAAGATTGTTGGTTTCAGCACAACACTAAATAATGTGTTTCTGTAAAGTCCCACAAATGATAACTTTGTGCTGACAGACTGAGTGCGTTTGACTTGATTTATTAGATCATGCTAACATCAGGGGCCCACCCCTGATCAATATGGCAGACACAGCAAATGGACACCTTGTCAGGGAGGGGGGGGGTGGGCACTTAGCGAGGACTGCCAACTGGTTTGTGTGAGCTTTGGTCAGGGCCACAAGGCTGGGCCAAACATGATTTTCACTGAACCTACATCCATCAACACTAATGAAACACCTCAAGAGCCCTCAACTATTAACTCGCCATGATAAATGATGCAGTGATCATAGAAGGCATCAAAAACCAAAGAAGCATATGATCTTAACAATGTAGATTTTAACTTAAAGCCAGCATTACTTTAGGAAAAACACTTTTTTCACTTTCTTTCAGAAAATTATAATAAAAGATTTATTCCACAGCTATGCCATTCTGTCTTTATGCAGATCCCAACTAACAGGCACTGGCTATAGCCGTACATTTACCGGAGAGATATGAAAGTGGTATCGATCCTCCCATCTAGTTTCCAGCAGAAATGCTAATAACAAATAAGCTATTGCTTTAAGGTGAAATCTTAAGTGCCTCTTTGCTCTCCAGTCTGGTTTTGTCACGGATCAGTACAAAGAAAACCTCTCTCCCGACCACAAATTTCAAACCAAGCACGAAAACAGAAAGCCTTTTGATGCACACAAAAACAGGACTTTGCACAATCTTGCTAAAAAGCTGCATATACCAAAAGTTGGGCTTTTTTGGATTTTTGCTCAGATAAGGAAGCTTCAATTTACTGCATAGTGCTGTCCATGTGATCCTACACCGCACTCATTTCCATTATATCAACACTCCCACTATAGCGTACTATTACGTCACATAGTTTAGAAATAGCCAGCTTAGCTCCACAGTGAACCAGCAGTGTTATGTCCAGAAACAGTATGTTTTATAATCTCCTCTGCAGGAGTCGAAGAGCCAGTTTGAACAAGAAAAAATGAAATGTCTCAACAGAGACCCAGGCTGCTGTACAATGTTCAGCAGGTCACAAGTTTTAATGTCTCAGTGGCAGAAGGCTGATATGGAGACAGCCCCTGGAGGACATAATTAAAACAGTAGCACCTATGGGAGGTCCCACCTGTAGGACTGCGAAGGAGCCGTTTCCAATTGAAAAACCCTGCAGAGAGCTCATCTGACATTAGTGCAGACCCGGTAGACCAAGGTCAAACACTGCAGACTGCTAATGTTCTAAAGTGACCTATATTTCTGCCTTTTTATCTCTGAGACTCACTACTGTCACCTTGCTTAGTAAATTATCCACATGGTGTTGGGGGAGGCAGGAGAGGGTCAGAGAGGGTGATGGTGGAACAAAATGATGAGTCATGATTACGGAAGTTGAAATACAGAAAAACACTTTATTGATGTTCTGTATGCCTTCTTCCTTCCAAATTGTTCTACAGCAAATCAAGCTATGTTGCACACAGATCTAAGTTAGCATGAGCCACTCTGTACAGAAAAGAGCTGTGATCGATCTAACACACACACACACACACATTCATACGCAGGCACACTTATAAACACTTACACGTGTCTGTGAAAATACAGAGGACAGTGACAGCAGTGGACACCGAGGTGGGCCAAGACAGTGTGCTAAACATGGATAAACTGCTCTATGGTTGTAGGTCCTAAATTTAGTTTCACTAAATTGAATCCCACAGGGAGTTTTAAACATAAAAGAGGTAATCTAAATGACCTACTTTTTGAATTCATGTTTCTTTTATCACATATTCAAATTCCATATATAATACAGAATAAGGCCCCGAATCAAAAACAACACTTTTTTTTCTTGAATGGCTGTACTGGTCTTAAACTGTTGGTCATCCCAGTGTGCTTCTATTAGATTCCTGATTGTTTGTATTTTATGTAACCACAGTTGAGGCTAACAGGACGTTGCAGCTCAGAGCACGTCCACTATGTTCTCTACTCGATGTTACATAACTGTTTACTACACTGGAGCATTGATGAAAACCATAAACTTCTTTGAGGACAGAGTTGAGGACAGAGTAAGTCTTCTTATTATAATTTTCGCTGGCACCAAAAATACAATAAAAGAGCAGCAATAAATAAAAACAAAACCATACATGTCACAGAAATAAACAGCTAATATAATGCACATACACATTGTTTTGAAACTGTTTTAGATTTGAAAAATCATTCTAAGTAACATTCTGTAGTCCAACGGTGAGGCAAATAAATAAAATCGCAATGCTGCACTGTTACTACAGTACAGTTAACACTACAGCATGTTATGGTATAAACCATAAAATAAATACCCTCATTATGTGAATGTATATTGTGTAAAGTATGCAAGGCACAACAACAGGCTAAATTCTTATTGAGGAAGTGTTTAAAAAACAATTAGTCAGCTTTCCTGATTACAAATGAGAAAAAATGACAAAACAATGCCAAGAGGGAGTTACAGCTGAATCCCAGTGTTTTGACTTTGGTTGGATTCTCATGGAAATGGATGATATATGTTCAGTATGCCCGTCCCAGTGAGTAAAAACCAAAAGCTTCTACATAGAAAGAGGTTGTAAACTGTTCCACCCTTCCACACTGAGACAGTTGTTCTCAAAAACAAGATCAGCAAAAACTAATCCACATCCATTACTTTCATGTTTCTGCCCATTATTGTTGCCTTTTGTAGAATTGGACACAAATTACAAAATTAAGTGCCTAAATGCAAAGAGGAGTCCCCAGGAAGAGAAAACATTTGGGATTCAGCTATAAAACTGTGCTGATTTAAAGAAAAAAACAAATAACAAAACAGTAGTGTGTTAAAGGGCAAGTTTTAGATTTTATTTCTACAGTGTTATTGTTGATTTAAAAAGATTTTAAAACAAAGTAATTCTTTAGTCGAGTAGTGTAGATTACCCTGCAGTTAAAAGAATACTCCAGTGATTAGGTTGGACAGAGTGAAATCTAAATATGTGTTGCAGAAGCATAGACATCCTCACATATTCTCTACACTGGACACTAAAGTTCCCATAATGCAACCTTTGTGTTTCTTTGCTGGGTCACCTATGCCTGTTAAACACCCCCCCCCCAGTTTGTAGCATGTGATTATTGTGATAAATTTGTAAAGTCCAAATTCATGACATGACTTTGACATCACCAGGGTTATTTCCTCAGACTTGATGAAGCCCCTCTGCTTTTCTATTTTTTTCTCTTTTTACAGTCTGTGTCATACTAACCATAATGAGGAAACTGAGCTTGAGTAAAATCAGTGGAGAGTCCCTTTACTTTTTTTTTTTTTTTTTTTTTTTAATCTAAAGACATTTATGTCAGCTGTAATATTTTGGAAACTTAACAGTGTCCTGGTCAGTGGCCAATAAAACAGCAAGTCTCATGTACCTCTTAAATATTGTATTGATTTTCTAGCTCACAAAAGGCCATTGATGCTGAAGCCGTTATCAAATAATATTTACTCCAACAGATTTAAGTGCAGAAACAGACTCTACTGTAGGTTTGTCACTACTGTATCATAATATAATACAGACTTTATTCCATTGCCAGACATACTTGTAAGGCATAATCAGGCACTAGATAATACAACTGTGGCTGATGTTTATTGTCAAGGGCTACCTAAGTTAACCAATTAGCTAGCCTCCTGATATGTACCTTAAATTTTTCATACAAATGTAAACATTCAGTGATATTGCACTCAAGCAGCATACTAACATACTGTGTAATGTGTCAGTACACATACTTTTATACGCATAAAGTGCTTGGATGGAAAAATATTTGAGCTGGGAAAAGGTATACACCATTTCTATGTATATTTGAGAGAGTTTAAATATACTTCAATAGGTGGGACATGCCACAGTGAAATTAACTGATGGTTTTGTGTGTAAGCCATTATCTTGTATCTCAATAGAGATACCTGAAGCAAAATGATGCAGCCCAATGCAAAGAGCAAGGCTCTGCATTTCTATGTTTTGGTTTCAGTATTTTCTTCCCAAAAATGTTAAATCAAACAATCTTCCCATGCTCTCTTGCCTGCAAAAAAAGAAAAACATACAAAGCAATTATTTAGTAAAGCTGTAATCTCTTTTCTATAATTCACATTTTATTTATATGAGCCTCATGACTTTTCTTCTCTGTGATTGAGTTAAGCAGGTAGTAAATGTTTTGGATGAGATTGAGACACACTCTCCTGAGACTATTTCTCCTGCGCTCAAAATAGGCCTCAGAGGTGGTAAGTAAAATATGCTTAAACTGGGATTGCATATTACAGCTGATCTCTCTCTCTCTCTCTTTATCCATTTGCACTTCCAACAAGTCCATTTACACATCTATCCATTCTCCAATTCCTCTTCCTGTTTCTCACACTGACCTTGTCACTGCTGGTGGAGTGTGTTGGGTGCGTTTCTCCTGACTCTAGGCTCAGGACAGAGAGACCGGAGTCTATTAGCTCCTCTATCAGGGAAAAAAAAACATTAGCTCAGTTATATATCATCCAGATACATTATCAGAAAGGTCATGAGGCCATTGAGGCAACTTCGTACCTGCATTTGTGTTGCTGATGTTGCACTTGGCAAGCTCTACAGGTTGGACAGATGCCTCCTGTAGAGAGGCACAGGCTATTTCAGCGGGGGGGGAGTCGCCAGCTGTGTGGGGGTTGCTGTCTTTTTTTGTACATTCAGTTTCGGATGCTTGCTGCTGAGCAACAGGAGGAGCAGACAAACCACCTCCCTGATCCTGAAGACTACCTTCGTCCTGCTTGGCAATTTCAAGAGGCTGGTGTGGCCTTTGTGTTTCGTGTTTACTCTTTTTAGGTGAAGAAACTTTAATGGAGCTCTGACTTCTTAATTCTGAGTTGGTAGAGTTGTGACAGCCCATATGAGCTCCATGGATGAGTTCCTCTGAGAAGCGTACTTTCTTCTCCAAACTCCGAGGGGATGAGGCTTCTACTTGCTCATGAGTGGAGACATCTTCTCTCAAAGTAGCAGCGGACACAGGAACTGAGGATCCATGGTCCTCAGAAGTACTCAGTGAATCTGGGCTGGGCAACAATTTCACTTTTGGGTCCTGATCTTCTGCTTCAGCATCTGTTAGGGCATCAAGTTCCTCCAAGAACTCCTCCAATGTTGTATCTGATGTCTAAAAGATGAGATTACAACAACCAAGTTGGTGTTTTTAGTTTTTCATTAATATTGATTTACCAATGCGGAATTCATACTCATACTGTGACTTCTCACCTGTAGGTTCTCTCCTTCTTCATTTGCCTGCCATCTGAAAAATAATGGGACTTTTATACAAACCCATTAAGTAACAGTGTGGGAATAGAAATGTTATTCTTTCATTTCTTTCAATGTAATTCAGCCCCCGGCCCCTGCAGCCCTTCTCCTCTTCGCCAGTGTCTGCCTGTGGGGGCATTGCCGGGACACTGGGGGCTGTGGCATGTCAATTGGCTGCAGTGGCTCTCTGGGTTTGGTGCCTCATGTGCTCCCACACACAGGGTGGCGGGCCTCCGGAGCCGGGGCCCCTGACCCGACTCTGGGTCCTGGTGATGGTCTCACTCATACTTAGGGAATGCCCACATGCACGTGTGGTGTCACTTGCCAGCTCTTGTTGGGTCACATCATGAAGAATTGATGAATCCTGCCAAAAATGGGCTGAGCTGTTCTTTCATTCCATCACTATGTACCCGATCTTTGACTCGGCTCCTATATTGGGACACCTTCACCTATCTGGACTCCCATCTCTCCAGAGATCTACACAGACACCCTCTGGACTCTCATAATCCTGAGTGAGGTGACAAGAAAAGCACAGCATCCTTCACTCCACTAGTTCCTACCAGCACCACCTGCTTCCCTTCCCCTGTTCATCCTTCTGCATCCTGTCTGTCCTTTGTTCCCCCCTATATTCACCGAGGTGTAGCACTGCCCTCCCTGCCACACAAATGTCATTTCACTCAATAAAGATCAACAAACTAACTTCCAGGGAGGGCCAATGATGGTCACACACACGCACTGAAATAATAAGACATTACACTTGGGCAGCAAGTGTAATGTCTTGCACACAGCAAACCTACATGGCAGACCTCCCTCACTCACATATCAGGAATAGAGTCGAGCTCCTTACTCTTAACATGCATAAAGGAATGTGATAGTTTTTCACCTTGTATATTTTACATGTTGTGTTTACTATATTTTTAACTCTTTTATTTTATGCTTTTCATTGTGAAGAACTTCTTGACAACTGTCTGTGAAAAGTGCCTTATAAAAATTTTTGCATACTTTCAAAAAACAAAAACAGCCAGAAGTCATCAGAATAGTATCTCCTCATCTATTTCTTGTCAAAAAAACAAATGTGCTCTGAAAATAGAAAACTACTCCTTTCAAATTGCTTTCTCAAGTAAAATAAAGTAGAGTATGGGATGGAAAAGGCAGATAAAGCTGTAGGTACAGCATCTTAGCTCTGGCAAGCTGAGTCTCAGCTATTAAGTATTAGTGTCCTGTAAACTTTTTCTCACAACACTAAGATCTATTGCCAGCTGAGACTAAAGCACAATCTGGTAACAAGTATTTGTCGGAACATACCTGAGTGCTGTTTTACACTGTCCCCTGACTCCTACCTAATACCATCCCTGAGATGGAGACAGAAAATCATCTGGCAAATTACATTTTCGCACTGCAAGGCTAAGGTGGCTCTCATCCAGGTCTGTGATCCTGATTTTTTTATTTCAGATTGTGAGCAACAGTTGTGTAACAGCACACCCTGAAAGCCTCTTCATCACAACACACACTAGCTTCCTGCACAACAGAGGAAATGCTGGTGGATGAATGCATGAATGCAGTGGGGAATGAATGAGGCCTTCTGGGTTTATTTAGTCAGCTGCAACAACTAAGTTGACTTCTAAGTTGATGTTTGTACATTAGGGCCTATTGCAGGGAAACAATGTGCCTTCACAACTGTCTCATATACTTCATTAGTCATAGTTAGTATTTTGACATGAGTTAATTGATGCTGTGGTGAAAGACATCGCAATGGTTGAATCAACTTTAACATCAGGCTGTTTTTTGTATAACTGAAAGCTAAAAACAGCAGTAAATAAAATAGCAGTTACTGACCTCCTGGCCCTCCCAGTCAGACGAT
This sequence comes from Remorina albescens, assembly GCA_034769265.1. Lineage (NCBI taxonomy): Eukaryota > Metazoa > Chordata > Actinopteri > Carangiformes > Echeneidae > Remorina > Remorina albescens. Next base: position 13,300,508 of record CM068488.1, read on the forward strand.
CTTTGCCTTTTGCTTTACTGCTCATCACTAACACATTTTTAGCTCCCTTCTCTTTTCTTCGCTTCTCGTGACCTGGGACAGGAGAGTACAGAGAATTCAAGGTACCACTGCATGACATTTTCACAAATGGTCAGTTTTTCTACAGACAATTCTGTATTTTAACTAATTAATTTTTCACTGTGTGGGCTCCAATTTCTTCCAATTTCAGATAAACACTCAGGATTATTTCCTTTTTAAATTTACAATTTAAGATGAATGATGTCACCACAATATTCTTTTTAAACACAGTGACATTCTGGCAGCAAAATACCTTTGAGTACACTTCAGAAAAATAAAACACAAACTCCTAAAGGGATCTTATCTTTTCTTTACACTACAATTATGTTAAGGTGCTGACTTAATGTATAATTAATGTTTAAGTGCGGATACCTCTTGAGTCCACATTTGTCCTGGGTTGTCCTCGTCTTGTATTCCGTCCACCTGGAATTGAAAAAAACAAACAAACAAACAGAAAAAAAAAACCATAATAAAGGAATGAAACAATGAATTGTGCTTTGATATGAAAGGTTTTTCTCATGTTCTCAGTTTGTAGTGTGCCTGGACTTTGTCTCACCTCTGCCAGAAGGTCCCCAGTCTCTGTCAGGCAGGGACTTGTCTGAAAACCTAAAGCCAGAGGTTCATCTTAGACAGAACAGAAAACAATCCAAGTGTTGAGGTGACAAAATAGCTAATTTACACCCCATAAACAGGCTCTTCTGAGCTTTGAGCATCATCTTTGGAAATTTACTTGGATTCTTGTGGAACTACTGAGAGGTTTTTTTGTCCTGCAAGTCACACCATTGCATTTGACAATCACTGAAACCATCTAAATTGCTGAATCAAAAACACATTTCCTCTGCTATTCTTACTTGCAAGCCTTGTTTAAACCTTGCCAAATAAGGAAAGGTATTCCATCCCTTATCCCAAGCTAAAAATAGCTGCTTTTTCCTTGTCTCTTTACATTTGAATGCTTCCTTAAACAGTACATTAATTTACTCTTTGCAGTGCAGCACCGTTTGTTTGGTATCTAACAAATGCATGAAACTGATGGATTGCATATTTGCTTCCAGTCACTTTGGTGTGCTATTGTTTTATTTTATCAAGGAATGGGATGGCAGACATCTTCATCATAGAGTTCATTAGCTCATCCTAGAATACGCAAGAATACATATTTATTTTTTTTATGTGTATGTTTGTGATTGCCACTGTGATGAGCTCCTGCAATTTCATTGTATCAAGTATACAATGACAATAAAGGCATTCTAATCTAATATAATCTTATAGTAAAATATCATTACAGGCAAACACAATTATATAATTCTCATAATAAGTAATTAATAGGGTTTGCAATCATTTTGCAACATCCTGTGATCATGGTTTATGATGAGTAATCCAGAAATAATAGATTCTTCCAGTAAATACTCTCATTAGAAATAAATAGACTGTTCTTCAGTAACCCTTTGTTCTGCATCTGCACTTAAATAAAAATTAAAACTAAGAAAGCCAAATTATGCTGAAAATAGCTTTGGGCAGGGCAGGGGTATAGCAAATGAGGCTACTCATATTATAATGAAGTCACCTTTTACCATGATTACAATGCTTTTTAAGAAAAATGTGTCAAAGTAATCAACATTCTGGATTTCTCACCAAACTATAGAAGAAGGGATGAGTCAAGCTTTATAGGTTAAAAAGAAAAATTCACTGACCAGCAGGTCTAAAGATCACCACTACTTACCGTATGTCTAGTTATTTATTTTATTCAAATATATATAAAATAAATAAATAAATAGCAATAACTTTAATTTTGTGGCCCACTGATAACGTTAATTCTGGCATATCATTCCCCACGAAGCCACGACTTCATTAATTAAGAGAGCTCTCCAGGTGTTGGCGGCGAGATTTTCTTTTTACCTTTGCACAGAGCTGTATACTCCTTCCAGTTTTTATGCTAACATAAACCGACTAATATACAAATATCTCAATAGCATCCATCTTCTTGTCAACATGAAAGCCAAGTCTAAGCATTCGATTTTTTTTTTTTTTTTCCATTACATGATGTAAAGAGACTGTAAAACTAATGACATACAAGGATAAAATTTAGGATTAGGGTTAAAACAAAAAGTAGATCAACAAGGAGATCAACAAGGAGATCAACAACTCCAACTGGACAAATCACACTCTATTTGCCATTAGCAACCACCACCAAGGGTCCCTTGATAAGGCAATACTGGAGAACAACAAACCTATTCAGTTGACATTTCATCAACAGACATCTCCAACACCAAAATAGAGCAAGCCAATGAAATATTACCCAGAAGACCAGCTGTGAGAAATCTCAGATGGGAGCAGTACCATGGGAAAAGTGAGTGCTTAATCTTACATGTTTTCAGTTTTGTCCATGTCCCATGCCCTTCTCCACTGGCCCTTGGCATTTTTGTGGCGGGCCACTCTCTCCTTGTCAATCTGTTCACGCTCTTTCTTCCACTTCATATACTCTTCCTGCTCTTCTTTCAATGTGGGGATGTTGAGGTCCGTGTTGGCCTGCAGACTTTCGAGCTCCTATGTGGACACAAAACATTTCAGTGATTTAGTGCATACAAACAAGCAGCCTTCTTCATGTAGATTTATATCAGCGTACTGTCTATGCATTCAGAAAAGAAACACTGGCTACTCAGTGTCAGATTGCAAAACATTTGAAGCTTCACTCCTCAAGCTAATCAGAGCAGTGGAGGGATCAACAACTGCCCAACATTAGGCATGGGTGGTCATAAACAAAAAGAGCTTCTCATCTCTAAACAAATAATTAAACAGCAACAGGGCAATACACAGATCTGTAAAGATCAAAAGAAAGGGAGTAAACAGGATTTCTCTGGTATGTCCATCCATTCTGCATTGCTGTAATTACCAATCCCTACCTCACTGTAAATAGTAATAATTGCTTCTGGACACCCGTTTTATTATAAAAAGCTTCTTGTTTTTGTACCATTATGACTGTGAGGCAACACAATGAAATTTTTTGAGACAATATACAGGCAAAAATGCAATATACTGTAAATGCAATTATGTCCTCTTCCCCCTTTTCCGCTCTTACGCAGTTTATTGATTATGGTGATGACTGGAAAAAGATTGCTTGCAAATACTACAGCGAGATGTAATACAGGCTCTTTAGCACATCAAAGGAAACAGAGACTGTACACTGTTGTCACAAAGGCCTGGAGCTGACCAGGTCGACAAACAGTGCAGTATTGTGAGGGAAATCACGTAGAAAACCAGCAGACTTTAAGGTCGAGGTTTGTTTTTGTTTTTTATGTTGTAAAGAGCCCTGTGTAGAATACAGAGTGATATTTAACAAGAGGGAATAAATCTTCACACTTCTCTGCACATTGTATCTCGCAGCAACAGTAAAGGCACTGAGAAACATAAACAGCATGCAGGCCTGCAGAGAAACTATGATGAGCGATGTTTTGTCCTTAGGTATGGACCAATCATTGTCAAGTAAACATGTTTCCTCTCTGCATGCACTTACTAGTGAACATAGCATCTGTGCTCATCCCTGTGTTTTCCATTTCATCTCTCCTCCCTCTCCTCTGGCCCCTGGAAGATATCAGGGGCCACAAGGGAAGTCACTTCTCACATGTTGCAACAGGCCGTATCCTGCTGCCACTGCAGCCACTAATTAGCACATTTCAATTACTCACCTCCATAGGGTCTCGCACAGAAGGTGTCAGAGGTCAGGACCCAAAGCTGAGAGAGAGCAGGACTTAGTTTAAAACTGTCAAATTTAGACAGATTAAAGGTAACTAATGAAAAAATAATGGCTCTGCTCTTATTCTGAACATTTGCAAAGTTTATTTGTTAATCAATACAGTTACTTATGTAACACTTGGGAAAAAAAAACAACTCTGCATCTGCATCAACTGTAGAGTAGGCAAGGCAGAGACTTGAACAGAATCCCATTTCATATGGCATATTCAGCAGTCCTTTGAAGCTCATATTCCCTGCCTCCCAAGTCAGCGTGTTTATCATAGGCCTGATCTGTGAGACACGTCTAAGTTTTTCTTGCAATGTTTCCAGGCTAGCCAGCATGAGGCAGGCAGTGACAAGCAGCTGAAAGAGCGGAGGTATATGGTAACTTGTTGTGTCTACCGTTTTTTTTACATTTCTCTCTCTTTGTGTACCTGTATGGTAGTGCTGTAATATCTAAACTTTGTATTTCAATGATGATACCTGTGTTTTTCCAATTTCTTGGCTTCTGCTACTTTTTCAACAGAAAGATCAAAGAGGAGGGAGGAGAGGCAGGAAAAAAGATTGATATATTCTTGATGAAGGTGACATAGCAGCATTTTCTAAAGAAATTAAACAAAGAGTTACATTATTGCTTCATAACAGCATAAGATAATCAAATGAGGACATAGACCTGTCAAGTGTGAAAAATTAAGAAGCTTACACTGCCCCCAAGTGGACTAATGATGCTGCAGCATAACTTGGCACTTGTTTGGTTTCAAATATCCACTTAGCAATGGCATTATAGTGGCAGGCTATAGTTTGCAGATGATTGAACCTCCGTGGTTTGGAAAATGAAATGCACCATATTGCAGGTAAAGAATTACAGTTCTTTTTTTATTTCTGACTGCAAGTTATGCTCTGTCTATGAAAAGAGCTGATGAGTCATGTCGCAATTAACAGTAACATTTGCATGAATAACAGTAGGGGCAGAAACAATCAATGCTGGAGTGGTTAGCACACCCACATACAGACATGTCCTTCTACCCACACCCAAGTGCAGTCCAGCACCAACATAAACACAAAGGACCCCTGACTACCTTTTCTCTTTTTTTCACTTTACTCATACATGTTTCTTCTCCCTCTCTGACCCCTTCCTGGCACCTTGCCAGGCCTGTTCTGTTTGGCCGCATAATGAGCCTTTTGAGAGTGAGAAGGCAGTCGAATGTTAATTAGATCAAATCGGCCTTTTCAGGATGGTGGGAATGGGGAAACAATTATGCCAGAGGAGGGAAGATCCCTATAGGATCCAAAGAAGGAGATGGAGGATAGAATCAGACAGTGGGCTGCCAGGAGTGTTTCCCGTTTCTCTGCCCCCCCCCCCCCCAGCTGTCTCCCTTTCAATTTCCTTTCTCCTATCTCTATCTATCTCTTCAGTGCTAACTGATGTCTAGGCATGAGGGACTTAAAGGCGTCACAGTCTAACTGAGACACTGCCAAATAACCACACCCCTCTCACAAGTCCTCTAGATCCTGGGTATTTCGGGTGTCCCATATCACCCATGTCAAAGCCCATGTCACAGCATTCTCCATGTTACTCTCATAACATTGTGTTAAATGATACTGGCGTTGTAGAGCAACTACATAGAAACCTGCTGGTCCTTGGGGCTCACAGATGACTAGTGCACTGGAGCGCTGGCAACTGTTCAAATGCTGATTCATTCAACATGATAAATAAAGGGGGATGAGACAAGTGAGCCAGGAATAAAGGCAAAAGAACAGCGTGTTCAGCCCGTAGATTTGGGGCACAGTAGACCCAGTGGGCCAGTGAGCAGTGCTTGGTGCATCAGCCAATCAGACACAATCCAAACGTGTATATACAAATGGTTGTCTTTCTAGAGCCCCCTCCCGGAACAGGAGCTTGTCTGTGTTTACAGTGATGAAAATCAGCTGCCTGTGTTGTGTTTCAGGATATTCATGAGGCAGCTGGGATGTCTGTAAAAGAGTGGGCACGTGAGGGTACGTCAGGTTTTAAATTGAGGTAGAGCAGCTGCTTCAGAGTTTCTGCATACTCGGGGGGGCTAAGATCAGTGACAGTGTAGCATTTCACATCCCAGCCAGGATTACTACACGTGCCTATTTGTCTCTTTGCTTATCTGAGTTAAGCATGGGCTCTCCACCCATAGGTACTAAGAAAGAAAGCTATTGATATTAAAATTATATCTTCCATTTTGTACCATAACAAGAGCATTTGTTGAGCTGTTAGAGCATCTGTCTAGCTTTTGTGGCACAAGAAGCATTCTCTGTTCACAGCGTGTTCCACAAACGAGAAGCATCTTGACAAAGGTTGAGAGGTTTTTTTTTCCTGGCTAAAAATACAACAAAAGATCCCCAGAGGGAGACCAAGTTATCAGCCATCAGACCAAAGTGGTATCACATTAAGAAAAAAATTTTAAAAAGTCAGAACAGGCATCAAGACGTTTTGAAGATTCTCAATTTGTACTCAGTTTTAGTTCTAGACAGCTTCTATTCATTCTGCAGGTCTATAAACTACCAATCCCATACCAGTCAGAGCCACAGCCCACCTCCTGTCCATAAACCATTGTGCTCTGTCACTGGAGGGGTGTGGCCAGCCGACACGTCTGACATCTATGTAAAATATGTCGGTGCAGCACAAGAGTAGAAACAAAAGGGGATGTGAGAAAGGAAACAGTCAGAAGGGTGCATGCTAGGTTTTAAATGCTGGAGCATATGATCATTGGAGTGCTCAGTCTTTCCAAACCTCAGCTGCTGTGTTTCTCTTGGGCGTGTGAGGTGGCTGTTTCCCCCTCCCTGCTGACTCTAAGCGCCTCGCCTGTCCATCATCTGTAGGGCTCTTGACATCCACAGGACCCAGCCTCTTCTCTGGCCTCTCACTGACCACCCTCTTACCCTGGAGAGACAGTTACTCATATTTAAGTGTCATAACTGCAGCAACATGCAAAATAAGAGGACCAGTGCCCCCTTGCATTGCATCCACACAAGAATTATTTTGAGGCTGTAAATAAAACATTATTTCATGTGCACTGATCAAAGTATCCCCACTGACACCTGCTGGTCTCTATACACACCATTCATAAAGATATGAAACTCGGAACTCTTGCATAAATACAATCTTTCATCCAGAAAGTTCTGATTGAACAAGCTTATGGATATTTCTACACATTTTTTGCAACCCTAATGTGACAACTCTTTGGATAGCTATGTGTTTATGTCGTTTGATCTAGTCCCAGAGAAAGAAATAGCTCAACAAAATGTCACATATGTTGTCCTGAACTGTGGTACAGGTATCACTGGTGTCCAGAGATTGAGTCTGGTCAACCTTCATTAAAACTAAAGGAGTCTTCAATTCATCAAAATTTTTTACTTGTCAATTAAAGGATAGCAGAAATTCACAGGGCAGTTAATTTACCTTTTTGCCTGCCATGGTGACGGTTAACTGCTTTCTGTGGCCTCGGCCAGCACTCTGTGAAAGGCCTTCTCCCCCTCTATCAGACCCGGCCTCCTGTTGTCCTTTCCCAGCTGGTGAATTGCCACTGAATGGCTTTGTCACCACCACACGACTATCCTGCTTCAAACCAAAGAGGGGAACATGTTATAAATTATTTACATTTTGTAGTTGTGAATCTTCTGTATAAAATCTGTTACCATACTGCAGACACTCACACTGGTGGACTTGCTGATTGTGATGGTAAGGTCATCAGCTTTGCCCTTTCTGCTCTGCAGTGCCATTCCTTCCTCCTCTGCCCTTTTCTTGTCCTCTTCCACCTCCTAAATGCAAATGAATGAAAACAATCAGCTAATCAGGAAGCCTGTTAAGAGCAACAAAGCCTCACATAATAGAGGTATGCTCAAGACCTTCTACTCCTCACAACAACTTTGAACATCACAGGCACTTCTCCGCCTGCAAACACTTGTCCTGACCTTGTACCGCTTCATGAGTGCTTCATTCTTCCTGCGAAGTGCCTCAATCTTCTTGTCTAGCTCTAAGTCCCTCTCATGATCCCTCTTGGGCATCATGTCACTGGTGGTCTATGAGGACACATACAATGTCAATGTAAAAGAGACTAAAAATGGTTAAAAAGAAAAGTTATGATCCATGTATTATTTATTCTTAGATCGGAAAGTAAGAAACAAGACCACATATTCAACCACACCAGTTTCTCAGTACAGGGATAGAGGGATACAGCTATAGACACAATTTGGATTATTGAGGTTGAATACTCTCCCCTTTTGGCCTACAATTACCATAAAGATTCTGAGTTTAAACTGGCCATGAAATCAAGCCAAAACTTTGAATACAGTCTGCTTAAAAAATATTAGAAGCTGCAAAAAAGTAGTCAACTTGTCATTCTGTTCAATCCAACTGAAAATGTCATGTGTCCACACCACTATGATAACACACAATACTAACATGCCCTCACAGCCACCACAGATGGAGCATTCATTACTAAGCTCGGTTACACAGGCAGAATGCATATTCAGACAGCAGGGCATCCTAAACATCCTGATTCGTTCAGCAGGGCATGCCAACTCTCGCGACAAGAGGCACCATATTGAAAAACTTGAAAAACCCAGCTGTAAACATGAACTGCTGCTGAGTTGAAAGACACTCAAATGTGGACAAATATAGCAACACTGACTGATAATGTGGAAGTATAAGTCATCTCCATCACAGATCTCTGTAACTCAGTTAATGTTCTGTGGCTAATCTGGTGCGTGATTTTAAGGTGACAGGTGTGCAAATGGTGAAACTGTGGTTCCTTTAACTGGCTGTGGTTCAAACTAATAGGGTGCATGTCTTAAAAGACTGATGAATTAAGAACTCCATTCTGCATAGAACAAGATGCTATTAAACATGGTACTGTGTCATGTGTTTTAAAAGGAAACGTTAGAAATATTGGAAACTATCCATAAACACTTCCTGATCAATACAGGAAAGAATTAAAAGCGATTAGTAAGAGAAAGGAAATATTCCCGCTCTGAAGTAATCTGCCAGAAGAAGACAACAAATGTAAATTTGAACAGTAATAACATATGGGATTTATGATTAAGTGATGTGGTGGACAAATCTGTGCCAATACATTGAAAAGACGGGACTGGAGTTTGCTGCTGTTTCTTCCATCCACCTGTTGTCTATGCAATGCAAACTAGCATCATTTGTATTCATATCTTCAAAAAGGATTTAAGCAAAACAAAAGATATAACACTCACAATCTAAGTCGAAAAAGGAAACTCTATTTTCAATTAGATAAAACAAGTGGTTCCTAGTGTTGACTTAATTTATTATTCACAGCTAAGAAGTTATTATTCAATTGGCACCTGTCGAATCTATGAACCAACATAATTCACTTTAATGTATCACTTTATTCAAAGATAAAAATTTTATAAATTTTCTGAGGGGTCAGAGTTTCTTGACAGAGAGACGAAGTGGTCAGGCACAAGCAACATATTCACCCTCCACTGTTGCTCCAGTGAGAACAAGAACCAAGCCTCCTTCTATGGTGATTTTACTATCCCAGAATGATGATTCACTGCTAGCAAGGACACAAAGACCATTGCATTGGCACCGTAAAAAATTCTTTCGTGCGTTTTTCCATCACTGCTGGTACATCTATGAAAAATAGCTGCCACTGAGATGTTGAGTTAAACTAATGGAGTCAGGTCTTCCTATAAGGGAGATCGACATTTTTTGTGTCAGCACAGAGTTTTGATAAAATAACCATATATCAACACTATATGGTGACTCCAGATGCGACTCCAACCTGTTTCAAACCTGCAAAGACACCGAGAGCAAGAAAAAAAGTTGATACTCACTCAAAGAGGCACCAGGCTGGAAAGTAGTTACCTCACAGCTTCCAGTTGTCAGGGTATCCAAACACAACAGACCATGAGGACATACCACCAAGAATAGGCGCAAGGGAGAGACGCTGCTGACTCTGAATCTCAGTAAGGCCAGTGGCGGAGACTGAAGTGAATGCCGGCCTCCACAAACCAAAGTGGAGACACTGCGTGAGGACAGTACGTCTCTTGAGTTCAGCCAGCTAGTTCTGTGATTGTGCAGCAGCATGGCTAACATGCACACATACAGACACAATCACAAAACACACAGACATTGTGGGTCTGCCATTGGACAGCTACCATGCTCGGACAGGCAGGCAAAAAGGGGAGGAGAGGGGCCTGCAGAGAGAAAGCTGCCAAGGCTTCCTCCCTACCCAGCATTCCTGTCACCTACAGCAGCTTCAACAGGGGGAGAGAAAGCACCAGAGACACAAATAAAACGCAGCATGTAGCTACTGCTAAATCTGCGACAGAGAAGCAGGGGAACCTAACACCAGATATAGAGAGCTAGAGAGGGTGCGATGGGAGAGACAAGAAAGGAGAGAGAACACACTCACGGGTCTTTCCATGTCAGCAATAAGAGCTGGGCTTGGTCCAGGCGTAAGGCAGCCGAGGCGGCAGAGAGGGCTGCCTGGAGTCGACGATCATGCCTCGATTACAATGAGCCAAGTTGGGCAAGCAGCCAAGACGTCTAACAAATGCACAGAGCTCCCTTGTTAACGGATTTCACAGCACCCACCCGCCTGTCCACACACACACACTCTCTCTCTCTCTCTCTCTCTCCCCCTAAACCCTCCCACCCTCCTGCACATCCTCCCTTCTGCTCTCTCTGCTTCTCTAAAGCACTTGTTCTTTCCCCTCCTCACTTATCCTTTACTCAGAGCTGCTACTGATATCTTATCATCCTGCTCTAATACATACATACACAGTACATTTTTTACTAAATTAGCATGATATGTCAGCTGACTCAATAATTCATTATACATCTACAACACTCCTTTATAGGAGAGCTCTATACATCTGCATACATCTTCAGATCTCTATTCTGGGGCCACATGTCTGAATTAAACAATTGGATGGAAGAAGAGATTAAGATACAAAAATTTATTTTTAGAAAGCTTCTTCAGTAATTTCCATTCTAATAAAAGCCCATTCACATTTAAACATGGCACTATATAAATCCTGACATCACATTTAAGACAATGGCTTTGTTGCCTACTGGGTCCAGACTTAGTTTGTTTAGAGTACTAAAGAAGCTTCCTAAACACTAGAGGTGGGCTAGGGTGGGGGATGAATGGGGGGCAGTGCCTGCTGAATTTCCCACAGTTCTTCATACACAGCAAGCTACATCTGCCAAGGTCAAATGACATGCAGCGAGCAGACAGCCTGGCAGTCAGTCACTGCTCTTCATTTACCACCTTGGAGCATTACCAGTCTGAACAGCAACATTCATTGTTTACTCCAGCTTATTATGGTCCACATAACTTACATTATCCACAGATCAACCCTGCTAATGAGCAAAAATGTCTTTGCAAATCATTTAACCAGCAAATATTTTGGTTATTTAAGGATTAATGCAGAAATGTTTGAAAAAAAAAAAAGCATTGTACCAAATGTTGAACCAAGCAGCTGAGTTTGAATGGAGTGATAAAGTTAAAGAACCTTACTTGCAGTGGAAGGTACCTCAATATGAGCCTGTTAGAGTGCAATAGCAGCTGAAAAGTGAAGATTTTTCTACTGTTTCGTAATTACAAACTAACTAACCTGATACAGTTGATATTACTGACTTTCTGCCCTGTTGTTGAGTGGTGTTTGCCTTCACATTGGTTGTTTAATTGGACATAAATTAGCAAAAACAGCCATGGATGTAGACAAGCAAGTTTAAAAAAAAAAAAAAAGCAGAAAGTCAAAGGTAAGCTGAGGAAACATCTCTTAGAAAAGCAAGAGTACCAGGATAAAGACCTTACAATGTGAAAAGTGCAACGTCAGCTACCATTTTCTCAGTCTAAACCCAAAGTTACACAGCAAAGTTTCATGTAAAAAAAAAAAAAAAAAGATTCAATCCAAGAAATTTTAACATCTGCAAACTGACATTTGACCCAGCTATGCTGTTATCGCCAGACACTGGTTTGCTTCAGATGAGAAGGGCAAAGAGAAGGATGTTGCATCGCTTCTATGGGAGGTATTTAGACAAGGACAGGATGAAAGTTATGGAAACGAGGAGACATTTGGTACTGAAAGGACCCCTTTAGGATGTGTTGTGAATACATAGTAAAAACAAACACCAAAATAATTTCAATTTAGAAAAGTCTTGTCAAGCTGTGTTTTTGTCAATTCATTTCAATTGTTAACAAAATAATATAAAATGTTAGTTTTATATTTTTAGGTAATTTTTATTAGATTTATCAAGATTGTTAGATTTTGAAAAGCAAAATATTTGACTGAGAATCCACTAACACATTCTCTTTTCAGAATCATAATCAGAACTCCCAAAAAAGTAATCTTGAAGCTAAAACTGACACCAAATAGTCAAAAATATCCACCTTGTGCCTTGTGTTTACATACCTTTCATTCTGGGGACAGCTTTCATTGGGCTCCTTTGCATGGAAAATTTAAAATATCTGAAATTAAACACACATTTAAAAAAAATATCAAATAAATGTTATTAAAGTTTTTTTGTCCTTGACCACAGAATTTTTTCCCCCTTTGACATTAATTTTCCCTACCACATTAAAAAGCAAAATCAAAATTTTAAAAAAAATTTTTTTTACAGTCATTAACGTATTAACACTCCTCTTTCTTCTTCTAACTTATCCCTGAAATTCACTAATGTACTTTTAGTAATATCAGTTATAAATACTCTTTATATCTGTATGTTTTACTTGTGTTCCCGATCTATAGAGAGCTACAGTTTTCTCCCTCCATCTCCCTCTCTGCCCAACCAGTCGAGGCAAATGCGGATGCAGATGCCCCCCCTCCCTCCAGTCTGGTTCTGTCCGAGGTTTCTGCCTCTCAAGGAAAGTTTTTCCTTGCCTCTGTAACTAAGTGCTTGCTCGTGGAGGGATTTGTTGGTTTCCTTTATATAATTCAATAAAGACTGCTCAGTGCTCCTTGCTGGACAAACTACACGTTTAGCTAACATGTTAGCTTAGCGACCGGCTGTGGTCAGAGATTAGCTCGTTTAGCACACCTCCAAATGATCTCTCAAAGGCAGCTCTGTTGGCCTCAGAGCAGAAGAAACACTTTGACAAAGTAATCTTCAAAACTGAAAATTTTAAACACAGAAGTATATTAATGCCATTAAAACGGCAGAGATAAACACACCTGGACTTTGGGAGCACCAGGTAGCCTTCACATCCTTACGTAAAAATCATGCTCCTGGCCCCGCCCCTCCTCTACCCACAAACGATAACAGAAAGCACGTCATGACCATTAAAAAAAAACAAAAAACCAAACAACAACAAAAAAACAATATCAACTTAATATTACAAGTCTCATGTTCAATGTGCAATTTTCGTTTTTATATTCCAACCATCCATCTATTGTTAATACCACTTATCTTTACAGGGCCGCAAGATGCATTTAGCTACATTTTCGTCATTGTTTTTCCAAAAAGTCAAAATTGCCTCATTTTATATTTGTGCTCCAAAACAGGCTGCTCTGGCGACACTCACCTTCTTTACTATAAATCAGAAACTGTTGTTCTCTAGTGATCAACATCCGCTCTAATATTTACTACTAAATATTCAAAGATTTATTTATTTCATATTCATATTTTAATATGGGGAGTAAAGGGGAGGCAGAGTCTGAAAAAAATATTTGTCCACATTTATGGGCCCAAAAAAATTTAAAAAAGGGAAAATCACCATGCAAAGAAACAGACTCTCTGGACATAGCTAAAAGATAAAAAAGCATGGAAGTGGCAGAATAATAAAGTAGACAACAAGGTTTGACAAATGTAGTAAAACAAACTATTCAAATCTCATAAATGTGTCGGGGTATGCCTTTATTTTCAATTAGTAACTGGTAGTAAGGCCAACAGGAGACATTTGGATTTGGTATGTCATTAGTTAATAATTGTATTCCAAACATTTGTGTTCAACCTACTCATAATTAGTACATGAATTTTTGAGTTATGACCACATTATGACCATTCAAATACAATCAGTTCATCTCAGATTCCAATTGAATGTTTGCTTTAAGAACCATTTTAAGAAAATCCATTAAGGGATTAATTAGACTGTGCCGTAGGTACAAAGAGACAACCCAGATAGGCTTAGGCCAAACATTTCTCTTAGGTGCCATGGTTTTTTTTTTGATTTGTTGAAGACAATTGCTTGGAGGAGATGCCTGGTGTGGGTTGTACAAAACATACACAAGTATGTTCTCTAGATCTGGCAACTTAGAGACTGCTCATTGTAGTCCTTTGAAGCTCTGGGAAGTGAAAATGCCAGTGAGACTTGCTTTTGTGCAGCCATGTAACACCAGAACCAACTTTCAGAAAGTCTATAGCAGAATTGCAATCTCTGGGGAATTTGTGATTAATTATGCTCCTTGATTTGCCCATCAGCCTCTTTCAGGGCAGAGCAAATCAATTATTTACACATGTCAGTATCTGAGTGGAAAACAACAAAGAAAGATCACTGGCGGACAACCTTGAGGCACTTCCAGTTACTAGGACATCACATTTCGTTAAGGCTCAGTGAGGGAGTGGCACCGGGTTACAACTATATACTGAGAAAGAGAGGACACAGAAAAGGCAATATACAGTTATCATTTGTGAACTTCTTTATGATTGGTACATGTGCGTCTTAAGTGGCCTTATTACCAACTCATTGTCCTGTTTTAGAAGAGCCCATTGACCTGTTCGGTCTCAGGATCCAGGTCAATATCATAGAAACAGGGTCTAGTGGGCAGACCAGGGATTGTAGGCATCTAGGATTAGGTAAGAGACAGAGAAAGCTGTTTTAAAAGGCATACACTACCAAAGCAAACTCAATGTAAGATGACATCTGATTATTCATCTACACACATCCACAATCTACAGAAATGCTAGTTTTCAAGAAATGTCGTGTAGCTGTTTCATTTCTGTCTTGTTTAATTCTCTAATGTGTTAATTTTCTGTAATGTGTTTTTTTTTCTTGTGAACAGATTCACAAAGATTTTCATTTTCCACACCATCATTTGAACATCTTTCTACACTACATAGCATTATGGTCTGGGTTTGCAGTTTGTTCATTATTTTAATGTAACAATTCAGACAGATGACTTTCATTCCTAAAGTAGAATATCATTAAAAAAAAACACAACTCAAGCTGTGCATATCATGTACTATGATGTGATTTGATGGTGCTTAAAGACAGAGCAGTGAGTGTCACACTGCAATGTCTCCCAGATTTAATCTATTATAAAATCAGAGCAAGGAAAATCAACATTTACATATTGGCAATGAGATCTTACTGTGCCAACTAGTGGGAACAGAAAGCCAGCGCCCACACTGGCTCGAATGTCTCTGATTGGCAGGATGAATCCTGTGGGCACGCCCTTCTTGTCTGCTTCATGTGAAAGCGATAGGTGAGTCTTTGCCATGCAGATTGGCAGATTGTCAAATCCCTGAGGACAGAAGCGGACACAAACACCCTTTGAAGCATATAATTATTGTGTCTGTATTTCATTTTAAAACCAACAAAACAACCCTGACAATTTAGACAATGCAAAAGCAAATTACTACATAGTTACTGACCAGTTTGGTGTAGAGCTCCACCTTGTGTTGGGCCTCAGGGAGAAGCTCGATATCATCTGCACCATATATCTTTTGGGCAATAAGTCGAATCTTATCAGCGATGGGGAGCTAAAGTGGGATTAGAAAGATACACCTGGACATCAGTGTAGTCCATTAGCTGACAAGTCTTGCTTAGGCTTCTTGCACAAGCAAGAAGCATAGGCCAATATGCTAATATGTTATTTGCTCTTTTAAATTCCAAATAAATAAATATACAAGCTTTCTATCTTTCTGTTAATTCAAGAACTACTACAGCACTCCAGGGTAGAGGCCTTACCTCCAAGTCATAGAGGAACTTAAAGTTGCTAGTAGCCCCAGAGGCCCTCTGGACAGCCTGACCCAGGGCCACTGCACCAGCTCCACCCTCGGCCCAGTGGGAGCATCGCACAGCATCGAAGGCTCCGGCAGCTTTGGCCATGCTGCAGACCAAGTTCAGCTCTGCATCAGTGTCTGTCCTGTAGGGAGGAGGCATGAGAGAGGCATGAGAGAGAGAGATGGACAGATACAAAAAAAAAAAAAACCCCCAACAAAAAACTGTCTTTACATGTCAGTGGTAGCAGTGTAGCAACATCACTTGCATTGATGTTTATCATCTAATTTGATACAATACCTTACTGTCTGAGGCGAATTTTTATTATGTGATAGTTAAAATGAAGTAAGAAAAGTTAAATGTGCCGCATCTCAATGCTTCTTGTTTTCACCAATTGGGGGCAGAACAAACAAGCTGTAAACAAAATTAACCTTTTCACCTTACTGGGTTTGTGATCGACACTAAGGCAACTGAATAGAGGGCATGCTGGAGCCCAGGACATCTTAAACTGAAGATATTTATTGAAGCTTGGCTGAGGAAAACAGAGGAATCCTCGATACGTGGAAATGTGCATGAATTCACCTGAGTTCAGACTTGAAAAACCCCTGTTGGTAGTCTTTATTCAATTTCTGATCTTGCCCTACAGTCATCTAAACCCCATATTTAATCATACCTCATACATACAGGAGTGTACAGGAATCCTGTTTGTATTCTGACAAAAGTAAGTCAACATGATTTACACTGGTTCAGTTAACACTACAGAAAGCTTCCTTACAATTGCAGCTAACATCTTAGCAAAGTGGTCAGTGGATGTGAAACATTATCTAAAAGATGCCCAAATACTCATTAGAGGTGAGGGGAAACTGCTGAGTTAGTCAACAATGATTCTCAGTGGATTCGTCATTGTAAGTGGCCCTGTTACACGACACATAATCATTAGATCTTTTAGCAATGAAATTATTAATTGGAATAGCTTTGATTGAAATAAAATAAGAAGCTCTGTAGTGCATATGTCTGTAGTAATATAGATTACTTACACCCACAGACCTAACGCTTTCTTCTACTATGTCATCATCCATCACTTACTTGAAAGCATTGACAGCCACCACCACAGGCACACCGAAGTGCTGAGCATTTTCTATCTGTTTCCTCATGTTGCTGCAGCCCTTCTCCAGAAGCTTAAGGTTCTACATACACAAAAACTTTAAATAAGCTCATAATAATGTCATTAAAGACAACAATTCTCTCTCCCTGATATATATATATATATATATCTATATTTAAATGTGTTAAATGTTCAACGAGGCACTCAATTCAAACTACGTCATACAAAAGAAAACATCAGTTTTCATTACCTCCTCCACATACTCCTTTGGTAGTGGCATCCCAGCAGTAACCTGAACAAAAATATGTACATTTTTTTTTTTTGATAATTTCCACCAGAAATGTTGTGTGCGCATTAGTGTCAGTCATTGATGGAGGGCGACATGCTGTTTAGAAATTCTGAATGTGATAACATGAACAAAATAAGAATGTTGTGTAAAATCATCTGAAAAAATAAAGTTGATTTTTCAAATAAAGCCACAGAACTAATTTATGTTATTGAATCCTGAGGAAAACATAAGCAAACTCACTGTCGGCCCTCCTCCATGCATCTTCAGGGCTCGGACAGTAGCCACCAAAACCACCGCATGTGGCCTCAGCCCTGAGTAACGGCACTTGATGTTGAAGAATTTCTCCATTCCAATGTCTGCACCAAATCCAGCCTCAGTCACTATAGGGGAAAATGGAGAGAAGCTAAGAGAGTCACAGCTGTGAAGAACACTGTAATATCATATCTATTACGTTTGAACAGTGCATATATACAGGGTACACAGTAGTAGTAATACAGTCCTAGTTCAGGAAAAAAAAAGGGAAAAATGTTAATATTCATGAAAGAAGCCACCATACAGCCATTTTCTCATCTCACTTACCAACAAAGCCATCAGGTCCAACCAGCTTCAAAGCTATTTTATCAGCCAATATGGAGGAGTTGCCATGGGCGATATTGGCAAAGGGGCCTGCATGCACGAACACAGGGGTTCCCTGTGGAAGTATGTGATATAAAACCCATTACTGAGGACAATTTTTGAATCCCAAGAGATGTAGTAAAAAAAACAAACAAACAAACAAACAGAATCACTTAAAAGGCCAACAAACAAACAAATTGAACAATATCTCTAAAAAGACAGAACTTTTGAAGTGTGTATGCATATTTTGTGCAGTAGAACAACACTTTTTCTTTATCTTTTGCACAGGTGAGTGTGTATGTTGTATTTCACCCACCTCCAAAGTCTGCATCAGGTTTGGCTTTATTGCATCTTTCATCAGCACAGTTAGAGCACCACTCACACCCTGTAAAGCAAAGCAGTACATTATACGAGCCACGTTCCACAAATATTTAAGAGAAGGACTACTTATGAAAAAGACTCCAGATCCCCCACCAGGTCCTCTGTGGTGATGGGCTGTCCGCTGCAGCTGGTGGCCACAACCATCTTAGCCAGACGCTGACGCATATCCTCAAGGCTGCTGGTGAGAGCCAGCACCGCCATGATTTCACTGGCCACTGTGATGTCAAACTGGGCCTGTAGGACAACGTGAACCATAAATACACATCTACTTATCAGCAACAATCCACTTGTGAAGTAGTCTGGAGTGTTTTATTTAGTTTGCTCTATCTTGGCTCAACTTTGCTGTCCAATTGTTTAATCTACTCTGACAGAATCATTTCTTTTTACCTCTCTTGTGTATCCTTTTTCAGTTGGAGACTGGCCAATAGTGATCTTCCTCAGGAATCGATCATTAGTATCCAACACTGAATTCAAACACAAACACCATATGAACATTATATAAAGTGTACATAAGGCTGCACACAATACACAGAAGCCCAACTGGGACACCATTACACAGTTATAACGACTAAGGTGATGCCTCTGATGTTCATACCTCTTTGCCAGGTGACAGAGCTTGGATCAATGTTGAGACGAGCAAAACGGGTGATTTCTTCTTCAGTCAGAGTGGAGGGATCAGTCTTCTCTATGCCCAGTCGCTAAACAAAGAGCAATAGACACGCTTTACCATGGACAGTCAAAAACTATAAAGTCTCTGTGTGCCATCACTTACTTTCAGTCTGTTGATCTGGATGGGGGAGAACTTTCTCTGTGCACCACTGAGTGGGACCAAGCGGTTATATAAAGCCTACAGAGAGAAAGACAGTTCAAATCTATTAATTCACCTGTGAATTTGTGTATATTTTTCAAATAAGAAAAACTTAATGAAGGGTGAACCAACCTTGTCAGTTTGTGTGGACTCATGGAACATCCGAGCATCGATAGCAGCGGCCACCAAGTTGTTGGCAGCTGTGATGGCGTGAATGTCGCCAGTGAGATGCAGGTTAAACTAAAATGAACAGGTTTAATTATTTAGATATTTCAGTATATAATCGGTACAAAATAAGCATAGTTTTGAACTTCAAACATAAGGGCCATACCTCTTCCATTGGAATAACTTGAGAATAACCACCCCCAGCTGCACCACCTGTAGACAGAAGTCAAAATTACAGATATATGAACAAGTCTGAGACATCAAAATGTATGTTTCAACAGCTTGTGACCCTCAGCATCAACCTTGCCAAGCATACATTTCTCCAAATTCACCTTTAATGCCAAAGGTCGGTCCCTGAGAAGGTTGTCGAACACATGCAAACACATTGAGGTTCATGTGGGCTCCCAGGGCTTGCACCAGGCCGATGGTAGTCGTGCTCTTTCCTTCACCCAGAGGGGTGGGTGTAATGCTGCAGAGAGAAAAAAAATTAACTTTAAAGTAATAGTTTCACTTTTTTCCTTCTCTTTATCAGTTAATTGTTGTATACAAAATCCACCAATTACTTTTCATATCTTTTCATTCATACAATGAATATGAAAAAACAACAATTTTGAAAACCTGGTATACACCAGGGAAAGTCACGGTACAATACAGTGGAGCGAGGACAGCATACCCTGTAACCACCACATATTTGCCATCTGGCTGACTCTGCAGGCGTTTGATGATGTTCAGTTGGACCTTGGCCTTAGTTTTGCCATAGAGTTCTACCTCATCAGAAAGCAGGCCCACCTCTCTTGCCATACAGTCAATGGGCTTGGGCACACAGGAGCGAGAGATGACAATGTCACTGTTGGAGCGACAAATACAACAGATCAAAAAGAAGAAAGAGCAAGGATTTGACATCAAAGAGCACATTCATTTGTTTCCTACCAGCTCCTCTTGCTTGTGGTGCATTGAATTTAATAAAGCGCTCTTCTCTTCCAATTAACAATGCAAAAGACTAAAGCAATGGAAAGTTGAGGAGACAAACCTTGGCACAGGCTTCTGCAAGTTGAGTTTGGTGTATGAAATGCTCCACTTCCCTGGTTGATGTCCCTCCAGGAAGCGCTTTGCACTCAGCACTGTGTTCTACACACACACGCATGGACATACACAGAGTTAGTAATGAAAATAATCAAGTCTAAGAACATCTGACTGCACCTAAAAATCATAACTTAAACTTGTAACAAACACTTATGGGCCTGGTTAAATAATTGCTAAAAAAAATATATATATACTAAAGCAGTGGACACCATCAGGAAAATCCAGCTTTAAAACAATGCTGTATGAACTTCATTTCAGACTTCACACTCTGCATTCCACCTTACCGCCATCAGCATGGCGACAGTCATAGGTCCTACTCCACCAGGCACAGGAGTGATAAAGCCAGCCTGCTCTTTAGCCGAGGCATAGTGCACGTCACCCACCACCCGCTTTCCACTGGCTTTAGTCTCATCTGCAAGGTACACAGAGAAATTTTTAATTAATACCACGCAGGTACCACCACTGTCTTCTACTTCAAACTAAATCAATTGTCATGACTCCAGCTGAACGAAAGGCCTTAGAAACAAACCTGGAATGTGGTTGATACCGCAGTCGATGACCACCGCTCCTTTCTTTATCCACTCTCCTTTCACCATTTCTGCTTTTCCAATGCCGACAACCAGGATATCTGCCTTTCCCACCTGAACACAAACAGTGCACAATGAATGGCATTATATCTATATATATGTAACACAGATTCTGACTGTTATATAATTTTGTGTGAAGCCCAACTGATGCACTGCTGCTCCTGGCTAATATGATTATATCTGAAACTGATGTTGAGGTGAGGGTGATGATGTGAATGATCACTGATCTGTTACCTCTCCAGCAAGATCAGCAGTTTTGGAGTGGCAGGTGGTGACGGTGGCGTGGTTCCACAGCAGCAGGTCATGCATCGGTGCACCCACAATCTTACTGCGCCCAATCACTACTGCTCTCTTCCCCACTACAGACACACCTGCAGAAAAGCATTTGTTTCATTCATGATCAATTATGGGCACCAGGGCAGCATATCGGTTAGTGCTGTTGCCCCACAACAAGAAAGTCACAGGTTCGGTTCCCGGGCCTGGGGCCTTTCTGTACAGAGTTTGCATGTTCTCCCTGTGCCTGCGTGGGTTTCCTCCCACAATCCAAAGACATGCATGTTTAGGTTAATTGGTGACTGTAAATTGTCCGTAGGTCTGAGTCTGAGTGTGAATGGTTGTTGGTCTCTGTCTGTCTCTGTGTGTTGGCCCTGTGATAGAATGGCGACCTGTCCAGGGTGTACCCCGTCCTCCCCCAATGTGAGCTGGGATTGGCTCCAGCACCCCCCGCAACCCAGAAACGGATAAGCGGTTGAAGATGAATGAATGATGATCAATTCTTTGCTGAAGTCTTTATATTTTTAGACTTGTCTTAGAATGTTAGTTTCTAGGTTTACCAGTCTGTTTGATCAACTGCATGCAGCCATTTGGTGTGCCGGGGATGAAGCAGTCACCCAGGTCCCCGCGAGACAGCTTCCCTGCATTTATGCTGGTCAACCTGCAAAAAAAAAAACAACAACAAATTGACAACGTCTATTGAGACAGTGCAACAAAGCAAACAACCAGTTTGTTTTAAAGAGAATAAGAGTTTATGTCATAATGACCTTTAATATACGTATTCTCTTACCCATCTACATCCTTCTCTGGGGCTACAGCGTTGGTGACCTTCTCTGTGTCGATCTTATGAATTGAGTCTAAAGGCAGCTGCACGATGAGGCCGTGGACAGATGAGTTCTCGTTAACCTCTTTGATACTGTTAAGAACCTACAAAGTGAAAGACATTAATCCTGCAATTCAACATAAATTAGGGGATGGACGTTTAACTGTTCTGTTAAGCGTACACTACTTCTTCCAAACTGTGCTCACCTCCTGTTCTGTTGCCGTCTTGGGAAGTGTCATATGTGTTGCATGAATTCCAATCTGCATTATTTTAAAGAGTTTAAACATAAAGTTAAGATCAACTGCTACAATATACAGTAGAATAATAGTGTATTAATTGCGTGTAAATGTCTTTAAAAATAATCCTTGTACCTCTGCTGCTGCCTTCAATTTCATGCTGATGTACAAATTTGAATCATCACGGTCCCCAACCTGCAAACACATGTGTTTATCACTTGGCCTGCCTGTATGAAGGAACAAGCTTTCTGCCATACAATTGATGATGTAATGTATTAATGTACTTACCTGCAAAACCACCAGAGCAGGTCTGAAGTTGGGATCATGAAGCTTCATTTTCTCCACATCCTGCTTTAGACGCTCCCTCACCTGCCTGAAATACAAAACAATGGAACAAAACCCCACTCAGTCTTTGTGCAGCATTGTAAAGGAAAAGTTAGACCAAGGGTCAGCAACTTTCAGCATTGAAAGAGCTATTTGGTCGCGATTCCCACCAAATAAAACCCACCTGGAGCCACAAAACATATTTCACCACTATAATGATTAGGGGTGGGAATCTTTTATTATCTCAAGATTCGACTCAATTCAGATTTTTGGGGCTACGATTCGATTCAAAACGATTTGATTCATAATGATTTCTGCCTCAATCTATAGGTGTGCAAAGGATCCTCATGATTTACTCCAGTCTGCTTTACAAGACAGAATGACAAATGGAGACATTAAAGTGTCTTTTTGACATTTATTAAGTTTGAAACATTTATCCATGCTTAGATGGAATTGTTGCAACTGTTGCATAAAAGCAATATCACATATTGCTTAAGTAACAAGAATAAAAGTGTCTCTTTATAAAAAAAAATATATTGCAGTTAAACATGGCTTCCCCAAGTGCTTAATCCTCATTTTGCAAACTTTGCACACTGTGAGCTCAGTCTTCCCGGGCATTCGTTAAATAGGGCCCGATAAAATCTGGATCACGGAATCACGGAATTAGATATTAAAAACGGAATTCATTATAAACACGGAATAAGAGATCTGGCCGACATTTTACATAAGAGTTTTTCGTTTTTTTTCCCGGAATAAAAAGGAACGTATCTGTCGGGAAAATGCTCCGCGGGGGTCACTAATAATGCAAGGGCAAGGTTCGATTCCCGGTGGGGGCACCTGAACATGTCTAGGTTAATTGGTTAATTGGTAATGGGTGATGGACGAGAGTAGACGAGACACCAGCCCCCCCAAAGATTAGACCGGACCAGACCAGTGACTAGACCATACCAGACCAGACTAGACTAGACGAGACGAGACACCGGACCCCTCCAGAGACTAGAGACTCTAAAGTTCTAGTTCAATGTTACAAGATCACTTAAATCTCCAAAATCATAACTATTACATAAAAAAACTAAACAGAATAATATGTATTCAAACTAAATAGCCATGATTCATTCACATTATTTTCTTAAAGCCACAGGGAGCCACGGCAGAGGGATGAAAGAGCCACATATGGCTCCGGAGCTGCATGTTGCCGACCCCTGAGTTCAGGCCACATGGTACCAAAGCCACAAACATAAGCAGCTGCCTATTCTTTCAATAGTTACAGTTATGTGTGCCATCTTGTTATCTCATTCTAAATCTGGTAATCATTTTCCAGTTAGGAGCCATGGCAAAACTAGGACAGAAGATCATTACTTCAATAGATTGGCTATAGACTCCGGCCTTTGTCTTTGCGTCATCTTGATTCATTGAATCGTAAAGAGACTGGGAAACATTCCCACACTTTGTCTCAGTTGTAGCTTATCTCTTCACTCAACACAAAGTCAACTGAGCCAAGCACATAGCACTGACACAAAGTTAACTGGACTTAAACTCAAATTAAAATCTACTTTAAAACTTATCATCTGCCTCAACCCTTTCCTTTTGAATACTACGCACACAATCTATTAATTACACTACTAAGCTGCTTTATACATTTAATCCACTGAAGATGAGAATGACAACAGAGTCACACAAAAAAGCTCTAATGAAACTTTGACCTACAAAATAGATTTAGATTAAAACAGAGTACCTTTGTTCATCACATTAACTCCGTTTACAGAGATGATGAAATGCACTGTGGGATTGTTTATATGTGCATGACACAACGCAAGAGCATGACAGCAACTTGCACCTCATTTTCAGTAATGCGTTTACCCCAGTGACTTGATTATATAGTGTAAATGATATAAAACAAATAGCCATGAAATCTTTATAAATTTTGGTACATTATATTCCAAATGACCTGCATGGTGTTGCTTTTATTTTATTTTAAAAAGAGAAATTCAACGACAATTAAAATACAGATGTTATTACACTAAGCATGTTGAATAAAAATAAGAGACCTTATCAGTATGATAAAACAATTCCTGGTCGCTGACCAATATTCCTAACATTCATTCAATTTACAGCACTGTTGATGTTCTCGTTGTTCTCCTTGTGTGAATTAAATACTGTAAAAGAAAACAAAATTTCCTGAAAGAAAAGGCCAATATCAGTGATAAAAGGCACTTGTCCAGCACAATCAATGTCAGCTTTTGTCAAACTGCAAAGAGGCTGTAGCCTATAATTTAACAAATAAGTTGCGTGAGGGGCAGTTACAGCAACAGCATGCAGGCTGTCATGTCTTGTGACAGGCACATGCAAATAAATATCCTGCATTTCTCTAGCGAACAGGTCAATTTGTTTCTTATTCAAATACATTTACACGTTTTTGGGTAAACATATGGAAATGTTCTGCTGATTGTAAGATATTTTTAGATTAAAATTTTGTAGTCTCTGAGATTTTGAAAGTTTGTGTAACACTGGACAAACAGGACAAAGATCACCCTCACAGCTTCTTACATCATACCGCAGGGTTACATTCATTCAAATGTTTTGCACATACACCCTTTATAGATTACAGCCAAATTCTAGCTTTGACAATCCAAAATCTGTCAACAGCGTTAGGTTGAACTAAAGTCCACTCTGATTTCACAGCTGAAAACTTCTGACACACTTGATTCACGAGGCCAACACCGTGTACAGCCAATTCAAACTAAATTTGGATAAAAATATTCTGCCACCTGTTTGGAAAAGACAGGTTTTTGACAGCCCGTCTAGCACAATTTTGTTTAGCTGTTAATTTAATGTAGCTCATGTGGCTAGTTAGTTACCTAGTGAGCCGGTGCACAGACACATGCTTCCTTAATGCTCTTTCACCGTCGTGCATGCACAAACATGTCATTTTGGATACTTACGCTGAAACCTCTTTCCCACTTATGATTTTAGCGGACATGTCTCGGCCCTCGAAGTCTTCGCGCTGAGTTGCTGGTGTCTTCTGTGTCTGTCAGGAAGAGGCCGGAGGAGAGCTCTTCCAAAAACCTTAACTTTACTCTGAAAGTGGGTTTGGGGGGGGGGCGGGAACAGTGCGGCTGCGCAGCCTGGACTCATTGCCGCTGTACTATCGCTGAAAATCTGCCTATTAACCTTCAGGAATACCGTCTGACGTAAAACGTAGGCCCTGGCGCGGGACTGGCGGCAGCAGCGCGGGGCCATCGGCGCACAAACCAAGTTCATGAGCCAATCATATGTGCTATATAACACGCTACGAAGAAGGAATCGACCAATGAGATTCCAGGTCCGTGTGCGACGCCCAGAGAGGGGAAGAAGAATGGGCGGGGGGCTGAGTGGACGTAATTACGTCAGGAATCAGCAGAGGGCAGCAGTGTGTTTACACACCCCTCCGACAAGCCGTCAATAAGGAAAACCACAACAATGATCATAATTACGGGCTCGACTTGATGACTTCCTGCAAAGGTGCTACAGGAGGGCCATTAGGAAGTCATTAGGAAACATTAGAATCACGCATCCGGCTTTTAATGCAATGTAAGACATGAAGAGACACAGAAAGCTATGGAGAGTCGATTCTGTGTATTGAACGGTAGCGCACACCTCCAAACACGACTGACCAACGACGACACTAATCTCCATTTCGAAAGGTGAGTTGGAAACAGTTGTATTTTAGTTAAATCATTCGCTGTTTGGGGCTTTGCCTGTTCAGACTGAGTAAACTCCACGTCGCCTTCTTTGTTTTGTTACTCAATGCTAAGGCTTCCCTTTTGCTTACTGTCTTTGTGTTTACATTTGTCAGATGGTTCCAGCCCAAATTCACTGGTCCTGCAAACTAAATCTCACCCGCATCCTGCCCCGTCCCTCTGTTTACCCATATCTTGACTCGCATTCGTATCGTTATTTTAGGTCTAAGACGCTGTTTGAGGAAATCCGTGCTTCAATCAACAACAGTGACGAGGAGGACCGCTCCTTCTGGAGGCCTGTGCTCCCGTGGGGTGGCGTCTTCACCATCAAGGCTGGACGAAAAGCCATATCCTGCACACCCCTGTACGTCAAAATCAACCTTAAAAACACCTGCACTATTGATGGTTTCCTCATGATCCTGTATGTGATCCTGCGGGACAACCAGGGCTTTCCCAGGGAGCTGGCTGTCTTCCTGGGCAAACAGTTTGTGGAGTATTTCCTCTACCTGATGGACTCCTGCGATTACACCACTGTGAAGATGCTTTGGATTTGGGACAGGATGTCTAAGAGACAGTACCGCTCAGAGATCCACCAGACAGCCCTGGAGATCGACCTGTTTGGTAATGAGCACGAGAACTTCACAAAGAACCTGGAGAACCTCCTGTCCACCATGCAGGAGAGCCTGTGCACCAACTGGAGCTGTCCAGCCCGCTTCCAGGATTTCATCAAAACCACAATCATCATCAGGTAAAGTGCACACAGGCAGTAAAATATGTGATGCTACAATGGAAACTCAAGGCAACTTTTCCCTGTATATTTTTATGGCATATATGGAGAGTATATGTGTGCTCTAGCACAACCTGTTCCAAGCACGGTTGTAAATATTACACACAGTACAGATTGACGCACTAAACTTTAATCTACTCCTGAATTCCCTGCTCTTCCATCTACCTGTAATTGTCTTTAAAAGAGGTGATTTCCTGTTCTCTCCTTTTTATCTTGAATAAATGGAGTGTTGATTAATACATTTTGATTTCTCAAGATTTTACTCTCCCATTTTTTTTTTAAATTTATTTTATTTTTTTCTACCAGCCCTCCTCACGAGCTGCCTCACAGAGACCCCATTCAGTCAGCTGTGGACCAGTTCTTCTGCCCCAAGCTCCTGCTGTGCTCAGAGCTGGAGTAAGAAAAGATGTTTCTCATTCAAATTTGGTCTTATTCCACCTTCTTTCAAATCTAAATCTTGTGTTTTGTAACAGGTGTGATGGTCTCAGGGAGTTCTCTCAGAGGGTTTTCTGCCATGGACCCCCACCCTTCGTCATTCTCAACATGCAGCAGTGGAAGTCAGAGGAGCTGTCATATGTTCCTTACCACCTGGCTCTCTGTCAGCACCGGTATTAAAAGTTTCAGTGTGTGCTTCCACTGGCTTGGTGAACAGTAGCATGCTTTGAACACACTGTGGTGCAAGCCACCAAATTATGACTTTGTCCTAGAGTATCATGGCATAGGCATTAGAAGTTTATTTCCTACATTTAGGCAAGAGGACTGGAAAACAAAGAGAAATAAAATGAGGGAAAATTGCATCATTTGATGATCATTAAATCAACATATTTTTGTGTTGTTAATTTGAACTGCCACACTGTTCTGTGCATTAGGAATCCAGAATTCTATGTTTCTTAACTGGCTAAATAAAGCTCTCAATAAATAAAAAGTAACCTTAAATAATAAATTGACTGGTTCCATTACCCATCACCAGTCATCTACCATGTTGCCATTATTAAATCCCCATCTATCAGTTTAAGTTTTTTATGCCACATAGCTTTTTAATCTATGCCTTTGAAATCCTGGATGAAGGAGAAGATTGTGTTGTTTCCCCCATTATTCAGAATAATTTTTTGGGCTGTATAAAAAGGCTTAAGATCTGTTTTCCTTCTCACAGATACTTACTAGAAGGCGCCACACTGTTCAACAAAGAAGAGCATCACTATTCTGCAGCTTTCCAGATAGATGGCTGCTGGATGCACTACGATGGGTTGAGGAGTGACAACCTGATCCTTTTACACAAGCCACCAGAGCTCCTGCTGCTGTCCTCTCTAGTCTACATCCGCGCCTCTGAAAAGTGAACTTTTCCAATGTCAAGTACACATACATATGATGAGCAAGAGTCGCAGCAAGCACAAGAGAAAGTAATCATCTCCCCTGCCTCTAATTATTTGGCCACCACTTCATGGATTACATTATATGCTATAAATTCCTGTCAGCATTTGCTTCCTCTGATAGCTGAATGACACATGCTTCATTTTACCTAAATGCTTACTGAAAGCTTACTGTGCAAAATGAAAATAACTTCTTTTTTGGCATGCTTGGAATCCAAGAATATAATGGACTATAATAGTTCTGGGTGATTACACTTTGAGGGTGCTTTTATTTTTTTTGATTGACTATATACAGTAGCTTCACATTTATGCATATCAGCCCTTTCTTCAAACTGAATTGGTGCTTTTTTCTATTTACATTGTGGTCTGAGGGTCAGAAACAATCAAACCATTTCAGGTCAACTTGTTCTTTCTTACAATGGAAAAATGAGTGATTGTTAAAATCCAAATATTCTTCCATCAACATTAAATTTTAAATATGATCTTTTTTGCTTCCAAGCCACTAAGCTGGAACCATGTTCATAAATAGATGAATAGAACTGAAACATTTTAACGGTATCAAAGCACATACTGCAGCAAATAGAAAATACTTACATTTTCATAAATTACTGTTGTCACACTGTGCCTCAGCCAAGGAAATTTGAGAAAGTGGATCCTTTTGAGTGTCAACCTTTGATCAAGGTTAGATTTCAATTGCTGTTTTTCTATTCAGTGCAAATACAAATATTTTTTCCACATGCGCGTATTGGTTTATTTTGTTGCATATATGAATAGAATGCATGGATATAACAAGAGCCACATAAAAACACTACCATTTAAGGCAGGCATTTATTTTCAACTGGGTACAATTGCACCACACAGACAGACTAAAATGTATGTAAAATGTCTTCAATCAAAACATGATCAAATGTGAAAAGCTACTGTTTCTACACCTAATGTTATCTTGTACTTCCAGTATTAATCCACAGGGTATAAAATTTAAGATCGTCACCTTACTCCAGACACACGATGGGAAATGGAAAAGAAGCAGAGTGGTCATTTGGCTAACATTGACATCAGTTTCAAAAGGATTTTCTTTCAGACACAAACAGAGTGGCAGGCCCTTGTAGACCAGGTGTTAGTTGTCCATCTGCTCTCTTTGAACAAGCACTTGGGTGAGATTGGTGGCAGAAACATGACATTGGTTAGGCCATAATAAAAATGTGTACAAACTCAATTTTAACATCGTTTCTTTTTGCAGATTCACGTTTGCAGATTTTCATGAGCCTCTCCAAAACTCAGTTAAGTAGTAGTTAGTATACACATTAGAAATCATGACATTATACATAACATGGATGCTGATGATGAATGATGGCAGCAGCACATAATTACGCCTGCGTGATTTGTGCTGTGGCTTCATTAAAGTGACATAATCTATTACAATAGACAGAAACCAGGTTACAAAACAAACAGTACAGATTATAAATGCAAAAAACTTATTCACATCTTTCTAAGATTAAATTACATTTGAAGGAATGCAATTTGGGCTGCTTATGTGTTACAAAGGGAAAGTACTCTATAATGGTGATGCAAGCAATCTGCAACAAGTTTCACCACTGATAACCTGACTCATATGCCAGGCAGATGTCATTAAACTTCTCATCTAGCACACCAGGTTAAGAGTATAAAAGCAAAGTGGAAAAGCACATGTCCAGTTTAGTGTTTACAAAACTTCTATGTGGTTAAAAAAAATGGGTGAATATTTTTTTTAAAGGTGTATGAATCATTTTAGCTGGTAATGAATAAACTTGTGCGCTATCTATTAGAATCTGCTTGGCTGATGAACATTTGGTAAAAATGAACCAGCATGCACAACCAAATGACAACACAAGATGTGTGGTATGATGAGGTGAAGTCAGTGGTACCATTTGTTTCATTAGACGTCCACATTACCAGCCAACACTGTGAATCAACAGACATGCCATGTGGGGTTCTGTTACAGCAATATGAAATGCCTTGGCTTTTTAAAGACACAAACACAAAACAGAATTCACCCACACAGGGAACACAAGTCTTATTGCATTATCTAAATGCCATTACCCTTAATTAAAACATATGTACAAATTACAATATGTATCAAACAGTTTGGTAAGTGCAATGCAGAGCCTGGTTAAAGTTTCCACGTCTGTGCAAAACATCTGTGCACAAAGCAACTCAAACTAGACTTGAAAATGAAGAGTGACTCAAAAAGACACACCACACCTAGCCTTTTCCTAGTCCTGTGCTGTTCAATGCTTGAGCTGTCTGTCAGTTGAGTCCAAGTCTGCAAAGTGTGACACTGCCTGTCAGCCTGGGGTCAAAAACACCCAGGGGAGCACTCAAGAGTCTGCTGGTCTGCTCTCTCTCCAAGGATACAGGACTGCTGACAGTGACCAGTTGGCCTGAGTTGGCTAGCACAGCCCTTGGTGTTTCATCATCCATCTCCACTTGACAGTATGGAAGAATATAATGCTAATACATTAGCAATAAGGACAAGAAAAAAGTGTTTCAGTTCTGGCACACAAAGGATGCAGTTTCTAGTGCTTAAAAAAAGAAAAGCCCATGTTTTGGCACTTGACACGATGCTGTGACCAAATTACCTCAAACCTGAGTTTGCAAACAGACCTTGGCCACATGAAGATTAGATGTTTGGGGGTGGGTGGGGAGAGGAATTTTGTTTGTAGCTAAGAGCCTGACATTGTACTGGAAACAGGTATTGAGACAATGGCAAAGCATGTTCAGATTTGCAATAGGGCAAATTGGGAGAAAAACTTTTTTTTAAAGAACTTAGAAACAAATCATATTGCCAAGTATTTTATAGTTTTAGGAAATTACAAGAAGGTCTGTGGTTTGTTAACCACAGACCTCCCTTGGAGTAAGTGTTTATTTTATTGCATTGTTGGGGGCCATTTCCATTTTATGTGTTTAATTGCAGATAATACCATAGGATGGAACATCTCATTTGGTAATATGGCTGAACAGAGGTTGACCTAATTTTGTGAGGCAACACAGACAAACAGCTGAATCCTGAATCCTAAATATAGCACCAGTTGGTTTTGTGCAGACAAATGGGTGAAAAGAGGGCCAAGGTTGAATTCAACTATTATGAAGAGTAGTAAGTGCATGACCTGACCTTTGGAAGATGTAACAGAAGCTAGAACATGGGGGTTTTTAAGGATGAAGGAGAGACACTCTCAGGAGAACCCATCATTCATCTCTACATCGACCGTTGGTATTGAAACACACGCATGCACGCACGCACGCAGACATATTAGTGACCCAGTGCGGAAAACATTTACAGGCAATGCACTATTTCATTTCTATATATTCCATTTAGACCATTTAAAATAGAGAAAAAGGCAGCCCTTTTTGAAAAAATATAAAGAATCCAACTTTTCTCCATTTTGTGAAGAACTGATTTTGATGCAGAACTCCTGTATCGCTGAGGCAGAGCATAATTTCTGCACACAAACACGTAACAAAACAAACAATCCTATCTGACATGCATGTACCACTTGAGCATACACACAGACAGACACACTACATGGTCAACAACCACATATTCATATAAATACACAAGCAAACTGCAGTGTCCTACGAAATTTTGAACATATGGTTTCGGTGTAGCAGAAAAAAAAAAAAAATTTAAGTGCTAAACATAATTAATGGCATGAAAGAAAACATAAAAATGTCTGCTGACGTAACAGAGAATTTTGAAACAAACTGACATTTTTTTTCTCCCACAAGCCTTTGGGAAATGGCTCTGTCCTCATTGTGGTCCAGCAGCAGTAGAGCGGTCGTCTCCTCATGCCTGGGACAACAGCCGTCCAATCATCCTCTTGTCTTATCCAGACAACTTTGCAGCTCTTTATCTCAATGGCTGGCCTGCTCTGGGCAGCCAGCTATCCCAGCACATCCATCCACCCAGCAGGCTCTCCCTCTTGTGGTGTTCCTATTGGTGAGAAGCGCTCTTCTGCACCTGGAGGATGAATGTGGGGAAGGACGAGGAGACAACAAAAAAGAAAAGTTTTTGTGTCTAAGTTCTCTTATTGGATCCTAGCTGGCGTGGCCATGGGTCAAAGAGCAGTAAGACCAAAGTTACAACGACAATACATCATGCCGCTCGAGTCCAACCAGCTGTCTGAGATGGGATCATAGCGCTGGACAGTGTTCAGGTAGGATGACCCAGAGTGACCTCCCACCACATAGAGGTAGTTGTCTATAATGGCAGAGCCCACACCTGCAAAAATTACATGACATTACAGTCACATATGGCCAGTTGCAGGCATCACTAACCATTTTATGGATGCAATTATCATATTATGTAAAAATATTACCAACAAGGTAGGTAATATCATGCAAGATTGACAAACTCACCTGTGCGTGGCTCATTCATTGGTCGACAGGCTGTCCACTGATTCTGTTGTGGATCATACCTCTCAATGCTGGACAGGTGGGACACTCCGTTGTGTCCACCCACTACAAATATAAAACCGAGCATGACTCCCACTCCGAAGTTGATCCTCTTATCTGCCATGGAAGCTACCATTTCCCAGGCATCCTTGCTGGGGTCGTATCGCTCCACGCTGTGCAAAACAGACATAGAAACATTAACAGAAAGTGATCAATGGTTGAAGTTTAGGGTCAGTTCAACCAAATGACAAATATCACTCACAGATGGAGGCAACAATTTTCTGGAACCACCCCTAATGCCTGAGAAGCTACACAGTAATAATTTTTATGTCCGAGAGCTTCATTACCACATAAAACTGCCAATTCAATAATTAACATAACTTCAGATAAACTGATAATGAAATGAAGTGTTGCTGACTACATTTGAAATGTATATATTTCACAGCTCCCTCTAATTCCTCAACAAATATCCAGCTTCAAGTTGTTATGAGTGTCAATCATAGTTAAGGAAGCTGTCTGCAGAATTGTTATCTATATGTAATTTATTGCAAGCCACACACACAAGTGCACACACACTGAACCAGGACAATTACTACTGCTATGACCAATGGGAGTCCTGAATTATACAGTTTGACCAGAGTTGGATAAAATCCCTGAGAGTCACTGAAGCCATGGCAATCTAGGATTGTTGTTTTGCAGTGTGCAAGGACACTAGGGGTAGAAAAAAAAAAAAATAGTCCCCAAAGATTCTTTGTCCAAACACATTCTCCTGGGGGGATTTGGGAGTCAAGGAAACAAGCAACAGAGACACTGCTCTCTAGAGATCCACAGCAACAACAGAGGTCTAACTAGCAGCAAACAGCCAGGCACCCTCTCAACGAAACTTCAGCAACCACTTCTCCTCTGATTCCTCTTCATTCATTAACAGGTTCCTGGCTATTTTCTCAGAAACACTTGACATCCTTCACTTGATTGCCAGTTCTCTTAAATAGCTAACAAGACCTTGAGAGAGAAAAGCAGGTTAGGAGGTCTGAAAGGAACTAGACGCTTTTCGCCAGGATCAAAAGACTAGTTAAAAGAAAGGTGTGGAAAAATACCACGACTTTACATTAGTGATGTCAAAGGTCCTCTGCAAGGACAAAGAAAGGTTAACTACATGTCTTCATTGGATTTCTATAGTCTTCACACTATAGAGAAAATTCTGTGAACTTTAAGGAAAAGAAATGTCTCATGGAAAGAAGTTAAAATGCTGCAGAATTAATAATTTTCACCCTTGTTCATGAATTAATAATATCCTGATCAACAAACAGTTATCAAACATCATGTAACCTACACATTCAAGTTACTGCAGTCAAAATTATACAGACATGCATGATGCATGATTTTGTCATTCACAATTTAAAAAGATAGATTAAGGGTTTTTGCACATTACCACTCATAAGTTTTCATTAAAGTGTAATATACTGGAAAATGTGTAACATATAATTAGAATGAACATAAGCATTCTCACTGATAGTACCTGTTCATGTGGGCTGGGCCATAGCCTCCAATAGCATACACCATGCCATCCAACACAGCTGTGGCAAAGCAGCTGCGGGACTTTGTCATGGGTGCCACTGGTTGCCACTCCTTCAACTTGGGGACATATTTCTCCACTGACTGGAGGTAATACTGGCCATCGTAGCCCCCCAGAGCATAGAGCTCTCCAGCCAGGACTACCACACCGAGAGTGCTGCGGCACTCCGCCATCCGCTCCACTGAGGACCAGGTGTTGCTCTCAGGGTCCCAGCTCTCCACTGTGTTCTCATGTCTCCGATAGCTAATGCCTTGTCTCATGTGTGTGGCAATGCCTCCCACCACGTACACCTTGTGGTCCAGCACTGCTAGACCAAATTCATAACGTGGCACACTGAGGGGCGCTAGTCCTATCCATGAATCAGTCTGAGGGAAATACATTTCCATGCTGCAGGAGAAAGGCAGAGTTTGTCAAATTAAAATGTTTGTTTTTCAAGCACAAAACATGTAAAAGGCATAGACAACACAGAAATGTGGCAAGTTACCTTTTCAATAGAGTTTATAATGATATTGTGGCAATTTTTATTATTACCTTTCTAAAGTGGCAAACAGTCCAGCCTTGCCACCGACTGCAAGCAGCACCTTCGGAGCACACCTGGGTCGTGCCGACAACACAGTCTGATAGGAAAGTCGGTGCTCAGGCATAAAATGATATTTAAGGGCCTCATTGAGCAGGTGCTTGCATGCATGGTCATCTCGTATAAGGTGGTTGGCTTCATATAGGCGAGTGAGAAATTTTACGCTGAGCAGAGGAAGGCGAACACAGTGAAGCAGCTGAGCCAGATGTTGCTGTCTCTCAGTTACATCATATTTGATCCACGATTCCAGGGCATAAAACACAGTCTCCTCTGTGACCACCTTAAGGCAGTCATTAGATACAATTTCATCCAATTCAGCCCTTGTCAGTTCAAAAAACTCCTCTGTCTGACAAACTTCCTCAAAGTTCTCACAGATGAACTTGGTTGCAGCCAGGCACAGATCATGGCACCCATATGTCTCTGCAAAGCGGGAGATGCCTATACAGTTTCCCGCATCCAGCTGACTTTCTAAGAAGGAGCAGCACTCCTTAAGTACTAGCTTAACCTGGAGTAAGTTGGCAGCTGGTAGCAGAGATTCCACTGTTTCCTGGGAGATAAACACCGTGCCAGTGTAGGCATACTCAACGATGGCCTGGAAGAGTGAGAAAAACATATGACATGAACAAAAACCATGTTTCTGCAGTTAATCAGCGTGGACAATGTCTGTCGGCTCTACATACCTGCAAGGCAGTCTCATCAATGCACTGGAACTCCACCTCAGAGGTCTCCTTTTCCGACAGGTTACCCGTGAACATGGCCTTGAAGTAGGGGCTGATGCTGGCCAGCACTACCTTGTGGGCATGAATCTTGGCATCACCCACACGCAAGACAATGTCACATAGTTCACGATCCTGCCGCAAGAGCTGGAGGCCTTGCAGCAGCTGTTCTGAGTGAGGCCGTGTTAGACTGGCAAACATATAGGACTGGTCCTGCTGGTCCATCTGAGAGCAGAAAGCCACAACTCAGAGCAATGGCAATGTGCAAACGATCAGCCTGATCTTCTGATTAACTGACGTGATTGGCAGCCAATGGAAACACTGTAACATCCAGAAATGAACCAGTTGTCCACGAGACTACAGCCAGAAAAGTCAACTACACGTAGGCCCGTGCAATGTGACGTAAATACAGCACACGGCGGAAACATATCTGAACCGTATGATGCTTTCAGGGATGTTTTGAAGTAACACAGCAATCATTACAACACGCTCTGCAAGCACTCAACAACGGGTCAAGCGAAAAAAAGCATGATCTCCTTAATCCAACGCTAAGACTGCTTAAAGTTAACCAACCGCATTGACTAGAAAGCATATATTTTCCAGGTTAACTCCAAGCCTTGACGCTGTTCTGCATTTATGCTTCATGGCACCCAGTCACGATGACTTTAAACCTTAGTTTGCTGACTGGGGCCTTGATTTGATTTGTAAACGGAGAACATGGTCAGACCAAAACTCGCTAGCAGACCTTAGCTTTTCATCAGCAGACAGCTAGTGCGCTAACACACTTTCAAAACCACCAACAGCTTGGTTTGTGCGGACACATATTTCCACGGAAATACAATTGACATTCACATCAACAACCCTGTCACCATCGTAGTGTCACCAATGTTCAGCCCCAGCAAATACACAGTGCCAATACCCCCCTTTTCCATTGCACTGCAGTCAGCGCAGGTTAGCTGCTAAAAATAAACACGGTTACTGTGGCTAGCTGCATCATTGATTGATATACAGTAACATGGCTGACAGATACAAAACGTGACGTTACAGCTAGCTGCCAGGTGATATTTCCTTATCGGCAAACCGAGAAGACCAAACCTGTAATGTGTAATCCGTCTCGTCTGCCGCTATAACGATGCTGACAGATTTTGCAGTGGCTCACTTCAGCGGGCGACGAGTGAGGACCCCGGGCGGCTATCAGGAAAACAACCTACCGCCAACCGAGCCGAGAGCTGCCGAGGAGCTCTTATAGCAGCCAGCTATCAGCATGCACTCACACTTCCGCTGATTTCAAAATAAAACAGCCTTCATGCAAGCCAGCAACAAGCCAAACAGTGTTATAATGTGTCCTAACGTGAGGAAATAAAAACATTAAGTACACGCGTACACACACACACACGCACACACTCTACCACTACCCTATAACAGAGAACACGATTTCCAAGCATTTGTAATCTTATAAAGAGTAAAAAAGTTCAAATCTATTTCTGATGAGAAGATTCAAAATGGAGTATAAATGAAAAGGACTTCGATCAAGAAGTTCATTTTACTTACTAAAACTGCTATGAACTTATTTACTTCCGTTTACTGCTAAAAAAAATATTACTGATGCATTAATGTGTAACCAACATTTTACTGTTACGTCTGGTCAAGATATTTCAAGTTTAAACGAATTTATATACAAGTGAAGTCTATAACAATGCATCATATTTGATCAGCACATAACTGCATAATTATTCATTGGTGGAGTACAACTAAAAAGAGACTCTGTCTCTGAGATTGAGATTGCAAAAATAAAAAAATGAAGTCAGGACACGTGCTTTGTTTAGTCATCCCTTTCACTTTTAAACGCTTTTTCCATCACTACAGTTGAGACATCAATCAATTCATTGCTATAATAACAAAGGTATTATATATCACGATGCGATATAATAGGTGCAATTATCATGACATACATACTAAAGGTGACATGAAATTGTGCCCCACACAGGCCGCTAAACATGGATGGGTTTTTTGTTTGTTTTGTTGTTTTTGTTATGTGTGGGTTTTTGTTTTTGTTTTTGTTTCTTTGCTTTTCTTTTTTTTTAATATTAACAAACTTTAAATGCGCGCGTGATTAGAAATACATATATAAGTAAAAACCAAACGCTATAGCATTTGAAGGGACTTTTTACAGGTAATCCTGTGATATTTGTGGAGGATTCTCCAAGTACGTTTCATCCCAGCCTGTGTAACGATGACGGTGATGATGCCGCCTGGAGGAGCCTGGAACAACGCGTCACCATGGAAGCGCTCAGTTTGCGACTTGTATTCGCCATTTTGCTGCCTCGTTGTGTGTCTATTCTTGTGTTTTGTGCGTGCGTGTATGTGCGTGTGCGTGTGTGTGTGTATGTGTGTGTGTGTTTGTTGAGTGTGTGTGGGCTCCTCTCTGTGTGAATACCTCTGTGGCTGCCAAACACTCTACACTCCACACACCATCTTAAATAACCAGTAAAAATGTCTCCGCTTCAAAAAGCCGCAGCCGACGCTGCATGACAGTGATATTTGGACGACGTAACAGTGTTTAGTCTCGTCGAGAATCACCGAAGAGGACAAGAAGAAATGCAAGGTCTGTTTTCTTCTTGTTTTTCCAACTTCTCCAGTCCGGCGAGCTTCTAACCACAAACACACATAGCCGAGTAGCAAGTTAGCTTAGCACCTTCCGAACCCTCTTGCAGTGAGCTAGCTAACTAATTAGGCTTCTTAAGGGTAACACACAGCCAGGGACTGACCGTAAGCCCACTGAGGACCGTACTCAGTGCCTCAGTAACTGATTTCAGTCGACACACCTTATTGTAACTAACGTTTTATTATGAGGTAATAATCGCAGCAAGGCGCATCATAGGCTATTTATGGTGTTTTGCTGATCACTGCCGCGCCTGACAGCCACAAGTGGTTGTGCCCATGCCCCCTCTAATATACAGTTATTCACGGTGATCGATCATGCTATTGAGGACCAATAATGCGTTGTCTCAATTAAAATATGTGCCCCTCCGCCTGCTCGCTGCTGTAACATGTTTAGATACATGATTGCTGAGGCTGTCCCCATGCTGCTCTCTGCAAATAGGAATGTATTCAGTCATGTCCTCTTCTGGTGTTAATCTTTCTCTGTTTTGCTTTCACAGCTTGACAAACATTGGAGTGGTTCTCCATCACCAACCAATCATAATGAAATCACTAACTAAAGAAGAGGAATATTCTTGTCCTCAGAGGATTGTGCTTGCTTCACTAGATTCTCAAATTTGACCCCATCCATAAAACCATCAATAATGATACCAGGATTGATCTCCCAGGAGTTACATGAGCAACTTCTGGACCCAAAGAATTACCAGAATCGCACAAATGGCGTGGAAGAGCTGAAACACATCCTTTCAGAAGTAGACATTAAGTCACTTCCATCTGACAGTATTGAGGACTTCATCAATTTTCTTCCTCGACTTCTGGATGACAGTAATTTTAAAGTGCTGTACAGCACCTTACAAGTATTAAATTTACTTATTCAGAAACTGGATATGAATACAGACAAATATTTCAAACAATTGGTCTTAGTGGCTCTCAAGGCCCTTGGGGACACCCGCACCATCACCAGGACTGAATACATGAATGTGTTTCGACAGCTGATGAAAACTGTTGCACCGCAACAAGTGTTAGATCTTGTAATCTGCAACTTAAAACATAAAAATTCAAGGGTCCGTGAAGATGTTCTTAACATCATCATGGCAGCTATGCTCACTCATCCTAGGAAAGATTTCAACATTCCTAAGCTTTGCTTTGAGGTGGCACCATATCTGGCAGACAGCAAACGGAAAGTCCGCCATGCCACCCTTGAGCTGTTTGCTGTTTTTGACTATTGCCTCGACACAGGGAAAAAACAGCCTCTGATGAAAGCTGTGGACATGGTTGAGCTCAATGAGGATGCAGAGGGCCTTATGGCAGCTGTACAGGCAAGACGAGCAAGGCATGTCCTTCCAAAAATCACCTCAGAGGGGATGGTGGAGTACGGTTTAGTGGTTCCCAAACCAGGGCAGCGCTCATTGCAGTCTGGTTCTGGAGCTGATCTGGATTGGGTGATGAATGGGGGTCGAATAACCAGTGCCCGAAGCCACAGAACTGAACCGGACTGTGGCCGATTCTATGGCTATGGCAGCTTAGGCTCCCTCACGGATGACCTTCCACTTCAAAGGAGGATTGTCAGCGCGGGTAAAGGGAAAAACAAACTACCCTGGGAGATATCAAGCTTTTCGTCCATCGAGAATGACCAGCCATGCTGCACAACTGGTGGAAAATACTCTGAACAGGTGGGGTCCACCATCCTGCTTACTTTCTGTAGTCTCACTTATCTCCGGTGATAACTAAGCCATTTTGGAACTTTCTTAAGTTTTTACAATTTTTTTTATCTTCAGTCAGGATGAAGCATGTAGTGTAGAGGTATATGGGTGTACTATAAAGCCTTATTTCAAGCAAGGGTCAGCCCACTACTTGTGGAATATTATGAAAGAGAATGATTTGCTGAACATAAGCTACGATCAGTTCTATTCTATTAACACTCAATGGTTGGGATGAGTAGCGGTGTCTCATGAGGTATTAATTGACCATATTTGTTCTGGAAACTGTCATCCAGTTGAGAGCCTCAATGTGAAAAACCTTGTGTTTACAGCA
Organism: Remorina albescens; assembly: GCA_034769265.1. NCBI lineage: Eukaryota > Metazoa > Chordata > Actinopteri > Carangiformes > Echeneidae > Remorina > Remorina albescens. The sequence goes on from CM068488.1 coordinate 13,340,802, forward strand.
GTGTCCGTTTCCCAGCAACCTTACTTCCACACAGTACACTTACTGAAGGGGTCATGAAACATAGTTGGAAAATATCACAGAGTTATGCTTGTAAAACATGTCTTATTTACTGCTCTAGTGTTGATTGAAACCGCACCAAGTGCTCGCTGCACCCAGTGGTGATCAGATGTTTGGCAGTGGGGCTACCCTCAGCAACACACCCTCGTTCAGAGGCAGAGATACATGCACTGATGAAAAAATCTGTTTCATCTTAACTTAGGTGTTGCAGGCTGCATGGTGACAGTAAAACTTTAATGAGTACAGCAGACGTGACATACATTGAGTTATGGCCAGTGTCCCTTGTCTTGGCTGGCCAATCACTGCTACATCCCTTTGTTCAGGCCAGTGGATGGAATTACACTGTGGCTCTTGTTATGTTAGAGGTTGTGTAGGTTATTTGAACTTATCTCTATTGTTCTCTCTCTACAAATAATTTCCTATCCATAGGTTGCCTGTGATGATTTTCTTCCCCTGTCAAGGGGGCTGAGTCCAGAGACCTACATCCCCAGTTTTAGTAAGTGCCCACTTTTTCTCACAACATGATGCTGGCCTTATTTCCATGTGAGGTGACAAACACAGTTGAATGATTGTCATGGTCAACATCACCTGGACTCAGATCAATGCAGCTTTGAATTGGATTAGCATGCTGAGTCAGTAGGGTCATCAAACCACATATCACTAGATGCCCTGTGTTAAACACAGTTACAAGACAGATACCATACTCACAATATGCCAGAAGAGAAGACTATACCATCAGTTTAGTTATCAAGTTTTTGCTTTTTATCTCTGACCTAAAAATGAGCTAAAGAACATAGCTTGATAGTTTCCCATTTTCTCAAGTATTTGCTTCAGAGGCATTAATGAAATTTCAGCAAGGCTATGCTCTAAAGATGAAAGAAAATTTTTACTAATGAACAAAACAAATGTTCTTTGTCATTGTTGAAAACAGTTTCAACTCCAATAATCCCACTATGATGTTTTTTATGTCAACACATGCTAGTCCTAAATTTCCAAGTTTATGCGTGCCTAGAATATTTCATTCTGGTGTTGGCTTCCACACCCTATAAAGTCAGTTGTGTGCCCTGCTGAATTTTTCCACTCTCATGTAATATTACTACACAAATGTCCAGAGTTCATAACTGCAGCTGTTTGGAATCCCCTCTCTATAGCCTCTGTGTGACTGTTCTCAAAGGCATGTCCAGGCTTTTTAAGCCTCTACCTGAGGTACTTACTCCAGTTTAATTTAAATTGCAGAGATGGACCAGATTTGTTCAATACCATCAGACCTCAGTTGACATCTGAGATACATTTTTCTTTACATTTTCTATTTGAGCTCAGAAAAGGATTATTCTGTCAATTTAATTATTATTTGAGTGATTATCCAAATCTGTTTGCCTTATAATCAAAATGGCAAAATACTCTTTACATTTAGGTTCTTCAGAACCTCAAAAGCCACAGTCTTCCAGAAGGAGAGAGTCCCCTGCTTGTCTCCGGAGAAGTGGAAGCCTCAATTTAGACCCTGATATTTTCAAAACTATCTCAGACCCAGATGTTGGTAAGAAGTTACTATCCTAAAATGATTGGCTCCTATCACGACAATAAAGAGTTTGAGATTTATCTTCACCCAAATGTAAATCATTGCTCCACCTTGCTACATTTATCACACCCAGTTTATTCATGGTTCCTTACATGTGAATATAATTTTTCACAGTGGCACCAAAGGGACGTATGCTTGCAAGGAACCCCAGTGTTGAGCGCACTTTTTCCCTGCCCTCTAACCCCTCCACACCTGGCCTCTTCCTCCTCCCCTCCTACCCACTGGCCACACTCCCAGGAAGCATGCTTACTCCAACACTATCCCGCCGCCACAGAGACCCATCCCTGTCCATGTCCAACACTTGGCCCAACAAGAGAGAGAACAGCCCACACCAACGTGACACCAGCCCCTGGAGAAACACTGCTGACACAGCAAAGGGTAACTATTAAAAACTTTATAGTCAATATTTGTTGACCTCTACAATGTATCATAATTTTGCTTTTCTGCAATCCTGCTCCCTCCAGCAGACCATCTCTCCAGCGGATGTTCTCCCAGGCCTCTGCGTGCTTCCCTTGTGAGTTCTTCTTCCACTTTATCATTCCGCCGGGCTCTAAGCAGCACCAGGGCAACCTTTTCTATCTCACCAGTGGTCCCTCCAGTTGAGCACACCTACACTCATAATTGCCAAAAGTCCAATTCTCCAGGCAGCCCTCAGAATCACCAGTTAGAAAAGAGCCTTCATCTGGACTCTGACAGTTTGAATGAGGACCAAGAAGATGATCCTCTTGATATGCATGAGGTCAGCAAACCTTTTTTTTTTTCTAAGAAAGGTTTTGTTAGAAAATGTGGTACACTGAAAGTTTCAACACGCACCCTCAGCCTGTTATTCTGAGTTTAAGGTATAATACTGTATAATAAGTTTGGCTTCATTAGTAACATTACTTTTCATAGTCACATGTGAATTTGTGTTTTCCTCACAGATGCTGAAATCTCTGCGGTCAGTGCGCAATAGTGCTGCCAAGAGGAGGGCCAAAGTGGGCCTCACCAGTCCAGACCCGGACAGCCCTGACTCTGCTATGAGGTTAGACCTCGGTCTGGACTCTCCATCACACACCTCTCCAAAGCTTACCAGCTCAGCCAGTGAAAGTGGTCTTTCCAGTCTTGGCTCGGTCGCAAACTGTAGCTCCAATGGCATCAAAACAAGGTGAAAATGCTCTGATGGATATTATGTTATGATTTCAATGACTTCTATTTCAGCAGTATCATACTTTAAATAGAATGATTTATGGATATAAGCTTAATATTTATAGCATATGTTGAGGAAATGATCAGATTAATATTTATATTTCTTGTACTTCTATTCCTTGTTTTATTCTTGCACTACTATACCTGTGGTTGCTTCTGTAATGACCAAATTTCCTATACGTGGGATAAATAAAGTCTTAGATTTGAACTTGGTTCACTTTTTGTGGTATGTTAGGTCATTAGTCTCATTTTTGGCACATTTTAACTTCTCACAGACTTGGTAACAAGGTAAAACTAATATGCAACAGTTGTGTGTTAACACAAGATGAGTGTGAACATTACTGAGCAGTTTTGTCACATCTATCAACAGTCCTGGAAGCTCTGCCTCTTCAGGAATGAAACCCCGCATCACAAGAATGCCTTCTGAAAAACTGAGGTCTTCTGTGTCCATGGACTTCAGCAGCTTTCAAGGTATGAAAGGAATTAAACATTTTTGCATATTCAATTGCATTGGGTTGTAACATATTTACAATTTTACATATTGCTTCGTCAAGGATTACCTCAGAGAAGTGATCTGTCATCTGAAGTGGGTGTTGTTGGGCAGAGAGTCACTTACTCCAATGGAACGAGTAAAATGGAGGAGTCTACAGGATCAGCCCAACCTGCCATTCGTGAAACTGTCAGAAGTCTTAAGCCTGCCAAAGGTCAGCTAGTAGTGACATTGGATTCACCAGGTAAAATAGCTTTTGTTGAAATAATTAAATCAATCTTTAAAACATCTCCTTCGATCTTCAGGGACACAGAGCCACAGCAGCAGGACTTCCCCATGCACAGACATGCCCGAAGGAGTCATTGGAAGAGGTAAGTCTGTAAATGGAGGAAACCATTGGTTTTGCTTGCCTACTCAGCTAGTGTTTTACCTCAGTGCTCTTACAACAGTCTTGAAGGTAAAATGGTTTATTTCAAGAATTAAATAGCTCTTATTACTGACTCTCTTAGCAGTGCACACTGTCATGTCTGCCTTACAACTACTCATTTAAGTTATCTGCAAATATCCTCTCCATGCTCCTCAGGGATGTGTGGCAATGTAATATCCAGCCATCCAGGAGCCTTGTCATTTAAGCAGGGTGAATTGGTGGCCAAACCCCCCACTGATCCTTCAGCTGGCACCTATAGCCATGCTCTGTCTGGCAGTCACACAGACAGCAATAATAGCCCACGATGTGATGAGCTTAAGGTGAGTCACACTTTATCCAGTGGTAAAATGTACACCATAGAAGTTCACAGCTTTCAAAGTACCACCTGGTGTGTTTTTTATGAATGTGATGTGTAGGAGAGGGTGAAGAATGCTCGGTTCAGCCAGGATAGGATGCAGCTGCAGTGTCTAGATCAGCACAAAGGGCAAGCCGGTCAGGCAGAAGAAAACAAACAGGACAATATTCGTCACCGTGTCAGACAGATGCTGTCTGATTCACCTAAAGAGAAGAACGGAGCATTAATTATGAAAGGCAAGATGAACTTAAAAAACCTTGTCCAAAAATGTGGAATTTCTAGTAAATTGTTGAGTTATGAATTAAAAAGAAAGCTAAATTACAACATTTTGGCAGTTTAAATTCATATTGAGATTATTTTATTTACTTTTTTAAATATAAATCAAGCTGGAAGTTTTACAGCCTTGAAATGTTGACCCTCTGTGTTGTAGATCTGCATTTAAATGGCAGCACGCTCACTTCAGCAAAAGCAGACCATCTCTCTGATGAGTCTGCTATCAGCCCAAACAGCCCTGTAAGTCCGCCAGGACCACAAAGCCCCATCAAGTGCTTCACACCACCCCACCAGCCAAGCCCCCCAACAGTGCCCCCCAATCCTAAAAACCCTTCACGGCTTAGGAGGGCTCCAAGCCTAAGCAGAACCCGTCCTTCGCTGTCACATAGCTCAGGTTAGTGGTTTTCAGAACACAAGGATTATTTTGGCTACATTCTGTATAATTCAGTTTTTATAAACGAAAAAATGTGCATCTTTTATTATGTTCAATCTAATCTTTCATTTGTTACCAACCCTAGCTTGTAAATTAGTGCTATTTCACTGCAGTATAAATACATGAACTCATGCTTTAACAGGTCTTTGTTGATGGAAAATGCTGGTACATTAATTAGACAGCCAGAGCCATCAGAGCCTTGGTGAATAAGATGTTTGCTTTGGTTAATGTGCCACATTGCTGTTTTTTGACAATCCACTGTTAATGCACTGCCACCCACACACTACTTGTTTTCAGGCTAATAGAGATGTAACATGAAACCAAATCTATGTTTGTTTGTGTGTGGTGTCTGATTGGCTATTTAGATGAGCTGTCCCCTGGAACCATAGGCTACAAAAAAAATCTCTCCGAGCCTGTGGAGCTTTGCTCATTTTCCAAACCCGACCTGGCGCTGGCACAGAGCTTTAACCTGTTGAACTCTGAGGATTGGTGAGAAACACTCAATAGATCATACAGACAACTCAAATCTAGGGGACATATGGATACGTAGACTATGAAGAGTGGCATCGATTCCACTTGAAATAACTGTCATCCCAAATGTTGTGATATTTTTGTAATAAAATGATAAATCTATACATTTATACCCTTTCCAGTGCTCAGCCACTTGCAACACACATCATATCTAACGGGAACAAATATCTCAAAATTTGTTGAAGAAAGCCTAGACAGAAATAGCTCCCAACTCTTTCTGTTTTTAATGCAGGGAGAAGAAGATTGAGGGCCTGACATTCCTGCGCTCTCTGGCCCACTACCATTCAGACATACTACAGGCCAGGCTTCATGATGTCTGCCTGTCTCTCATTCAAGAGGTGGTACTGTTTTTGTGTAACATTCCCACATCACTTCACGTGTTTTCATATCACTAGCTGACATGATTAGAACAAGAGAAGCTGCTCTAAATGTAGGCATCTTATTTTGAAGGTCAGTTTCATTTGTCAGTATTTCAGTAATTATACAGAACATATTCTCAGGCTGAATTGCCTGTTTTTGTAAAATTCTTACAACTATTTTGTCAGTTTTTGTAACATCTGTCCAAATCCTGTTTAATGTTGGAAAGTATGAATGACTCGCAAACTGGAAACGGATAAGTGGTTGAAGCTGAATGAATGAAGGAATGAAAGTATGACTGATGTCCATCTCCTTCAGGTCAAAAACCTGCGGTCAGGTGTCTCCAGGGTTGCAGTTTGCACTCTGGGTGATCTGTACACCCACATGCAGAAGGCCATGGACCAGGAGCTGGAGGGGACAGTTAAAGCTTTACTGCAAAAGGCAGGGGAAAGTAATGCTTTCATCAGGCAGGATGTTGATGCAGCTCTGGGTTGCATGGTGCAGCACTGCACCCCCACTCGTGGCATCAATGCTCTACTCACTGGAGGGCTCAGGTTAGTATGCATGCATACACAGTAAATTTTGCAACTCTTGTGGGGAGCTTTGCTCTTTTTTAAAATATGATAGCTGAGTTGGTTTTCCCTCTGATAGTCACCTCAGTGCAGTGGTGAGAAAATGCACTGCTCAGCATCTGACCCATTTGGTAGAGAAGGTTGGTGCTGGCCGTCTCCTCTCTGGGGGTAAAGATCTTACTGACAGAATCTTACCGGCTGTCACCAAGCTTGCACAAGACTCCTCACAGGAAGCCAGGTCTGAGAGACTTTTATTTTGCTAAATGTGTTTCTTTTAAGTATTTACAATTGTTATTATTATGAGATGATTTTTATTATTACACCGTTCAATTTCATTCCACCAAAGAACTAATTTTACTACTGAAAAATTAGAAGTGATCAATCAGTGGTCAAGTCACAATCAGTGCCTGAGTTATTACAACAATTAAACCCACAGGTACTTTGGTCGTCGAATGCTGCTGTCTCTTTCATCCCACCCTGACTTCGACAAGATCCTGGAGAAATATATCCCCACCAAAGACCTACTAACTGTCAGAGAAACTGTCTACATTCTCAAGACAAAGGTGCAGCATTTGGTCCTCTGTGTTTCTAATATTGATACTTTTCTTGAATGCCACACTCACATCTTACCTGGAGATTGTTGGTTCATTTAGGGTCTTGGTGACATCCCCCAAGACACCCAGTCAGCCCGGGGCCGCCGTTCTCTCCCAGGCAGTGGTACAGTCAGAGCCTCGTCTCTCACCAGGGAGCCCCTCCAACAGAACAACAGGTGAGTGTGAATATCAAGCACTTTTAAGCAGCTATTTTCACATAATGAATAATGCAAACGATAAGTAATTTATTCATACCTAACTCACAGATTTAATAAGATAAACCGTCTGATGTATTCTTTGTCATCCAAAGGGAATCCAGTAGTCATTACAGCTGCAGATCTCAGACACAGAGTATCGCAGACAAGACTGAATACATCAAGCAGATCTCAGGCCTGCTGGGTTCAAAGGACTTCAGAGAGAGGATCAAGGGAATTGAGCAGCTAGTGGCTGACTGCCAGCACAACCCCAACATGGTTATCAATAGTATATTTCCGGTCAGTACCAGTGCATGCTGAGTGAGTGATAGAGTTGAATGATGAAGTTAGAGCCATGGTTAGCCAAGTGACATTGGCTCTTTTCCACTTGGCTGTCGCTCCACTTGGTACCAAAATTATTTGGTGCAAACCATTGAAATACCAGTTGGGGGATTATATTTGATTTATAACCCTAACATTTATTGAATGGCATTTTGTCTTTCTTTATAAAACAGGAATAAGTGACAGTGAGTGGGGGAATGACATCGCTTCAGCCTAGCATTCACCTTATCAATTCTGTTATCAATCATCAGAAAACTCTCTCACTCCCTTCCTCTGCCAGGTGTTTGATGCCTTCAAGGGCAGGCTGCAAGAATCCAACAGCAAGGTCAATCTGTATGCCCTTGAATCACTGCAGAAAATTATCCACTTGATGAAGGACAACCTGTCCCAAGTGGTCAACATCCTGGTCCCAGCAATCGCGGACAATCACCTCAACTCTAAGAACAATGCCATCTACTCTGCTGCTATTGGGGCCATTAATGCACTTATCTTAAATCTTGGTACTCACCTCAAGCATTTGGATATTTATAGCATTGGTGAAATATGATGTGTAATTACAGACTTTTGTTTGATATTATACTTTTCTTTTTTTCCCTGACAGATAACATACTCCTTCTTCAGCCATTCTGCACGAAGGCTCAGTTTTTAAGTGGCAAAGCAAAGGTGGATCTTATTGAAAAAGTTGCAGGTATGTCTGTTGTGATCATTTTGAACACTAATAAGGTCTGAGCTCTGCTGTCTGACCTGTTTTTGTGTCAAACCAATTCTTCTCACTTTCTATATCCAGATCTTGTGACACAGCTATATCCTCGAAAACCCCAGGTGGTAGAGCAGAAAGTGCTGCCCTTGCTGTGGCACCTCTTGGGCACCTCTACCCATAGTGGCACCATTCATGGCCGTAGCGGAAGTGTGAGGGGGGCTACCGCCAACCTGTGCCAAGCCCTTTATGCCCAGATGGGGTCCAGCCTGAGCGAGTGTGCTGCCATCCAGCCTGCCAATGTCCACAAAGGTTTAATTGAGTTCCTGAGGGCCTTATCGTAAAGGTAAAGCTGAATCCAAACACAACCAAATGTTGAAAGACAAGAACATTAAAACTGACCTTACTTGAAGACAGAGATGTTCTACATTTCTTATAGTGCCTGCACTTTTATATCAATAAAGAGAAAGTCCTTAAAAATGAGGAGCTCTTAATTCTTATCTCAGTGAGATTTCCTCTGGTACAGACGCATGGACAATGTAACATCCTGGCATCAGGTCTTACACATATTCAACCTGCTCTCTTTGCACTTTGAAAAGGTAGCTCATTATCATGATAGACCTCATGAGTTTTACATTACACCTATATATATATCCTATAACTATCATTGTTTTTCATAATCTAAACATGTACTGTAGACAAATCAGAGACACTATTGCAGAATGTAAGATTGAAATGCACAAAAAGACGAGGAAGACAGGGACCTGAAAGATGTATATTTTTGCTGTTTCATCAATTGTAATGTATATAATGGATATTTTTATGCTGTCTGATGTTGCTGTTTTGAAAATTTGTGAATTGATATTAACAGTAATGATACAAAATAGTTTTGTACAGCTCGAATTTGGATTTGCACAGTATTAATCGTATGCTGTATGGTACAGTTTATAATTTATCTCTTGTGTAATGGTTTTAAAGTCATGTTAATAATGTGCTGAGTTGATATGTATGTCTTCTTCTTTTCTTTTTTTTTTTTTTTTTTGCATGACCAAAATTTATTGGCTGGATCTGTTTTTGTTTGTTAAGGAGATAAATATTAATACTGATGCCTAGACCACAGCTGAGTACTATTTAATACTCCTGGATGAGAGCCGCATGAATGGAGTCCAGCTTCGCTCCTGTGGTTGTCTGACAAACAGTGAAAGCCCAGACCTGATTCTATTTCCATAATAGTGCCACTCTTCAAGTAGCCTTTTAATTCAGATGTTGTTAAATTATATCAAACTTGTTTGTGAACAAGCGCAAAGGCAAATTCATATATTAAATAAAGTGTTTTATTTCTGTAAAACTAACTTCCAGGTGCCTTATTTAAGATCTTTAAGAGAGAATGGGTAGCTGAGCATCAACCAGTTATCTTGTACTGATTCTCAAGATGAAAGGTGACTCAAGAACCACACTATTAATTCTGTTTCTGTTTTTTGTTTGTTTGTTTGTTTGTTTGTTGTTTTTCTACACAATTTATCTTTATTCATGATACAGCCACTGAACACATATTATGATTCTTCAAGTTGTCAATTTCATATGGGATGTAGCGTAAAGCTTCCAGCCTTTTGGTAGATTACCTTTCTCAATATGTAAAATAAATTATGGATCTCTGATGGACTAGCCAGAATAACAAAAAAACCACGTGTTCCAAGGTCTTGGAAAAGAGGTAGGGTAGGTTTAGCAAGCAGTATAAAAAACATGTTTTACATTTTTTTCCATTACCAGATGTATAAATGCTCTGGTTTTTCAGACTGAACACTAACATAACTTTAATTGGCTTGTCAGGGATTTAATATTATGGTCAAGTTAGTGCTGCCAAGTTTGAAGTTTAATACAATGCTAATCACAAGCTCAGCCCCCAAATCTTTAACCATGAAAGTAGCTGCCATTTTTAGATAGTCCAGTGTGGAGATGAGTGTAGCTGCATTGCTCACTGGACCTGCTGTCCAGCAGTATGACATGAGATAAGTGGGTGCTTGACTGTGTTATACTGGACAAATTGTGTAATCTACATGTTAAAAGTAGCGACATTTCAGCAGCAGGATAGTTTGTGCTGCTACTGGATATTCATTTATAAAGCTAAAACCTAAAGAGAATCCTTGAGACTCTTTAGCAAATCTGTCAACATGCAGTACCCTTTTTAAACCATTAGTGTCAGCATATACAGTAGATTGCACATTGGCAAAACATTGTTAAATATTTTACATATAAATTAACATACATTTTGAGCATTAGGTGCCCTCAGATAATCCCTTTAAAATAAGAGGGTCACCCAGATATCATTAAATATGGTCCGTTTTCCAGTATTAAACTTTTTGAAAATCTATAAAAATGAGAGTGTGCATTCAGAGAAATTAGCAAAAGTGAAAACAAGCCTCTAACCAGAGCTAACCACAGTGGTGTTGTCAGGGGACAAATATGTTGCTACTACTTGCTATTTACATATGGCTCACTTCTTTCTGCTGTTTACAGTCATTTTCCATCCATGATTAAACAAAAAAACTAAAATCAAAAAACAAAACAGCACAAATATAGAAATGCAATATAAACTCTCATGAAATGTGCTCTTTGTAAAGGTAACTATGAACCCACAACTACACTTATGTAGCTTTGTTTGTGTGTTACCAAATTACATAACTACTAACTGAACCCAAGATAGCTGATGCCACAAAAAAATACCAAATGTTTTAGTCTCCTGCAACTGTTACGTAAACCTTCTGATTCTTGTGCCATCAATGAGAGGTTTATGGTTTTGGTTGAGTGTTCATGTAGTGCTCAGCTGCTTTGAGTCACTCTATCGTTCCCTTGGCTTCACTGACCAAATGGAAAAATAGCCCCTCCTCCTGTGGGTCTCTCCATTCTGTTACTAAGGCAGCTGGATGGATGCCATGGCAACCTAGACTGGTTAGATGTTGGGATAAAATGAGTGTTTGGTCGCCGTCCTCCACACCTCACTTGTCAAGGACCAGATGTCTTGGGTAGGTCCTGGTTCTCTGCCAGGTGGAGCTTTTGTCTGAACATGGCCACATCAAGGATTCACACAGAAGGACTCTGAACTGAAAACAGATGATTTAAAACCAGTGTCTGTGTTTGGAGTGTGTGAGTGAGTCCCACAAATACAGACGTTTAATTAGGAAAGGATACATTGAGGTGCTGAGCTCCTCCAGCTGCGGAAACAAAGAAATGAGACATTGTAGTGAAAATATAATCTGACAAAAATAGAAGCTGCAGTGATACTGAAAGGCCTAAACACTAAATCTGATATCTGGTCATATTACATAACAGCCTGTGTGTCACATCAATATTTAAATAACATTGACATCATTGAATTACAGTGTTTACAATAGAAAATGGTCAGCTTTCCTTATCTACACAAAGGAAAGTCACTTCCCAGCCCCTCTGGCACAAGTATCCACTGCTGCTCAGTGATGGGAATAAACATTATTACTAACAGCATTAATTTTTTCAGTAACAGGTCATCCAACCAATTACTGTTTCCATCGTTACAACATTATGACTGTTACAGACCATTGCACAGGGCTTATTAAACTGTTGACCCGAGGGAGGTATCTCGTTGTACTAACTTGAAGAAAAAAAGCGATAGAAATAAAGTTAAAACTAAATGGTTACTTACAACGAAGAGACAGGTCTTAGTAAATAAAGGAATTATTTTTCTGCTGAACTCTCCATGTTTCTTTTAGACTGGTACATAAACGGCTGTTAGTGCTAACTTTGGCTATGTAGCAAAACAAAAACTTACAAATATCTCCAGTCAGTCAGCAGCTGACAGCCTGTTAAACCTATGAAGGCACCTGTCTCACTCTGTTCTAAGGAAATGCTAACCCACCTATTGAAGAGTGGGCTTTTTTGGTGGAGAGTTTAAATGTCACATGATGCTTCAGTGGCTTGACAGACGAACAGACTAATTTCTCGACACTTTGGTGCTTACATTACTGAGCAGGTGTTCCAGGTTGTGGTTGGAGGCACACTTCCTCTGATCCTCTGAAAGCTCTTCTACGTGACTGTCCAGGCTGAAGTGCAATCGCGCCAGTTTCTCCTGCATCTCACGTACATGCTCCAACTGCTCAAAGGAGCACACCTTACCTAAGAAACGGAGGGGTTTAACCAGACAGGCGTCATTTTACTAATCACAAAGTGTAATCTTTTCTCGTTGCAGGAGGATTACAGCAAAGTCAGAAGCATTTCTCTGGCAGCAGAAGTTTAAAAATAGCTCCACCACTATTTGATTTCAGTCTCATTCATGTGATAGAGCTACTTTTCAGCTGGCTTTATTTTCGGGCCTGAAACTGAATATTCCCTCGGCGGCCTGTCTAATGAAGGTTATCTTACCGAAAGCCTGTAGTTTGCCTGAGTGGAAGTCGTTGAGGAGGTTGAGGAGCCCTCCCTCCATCTCTCTCACATCTGAGACATCAGTGAGAAAAGAGTGCTGCAAGGGTGAAGACTGGACTACTCTACTGGGCCCTGCTGGCTGGGGGGCCTTGGGTTTCTCCTTGTGGGGCCTGAGGTAAAACAAAACATTATGATCACCAGCAACCTGTCACCTCTATTTCTGCTCTTCAATTTCCCAGAAACCTTTTAATTATGTAAAAAAAAAAAGAAAAAGATGAATGCAGCAGTTGTTTATAAAAACAGAGGATTTCCTGTTACTTAGATACGAACCTTGTGGTCTTTGGCGGCGCTACGACGGCTGTGAAAACCTCTTTGGGCTGCCCCGGTGCACCTATGGACCTCTTATACTTGCCTCTGTTTTTGGGGGAGGGAGGCTGCGGCAGGCCAAGAGAGAAGGTGGCACTTTTGCTGGCAGGCAGGACTGATAGTTTGCGGGGGTTGATGGGGGGAGGAGGGGGCTGTGGGAGAGACACCTTTGGACTGCGTTTCTTGCGTTTGTCTTCCATTATTTATTTGTTGTTGTTTTTTTTTAAGTATAGCCCTCAGGGAGACAATGAGGGAAGGCTTACTGGCTGGCTGGTTTACAGGATGTCCTGAAACAACAAGGATATTAAGTTTAAAAAGAACACCCCTCCCTTCCCTAAGCTAAGGACTGTAGTGAAGACACTGACTGCGCCAAAATGAGTGCTGCAGCTCCAGATTCTCCTCTACACTGCAGACAATAAGCCCTTAATGATGTTTTCATTATCTTAACAGCATCCCCCCGCAATCACATAGAGATTACAGTGTGACAAGAGAGAAGAATCCAAATCAACAGCTCGATTGTCACAAGAACTGGGGAAGAGTAGCACTAACCTGCCACTTATATTGGATCCATTACAATAACATTTTTAATGGAGGCAATCTCCTGCCTTTGCCTCCCTGGTGTAAAGGTGGGTGTGAAACAGTAGCCTCGGAAACTATTTTTAGTACAGCCTCAAAGTGGAATGACCTTAGATAATGTGTTTGAAGTGAAAGGGAATGCATTTTTGTTTTGAGTGCATTTTCAAACACAACAAACCAAAAATCAAAAATTCCACAATGCAGCCAACTCCTTAACATCCAATACAGGATCTCACAAATGGCCATGATGTGCATCAGGCAAACCGATTAACAGGAAAACATGCTGATTTCTTATTGAGAGGAGGCATAACCTCATCATATTTTACACAGCAACAAGAAATATGGGTCTTGGTGGTCTTGTTGTGGTTTTAGCGCCCTGTATACCACCAGAGCAGCAGACTGGTTGTTTATGAGGTGTCAGTATTAGTCCAGGTAAGTAGGTTAGATCTGTTATAATCTGTCCGGAGCCAAAATAATGCTCCAGAGCATTACTAATGAAACCGGCGTTCAAACATCTCCCCACTGCGCCAGCCTCCGCTCAGAGTACAATCCAAAGATGGCCACTACGTTCGTACACAATGCCAACTTTATATGCCAACATCCTTCTTCTGTTGGATTAAACCCGTTTTATGGAATTTGTGCTTTAGAGCAGTCAGAAAACAGCCCCATATTCCTCCAGACTGTTCAAATCAGTGCGAGAAAGGACGACTGAAGCAGATTCATCGTCTCGGATCGACACAAACAGGACTCACCGAATCAGTTACTCACCGAGGAGCAAAGCGGCGGATCGCAGCGTCACATTCCTCCCTCCGGGATTCAAACCTGCAGGTAAATTTGGTGTGAATGAACCTTTTCTTTTTTTGTTAGGGCTGATAGTGTAGATGTTTCTGCGGCGGCCGAGACAAGCGCTGCTGGGATGAAGCGCGGCTGCGATGCGCTCGGCTCGCGCGGAACGGTAGTCTTTATTCCTCTTAAAGGGCCAGTCCGCACCGCCGCGTGCTGCCGTTAGGATTGGGGGGCAGATCTGCTGGTAAATACCCACCTGCCCACCCTAAATACCCTATTAAGAGTTATAGGGGTTCACTGTACATAAGTGGAGATAGCAGCTAAAGCCAAGCCGCATGGTGACGTCATAGCACCTCCTTACACCGACTGAAGTGACATCCTGACAGGTTTGTTGATGATTTTGTTGTTGACATCCTTCACCCTGATCTCATCATCACATACAGAAAACAGTAGGGTCGACCCCTTTTATTATTAGTCTATATACTATACCAATTTAGATAGTTAGTGTTCATTTGTATTACTATTTATTAGAATTTTTTGGATCATTGAAGGTCTCCCTGCAGTCTAAGCCGTAGATTTACTTGTTGGCACAGACTTCCATAAAACCAGTTTCCCGTTTCTCTGAGGACCGATGTTTGGCCGCTGGGGGGCGATGCAACCGCGAAAAAGTTAAATCTGCTAATTGGCTGCATGGATTTTACACAACTTTTAGGAAAATGTGGCAGTGTTCGTTTACAGTGGTGGGAAAATCAGAGTTCAAATTCAAATTCAATACATATACATATATATATATATATATATACATATATATACATACATATATATACATATATATATATATATACATACATATATACATATATATATACATACATATATATATACATACATACATATATATACATATATATATACATACATACATATATATACATACATATATATATACATACATATATATACATACATATATATATACATACATATATATACATACATATATACATATATACATATATATACATACATATATACATATATATATACATATATACATATATATATACATATATATACATACATATATACATATATATATACATATATATACATACATATATACATATATATATACATACATATACATATATATATATATATATATATATATATATATATATATATATATACATACATATATATACATATATATACATACATATACATATATATATATATATATATATACATACATATATATACATATACATATACATACATATATATACATATACATATACATACATATACATATATATACATACATATACATATACATACATATACATATATATACATACATATACATATATATATATATATATATATATACATATATATACATACATATACATACATATATATATATATATATATACATATATATACATACATATACATATATATATATACACATATATACACACATATATATATATATATATATATACACACATATATACACACACACACATACACACACACACACACAAATAGTTATTTTCTCTGGTAACTATTAACTGAAATGACACTTGGCAGTGCCATTGCAAATTTGCATCCATTTTCTATTGAATGTTTCACAATAACCTCTCATTCATAGAATAAAGACTCTTACAAATCTTTAAAGTAATACAAAAATATTTCTTTTTAATTATGGCAGAAGAGAAAAATGTGACACAACATGCAATTTATAAAATACAGAGCTCTTAGGCATGTTTGTTTTGTTCCGAGGTGAATGTGACCGACAATCATTTACATCTAACTGATTTTCTGTTCTGATGAGCTGTTTGAGTACGAGTATGCCTTTCCTAGGACTATTCTGTCTCTGAGAAGCTTGAAGAAGGCATAGTAGTTGCTGAAGAGAATCAGAGCCAGTGATATTGTTTGATGCCATTTTTCTGAGCATATCAGTGAGTAGAGCTGGTAGAATATCATTGCACCTTCCAGGATGATGAGTATGTTGAGTATTCGTAAAGGCCTGTTGAAGAAGAACTAGAGGATAGAAAAAGAAAGGTTGTTTTCAGTCTATGCACACTGCTGGCTCTTATGACTGCTACAAATATTTTACCAAATAATGAAACAAATACTGAAAACAAGTTCCCTGAAATCTCTAGATCTAGACATTAACATTTAGTTATACTCACATAGAAGCGATAATGTGACACATCTGATGGAACTGCAACATTATAATGGCCCATGGCCTTGTAGACATTCTTATTATGCTTGACCAGGACTCCTTGTGGCCACATGTACTCCTCTGTCCAGCTAAAAGAGGTGGCAGAGCCAGATTAGAAATTGACAAAAATTTTATCCAACTGTACTGCCAGTACATCAATAAACAATTCACAATACGTACATGTGCTGAAGGACATTGGAGCACAGTGAGGGGTCTACTTTCTGCCAGCAGCCCAGATGAGCTGCAGCTTTGTGTAGCAGGTCACAGTATCGAGGCGGCAACAAGTGCCTCATAAGGATGACAGATGTACTGACTGACACCAGGATGAATAGCTCACAAGACCAGCGCTTGTCCACATACTGAGTGCTCTGAAGGTTAATCAGGTAGTGAGATGTTAGGACTTTGAAAAGTCTTATTTAAGCATATTAAATGGTTAATGCTTTAAAAAGTCTAACACTTGCTCACCTTGACAAACCAAACAGGTACAAAGGCCACATAGTAAGCACTGAGCATTGAGCTGACCAGCACTTCCTTCATCCTCCAGTTGAAGTCCATCTTCAGATATTCCACCTCCTTGCGGATGAGGTCCGGTGAGAGGCAGCATGCATGTGTTGGCATGGCCTGAACACCATATAGCTGGCTGGTGTGCTGCTTCCACGTCTCCTTTAGCACGGTCAGGTAGTCCCTGCCCCGGCCCACGCTGCCCACCTCTTTGGAGCCAATGCTATCAATGGGTGAGAGTGGACCTACTCTCCTGAAGTCACAGTTGAGCCGGAAGAACGGAATATACATCCCAAACCTGCAGGATACAATGTCTTGATTTAACTTAATCTGGACCTGGGGCACATTAAGGTTAGGGTACATGCAGATGTAATAACACCACTATCATCAGACTAGTGGCCTACTGCCAAAACATAAATACTATGAGCTAATTATATTGTCTCATCACTTCAAAACATATTTGAAAGCATAACATTAATTCATTCATTCATTTATTTATTTATTTTTACTTTCATCATGTACCTGGTATGAACACAAGCACCTTCAATCTGCCTCAAGATACTTACGGGTAGCAGAGGAAGAGCAGGCTGAGGACAGAATAAGTTCTGAAGAGATAAATAAGGGAGCGGCACAAACTCCAGCCTGTCAGAGTTAGCACAGCAAACCGAGCCATCACTAAAAAGATTGAGTGTGGGAAGGAGAGTTTCCCACTCTGTGATGCCTGGAGAAGAGAAGAGGTGGGTGAGAGACAGCAAAATGAAAAAGGTGCAGGGTTTTCTAAGAATTTCTGTAGGCAGAGTTGATTATGTGGGTTTGTAATTTTTTTTAGTAACAGAATAACAGCAATTAGACTAATATTTGCATCAAAAGTTTATAGAAATCATTCAGTCTGTAAAGCACCATTGATCTAAGTGGAAAAAAGATCACGATGGTTGAAGTCAAAAATAAAATTCTTACCTCTTTGACAATTGCTGCAATTAACCTCCTTGCCAGTATGATGATTGTGAACACCAGCATGTTATAATCAATAAGGTGAAAATTCTGTAAATTGTAAAATTGACTCAGTGTTACTGCTTCTACTCCTTGCATTTTATTTTATTTGGTCACACTTAATTTGGCTGACAGGAATATGTTAACTCTCCCTGATGATCCGCTATGACAAGACATATACTATTAAAAAAACAGATAGAGTAACATCTAACGATCCTACAAGTAACATGAATGGTCTGAACCTGAATGGTGAAGACTCACCAATGATGTGTGTGAGGGAGGGTGTGATGGGGGGTACCACCATACAGTCTTGTAGATGTTGACATAGTGAACAAAGAGGGCGATGAGGTGGCAGAAGAAAAGATGGAGCTCAAACAGCACATTACGGTCAACAGATAACTCTGGGATCTTGCAGTGTTTCAGAGGAACCACTGTCTGGGCAGCCAGCGGGGGGCTGGACATGCATGTTCCCGACCCATTCCTGCTGGCAAAAGAGACAGCTCACATTTTCATCATGACGCAATTCAAATGAGTTTAACATTGATCAGTGCTCTCCAAGGCTTGACATACCTCGTACGAGATCGGACCCCCGTGACAGGGGAGCTGGTGGAGTGATTGCCATTGCTGACCGAGCCTGGTTCATTGCTTAGTGGAGGTCTGCAGTACGTGGTACGGTTTGCCCCTCTCCTTCCACCAGCCATTGCAGACACACCCACGGCTCACTTCTCTCTGCTTGGTGTCTATTTCTGAGATCTCTCTCCTCTGTACCTGTTCAAAAGAAAGGGGCAGGTCAGACGGACAAACAGGTGATACTAATGAAAGAATGGCTATAATAACTTTAATCAAGTTGTGGCATGTATCAAGTAGGTTCCCATCACAACATCAAGGATGAGATGACGTTTTGGTCAGTGTCTGGATCTGACACAGAGCTGATAATGAAAGGAAGCACAGAGCCACAACAAGAACAAGGTGAAAACGTCCCATTTTGCTGCCAACAGAAAACAAACCGTGTAAAAGACCTGCAGTGACCTTAACTGATGTGCAGCACACACTTTAACCGCGGAACCAGGCTGCGTTAGCTGCTTAGCAACCGTTCATTTGCTCCAAGTTTTACGGAAGCCAACATTTGAAGCTAGCTTCTTAGCTGCATCTTTTCCACACTTCCCGGGTCAAATATCATCCAAGGGCCGATTATTTTAGCGACGGGGGACTGCAGGGGAAAACAGCATGGAGCCACACAATGAGGGGCGGACTTCAGAGTGCCCGCTAAGACCATGCTTCAATAAATACAAAGATTGAGGCCTAGGCTCAATCTCTCTGCCTAGCTAGCTAGCTTGATTTGCTAGCTCCCCACCAACCGAACGGGCTGGACGAGTAATGTGAGTTTACCAGCAGCAGCGTCCGAGGTCTGCCAGATGCTGCTCTGTCGCACAGAAACGAGCTCAGACGCAATAAATCTTCAGGATATTTGTTAAAAGGCGAGCGCGTTTTCCACCGATATCAGCAGAGACAGTCATTGTTGATGTGAAACTGGCCGCTGATCGACGGGGGCGCGGATATGTTGGAGAGCCGTGGGAGGAGAGTCATTTAAAGGCACATCCCGCCGCCACAGGGAGGGTGAAAGTGCTGTCGCACATTATAGACTTCCGCCGAAAGTTTCTTTGTAACACAAATACACGATCATTACGTGTTGTCTTCTACATTCTTATTAGCGCATCTGGATATACAGTGTTGCTTGCAGTGTATAAAAATGGATTTGGTGCAACCGGTGATGGCGGGTTGTTGTCCACAATCCCAATTTTTATACTTTCATAATTCATTAGGTTATTTACTGACGGGAGCTAGTATCTCTCCTGGTGCTGTTGCACAAGAGTTATCACGAACTTTTTTATTTTCAGCTGCAAACAGAAAGCATTTATCCGCATGTAAACGTGTTTACATTGCATTGCCTTGTTACATTTTAAAGGACTTTAGGACCATAATGGTCGGATTACTGGCAACAGGCCAGTCAAAGTTTTAGCCCATAAACTTCAAGTATACATACTTTCTATTTCTGCTTGCCATCAACCGGAGCATGCTTTAGCTTCAATGTGTTGTTCTTCGTTACATGATCAGCACTATGAAAATACATTGCATTTTAAAGTTGCTTGAAATAGGTGATCACATAAATACCATGTGTAAAAGTAATCAGTTCCATCTTTTGCTTTCATTTGGCAAAAGTATGACTTCTAAATGTATCAACTAAAAAACGTGGAATGTGAAATGTATATTCTCTCACATTTGTTTTGGGCCAAAAATTTGAGAAGACTGACTGCATATCTGTAATCTTCTGATAAGGATGTACAGTGCATTGTGGAAAACTCTGTATGGTGTTTTCATCCTGGGTGTACAAATAGTATA
The DNA here is from genome assembly GCA_034769265.1 of Remorina albescens. Lineage (NCBI taxonomy): Eukaryota > Metazoa > Chordata > Actinopteri > Carangiformes > Echeneidae > Remorina > Remorina albescens. The sequence goes on from CM068488.1 coordinate 13,361,137, forward strand.
CCATTGAAAAAAATATTTATTATTGTATTTGGAAAGCGAAAAATAACTCCAAATAAAACAAACTGCAGTTAAATGGAAAAGGAGATACGATATCTGCACACTCAGTTTATAACACAAATACACTTTGGCAACTACTTTGTACTTTGCAAGTGAGCAAATATAAATAAAAAACTAAAAATAAAGAGATACAAATGAAAAAGATTACATTGTTTAGGCAAAGGAAAAGAGCACATTTATCGGGGCATTAACATTCGTATTGTAGTATAAACATAGGAATTTTAGCTCTACACTTGAAGACATCTTTGATTCCATCACTATGTTGCTTCCAGAGTTGAGCAACATAGAAGCAGTGCTTTTGGTTTGCATAAGACCAGTAGCAGCAGAAGGTTTGTCTTTTTAGTCGTTGAAGGTTAGAGAAATTGGAGATTAACAATCAGGTCAATGAACTGAGACTCTAAATCAGGGTTGTTCAGTGGGAGGAATGATTAAATGGGAGTATTATCTACATGAGAAGATGCAGTCTTTTAGCTTGTTAAAGTGTGAACATATATAGTTTTAAAAGCTAAGACCATGCGTGTGATCAGTGGGCAGTGTGGTGTAGCTTCTGATGGAGATTGAGCCAGTTGATAACTGTTAGCTGATTTTCCCAACAAATGGCAGAGTGTGTAACAGCCTATAGACACTCAAGGTGGGAACTTCTGGACCAATATTTTTTCTCCAGGGACTGCAGAAATGTGCCAGGTAGTAGGAGTAAATTTAAAGCATCCAAGTCTGCTGCTATGAGATCAGAGTTACGAGTGGTTCAATTTACCCTCCATCCACTTTGAAACCTTTGCACATTAGTTATAAAAAATACACAAATCAGTGATTTGATCACATGTGAAGACAAATAACTGTAACATGAAAAACACAACTAAGGTTAAAATTAAGACATTTATTTTCAGTCTCTCCAAATGAGACAACTGTCTTCAGTAGAAAAACATTGTTCATTTTGACATATTCAAAAAAATTAAATTTCATAACATCATACAAAATATCTTTTACACTAAAAGTAATTTAGCTGAAGTGTTGAAGTCCAAAAACCAGGTAAAGTTGACGTATCAGACTTGAGAGGTGGTGATTAGTTAAGACGGATCAATTTCAGAGACACTTCCATTGCCTCTGCTCTTTCCACGCAATTTCAATGAACCTGTTGGGAGCAGAAGATTTCAGTTAGCTCAATAACAAAGTTCAAGGCTAATCATCTGCAGTTGCTTTTCAACTAACCTTAAAAGGTCAGGTATGGTGGTCAGGTATGTGTCAAGTGAACCTACAGAGTTGTCTCACAACCTAAGAAGAGAAAGAGAAATGAGATTTTGGGGACACATATTCTTACATACATACATACAATGGACGAGACACATGCATGACTAATTTTATACTACAAGTATCATGCAACTCAAGCTGAAGGGGTTTTGTTCACCAATGGGATATTTTAACGCCATAAGTGCAACTACTAATTTTCATTATTCTACATTCTACAGAAATAATCAAGATGGAATTGGTAAGTATTAAGTGAAATGAATGGACCATTATTGGTTTTTATTTGAGCAAGAGTTGCATCACAACCATTTCTGATTGTTTTGTAAGGCTTATTTTGCTCGGAATAATTACTGATAGCATAATTTTGTACTTCAATGTTTTTGATGCTTTCGATGACTTGCATTACTTGGATGTTTTGCACAGAAAACAAAACAAAAATCTAACAAATGAGTGTTGGGGTTAGTTTTACCTTCTTGTGGCGATCTTTAGGCTTTTAGAATCCTCTCCACTGCGATTTTTTTCTTTTATAAAAACCAGCCCGCATGACTTTGCATCAAAGTCAAGTAAGATCCCTGCAAGCTTGATTTGAAATACTGTTGAAATTCAGTTATTTCAAGTGGCTGAAGATGCACTGCTCTCTTGAGAGCTTGAAGAGATACACTAACTAAAGGTTAATAATGACAATACATATTCAAGCACTATATCATTGTCAAGTAAAACACGTATTTGGCAGCACATTATCTCAAAGAATGATGAGCTTTATTTATTTTTCTTTTTTTTTTTGATATCACAAGTGTCTTTTAGTTAAGTTTTGAAACATAAGCTCACTGGCAAAACACTGCTTTTTTTTGTCTCTTTTCTTTTAAATCAGGCTGACGTGTATACATACAGCTTATTCGGCGTTGAGACCACTGAGGACCACTTTCACAAACTGAAGGCATTCCTTTGGTACAACAAAGGCAAAATACCATGTTTAGATTGATTAAAAAGAAACTAGAAACTTTATTGAAACACGCACTGCAGAAAAACATTTTGGGATATATTTAGGATCCTATTTAGCCCAAGGTACACAAGCATTATGCATTTTGGAGACGGCACGGCTTAAAGCATACACAGTTGAACTAAGGTTATGTACAAAATATTGAGTTGGCTGGAGCCTTCCTTACACACAGTAAGGATTGTTAACCCTTCAAGCTTAAAAAGAGTTAATCTAACATTAACGATGATTTTTGCAAGACAGCATAACATACGAATTGTAAAGACTGGGAAAAATAGAGGCTTTTTTTTTGTCAAATGTAATTCAATAGTGTAATTAGTTTTAGGAGCTCCTATAACTTCACACAACACGAGATTTGTATTGGAGTATAAACAAATATATAGTAAGACTTGTTTTAAATAAAACGGCTCAGGGATATATTTGAGTTTGCAACTAAATCTATTCTTATCGTTAAGTTACATTAGGCATTATGAAACATTTTTGTCCAGTCAAGAAGGACTTTTGAAATGCAGTCTATGTGGAAAGATTTTATCGCCACAGTCACTGTTGAGTGAAGGAAAAAAAATTGAAGAAAGAAAGAAAGAAAAACCCAAACCCAAATAGCACTAATCTGTGACTTGTCCCTGCTTTATGTGACTAAGACCTTAACTGCCAACTACGCAACTGACACAATCATTAAATAGAAAGAGATAAACATTGAAAAAATGTTGTGTTTTGTCCCTGGCCCTATACGATACATCCAACAAAAAATCTCTACCAAGTTTAAAAAATAAAATAAAGCATAAAAAAAACGGAACAAAGGAGAGAAATTACTTTTGAAAAGTTAAGTGAGTTACAATTGGAGACAGTTGCCACAGCAACTCTCTACCAGTAGCCGTTCAGTATCTTCCATACGGATGCTCTCTGTATGATCCCTTGGACTGTCTGGATGGGGGGGCTTTGCCTCCAGCTCCTGAATTGGACCATGAGTTGTCCCAGTCATCTTGAGCTGCAAACATAAGCAAAGAAACAAAAACATATGTGAGTGTTGAAGACAGAAGGTGCAGCCTTGTTCAACATGTTTTGTTAGGCAAAAAAGCAAATAGATGCCAAATTTGAAAACTTACCATAAGGCTCATATGATGAGTCCTGGGCCTCCCCGTGTCCATAGTCGTAGTATTCAGTATCCCTGAGGGTATGTAGCAAAATCAGCATGAGTACAATACACTTCCAATTGAAAGACAGTAAGAAACAAGGTAAAGCCGCACCAAAAATTATTCTGACTTACGCAGGTGCAGATTGCTGACTATAATAACTATCATATCCTTCATATGCAGGTTCTGCATAGGATTCTTCATATGGTGGCTGGAAGTAAACCAAAGCAGGTAAGGTCAGAAAAGTCACAACTATTTTGACAACAGCAATCAAGAGTGATTCCAATGAGAGATTGTGAAAATTTGACAAGTTCATGTTCAATTGTGTGATCAAGAAAAATTAAGGATTCAAGAAACTTACATAGTCTTCATAGGAATCAGGCTTAGGCTGTGATGCTGATGGAGGAACTTGGTGTTGCTGGTGGGACATGGCTGAGGAGGGGAGCATTCTTGGTGCCCCAGCTGCAGGGGGTCTAGAGCGGGGAGCTGAGCCTCCTCTGGTAGGAGCAGAAGGTAAACCACCCCTACCAGAAGGTGCACCTCTTGGAGCGCTGCCCCGTCCTAGTCCTCCTCGTGGAGCTCCACCACGCATGGCTCCCCTGGGACCCCCACGTGGCATTCCTCGTCCCCTGTGGAAAGATGTACAGTTGGCAAAATGTGATTGAACTGAAAACTGAAGTCCAAAGAAACTATTGCATGTTTGAGCATTTTCTTGTAGCTGCATGAGATTTTGTTGTGTTGCTATATGATGCACCAAAATGTGCTATGGCAGAAATGACGTGATACTATCAGCATGAAAGAAGCTCCTACCTTGGCCCTCCACCAGGAGGCCCACCTCTGCCTCTCCCTAAGTGACCACCTCGCCCCCTGCCTGGACCATCCTGGGACCCATTCAAAAAGTGAGGATCCATGTACGGGTCATGCTCTCCAGGTTCCTACAGATGAGACCAGAACAGTTCAGTTCTGCACAGCATTCACCTGGGCTTGTAGAGAACAAAACTGCCTGTACATCTGCAAAGTTTAGAGTGTACAAAATATTTATGTAGCTGGTATGTGAGGGTTTCTACTGGACACATACTGGAATGAGGAACTTCTTGACTTCCTCCATGGCATGAGCCATGCGAAGATAGGCTTCCGGGATTGGTGCTGTCACTTCAATAAACACATGCAGCTCCATGGCCAGGTGAGCATATTTAGCTTCACCACCCTTCCTGAGCTCTTCTTCCTGACAAACAAATTAAAAAGCAAGTGATGACTGACATCAGTCACATCCATAATACAGGGTAACTTCTTACCAACAGTGCAGTGGCGAACACACATACCTTGTTCTTGTCCCTCATGGAGCCTTTACCCAGAACTGAAATCTTTGCACCAGTGTCTTCCTGGAGTCGCTTGATTGTGCTACCCTGGGGTCCCAAAAGCTTACCAACAAAGTTAACCTGCAAGAACGTTTCAGGTTAACACAATTTCAACAAAATGGGATGCTTGGCTTGAGCATAGCTGCAGTAACTGCAGAGTTATTCAAGAACATAGACTTTGAGCAACAACGATGTAAACTTGCCCAATTAATGTAAGAGTGGTTGCTTCTACTAAGAAGATACTAACAACACTGAACTGATGAAGAAAACAGACCTTACCACAGTTTTACACTGAGATCTAAAGTAGCATACACACAATGTTCATACAGAATAATTTAGCACAGTCCCACTGGGTCTATTCAAAGTCAACCAGGACATCCTTTGCAGTTCATAACAAATGTAATGTTGAGAGAAAAACAAAAAAACAGCCCATTACCCTTGGATACTGCTTGGTGGGAATAAGTACTCGTTCTTTGAGTTTGAGGTTCTTGGTAGCAAACAGGTCCAGATATGTTTCCTTCTCTGGTTCCTTCTTATTTTCACCTTTCTGGATCCTCTCAATCTCTGCGGGCGAGAAAACGTCTTTCAGCACACGGCACTTTCAGATGCACACGCGTAAATTAGCGGCTTTTGCCAAAGATAAGGCACATCTCAGCTGACTGTGCTGCAGCTTACAAACCCAATAAAACAAAGCTTCTTTGTGCTGTATCTGCACTGAAGCCCTTTCATCACACAGTCGGTGTTTCTTTGGCGCCTATTCAGCAGCATCCAACTATTTGCTGCATTTTGCGCGATAAATGAGCACCTGCCTTTCAAACATGTTTCAGTGATATAAAGGTATTTAAACCACCCTGGTTTTAGCATCGGGTATGGATGGGGAGACCCATTCTTGACACACCTAAGTACACCCCTGGTAGTCCGCTAACACAAACAAATAAAGGGTGACACAGTTTTGAGCAAAGGGGTTTGACCCACATCGCTAACATCCACGTGTTCAGTACGCCATTGTCCAGGCCGCTGTAGCCGGGACAATGAAGAGAAACTAGGCCACACTCTGCCGACGATCGCTCGTCTGTGCTGCTCCTCGAGTCAACAACCGATCACAATACCTGCAGAAATAAGCTTCATGGCGTGCGTGAACGATGAATCCAGGCTGTCCTTTTCAGCCAGCAGCTCCGGAAGGTACTTGGTGTCTTCCATTTTGGGTTTCTTCTGTGCCGGGCTCGACTCTACTGGGGACTCTGGCTTGCTCTTGTTAGCATTCACTTGGCTCATAATGCACGAGCGCGGCCGATAAACGCACGAAGCCCCGCTAGCTCCGTTAGCTTCGTCCTAAAGCTGCGGCCAAGTGTACAACGACGAAACCGGCGGCGACACACAGCTCTGACTGTTAATTCCCGCGGAGAGTCGTCCGGCTCCTGTCAGCGGACAAAGGAGAGATGGCGCAGCTGCATTTGAGTGAGATGGGACGCAGGAAGACGGGAGGAGACCGTGACGTCACCGCCACACAGAGACAGACTGTGCAGACTAAAGGGGAGCGATGGTCCGCTGATCCGGTTGTTCTATCAACTGTGGAGCCATGAAATGGGACACCTTTGGAAAATACACAATTTAGACACATAGAGTAGTCTAGATCTTTCTTATAAAATCACACTAGCAATTACCAATGCAGCCATATAGTGAATATGTATCTTTTATATGATTCAGTCAGTAATGTCTCAACGTATAGAGTCATGGAGTCATTGCGTAGTATTTACAATAATCAGCTACTGATCCTTTTGGTAGGTGATCCCATTTGTACTTTAAAAGAAATATTTTTTCAGTAGAACTGTTTGTTATTGTAATATCAGCTGTTGTCAACACGTATTGCATGATAAACTGTTATCCCTCACAGAGAACCTGTTTTGTTATCGTCTACATACCAGGGCTTTCACACAGTATTTGATGGTTTAGCCTAGGTGTACAAATATATAAACACACACGCACATATATGCAGTATATATTTCTCATGTTACTGTGTTGTTACTGTGCTGAAACTGACGTGAGTTGTTTAAAATATTTGCTATTTGCTATAGTGTCTTCACTCACAGCTTGCATCAATATTAGAGTTCCTGTTAATGACTCTTCAGATGTTCAGAAGGACTGAACATAATAATAATAATCCAAATTAAGGTTTTAGTTAAAAGTAACAAGCATTCCACCAGTTCCCCATGAAAAATCACCAAGCATTTATTTATACTGATTGATATCTACAATGATCAACAAGTAATCAACATAACTTAAAATTTGAAAAAGAATTTGCAAAAGCATTTTAAGTAAAACCAAGTTGCTTAAATCTGTATCTTCAATATTTGATAATGATTAAGTTATCTTACTGAATACCAATATTAACTCTATGTGCTTTCTGAAATAATGTTTCTTATGAAATATCAGTAGCGTATTTATGATCTGTCAGAGAACTAATTTGTAAACAGTTACCATAGAAGTACAAAACAAGACGGTACAAGTAAAAGATCAGTCCTGATATAAAAAGGCCAATTAAACTGGCTGTGTAGTTATTTAAGTACTGTTGAACGAGGAGCAAGATCTCCATGTGGAGGTTGCATCAGATATCAACGATGGTAAATATTTCTGGTTTTTCCTTATCGTGGATCTGCATCGCAGAGTATGTGATGGCTTTCACTTCTGTTCCCTGCAATCACAACAATCACAACAAAGGACATGATTACTCTAAATACATAATTTTGTATTATTATTATTATAATTACATGTACTTGTTTTGTTAGGCATTTTAATTCCCTCACTGGCATACCTGTGGATGCTTCTCCAGAGAGAATTCTTCACCCCACCTTTAATGAAAATTTGTCACATTTATAACTCTGCTATGAACCTGGGCAATATTAGATTGATGGACAGGGAACATAATTTGTCAGGTGCAAAATCTAATGATAATCTAATTACTGTTTTCAAAGTAGCATTACACACAGACCACAGCTTTATCTTGAACCTTCCTGGTGATAAAAACAAACAGACTTACCCAATGGAGCGGATTTTGAAATGCATTCTGTCTATGTGCAACACTTTGACTTCCTGTCAAAAGAATTCCAACAAGGGAACAATATGATTACTTGGTAAGGTGTTGCATAACAATCAATTAAATGCTTTAAGGAAATTATGCAACTTAGTGCTAAACACTGGGACACTGGAATAAACTGATATTAGGTGAAACCCATGAAGAAAGTCTCACATAACACTAATTAAAAGTTAACAGACTTTAATCCATTTGACACTTTGTCTTTGTACCATGGGTCACTCATGAGAATATAGGGAGAACAAACAACTCCAGAAAAAACCAGGGCCCCACATGACAATACTGTTTGTTCTGGAGGCAATACGCCCATCGTCACACAACTAACAACTAACAACTGAACAAATCACTCACCCTGGGAATAAAGAAGAGATCTGCACAAAATTTGTACAACCAGTCATCTAGAAAATGGAAGAGAAGAGACTCCATATCCTCACCTTTTGAGACGGGGGGAAAAGTGAGCACGTGTTCATCAGAGTTTAATGACAGTGCAAAAGGGTATAACAGTTAAGGTTGAGGCTTGTCTTATACCAACTGCGACTCTCACCTTCTGATTCCACCTCAACAGTATCAGTTGGTTCCACTGTCTCTGTGTCGGTCATGTAGCCAAACATGCCCATGGCACACTGCTCGAAGGCTTCTTCCAGAGAATCGCCCCAGGAGTGAATCCTGGGAGAAGAAAATGTCTGTTATGTTCACGACAATCACTGAAGACCATCAGAGAAACATGCCATCTGAAAAGCACTTTGCAAAGATATCAAAGCCCACTCACTGTACATCTGCTGTATGATCCAGATCTGTAAAGGCGCACAACATGATCACACAGAGCAAAGTGACTTCTTGCTATGATAAACACTGAGATTGTGTATAGCCCATGCCACTTTACTAATGCAAGCAGTTTTGTTGGATTATACTATAACTTGAAGAATGAAAGTGGCAGAGTGGGGACTTACGGCTTCTGTTGCTATTCAAAAATAAAGTAATAGTAAAGCTGCGTTGTTTGTGTTATTCCCAATAACTTGAGACTTACATTCATATTTCTTGTTGATTGGTGGATATTTTGACTTGACAGCTTTCTGTGCCTCCGTCAGGTTTAACTGACGGTCGTCCATTTTAGTTCTAGGTTTGTTTAACTTTCAAAATCCTGAAAAAATCTAATCTTCACCACTTCGTTGTTACAGCGGAGTTAAAGTCGTGGATCTATTATTAGAACTGGATTCCGGGTCTTTCTGAACATCCGCCATATGACATACGCTGAAAAAGTTTCGCCTTCCGCGTAACTTCCGCGTTATGCAGCCCACGGAGAATGCGCAGTAGTGTCACTCCCATCATGCCTCTCGGCTAAGGGAACGAGCAAACAGCGTTCGTGCCCTCAACGCTACCGGTTCCCTGAACGGGACTTTATCCAGGAGTCACCACAAAAAAAGAACCCCATTTTGTCATCAGCTGTATACCAGATATTTTATAATAACCACCGTCATTCAAATGAAATCTTTGTATTAAAAATCTCTTTGATTAAAATGAAATTTTATTACTTAAAATTGCCATTTATGTTTCATGAAAACATATGAGTCCTTGAATAGATGCATTTTTAGACAGTGAATTTCTACAGCGTTGTGTTAATTTGCAAAAGCGCAGTTTCATTACAGCATTTGAACTCAGATGTTATTGCTGAGTTCACCATACCTAAACACATAGAAAAGGCAGATTGTTTATAACATTAAGAAAGATTTGATTCAGATTTGGCAATGCATATTGATCTCATTGGAATCATGTATGTCATTTTCATCTGTATGATTACTAGACGGAGACCTGCAGTACGTACCGGATGCAGTAATAGTAGTAATGTGATGCCCTCACGACTTCCTGTCGGCTTTGGTGAGCTCTGATTGGCTGCTCACCTTCTATGGAGTTGGCGCCATTGCAATCCTTCGTGCTGCCTTCATAGCGGTCTTCCCTCTAAAATACTGGTCTTTGCCACAAATAGCGGTTTTACTGCGACGCAATGGCTGATAAAGACGGTAAGGGTTTGACTTAGGTGACCCTCTATGTATGTGCATCGTCCAGAGTGACACCAGGTCCAAATCCGGACGGACCGGCGGTTGGCGCGCCGGCCAGCGTCTCCTTTCATTGTTAGAAGAGCAGCCAGCCAGCCCGCTAGCTGCTAGCTAACGTTAGCTGCTGGACGGCAACTTACTCAGGGGTTTTAGTTTACGAGTACAGGTTAACTCACTTCTCCACATTTATTCAGCTCTTGTTTGGGACCCACACTCCTCACAAACTGATTTGGATCTTGCATTTACGAAGCTAACTCCAGCTACATGTGCTAACATTAGCATCAGCAAAATAAACCCGGATATTTGCTAACGTGGATTTAACTAGGAAAAGACTTGGGTGAACTATAAATGCATCCCAGTATCCCCTGTTCAGTCCAGGGAAGTATGGAGTTTGGTTTTGACTATTGTGTGTGTGTTTTGCTGGGAAATTGTACTTTTCAGCTGCATTTGACGATGCTGTGGAAGAAAGGGTGATCAATGAGGAGTACAAGATCTGGAAGAAGAACACCCCTTTCCTTTATGACCTAGTCATGACTCACGCCCTGGAGTGGCCCAGCCTCACAGCCCAGTGGCTGCCAGATGTCACCAGGTGAGAGTCTCACCGTGACATGCGCCAAAACATGTCAATGCATGGTTCAAGGTAATGTATTTGTCATATTCCTGTTCACAGGCCAGAGGGTAAGGACTACAGTGTGCACAGGCTGGTTCTGGGGACACACACCTCTGATGAGCAGAACCACCTAGTGATTGCCAGTGTTCAGCTCCCTAATGATGATGCCCAGTTTGATGCCTCACACTATGACAGCGAGAAAGGAGGTGAGCGATAATGTCTGAGATTTTAATACAAACATTGCTGTTTTCAGTGCAATTAAACTGTCATTAAGTTCTTATATGAGGATGTTGTGGCTCATGGTTCTTAATGAATTATTAAAGTTAAATTTTGCTGAAATCTTTAATGCTTCAGAAAATATAGGTATGTATTTTTGTTTCAACAATATTTTAGATAGTAAAATTCAATTTACCATATCCCATTTAAACCACTTAGTAGAACAGATTTGTACATACATGCACATTTGCAACATCCATTTTATGTATACCTGGTTCCTTAATTCAGAATTTGGAGGCTTTGGGTCTGTAAGTGGGAAAATAGAGATTGAGATCAAGATCAACCATGAGGGAGAAGTGAACAGAGCCCGCTACATGCCTCAGAATCCTTGCATCATTGCCACCAAGACGCCCACCAGTGATGTCCTGGTCTTTGATTACACAAAGCATCCCTCCAAGCCTGGTAAGAATACAGTCAAAATACATTTGCTGAAGAGTTTTCAAATAGTTTTTCTGCATGTTTCTGTTACATTTATTTTATTGCTATTGAAGACCCTTCGGGGGAGTGCACCCCAGATCTGCGCCTGAGAGGCCACCAAAAGGAGGGCTACGGCCTCTCCTGGAACCCAAACCTCAGTGGCTGTCTCCTCAGTGCTTCCGATGACCATGTAAGCAACCTGTCATTCTTTTCTAGTCCATCAGGTTCAATTTTGCTTGCATGAAATATGACAAAGTACAGCTATGTGCAATATTTTACATTAATTTAATTTTAACACTGTGAGGGGCAGACACAGCTCTTATTTTACTGCTTTGCTGACTTTGCTTTGTGCAATGGCATGTGAAAAACATTTTTCATCACACCCAAGTCTTTGTTGAGTACATTTTCTTACCCGCCTTTGCTCTCTATTCCAGACTATTTGCTTGTGGGACATCAGCACAGTTCCCAAAGAGGGCAAGATTGTGGATGCCAAGACCATCTTCACAGGCCATACTGCTGTTGTGGAGGATGTCTCCTGGCATTTGCTCCATGAATCACTCTTTGGATCTGTGGCTGATGACCAGAAACTCATGATGTGAGTAGATCTTATTTTGTTTCCAATTTTCACTAACCGCTGTGGAGAATTGCTTTTCTGTTTCAGCTCCATTTAACAATGGTGCCTTTGTTTGTTTTGGTACAGCTGGGACACACGGTCCAATAACACCTCCAAGCCCAGCCATGCAGTGGATGCCCACACAGCTGAGGTCAATTGCCTGTCCTTCAATCCCTACAGTGAGTTCATCCTGGCCACTGGTTCTGCCGATAAGGTAGGTCAGCACTCTGTACAGCTGTTAAACAACAAGTTGCTGCACAATAATACTTAATGATTTTTTTTATTCTCTGCATAATGTAGTGAATCAGTGGAAGTGAAGTACTTTTATTTTCAGACTGTGGCTCTTTGGGACCTGAGGAACTTGAAACTAAAGCTGCACTCATTTGAGTCTCACAAAGACGAGATCTTCCAGGTACAAAGTGAACCTCTGATTGGGTACATTCATTTAACATAAGGTTTGTAGCAGAGTTATGATTGGTGTTCGCCCAAATCAGGGTAAAAACATTTCATTCCAAAATTATTCCAAAGTTTTTGTTTGTAATGCAGCCGATGCTTGTATATTTGTAGAACAGATCTGTATTTGATCAAAGCTGTTAAAAATGGTATCAGTGGTGAGGTCACAAAAAGACAAAGTAAAATGGGCTTCTGAACAAATTTGCAGAGAGAAAATGTTGTACAAAACTCGAATTTTAAATTTCCTATGTCACTGTAATGTTGAAGTTACAACCACAAAAACCAACTTTACACTTGAATCTGATTGCTTTTATATTTATGAAGCACTTTTGTGATTGAAATTAAGCTTTGGCCTGATTCTTCCCAACAGGTTCAGTGGTCTCCTCATAACGAAACCATCCTGGCCTCCAGTGGAACAGACAGAAGGCTTAACGTCTGGGATCTCAGTAAGATTGGAGAGGAACAGTCTCCAGAGGATGCTGAGGATGGCCCTCCTGAGCTGCTGGTCAGTTTTATGGTTGTTGTACGCATGCAAAAATGCCCTTTGTAAAATTTTTAACGCATTATATAAAGTATATAATAACTGTGGGCTGTGTGTTGTGCCACAAGGGTTACAACACAAAGCCAACATTGAGAAATTGTATTAAAACAAGCTGTCGTCAGGTCTTATGTAAGGTAATGTCTCAACTACACTCACCACCCTCTGCTGTGCCTCTAGCATGGCCCAACTTTTTTTTTTTTTTTTTTTTCCTGTTCAAGCATAATTGACAATACAATACCAAGCGGTAATTCTGTTGCTGAGGAAGCTATAAAACAAAGTTAAGGAAATAATGCGCACCCATTGAATGTTCGGAAACCATTACATGACTAAACTGCCTTCCTGACGATGTTGACATAAGAGATCTGTGGGCAAGTTCATTTCTTCCTGTGATGGTGGAGCATTTTAGCCAAATTTGATCACTGGCCCATTTCAGCGCTGTACAAATGGGCTACAGTCTGTTACCCATGTTAGCTCTAGCCACCTGTCACTCAGAAAACAGCCAGCCAATTAGATGAAAGATTCAGACTGACACCAAACACCCTGTTCTTAAAAGTCTCAGGAGTGACAAGTGATAAAACTACGTTGTTCTTGCTTTGTAAAATGATGACATCATCACATGGATATCAAAACTGAAAAAATGATCAACTGTGTAAAAGTAACACTTCTGTAGTAATCCTGCCTGCTCTGTTTTTAGTTCATCCACGGAGGACACACAGCGAAGATATCAGATTTCTCTTGGAACCCCAACGAGCCATGGGTCATCTGTTCTGTATCAGAGGACAACATCATGCAAGTCTGGCAGATGGTAAGAGCTTTGTTATTTGGCAGAGGTGGCAAAACCTCGTATAGTTATGTGGAATGATGAACAGTTAATACAGCAAGTAACAAGGAGAGCTTGGAAGTTAAAGTGCATTTATTACAACAATCAGAACAAGCTGCAGCAAATGTGTCTACATTTTTCTCCCAACAGGCTGAAAACATCTACAATGATGAGGACCCAGAGGGTGCTGCAGATTCAGAGGTTCAGGCATGAGTCCAGTCTCCATGTCTCCTCAGTTGACATGCCTGATTAAAATGGATCACATTTCCGATGTCAGGTTCATAAGCAGTAATGTCTTTAAAAAAAAAACACACACACACACATTTTGGGCAGCAGTGATTTTGTAGAAAAGTTGAAGAATAAAATGCTGCGTTGTCATCATGTTGTAAGGTATTTAAAATACATTCGGTCTCAGATTTTTTAGATCTTTAGTTTTTCAGACTTCCAGTGCTCTACTCTGGCTTGTGTTGAGACCATCACAGATGAGTCCATCATTCAGGTTTACATTCTGATGGTTTCATTTCTTATTTTTCTTGATTAGTTGTGCTGAAAACATTTCTACAGAGATCCACTTTTAATAAATTTGTACATACTGTAGGTTTCTTTTTATTTGCTTGGTATTCGTAGTAGTGATTTTCCAGGTTGTTTTGTCACTTGTATGTGTTTGGTTTTTTTGTTTTTTGTTTTTTTCTGTGCTGCATTTGATCTCTTGTGTACTTAAGTATATTCATAATAAAAATATTTACATTAAATCTGTTTTTGTTTTTTGGGGGGAAATATTCAGCTATATGAAAGAGAAATTTTAAGTATTTGAGTTTGTAAAAGTAAATAAATAGCAGTAGTGGGTCTTTCCAGAATGTACTTGTTTTTACAAATGAAAACATAATGCCACGACTTGGTCTAGTGTGGATAGCCAAGTGAAGAATATCCACTGGAAAGCAAAAATTAGGTCTCTTCCTCTGCAGTGCCTTCGGCGGCTTCATCACACCCTCTGTAAAATAAGGCATTTGTTAGTCTTATTTTATCCTCACACCCACAGTTTGTTAAATTTAATTGGATCAGAATAAACCCACCTCAGAAATGTCAGTTCCAATAAGAGGCCATTTTTGACATCCTCCAAGTCATTCTTAGATTTTCTTTGAACGTCATACTCCACTTCTAGTTCTCTCAGTGTCCCTTCTAATCTCTCAACAGTTTCCTGTGGCGAAGTGGAGAAACGGCTTAATAGGTTTGGTTTTACTGCAAATTCTTTAAACTGTGTGGCCAGTTTCATTCATGTTTCCGTACCTTGTGTTGTGTGCTGCTCTCTGCCCCCTCCCTCTCCATCAGAGAGATCCTGTGCTCCAAACAGGATCTCTGCAACTCCAGTCTCTTTATGTCCTCTTTCAGGGGCTCCAAGCTGGCCTTCAGGTCCATTGCCTGCTCCCTGCTCTTTCTCAAGGCATCTTCCCCAGCCTGCCTCCTCCTCAGCAGGGCCATGAGCCGGGGCTCATACCAGCCCTCCAGTGCCCTCATGCTGCCACTGAGCCGGCGCTGCAGTTTGACGGACGCCTGCCGACACTGGCTGACGTCGCTCATGGCCCTGGGCCTGCAGAGCCTAGTAGCCTGGTCCCTCAGGGACTTGAGCTGGGTTTTCTGGGCCTTCTTCAGCTCAGACAACTCCTGATTGAGTTTTTGGATGTGCACACTGAGCTCCTCCTATGGACAGATGTACATGTAGGACATATTTGTTCATCATGATTTGCTCAAAATTTGGCATATGAGGAAATTAAACAAGAAAAGTCAGCTAACCCCAAATATCTTCAATCACCTTTTTCTTTTACCCTGTCAATCACCCTAAGTTATACATTCATGTGTATAGTTATGCTTGTTTTTATTTAATACAGTGCTGGAACACAATATTACTTTAACCTAGTTGTCAATTACCCCCAAAGTGGTTTTGGATGCCCTTTCAGCTCCAGCAGAAGCTTCGCTCTCCACCAGGTATCATGCAGTTCCTACCTGTGTGACAACAGACTGAGCCACTTCATACTCATGTGCATCTAGGTCCACCTGGCTCTGGATACATTCTCTGGCTGTGGTAAACAGTTTCCTCTTCACCTGCTGCACCTCTTCATAAACAGCCATATAGTCCATTTGAGCCAGCGTGAGCAGCCTCTTTGTCTGCGCCACCTTCGCTCTCAGGTGCTTCACAACCCGCAGCATGGGCTCTTGCAGTAAGAGGAGCTCCTGTATCAATTCGTCCCTTTGCTTCTCTTGAAGGGACACACGCTGGATGCAGTGCTCAAAAAGCTTCCCCAGGTTTTCCATGACCTCCTGGTCCATTTGCATTGTAGGGTGTTGTAAACATTCATCCAGGAGAATGATTGGCTCTGTGTCAGAGTCAGAATAGCTGCTTTCAGTGATCTCTCCAACAAATCCAAATTCCAAGGGTGAGTCCTGAGTGGATGCCAAATCCTTTTCATCCTCTATTGATCCTTGATTGGCCATGAACTCAGAAGTAACCTAGAAGGAAAAGACTATCAATCAAATGACAAAGATCAATAACTGATGAGATTGTGGCTTTAAAATCCCTCTCATATGGCCATTCATTTCACAACACAAAAGTTCACTGTAAATGTGACTAGGTCAACAATACTGATAGCTGCCAACCTTCAAACAAGCTCATCATTAGTCACACCCAGCATGTCTTTAAAAACCCTCAGGTATTTGTTAAAAATATATCA
The DNA here is from genome assembly GCA_034769265.1 of Remorina albescens. Lineage (NCBI taxonomy): Eukaryota > Metazoa > Chordata > Actinopteri > Carangiformes > Echeneidae > Remorina > Remorina albescens. The sequence continues at coordinate 13,377,528 of CM068488.1, forward strand.
AACTGATCTTAGTTAAACAAATATTATTTTAATTAGTATTTTTCTACTCACTTTATCCCGAGACAACAGTCCAGTTAGACAGTGTAGGCAGCTGTAGGTGCAGTTTGCTTTGAGCTTTATAGAAAGCTCTGCTGTGTGTCTGTCTCCAGGAAAACATAGGCACACTTTGTGCTTATTAATAACAGTGGAGGCACGGGGGAAACTCTATCTAAGACTCTCATATCCCCACATGGGAACACAAACTGTGTCAGGGCTGAGGCCTAACCGGCTCACATGCTCCGGATGCATCAGCAAATACATATCTGGACCAGTCTGGGTGCCACAGAGCTATATTTACACATCTTTACTGCCTTTCAATGAGCATCTGAAAAAAACTGTCTTTCCCCAGATTCTTCCCTGAAAAATACAATAGAGACAGAGGTGGAAACATTATGAGGCTCATGCATATAGTGGCATCAAGCTCAGATAAGGTTTACATGGTTGATATAAAGTGTTTTTATTATATATTCTTTTAAATAGTGTTTTGCATGAGGCCTGTCACACTGCAAAGACAAACACAGTGAGTAGATGACACTAAGATATGCAAAGAGGAATGTCATACTAAAGATAACGTGAAAGATAGAAGGATCTTTAAAGGAAGTATGGAAAGTATGAAAACATGCATCACCATCATCATCATCCATTTCGCTAAATCTCTTTGCTTCGCAAAATCCTCATGCTGTCCAAATAAAACCATGAGGGCGAGTGTGTTCTTTCAGGAATTGGGTAAAATGGAATACTTCACAAGCAAAGTACACGGTTTTAAAACCATTGGATCATCTCAGAAATGTTTTGTCACAAAGTTGAAAACAGGTATTTTTTTTTTAGAAGACATGTACGCATATTTTGCATTTGCTATTTTGTGCCTTATGTTTGATTTATAGAATCAAACAAACAATCGTACATAGAGTTTTTTTTGTTTTGTTTTTTTTTTTATGTCAGATTAAATTGTAATCAGTTGTAATAAAACAAGCCCTCTCTATTCCCTGTTTGGTATGAATTGTCATTAACTATCATTCATACTCCAGACTGTGGATGTTAAAATCCACAACATCAACAAACAGGCTGAGACAGCTGAAGACAAAACACTCTGGCTCAGCTGTCTTGCTGTCCTCTCCCACCACCAGATGTCCCCACAGCATTGACATCAGCCTGTCCCTGTGACTCACCTGAGCTCCGAGCCTCCTCTTCCTCCTCCTCCTCCTCTTCCTCCTCCGAGTCCAGGTAGGAGCTGCTCCTCATTGCCCGCTGCAGTCGGCCGGATCGTCTGCAGACAAACGGCCCTGCCTGACATCCCGACAAACCGAGCCGCTCCGGTGGGACCCAACTCCATCCAGACTCCGGCCGTTTCCTCAACAACTTTTTTGCGGAAATGCTTCACCTGAAGTTTTCGTTCCGACTCTGAAAGTTCCGAGTTGGACAGGAAAGGAGAAGACTCAAATGGAGAGAGGGTGACTGGGCACATCAAGTTTCACAAGGTAGGATTAACACTTTTTTTCCCTTCTTTTAATCTTTGTTGTTGTAGAAATTTAAACACATCAGGCAAAAGTCAACTCATTGGTCAGAGAAAACCCTCCTCCTTTTAAATCATGCAAAATACAGTTTAATCAGGACAAACTTCCATTATAACACAACAAGGTGGAGAAATCAACTTTAACGTAGATTTTTAACTCAAACTGTGTCCGATTAGTCTACTTCTCTTGCTCTGATTATATAATTAAAAAAGTATAAAATTTAATTTCAAATATAGTCCTGACATTTGCAAAGCAGGGCTGTAAAGTGTAATCACATAAAGTTTGGTTGAAATGTTTGGCAGGAGGGTGAGTATGGACATGCATGAAAAACTAGGTGTGGGACATTTGCTTGGCCTGGCCTTGAGGGATCCCAGGCAGAGGTAATTTAAGACCTGTACTGCTCCTCTCAGCACTGGAGCTTATGACAATGAAGACTATTGTTATGTGCTGTCACTGACCCAGCAGCAAATGACAGCATGGTGCACTGACACCTGGATTAATCTATGCCAGTCAATAACAGTCCCGTGTGCTTTCCATTATAGACCTTCAGCTTGTTGATCAACCTGACGCAGCAAAGACCAGCAACTCGAGTCTTTTCAGAGGTCTCCCCTCTCTCTGGTTGTTTGCAGCCTCTTCTGGACATTGGACTACAGGCAAATCTCTAACCTTTCTGCAAAATCTGAACTAATCAATGCTGGATAGTGTTTTGTTTTTTTTTTTGTTGTATTTTTAATTTTTTTTATTTTCATGGTTTCACACTTACCTCTTGCAACCTGTGGTAGGTGAGGCTGAGACGGAGCCATTTGTTTGGAAAGGGTGTGTCACATACTGGTGCTCCTTCCTTAGCCAGTTTACCATGCCGGGGCTTGCACTCATGGAGATTACAGGTGTGTTGTGAGCACTGCAGATAGGGCAGAGCCTGGTACCTGAGATTCAGAGGAAGATTAGGTTGGACATCAAGGAGGAGACAGGATGATGAACTCAGACGCATAGTAAGAGATGAGGGATTGGGCAAGATGAGGAATTTGATGAAAAGAAAGAAAGTATTTGTGGCATAGTGTAGGAATGTTCATGTTTGTTAACTTCGCTCATTCATGGCCAAAGTGTGATGAAGTGCCAACTCATGGGAGGAATGGGAAAGTTGTAGGTCAAAAGAAACAATTGATTTTGTAACGGATGAAGACACAGGGTGTCAGTCGTGTGTGTGTGTGTGTGTGTGTGTGTGTGTCATACAGGCCTGCAGCGAGAGAAAACATCCTGGCTGATGAGTGGAACACAGTGTTGTTGTTAATCAAATGGATTAGCTGATGAGTAACTCAGGTCCTCATCAACATGTGTGAAAAATTGAATCAGTAGCTTTTGGGGGAGTTGGGGTGTGAAAAAGGAAAAGCTCCAAACTGATGGAGGTTTCATTCCCACGTTGCAATTTTTTCTGCCTGCTGTCCACGCATACGGCCACAAGGCTTTAGAATGAAAGCTATTCTGAGCAACTAGAGTTTTTGTTTTGACCGGGCCACAGCAGAGACACTGAAATTGTAGAATGTATTTTTAAACCCCGGTGTCCAGCTGTGTTTGCCTTCACTGCGAGCTTGTCACTGCTGCTTCACAACCGTATTGTTTTTTACCCCCATCTGACCTGTCGGTTCAAGGGTCTTAAGCTCCACAGAGGCCGCAGCGCAGACTTAGACCCCTGGCAACCCCTGGAAATAAAGCAAACAAGACACTTGACAGAGGTCTGTGGCTGTCTCTCCAACTGAAAGCACAGACATCTCCACGTTCATTTAATCACATATTTGCAAGGATACAAAGAAAAAAAAAAAAGGAAACTAACATTATATGGATTTGAACAGTGAGACTGCTGGAACAGGTTATATTTTATAGTTCACATGCTTGGACATAATTAGAAGTTTGTTACAGCTCCAGTAGATAAGCCACTTGCAATATTAGAGCTTAGGCACAGACAGTAATTGATATATGATGTAATTATAGTTCAACTGAGGATTAATCAGCAACCATTCATCTGCTATTAGACTGAATATTTTGGGGGGTTTTGACTAATGGTCATGTAGAACCAGTGTTTCCTGACATGATTATAATGCAGAATAGATTTAATCATATGTTTTTCAGACTTTGACATATGTTTTCCTAACATGCTGTCAATTAAAAGTCTGACCTGTTTCCAATGAGGTGAAATATTTGCAACTCCCCTCTGAGGCATAGGCTGAACAATAATCACAGCCAGTGCACACAACCCCATATTAGTGTTATCTGTAAATGAATGTCATGCACCAGCCATTATCCTTTTTTATTTTGTGGCTGTTTCCTAGGCCACTCTATCAGGGAGGGGATGACGCGTGGAGGATGAGGAGGAGGTATTTGTCGTGGGGTGGGGGTGAAAGCAGATTTAGAGAGAAGAGTTCCTTGGTCGGTAATTATCAATCTCTCAGGAATGTAGCTGCTGCTCTTACCAGACAAGCTGCTGCATGGCTACAGTGGCCTCGCAGCACGCCAACTTGCATTACCCTGTCCACAGATCTCTGCACACTACCACCACACACACACACACACACTCAGTGTCTAGAACCTCGGTGAGTTCTGTTACATGGTATTTTCGTTTATTTGTGACATTATTGTCTTCCAGCCATGTTGTGTGTATTTTTATCACTGTCATTACCTACATGGTACTTTTCTGAAACTTCATCCTTTCTGCACCAAACAAAGGGACCACATAATGTCAGAAGGAATTGTCTTTGGATCCAAGTCCTTCACTGCTGTGTGGGTATGCTGATTTGTTGTCACAAAACCAAACTGTAGGAAACTTGTGGCCCTGGACTCCCACTGTGTCATAACCTCCAAGTCTTGTAATTGTCTGTGAATTTAAAAAAGCAACACCACTTCCTTTAAGATGACAAATCTTTCACGGATGTCTCAGCACAACTCTCCAGTGTTCCCTGTTTCAAACATCAAATTGTTGAACGATAGTAGTATTTCCAGTTCATCTCAACATAGACTGTGATCCACTACAGTTTCATGTTCAGTGAGTGTTTGTTCAGAGTTCTAGCCCAGACAAGGTTGTTTTAAGTTTGCTCTTGAGTAGCAGTGCTCTCCTTTTTTTTTTTTTTTTTGACAATGCCCAGGGAAGACAGCCAACGCCCTGATTGATGCCTACAGGTGCCATGCAGTAACACCAGTTTTTACACTGCTGAGCACTTGCCATTTAGTTACAGTCACTTTAAGTGTTGTTTAAAAACTGTCATTGTCCAAAACTGGCTGTTACTGTAAAACTCTTTCTGGTGATCTCACCAAACATCCCTCCCTTTTCCCCACAACAGAGATTATTAACCTTGCTAATCAGTTATTTCCTCCATATGGAGACTAACCACATTCAGCCTGACCTTTACCTCAGCTCACAGACAGCTAAGTCATAGCATGTGGAAATCCAGCAGACGTACATATGAATGGGCTCCTGCCTAAACTGAGCTGTAATCAATTCAAATACTGGTGGCTGCCACACCCTGTGAGGAGGCAGTGGTGTCTGCTCTGTCAGCTTCCCCATATGAGTCACCGCCTGTTCCTGGAGATGCTCCCTACCGCCCCCCGCACCCCCCAACCTGCCCCATTCACTGCCTGCAACATTCACATTGTTCATATTTGCTGGTCCTGATAACGCTGTGATTGCGGTTGAGATCAAAATTAACATCGTGTGAGTTCACATTAGGGTTTGTCATACATCAAGGGTTTAAACTTTATGGTTGCATTTGCGGTCATACAAAATAATTCACTGGGTGTTTGGAAGGCTTCACAGACAGGCAACTTTTAAGTTTCAACACTCAGATCTGTTTAGGTTGTGTACTGGCTTTTCCTTTTTCCTTTACACACCAGTTGGTCAAAGAAAGGCACAGTACAGCTAATTAAAAGACGGAGAGCTGTGGATCATTATCCTGGATTTAGGACCTGGCTACAATCAGCAAGCTATGCTACTGTGATTTGCTTTCGGCAAGACAGGTGTCAGTGCTTTGCATTGCTTTAAGCCTGTTGACCCACCAACATAAATATGGAACTGAGACCCAAATTTTAACTGGAGTTTATGTCCGGAAGCCTCACAACATCTACTGTATGTGCAGTGTCAGAGGTACTTAATCAATATGTGCTGTTCATGGCAGTGTTTAAACTATTATCCGCTCCCGTTGACTTAACGCTGATGTGTATGCACTGCTGTCAATGTCAGATAATCAGTTGCTGCTGCAGGTATTGACACACCGTGTTGAGGTTTGCTGCTTTAAAGTGGCGCCTTCTGTCCAATGTGACGGCCTGACGTCTTTTGTAAAGGATAAGTAAACAGCATGTTGGAACACATGCCTGTTCTGGCAGGACTGGGGCTGGGCTCAAAAACCACAGTGGGTTTAGTGTGTATGTGAAAGAGGCAAAGAGGGAGCACATACAACTTCTTTCTTTGTCACACAACTGCAATTTGATTGGAGATTCTTCTTTTCTGCCTTCAGCGTGTGTGTGTCTACGTACTTTTATGAACTAGGAGACAATGAAGACAAACGAGGCAGCTTTGTAATACGGATGTAAGTGCACTTGCTTTGAAAAGAGTTTATTTACAGGAGGGGACTGTGACGGTGACATATCACCTAAATAAACCTCAGAGTTTATTATTACTACAGTCTTCTTTATAAAAATCATAAAATACAACAGGCTAACATACCCAAAGAGCAGCAAAGATTTTAAAGGACACTCCACTGCTTGCGTCACCTCATTAAATTTGTTTGCAAAACTGAAAATTGCAGGTTGTTTAGTGTAACCATGGCAATGGTGGCGTGAGTCAACTTGTGCCTGGACTTCTCAGACAGCGGTTTGCTGGGTGGTCCACCGCCACATCCCAAAGTTCTTAGCTTTACTCTGGCCTCTCTGGGATGGAAATAATAGGAGGAACTGAACTCTCAGCAGCCTTTGGGCTAGAAGTGGATGAACCCACTACTCTTTCCCTGAGAGAGACTGTAACCAATACAGATGCAAGGATCTTAGTCATGGCCAAATAACTGTAATTTGGAGCAGGAGAAGCATCAAGGAGAGGGAGGGTGCTTTCCTCCAGCGGAGAAGGAAGCTCTGTCTTGTAATTGGCCTTTCACTACCACTCACACCTCAGTAGTACATATGCTCTGTACACACCAGGACACTTCAGAAGTGCTGCAGTGAAGTTCAGCTTAGCTACATTGCTCCTCAATATAACACTGTCCAATACAACACCACTTGATTTTAACGTCAATAGTAAATATAGTAAATGGAATTTACATATTTTAGACATCAACAGAAATTGGACATAATGAGCTTCACAAAGATGGGAGAACATCTGTACTGTTCTATGAAATAAAGGGGCCACTAGTGAAATCCTAACGTCATCGAATTTTGACTGTTAAAGGGTTAATTTATGACTATTGTGCAGTATGTAAAACATCTGGGTTTGAATTTTCCACAGAATACATCCAAACTGTGTCCTTTAACTTCTTGTCACGACTCTACTGAGACCGTGCACCATGGTGATTTATCACTTAAAACAAACTGATTGATAGATTGACTCCCCCTTTGTGTTAAAAGGGCTTGGACTATGAGAATCAGTTTGGGGAAAAAAAATCCTGTGAGAGCATGACATAGTATTCTGTGGTTTAGTCTCGTCATATGTGGCTGGGAAGTATTCCACAAGACTGTGTGAGATTTGCACTTTTTTTCCCCCTTTTGTGCATGACTGTGAAGCAACATGGCAGCCAAAAACTTTTCAACAACCCTCTCTGCAGCAAATCACACAGGTATTCATAATTCCCTTACTCCCACTGCACTCCCAGCTTCCTGTAGCCTTTGTCTGTACAATTGCAAGCTCTGACTCTTGTCATCTCAAGAGCTTGTTCCTTCTTTCAGCCTGTGATTTGGAGGCAAGTATCTAATAAAGTACGCAGCTGGAGGAAGCCCAGTGTAAGCTACAGATCCTCAGGAGTAAGGCTGGGAAATCTGCCGAAAAAAGTTGAGGTGTTAAACAAGGTGAAGGGTGGAGGACGGTGGCTGAGAAGGCGATGAAGTCATTGTGCAGTGAATTGATTACCCCCCTCCAAAAGAAATAAATAAATAAAATAAAAGAAGACAGCGAAACAGAAACTGCACTAAGTGTGTACGGGAAAAACTCCTTCATGCTCATTAGTGACTGTTTAATTTTCGCCTTTTGAGCTCTTCCTAGTGTGCTGTTGTTCCTGTTGGTAAAAGTGCATGAGGCTACGGGTGCGGCTGTGAATTATGACTCCGTGTTATGGAATGAAGGGCGCGGTGCCAGTTCTTTCTTTGCAGAACTGTGAAGTTTGGTCTACAGACAGGAGGGGGGCGTCTGTGCAGGCTGAGCATGTGTATTGAATGAGCAGTGCCCACGGAGACGCACAAACAGAAATACAAACAGATATATACACACACATACCAGCTGAGCTGCTCCAAAGAATTGTCTTTGTAACTGTGGATGCATATCCAATGCTGTATTTATTAGTTTTACAGATGGATTTATCAGCTTTTAATTAATTCTACTGCCAATATTACACACTTTACATGACTGCCAAACATCCCCCTAAACATACTGCATGTTTTAGTTTAAAATTTATAACCAGTTTTTGTCAAGATAACAACAACCTTGCTGAGACTTGAAACCTCTTTAGCGCAGGTAATCCATCACTTTGAGAAACTAACCTCTGTTTATGGGAAATCAAAGTTAGATGGTGGACAGCTTTCTGCCACTCTGAATTTGGCAGCTTTTTGTTTAACACAACGTTTCTTTGCCAACTCTCAAATATTGGGATTTCCATAACAGCAAGGTTGTTTTTTCTAACTGCTTCTGAAAACAGTTACACAATGAAAAGGTTACTTTGGCATGTAATGAAAATAAAGAAGACAATTTGTGGTTAAAATTTCAGTTCTCTGTGTTAGGCTACCTAAAGAAAGTATCCAGTCTCTGTAAATGAATCTAGTTACTTATAAGACAAGGTCAGAAATCATTGAGAACTCTTCATTTTTTTATACTCTCTGACTGGCAGCCCACCTGTTGCTTTGATGATAATAAGTAATATTAAACTCTGTTCTCTTTTCCTTCTCTGCCTTTTGTCCAGGGTGTATCTCCAGTGTGAATTGGAATGTCAAACCGAGACTCACTGGGATTTGGGGACCTGCTTCCCCAAGATGTCGTTCAGGTTTTTGCCCAGGAGAAGCAAAGCAAAAGGGGCCGTAAGAAGCGCAGGCACTCCCTTGGCCGAGCTCTGGGCTGGCTGAAGGGCAAAAAGAGGAAGGATCTTGGTGCTGACAAGAAAAATCTGGGTCTTGGTCCTCAGTTTGACCTGGCCATGGATGTGCACCATGCAGGGCATCAGGGTGGACACAAGGGAGGGCAGAAGTCAGGAAGACAGACACACCCACATGGAAACAGTCATGGTAAGAGCACATACACTGCTACACTGCGGTGTCATCATACCTTTTATTAGTGAATTTGCAGTTTGTCTGTCGTACTGTGGTGTAGTTGACAGTGCACTAGACAGGACATCATATCCATTTTTGTATATCATGGAGAATTTTGGTAGACTAAGTTACCAAAAACAAAGACATTATTAGTGTCTTATAAAATAAAGCACTAACCTGTGGGGGGAAAAATATACAAAGGCAAAAGCCAAATACTTAGTGGATGTAGCTACTGTTACAAATCAGCTATTTCCTCACCAAACTGAGCTGAGATGCTTCACAATCTGACTGACACGTCACGTTTTACTTAATACCAAAGAGGCCATTGGTTTCCATTTCACCCTAGAGTCAGAATCACCTTAAAGATAAAGTATTCATTATAACAATTTACATAGTCCTTGGGTGGCAGCAGTGCTGCGAGCACCACTTAAACTGCATTAACCAAAATTACATTATCCTCTTCAAGGCATCTGTGTTTGCTCCTGTAGAATAACTTGAGACTGAACATTAACTCACATTTCAGTTTTATATTTGATCAAAATTTGAGCTTGTTTCAGCCTCTCAGGATTGTTTTATATCACAGTAAATTAGATATCGTCCAGAAATAATTTACTAAAGTTATATTTAAAATGATCATAAACCATAAGATAAATTGTCATTCATTAAAAAACAGCATGGCAGCTGGGACTGGTACCCTGGACAGACATGCACAAACAACATACAAGCAAAACATATTGTGATGAACGCTGATATATCAGTTGATTAACGTTTTTACTGGCATGACAGAAACCAACAAGTGCCTGGAAGGAAGGATGTTAATATAAAAATATATTTTCCAGTAAGATAAAGTATATTATTGCCATCTATCATTAGCTTACAGTAAGCTCTTTCTAAGTGCATTAGATATGTTTCTACACTGCACTTCAGTAACGTGTCATCCAAGATGGGCTGGGATAAGGTCCTGGGAACTGGTTGAATATCCTGCTCTTGGCCTCGCAGGCATGTGTGTTTGTTCGCTAGAGAGATGTTTGAACAGACTGACTTCCTACTCGCCTTCTGACCTTCAGCTCCCTTTTGTTTGCTGTGAAAAATCTCTGTCTGTTCTGTTCTGTGATACCACCACTTATTTACCTGGTCATTAGGTTTCACGGAGAGTGAAGTGCTGCAACCACACCGTCCACTTTATGCACGTCAGTGGATGGTGGATTTCATCTTAAAACAGACACGTGCACAGTTAAGAACTTAGATAAAGCCAACACTTCTACACAACTTATTCACACACTCACAAGAAATTTGCAGCAACACGCTAACTTTTCCCAGAGCTGTGCTGGGAAGATCTTGTTTGAGCTTGCACACATGTACTCATATGTCAGCATGTTGCACTACAGCAGTTTTGCCCTCTCTTTGTGAACACAGTTTTCCTCAGTGCAGACTGTACCTACTGTAGTTGTATGCCCTCACCTAGATACAGGCAAACCTGAAACGCAAAAACATCAGATCAACAAACATAATATGTCCTACTGAGTTGGGTTATGCAAAAACATGAAAGCACCAGCGGTGTTTGGGTTGGTCTGTTTAATGTACGACTGTCTGGCAGTGCTTGTGCAGTCTTGGCTAATTGCTTTACAGACAGAAGAGGCTCCGCCTGTTGCTTATGCTGCATCTCCTCATGGTGGAAGTCCAGAGCTTGTAGCTGGGGGATTTCCATTCAGTCTCACAATCAAACTCCACCCACAATGTAAAATGAATACGTATAAACACACTCTCGGTCACTTCTGTAGCTTTGGTGCATGATGAACGCAAAGACAAATGTTTCAGTGTGCATGTACAAAGAAACATTGCACAATCTTTGTGGTGAGTAGCAGCAGTTTCGTCCTTAGGGTTTAGTAGGAAAATGCATACTGTGGAGGGAGATAAGGTACTTAGCCTCTGCTAAGGCCGCTGTAGAGGCTGCCTGCTGAATTTTTTCACTAAGTCAAAAACACAGGCCAACCTTTAAATGGCCAAAATGAGTTTTCTTGTAAATGGTGTATGCACTTGCTGAGGGCTAACAGGCCTCAAGCCCACAGAAATATATCATCACAGCAACAGAAATGTTGACTCTTAACAGTAATTTTTCTGGCAAGTATTAACATGTGCTGCTATTGAGCCCCCAGCAATTAATGCATTGTGTATGACATACAGATTGTCGATGCTGGCAACAGCCACAGCAAACGCAAGCTCTTTGCCAGATGCTTCCTCATGCTAGAAATGGAGCTCAGCAGTTCCCAAAATGCATCCAGGGGAGGTTTGTTGCAGGAGCAATGTAACACACTTGGACATAAGATTGAATATCTCCAAGCTGAGCCCCTGATGATGATCTGTATTGACGCCAAAGGGGCCTCCTGCACACAAAATGCCTGGTATGGGAGGCACAGTGCCAGTTAATTAAAAGCTATGCCAGGACTGTTACAGTTAGGGAGGAACAATGGGTTCTGTTTTCCCTGACCCTCTGCTCACACTGTTCCTCATCGTACACTGAGACCCTGATGCCCATAGACGATCAAACGGAGCGGGCATGTATGAGACTAGTGTGTTGGGTAGTGACAGTTTCTAACTTTGAAACACTTCACACGGCAGGTCTGTTAAAATTAAAACCACCAGGCTTCATTCATGAGATGATTTCAGCTCTGGCACTGCCACTGAGGTGGTTTCCCTCCCTTTTATGGAGAGATACAGAAAAGTCTCCCACATGTGTCAATGCAAAGAGTGAGTTTTGGGAGCTTTGGTCTCTGCTCCTTTCTGTGTTTGATGTGGTGGTTTCATGTTAAGTGCAGTGCATCTCTCTCTAGTCTTGCCAGCATGTCTGAGAAATGCTCCTCTTCATCCGCCTTACTTGAATAAACCTTAAATAAAAGTGGACACAGACTTTAGGTCTGTAAAGCGAAACCAATGCTGAAGTGTTTTAAATTAGCTTCCTCTCCAATGACCATCTGGGGACAATTCCACTAGCTGTAAAACCAGATCATATTGAAGTCTATGGGTAAATGAGCTTGCTTTATTACCTCACTAAATGTTTAGCAAAACTTAAGCATTTCAGTCTCTAGTTTCACATCTTCTTCATTAAAAGATGATTTTTCTCTTTTTAAGCAATGGTCCCATTTAGAAGGAAATAGGATGGACAATAAGCAGGGTATGCATTAGGGTGGGATTTCCTGTGACTGACAGAATTTACCAAATACAGCAACATGGATCGAATCAGAATAGAGTAGAGAGCAGGTCAGATCTACCCCTCACTCCTCAAATCCACTTAATGCATCAGAAAAACTTTCAATTAGGAAATCTAGGATTCAATTTTGTTCAATCTTAAGTAACAACTGGATTCTCTGTGAGGTTGAGCATCCAAACCCCGTATCTATACCCCCTTTTATCTTATCCTTGGTTGTTTGTGGGGAGTCTATTTTTGTAAACACTGCTTCTGGAGTTTGACCTGAGAGGGAACAGCATAGTAGCAGGTTTTGGAGTGATAAACTTTGGCCGCATGAACTTTTCAGCACGACAAACCCATTAACTCTGCGTCGTGTTTTCTGATAACCTCGACAACGTTTCATCCTGAGCCAGAAGACAGAGATTAGCTGTCTTTTCATTTTCATTTACTTCCATTTTTTTAATTCCTAACACTGTTAAGAACAGCGGTGATCTTTCTTCCCGTTGTGCCGTCAGTTTACTTGATCCAGTGTAAAAATAGACAGCAGGTCTCTCTTATGCAACTCTGGCCACTCAGATCTTGCGTTGCTTTTATCATTAACAATGATTTCCCTGTTTATTTAAAATGAAAATAAGCTGACGGAAAGACTGATTAGGTCTAATTTATTCATAACCTTCTGAGCGTCCCAAAACTGTACACTCCGAAGGTCACCTGTTCACTTTAAACACTCCCTGACAGATTCCTCACATTCCTTATCTTTATAAAGTTATTTCTTTGAGGAAGCACATAGGGAGCCCTTTGTATGCGAGAGTACATGTTTGGCACGCATGTGAGGTTTAGATGATACAAGCCATTTTATCTAACTTCCTATATTGAAGATTCAGTCATATACCCCTCCTCATGTGAAGCAGAACTGTTAAGCCTGAGTGTATTTATCTCTTGCTTTACTGTATTATCTGTGAGTTTATCATGTAATGTAAAGTCTATCAGCTGAAGGTGCAATGAGGAGCCTCTCCAACTGAGATAAACCACATCAGTTTTGAAAACTGTTGTATAAAAGCTATAACTGATTCATCAAGAGGTTAGTTTTTATATGAACTTGCCCACATTGTATTTATATCACAAGGTGAGATGGCACTGTAACATAAATCAGGAAGAAGGTTATTAGAAATTAGAAGAAGATGGATGACAAACTAATTGGCAACACAACATTCGGGGAAGTGAAAGAAAATACAATGGAGGCAACAAGGCGCAAGTTACAGCATCTGCATTAGATGCAAGAGAAACCTTTATCCAAATACATAAAAAATGGATATTGTTGTTTAAAATAGGCTTGAATGTATATTAATGGGACAAAGAGTTTCTATTTATGTTGTGATTACGAAACAATAACAATAAATGGCAGAACAGGTTTAAGAAAGCCGTCATGTGATGGGTTTCACTTTCTTTCTATGACGGAAAGTTGTCAACGGCCTTTTTATACACTGTCATCCCAGGAAGATGAAAATACTTTGACAGAGGCTGTCAGTTATTTGGTTGTCATGTGAAAAGCACTTGTTGTTCTTGCGTTTGTTTTTATACATCAAAAGACCTTGTAGGGTGAAGATGAAGCCGGCTTCCATTTTACTTTACAGAAAGAAGGCCACAGGCCTTTGTTATTTTTAAGTGTAAAATTTCTGAAAATTGAAGTCAGGCTGAAAATTACTCTCACAAGCATGAACAGAACAAAATGCAAGCAAAATGCAAGCACACGCTGATGTGTTATATAATGTGTGGGTAAGAATGAAGCTAACGCTGACGTTGTGGGAATTTCTGTGGCTCAGGACTCAACTACCTGTATAGTAAACAGTTAGACAAATGCTTATTTAAAATTACAGGGTTTATGGGCATTTACTAGGATTTTATTTCAACAGGTGAAGAGTCACCACACCCTTATGACAGAGGAGATCACATTTAGGTCACTCAATTGGTAAAATAAGTCTACCAAGTGCCAGTTTGCCCTCTAGTCCCATCCGAATATTGTGTTCCAGTTTCATTATATGAAGTTGCTTTTATTCTTTCCATTCCTTTAAAGTTTGGTGTCCGTGTCACTAAACCTCACAGGATAGCCAAAAGCAGCAGTTTTTTTTTTTTTGTTTTTTTTTTATGTATTGTTTCAATGTCAAGCTATGCAGATGAATTACTGTTGCTTTGCACCAGTTGTACAAGCATTTGGCAAGAAGAGGAAAATGTTTGTCGGCAAGAACGTACAGAGACTGATAAATAGGTCCCTGGAAATTTTGTGAGTCACCACCAGTCATGTCTTTTGCAGTTAAATTTGAAAAATTTGGAGCATTGATGCAAAACAACAAAGTAGAAAAACTTGGTGCGGTTATCGGAGAGACAGCCTTGGTGGTTTCACCTCAGTGCAAAGCAAAGTTTATTAAAGGTGTGCACAGTGTTGGCTGGTCCGCTTTTCCTCTGTGGGAACAGGCTGTTCCCTCAGGACCTGTTCTGGACTGGAGCGGTGATAAGCCTGAGCTCTGCTTGTATATGATAGGGTTGCCCTGTATACTCCAGCAAAACCAGTTTTTTTGTGTGTGACTGGTCTTTTTAACACAAAGTTAAGTTTGTTTAAAATGGACACTATAAATATATTTTTGTGTTTTGTTAACCGCTAATATGAATTAAACATGAATGTCTGTACAATATTTCATGGCAGTTCAGCATAACGATGTTGAGATGTCTCAGTCTGGGTCAAAGTGGTGGACTCACCACCTTGCGATGGTGCAGCTGTTTGGCTTTCGTGTGCGTGAATTTGAAAAAAAAAAGATGGAAGTGATTGTCTTTTGTTTCAACTTTAACTCACAATTATCAGTTGGCCAAGAATTTCTAAGCTACATGCAGTCCATTATCAGTGTTGCTTCTAATATGTCAACATTGATCAAACACTGTTTATATTCTTATTTTGTAGGAGCCTGCAAAAAAGTCATGCTTATATTAATTAATATTGTTGTAATGTTTCAAATGCTTCTGTGCTGCTTTCAATGGGATATGATTGGTTGTTTTCCTGTTCAGAGAAATCATAGTGATGAAGGTGGCACTTAGCTGAAAAGCAAGAGTTTTCTAACCATTGCCCTTCAAACTGACAGCTAGAGACATCGGAGAGGTTGAGGATGTAAACGAAACGACATTAACTATGGTGCAAAACGTGATGATCTGCAAGATCATCAACGGTGATAGGTATGGGTGTGTGTGCACTGAGGGTCGGTTTTATGGAAGGTATTTGATACACGCTGATTTGCTGGCACACGGATTGTGTTGTCTGACAGTGAATTGGAGTGTATCCTGGTGTGCCAGATGATGCAGGTATCTCTGTTACCTGGATTGTTGTCCCTGTCACACCACACGTCTTCATTCCTTCCTTTAGGCTGCTTATATTTAATTTATTGAAAGCAAAGACCATGAAAATAGTCAGCGGAACGTGCGACTTTGACCAAGATGGATTTGTCCAGACTGCGCTTGCTTGGAGGCGAAACAGTGAGCCCTCAGTCCTTTCCCACTGTCATCATGGTGCGTTCAGTTGGGTTTGGGCTGATTAGAGAGGCTTAAGCACCTGGCAGACAGCTCCCTCAGAGCAGAGCAGAGGAGGATGTCTCTGCATGGCTGTCAGCCTGGCAGTGCACAACAAGAGAGAGGGGCAAGTTAGGGCATGGAAATGAGAGGTGTGTGGGGTATTTGCATCATTCTGATTCCCATGAAGCAGCAGTAGGAAAAGTTATATTACGTGAATGTCAGGCGGTCTGCATTGATGTGTATGTGTGCAGTGCTTTATCTAACACAGTGGTCTCAAACTTGAATAAGGTTTTAACACTACCATCAACAATCTTAAACTAATTTTTCTGTCTTTTGTTTGTCATCTCGAGCAAACTGTCCTACACATTTATTTGAGGTGATGCCACCAGACAGTGTATTCTTGTTGAACAATCACTTGCTCTGCCCTTTCTAAACACTATCACAATGCATCTTCTAGGTTTTGAAAAGGTCATTTTGGTGTCAGGCAGAGTTGTAGCTCCTGCTCAGGACTGTGAGGTCACATTGACCTGCAGTGCAAATGAAATAACACACAGGTATTTTATGGATTTTATTACATTCCCACCAAAGTTTTAGCCCTGACAGTTTAGACAGGCCTTAAAAACATAACTTTGATCTTGATGCAAATAAAATTTACATTCAGTATAATCGAACATTTAACAGAATAAATAAAATAGGAGAACTCCAATGGACTCAAGTTTACTAAATGATAGCAGCTCGATAAATGTTAAGGAATAAAAAGCTGAGTTTTATACTTTTATAATCACTGAAGAAGAAGGGATTACCTTTGAAATGAGAAAAGATCATTTGGGGGTATATTGAAATTTCATGTGTGGTTCTTAGCCCAAGGTAGCTAGCTTTAGTCTTCACACACAAGTACATTAACAGTGCTGTTGGAGATTGGTAATACTCAGATACATTACCAGTATCTTTTTTTCACCTAATTTTTAATTAGAAGTCACTTAACATAGATGCGAAAAATCACTTGGCACAGCTACAATTTAAGTGATGCACATCACGAACACTCCTCACTGCTGTCACTTCCACTAGTTACAGTTTGTTTATTGTCATTGGTGATGTACCGCTTTTCCTCAGCCTCTCTTCTGACCATGTTTACTGGCCTGAAAATCCATATTAATCCAAATCAAATGTGCCAACAGATGTTAGCTCATTTAGAGTGTCTACTTTTAAATCCATCATTATTTACATGTCAAAAAAAAAAAATCCCATCTCAAGCAGTTTTGTTTTTGTTTTGTTTTCCCTCTCTTGAGTCTGAAGTCTGCATCTTCCATCATCCTGCAAACTGGATGAACTGGTCGTGCAGTATCACATACATCAGATTAACTGTGTTTATCCAAATCCAAGACGTAAACATCAATGTGGGGTTTATAATCACAAGCAGCATCCAAACAATGCAGCAGTGACAGATGGTGCCTTTTAATATGTCAGTGATTAATATGGACACAATTAGAATGTGGTCACAGAACCAGTTATAATGTGAGCCCCTCATTAACAATCACTCATTCCTCATCCATCACTCCAAGACTCCCCAGTCAATTGGATGCTGTCAGCGTAACTACATAAGAGTTGTCCTAAACTGACTTTTATATTAACTTTCTGCTTATATCTGAAGGCTGGAGGATCCATTGTGGTAGCGAGTTATATTAAAGCAGAGATATGTTTCTTCTTGTTACTACGCACTAGAAAGACATGTGATTCACTTCTTTTCTTTGCTTTGTAAACTGCTTTTGTCTGACTTGCTCGGTTGGATCAAACCATGGGAATGTTTTCCATTTGTTCACATGTCACACATTCCATGTCATGTCTGCTCAGCTCACCAGGAAGTGAACAAACCGCTTTGCTGCAGATCAGTTTGAGGTATGCTCAATGGCAATCAAAAAGGAAAAAAGACGAAGAATTTGTATTCATGAATGAAATTGCATTTATAAACAAGTAAAGGAGAAAACTCATGACTAACTGAGGAGTTTCAGGTCTTCTGGCATCCTCTTTGCTCGTTCTGTGTTGTAACACTTTTGATGTAGAACTGCTGGAAACAATGGGGAACATTCTTCACATGTATGACCATGTGCAGTGGAGCTGCAGGCCTCTTTAAAAAAATGTACAAATCTTGTTTTGGGACTAGATTACTTCAATTCACCTACTCCCCCTTCTGGCAAAACAGTAAAGTTAGCAGTCTTTGAATGAAGTTTGGGAATGTATTTAAATTAGCTGTGTTTTTAAAGGTCTGCATTGACTTTGTGTGAAGGCTAAATAAGCAGTGTTTTGCTTATTTATTAATGGAGCTAAAGCTGTGAGGAAACCACCCATGACGCTTTCATACCTCAAATCCCTGACAACAGCTTCCACTTTCCCTCAATGTATGATCTCAGTTTGAGCTGTGCCCGAACTGACCAATCAGTGGACAGCGTGCCTGCAGATGGGGAGCAATTGAGGATGCTGGGTATCTTGTTGATCATTGAGGGGGGGGGGTGGAATTAGGCATTTGAGGATTAGTGTCTGAGCTCTGATTGTCCATTGGCTGTGGAGACTGTCTCTGTGCTGCATAGCACTGAACAGACAATAACAGCTTCATCATAAACAAGCAAGCTTATCATCCTATCATGATCTTTATAGAATGTTTTTTTTTTTTCTTTTTGAACAAACGGCTGGCCATATCTTTTAGATCTTTTTTTTTTTTTTTTGTCTTTTTCATAACTTTGATATAGTTTTATTCGCTTTTATGTGACATAAGGGGGATCATGGTACTGCTTCTGACTAACAGCTCCCGTACTAATATCTACTGCTTTCCACCAATCTTCACGAGGAGAGGTGAGTGAGGGCAGCGAATGCCACTTATTTTAAAGTTTGAGACTATAGACCTGATGGATCTATGACTCAAGCCATTTGCTCATGCTCTGTTGAAATGTTTGTTTTACTATTTAGGGTCAGGGTGGATTGACTGGCTTGCCTAAGACAGGCAATAAAATAATTACAGTGTGATCATTCACTGTAGTAGACAATAAAACTCAATGTGTAAGGTTTACTCTAAACACACAGAATGTCCTGTGATTTATAGTTTCTTTTCAGCTTTCAGGAAAAGAAGAATTTTTTTATTTTTAGAGTTGATTGTTGGGATGGAGCTCCTGTAATGCTGTTACAGAAGAGACTGTGGTAACAATTAGCAACGATCACTGAGCACATGGCTGTCGTGGCTAATTCCAGCATGGTCTTACAGCAACAGTCCAGATATTAGAGTACAGAAGGTGGCTAAATGTAGAGCAGCTGTCACCATTACGTAAAAGTGTCTTAGCAGGTTGTTGGCCCAATGATCCCAGACAGTGCCCAGGAAACACGAGGGCACCACATACATTACAGAGCTGCATGGCAAGGAAGGTAGTCAGCAAATAAATGCTACTGTTACATTGTCATTGATTTTTCTTTAGTTTATCAGCTGAAATTTTTATAAAATTTTATCTAAAATAAAATGTAGTTTTGGTCCGAATAAAGTCATAGCATTAAAAGCAGAAACTCTTATACACCAGTAACTCATTAGAGAAGGTTTTTCAGGTTATTTGTGTTCATAGGACAGCAATTTGCATCTCAAAGCAAATTTTTGGGGGGTTCCCATGATTCTTAAAATGGTATTTTATGAGTTAATGAAAGACTAAACTTCTGAAAGCAATTTAAATAGTGTCCTTTACACTGTATAATTAACGGGTTAAAAACATTTTGAAATGCTAAATGTGTGCTGCTCGCAGTAGATTTGATTTGCTAATGCTCTCCTAAAAGTTACCGTCAAGGAGTTTAATCCTGTGCACGTAAAACTGGGGTGTCAGGCTATTTAAATTAACTCTCTCAAACACATTTATCATTGTGCTGCTTAAATGTCCCTGGCAGACACCTGACTGCTCCCGTCCTGCCCATACGGACCCTTTATCTGCTGTTTCAGTAACACACTGCTTTGAGCTGATCCATGCTGATCCCCTCACACCCTTCTCTTTACTTCAAGCTCTCCCAAAGCAATTGGTTGATGACAAGACCCCAGCACCACCCCTGCTCCAGGAGAATGTGTTCATTGAGACCAGCAGGCCCAAGTACCTGGAGGACCTTCACACCGAGGCCCTGGAGGCACTGAAAATGACTCAGCAGGAAGGTACAACTCATTCGTGCGGCTTTCTTCACATCTTAAATTGGGGGTGTTCTTTGCCAACATGTTGATAATTGGCTGCATTTTGCTCAAGAGGGTGTGCACCAGAGCATGTATAAACACTGTTTTGGGTGTCATTTCAAATCTACAGAGTTAAATGTTATTCTTCTTGCAGACACCAATCATGGAGTGGAGTATCAGGATAATGAAAGCACAATAGTAAGTAACCTCTCAGACTGTTTGCTGTTTTGTTTTTGTTTTTTTGTTTTTTTTCAGACTGAAAATTCACAGTTCTTGTACAATTGATCTCCCCCCCCCCCTTCTATTCTTAGTCAACAATGACAATCCAAACAGATGGAGAAGGTGGCGGCTTTATGACAGACAGCACAATTCCTGATTCCTCCTCTGTCGTCTCTGTACAATCGTCTGTGTCCACTAGATCAGCCCGATCTGGACTCACCAGGCAAGGTAAACCTCAGCATGATTCAGAACTCCTCGTGTTCATCACACAACATATAGTGAACCCCAGAGACTTGAACTGTTACTGGGTGATCTGTATAGATTGGACTCAGTTTAAATTCAGCTTGTTTTAAGGATCAAAGAATCAAGTGTCTCTCTTTTCTCTCATGCTTCCGTCGGCTCAGGATCAACATTCAGGCCTTTGAACTCTGGAACTCTGAAAAAGTCAGAGAAGACGAAAAGGAGAAGACACAGGAAGACTGTTGCTGGTATCCCACAGCATGTTCAAAGAGAACTGGGTACGCATCTAGTATCTCTGTGTTATTTCCCAAACCTGACTCAGAAGTGCTCTTTACATAATGTGTTATATTTACATATTTCATGGTGTAATGTCACTGTGTTACCTTTGGAAGAACTTGAATGGTTTTATGCATTTCCTTCATTCTAAGACTTGTACTAATTAGTCTTCCTGTCTTCTATAGGGTTGGACAGAGTGGGCTGGACAGTGGCTCAGGCATTCGATGAGGAGCAATTTTATAATGGTGACACTGATAACAGCCCCACCACTGATAGCCCAAAGCAGGCAGCAGTGACACAAAAGGGAGGTAATTCCAACTTTCAGGAGATGAAGGTCATCCTTCCCCTCAACAAAGACCAAGTTGAGCAGTTCAATGCTGGACATAGGGACGACATGGCCTTGTTAGATCGCTTGGGTCCAGGCTTTTCAAAGGAACATATGTCCCAGTCCCTGGCTGTTTCCTGGATGACCACTTCAAACAGTCAAAAGCCACCTAGCCCCGTCATGTCCATGTCACCCCAGGCTGCTTACATGTCCAAAATAATTCCCAATGCCGTGTTGCCACCATCCATCGACGTGGTAGAAATCAGTCGAGGGCAAAGTCGCAGCAGCGTTCGCACTGTAAGCAAGAGTAGCCTTGTGCTCCCCAGCCCGGCCCCTTCCCGCGCTTCATCCAGAGCCTCTTCATCCAGGAGCACTTCCTCCAGAGCCTCCACCATCACCTCTGCCTCCCGCCACAACCCTCCTCATCTGTCTGACAGCTCCTGTTGGAGCAACTCTGAGTCCTCAGAGACTTTAGTATCTGACTCCTCAACCATCTCCAGAAGCAGCACCCCCAGACAGAGGCCACAGGACGGAGATGCTTCTGCTAAAGAGCACACAGTAGGTGTTCACTCTTCATACAGCAAGGCTTCCAAATTCACTTCTAATGGCAAGCTCATGGAGAAAGGAGATATGAAGAAAGATGGACAATTTGTGCGAAGCCTCTCTATTATGAAGCAGAAGAAGGCTCCACCTCCTCCAAGTCGCTCCTATTCCCTTCACAATAAGATGAAGCGACGGTCACGTGACCTGGCTGAGGTTAGGATTAGGGACACTTCAGGTGAGGAAAATGAAATAAACAAATCAAGATCTTCATCTATGTCTTCCAAAATCATTGACAGCCCTGGCTACAATGCTGACACCAGTTCTCTGGATGACTCTACAGGCTCCATGTCATTCAGTCCCTCAAAATCTCAGCAGGTAAAGGCAGAGGATGCAGCAAAGGGTGAGAAAAAAGATCCCTCACAAGAGAATCCAGTAACACTTCATGAGAATAAGCTAAGCAAAATAATCTCTCCGTCCAGTGGCTACTCCAGCCAAGATGCAACATCCCCACTACTTTCAAAACAGCAACACAACTCATCTCCAAGTCATAAGGGAGGGCTCTTAGCAAAGCTTCAAAAGTTATTCCCTGGGTCATCTTCTGCTGCCTCAGCTCCATCCTCTATCCCAAAGCTAGAGGATCCTGAAAATACTAAATCCACTAGGGATTCTAAATCTGACTCAGTTGACACAGTTGTTGTCAGCACATCTGTAAGGACCTTGAGAGACCTCTTCAACATCCCTCCACACCCTAAAGTACATGCACCACCAGCCCCTCCTCCAGAGGTATGGGCTCATAGCAGGCGTTCTGTTGAATTGCTCCTGGGACCCCCTGTGCCTGACAATCTATACGCCATCATAAAGAAGAATCCAAAGGACAGGCGACAACAGAGGCAGCCTCCCTCTGCATCGACGGAGGGCTCTGTAAATAACTTGGTGGTAGAAAGAAAGCAAAAGAATCCAGCTATAACAGTAGACTCCATTAATGGATCCATACATGCGCTGGAGAGACAGAAAGTTCAAGAGAAAGTGTTTTTGAATGCACAGATTCACAAAGAGGACAATGAAAGACTGACTCAGAATGTAGATTTGAAAGAAAACGGCACAGTGCCAGAAAAAGATGTGAAAGTAAAAGCAAGTGACATATTACAGGGGATGTTATTGAAGGCTGCAGAGAGACGTGGAGAAAGGCTGCCAGCAGTGAGAGTAGAAGAAAGCAAAATGACGTCCACACAAGCTACAAAGATAGAAACCCACGCCGATACTTTACCTGCCATTTCATTAGTACGTATTTCCCCATCCACCTCTCCCCAGGTGTTGCACCATCCTCCCCAGCCCCTCACCCAACAGATCACAGAAGTTGTTTCTGTTAAATCAGCACGAGCTGTTGTGTCCCCAGAGTCGTCCTGGCCCCCACCACCTCCACCAATGGCCCAAGCCGATGGGTCTGATGAGGTAGAGTTCCCCCTACCACCTCCTCCGTTGTTTGGTGAGGTAGGCTTAGTCATACCTGTTGAAATACCACCAAAGAGGCCTGTTCCTGGCGATGACATCTCTCATGCGGCTACATCTCTAGGATCAGTGGTGAAAACAGGAGCCGCAGAGGCCGAACCACAGAAGTCCAGCTCATCCCAGGAGATTGCACCTCAACCACTCAATATCCCTCCACCCCCACCGTATACAGCTCCTCCGCCACCACTTGAAGCTGTATCCCCTGCTACAAGTAAAAAGGTCTCCCTGCCTCTAAAGGAGGTCTTCCCACCACCCCCTAAAGAGTTCTCTCCACCACCACTGGAAATGATCCCTCCACCACTGTTTGAAGAGATCTCCCCACCACCACATAAAGAAGCGTCTTGTCCACCTACAGAGGTTTCTCCTGTGAAGC
The DNA here is from genome assembly GCA_034769265.1 of Remorina albescens. NCBI lineage: Eukaryota > Metazoa > Chordata > Actinopteri > Carangiformes > Echeneidae > Remorina > Remorina albescens. The sequence continues at coordinate 13,400,979 of CM068488.1, forward strand.
TGAAACAGTCCTGTCCAACTCTAATTCAAGAAATCCCCCCTACCATTGTTAAAGATGTCTCCCCTCCACTGGTTATCAAGGTCTCCCCTCTGCCTCCGGAAGAGACCTCGATCCCATCTGCTGAAGAGGTTCCTCCATCATCTTCTCAAGAAGACGAGCCTCAGTCTGCTGTCGGAGCTACACTCATTACCAAGCTCCAGCCACCGCAAAGTATTCCACCTCCGCCACCCCTGCCATCACTTCCCCAGGTGTCAGAGCAGGATATTGACCTTCCTCAAGAGAATTTCCAAAAGGAGGCTGAAAGTAATCCAGTTTCATCAAACAGTATTCTCACTGCTCCTCTGAGTATTCCACCACCACCTGTCATTGAGTTTCTGCATCAATCTCAGGAGTCACCACCAAACGCTGATGACCCAGCAAACAACAGTGCCCCGTCTTCGCTGCCATCTGAAATTTCCATTCCACCAGCTCCTGAAACCTCTCCATCTCCGGGTGTAAACATCCCCTTACCTCCACCACTACCTGTGCAGGGTCTTTCCATAATCAAGCACCAGCCTGGTCAAGTGAGCACAGAAAACCAAAGCCAAGAGCCAATCGCTGCCCGTGTTGTACAAGAGGAAACCACTCCCATTGTCACCCCCTCCCTCTTGCAGATGGTCAAACTGCGGTCGGTCAACAACAGTCCTGAGCCTCCAAAAGCCCAAGACCGACCACAGGCTGAGGTCACCATGAGGAGACAGCAGCCAAGCAATCAGGTGTCAACTTCATCTGCAAGTGGAGAAACTCCACAAAAGCCCATCAGAAGGTCTCTAATAATGACCTCTCCCCCACCTGCTTCACCTCCTGTTGTAGTCACTTCACAGATAACTCTGGCCAAGTCACCCACAGTCCCATCCTCAAAAAAGTCTCCTCCTGCCACGACTGTCTGTCCTTCCATGAACCTACAGGAGGCCATCCGCCTGAGGACAGCAGCCAGATCAAAAGAGAACCCCATATCTCGCCTCAGCTTGCATTCACCTACATCACCAACAGACATCCATAAGTCCCCCGCCAGCACAGCAAGCTTTATCTTCTCCAAGAGCAACAAGAAAGTGGTGATTGAGACCAAAACAGCACCAGAGGCCAAAGCAAGTGAACAGAATAACCTGGAGGTTTCCTCTGTAACCAAGGTGGTGGGTGAAGCAGAGTTTGTGAAGAAGGTACCACCACCCGTAGCAAAGAAACCCAAATCGAAGGCCAAAGAGAACGAGACCAGTGAAGAGACGGAGCAAACTGCAGGACAGGAAGCACAAGATGAGAGTATCCAGGGTAAGAGAATCATCCATTAGAGCATGTCAGGCTTTTACCATGATATAATGATAATGCGTTTAGAGGTTTGGCACAGCTTGAGATGACTGAAACTGCACTTGTGTTGTTGTAATAACAAGCCAACTTAGTCAGAAATAAAAACCAAGAACATTCAGTCGGCCTCCAAACTGCAGTTCTGAGATATCTGGAATTTCTGACAGTGATTGTATCTCCCATCTTGTATAGTGAAGTGTTGACCGACTGCTACCAAAATGAGTACAACACCATCACACAACAGTAAGGGCTGCTAATTCAGGCTGTTTTCCTGTCATTTCCTCTCCTGTGACATTGTGTAAATACAACTAGTGAATGTAAGGTTATCTTTTTAGCATATTGAACCTTCTACAGTTGAAGCTGACGTGTATTACATCAGAAAGTAAAACTTGGTTGATCACTGAGGTTATTATTGTTCATTGTGCATTAGATAAGTGTACAGTATCTAATGGCGATCGTCCAATAGTTAATATGATTCACTTAACCAAATAACCAACATAATTAGAGCTATCCCATTATTTACTGACTACATCTCTCCTACACCCAGTTAAACTAACACTGCCTTCATTCTCCAACCGCAGATGATACAGAGAGGACAAATGGGACAGCAGGTACTGTTGAAGGAGGAGAGACAACATCAACATGATTGTAAAGACTGACGGAAACATGGAAGGACTTATCCATAACACTGAATTCAATGCAAGTTGATTTGTTTTTGTGAGATACAATAGATTGGATTTTGACAGATGACAGGCTTAAACGAAATGTTGTGTATTGAAAAAATCCTTTGAATGCAATGCTAATGGTGTGGGTCTTACAGTACACATTTTAAGTTTAATGAGAAATGATTGTTTTCTTCTGCTGCAGGAGATGGGATTATACTGCCCTCTAGTGTTGAACAATGATTGTACCACTGATGTCCTGCTGATTCAGATCTTGTAGTCAGTACTCAACAATGGGACTTTTGGGCGCTCATCTGTAAATATAGCAACATTTTGTACATTTAACATATCCAGTAATGATGGATCTTCGCTTTAAAGTTCTGTCCTGTATTGCTGTATTTTTTTCCCCACCGTTTTCACACCAATAATATTTGTTTAAAAAAAAAAAAAAAAAAGAATATTAATTATCTTAAGTTATTTTTTCCTGTCATGTTCAGAGGACAACAGACAGAACGTCATCTTTGCAATGTTGCATTGAAACCTAATATATCAAAGTTTATAGAGTTCTTGATTATAAGAAGAAAAAAAAAAATTCCCACTTTTTTTTTTCCTTTTTGATTTAAAGCTATTCATGAGGATGATCACTGGTTTCACAAAAACACAGAACACACATGGCAGTTTATACTGGAATCATTACTTTGGAATAAATTTTTTTGCAGCTTTTAGTTGCTGATTATGAAGTCTTTATGGCTCAAACAGTGGGTTATTTCTGTGTTGAACTATAATATATTTCAAACTGGTTTCAAACATTGTAATGTAGTAAATGATCATTTATAATGGAAAGAATAAAGATTTATGGATGATTGAAATCAATGACTGAAGAGAATTGCTTTTCTTAGATTGCTGTCTGGCTGGCTTTTTCTTATTGCTGCATATACATAGTTAATTTACTCAACAATTACCATGTTTTTTGGGGGGGGGGGGATATGCGTAAATAAAAGTAGCCATCAGTTGCATTCTCACACTTTTATTGAAATGAAAAAGAGTGAGAGCAGATTGGTTGACCAGATATTACCTCCATGTGAAATACCAAGTCATCTCTCTGTCATCTGCTACATTTGCCAAAGTTTCTTCATTCTTCCACTCCACGTTGTCAAAGGTTGCTGTCCTCTCATCCTCCTCACTTACATTTCTATACTTCCTGATTTCTTCCTCAGAGTCTGGCAGCTGTGCCCAGTGACGGAGAACTTCGCCCTCCTCCAGATTCAAATGGCTCACCTCCTGTGGGACAGAGAACTCCTCTTCTCTTTCCTCAGATTCTTCTTCCTCTTCTACGCCCTCTGCTTCATGGCCTGAGCCATCCAGTCCAAACCCATTTGAATCCTTTGCTCCAGGCTCTTTTCTCTCTTCCACTGAAATGCCATGTCTGAGAACTAATTTCTCTAACTTTCCCTCATCTGTCACCACTTCGAAGATAACGCTGCTTTCAGCTTCACCTTCATCAAGCTTCTCTTCTGTATAGTCTTCTTCCTCTTCTTCGTAATCATAATCAGCATCTGAACTTTCCCACGGAGGCTCCTGAATGAGCAACTCATCAAAGTGATGGCTCACTGTGGTCTTGGCCTCACTGCCCATGCTGACCAGGGAGGGACTGGCTGGTAGTAAACCATCCTCTCCTGTGTATGGCTGATCAGAGACCAGCAGTGACTTACTCCTGGCTGAGCCTTGTGGAAAACAGTTATTATTTGCGTTGACTGGTGAAAGATGACACTTGTAGTACAACATAAAGCAACTCCAAGTTGGAATGGATGCTTGTGTTTGTTTAAAATCTAATGAAATAAAAGAAGATGTGTGACAGAGTGACAAAAGTGTTACAGACCTTCCATCATGGCCATTGGGGTTTTAGACGTCACGCATTGTGAATCACAGCATTCACATATGGAGTCATCACCAGCGAGGGCCCTCCACCTATCAGAGCAGAAGCACAATTTTAACTCCGTCCACTGAAAAACTGTGAAATTTTTGTCCACAAGGGGGCATTTTCACAGCAAGGCTCACCTGCTCTCCCTGTAGGTGCAGGATTTATGTGCAGGACTTGGTTCCTCTGATGTGATGGATAATTTGCAGTGAATGCTGACCTAAAACGGAGACGTGTTAAGCCACAACTGCAACTGCACTAATGCAGAAAAACCACAGCTTCTTCACTTTCACCTCAGTGTCAGGATCAGCAATAAACTGAAAGGCCATCAGGGAGAATCGCAACATCTTGTCCGTCCTGTAGATGAACTTAGAGGCTCCCAGGGCTCTCTTGCTGTCCACCATACAGCTGTTGATGTGTTATCAGTGTTATCATCACAGGGACAAAAACCAAGACATTTAAAATATCAGACGTACCCAAAATTGTCAATGATGGGATATTTGAAGGATGACAGAGAACCACTGGTTGGCGTTGCATAGCAGTTCTTGATGTACAGTTTCCCCCCAGAGGGCAGGCGAGGAGCAGAGACTTGGACATTTACAGTCTGTCCCAGCTGGTACTCCTGGGACTTGGCTGGTCTGCTCCATGAATCTATAAAGTGACACAGGGGTACAACATCAGGCAATAGACAGTGAGATTTAAACGGCTACACCTCTGAAGTGCGCGCACACACACACCATCCATCAGCTGGATCTGGAAGTCACTGGGACCCCCCCTCAGCCTTTTACGCACAACAGCAGTTTGCCATGTGGGCTTCACAGCCAGCTGGTACACGTGGTGGTTCCTGGACAGGATTTGGAGGATGTTAGCGGTGGATTCAACACAAAACATTTTGAGATCATGATGGAGACTAAATCAAACCTCTGATAACGACATTCGATGTCCACGTCGAGCCGATGCGACCTGCTCGGAAAGCGTTTTGGTGAAGGCTCATAGTGGAGCACGAACCTGTAGACCAGGTAACCCCGGGGGGCCTGACGTGGAGGAGGGGGGTCACAGCTGTAATGTCACAATCAACGCTTTCAATAGTATACACAAACGGATGGCACCCATGGACATCTCACCTGGCGCTCAGCGTCGCAGGCCGTCAGAGGATAGGTGAAGAGCAGGTCACCGTAAGGCCGGAGGACCCCGTTGCTTCTGCAGCTGCCGCCTAATCTCAGCTCCTGTGCGTCCGCGCCCAGACCGTAGAAAGACGGTTTGACCCGCACCACGAAGTCCGAAGTGGAGCAGGTGACGGACACGTCTGGGAGGAAAGCAAAGCCCGACCGGGTCGCTGCTGGCCGCATGGATCGAGGTGATCCGGGACCCGGAGTGGGGTGGGGCCCGTGAGAGCGGATCTGAGGCCGAGCAGCAGCTGATCTCTGCGGGGATTTTGTGTCTCCTGATCTTGACTTCTTAATCGGACCGGATTTTGAAGCACCCAGCTGGAAAAGCCTCTTCCTTTCCGTAAATGGAAATTCATAAGTGTCCGCCGCACAGCTGAGGAGACCAATTAATAAAACACTCCAGAAAATATAGAGATGCCACTTTGTTTTCATCGCAGCACAGTGCAGTCCTTCCACCTTCCCTGTCTGTCTGTCTGCACTCTCACGGCTGCAGGTAATCACCGCAGGATAAATGGACTTCCTGCTGTTTGTGCGCTTTTCCTCGCCTGTCTTTCACTCAGCATTTTTTTTTCACATCTACTATATTCAATTCTACTACCTTCAGAGCCAAATATTAAAATAAAACAATCTTATCTGATAAAAAATAATTATTGTTACATACCTTCTTTACTAAATATATACGAGATATCTGTCAAAGTTCATCCTACAATTCACTTAAACAAAAAGGTGAAGATATGTTTTAAAGATACAATGAAATAAAAAAAAATATTTTTTTTTTCAACAAACTTTATTCACATACTTAAAATTACAAATTAACAACACGTCCGTTCTTCTCTGATTTATATATTGCTCATCATGGTCAGCCTTGGAAAAAGTATTTACACTTTATACATGCAGCAGCGTAGAAACACCAAGGACAGATGTAACGTGCTTCCTTCAGTTCATTTAGTGCAATTTCAATGGCAAAAAAAGGAAAAGTGTGCAGAAATACCGTACGATTTAGATTTGACATCTTTGTGACTCAATAGTTGACCGAGTGAGGGGCTGCGATCGTTTGGGCTGAAATCAAGAAAATGAAAGTTAGGAGAGGTTTACTGGATGTAATTGATCCTTATAATAAAAAATCTGGGTTTTTGCTGCTGTTTTTCATTCACAATACTGGGAAGGCAGATGGTTAAATCCCGTTATGGCAACTTGTGATTTTTTTTTTTTTCTTACAAAAAGAAAAAAAACCAAACTGTAATCTTTTCCACAGGACTTTAAGATAACTTCGTCACATATCCATAAATAACAATTTGCTGGTAATAAATTATTATACACGATGTGCTTTCATAGAAAAAAATGAAAATCCCTTAGTTTAAATAAATAGTTAAATAAAGCATTTTCTGTCCTCTGGGAAGTGACGACATGCTAGAAATGATACTGCAGTTGACTTCACTACAAGCGCACATTCAAAAACATTTGATGAAGACTGGATATAATGGTAAAGTACAAAATGTGTGATGGAAAAACTCAACCATAACACGTTCAACAGAAAATCTCAATGCAAGTAATTAGTATGAGAGATGTGCTTGTAAGGCAGTGATTCACATAATCTACATTCACTACATCATATTGCGCTGTGCCCTCCCCCTTCAAGTTCAATTAAAGTTTTTGTCTTGATGAAATTATCTATAGGAAACAACACCGCCCACAGAAAAGTAGAAATTGGGGAAAAAAAGTTGCTCCATACAAATCCAGTTACTGGAATAGTGTTCGTACACCCTAAAGGAACATGGGCTGATACTATAGTTCTCCTTCAGAGCATTCACAGTTAGGGCAGCTCTCAGATATGGTAAACATCACACTCAGGTAACGAGTGAAGGTCAGATCTAGTAGATTAGGTCAACTGTCCCCCAGTGTAATGCACCAAAAAATGAAGGTGCTGCTTTTAACTAGTCAACATAGATTAACAGTGTAGATAATTAAAGTATCATTTTAGCAAACAAAGTTATACATCTTTGGAAAAATTATTTGATTTCTTTTTACTGAGGAAAATTCCAGCGCGATGAAATGACTACAGGTCCAACAAGCCTTTGCCCTGCACCAACAGCAGCTGTAGTTAGTGAATGCTGAAAAATATATTTTTCAGGTTTTGTTATCCAGTTCAGTGGTAAAGACCTTTTCAAATGTGGACAGTGTTGTACTGTGTTTTCAACAAAACAAGGAAAGAAGACATACAAAAAAGAGAAAGCAACAAGAACAGAAATTAACCTGGGACTTTGGCTCCACACTAAATGGCAAAACAACACACTGTGGGAGATTTGTAAAATGCATAAGTTTCTTAGTGGTAGTAACTGCCATTTAATTGGGAATCATTTGGAAAAAACGAAAGCAGGAATTGTTTGAATCGCACAAAAGATGACACTGATTGGCCCATAGAGGGAGACATAAACCTTGTATGATCTGCTGGAGGAGATGATCAGTGCTGATGGTGAACGGCAGCAGTGGTGTCAGTAGTCCCTTATCTGTGACTACAGATAGTAGGCGGTCTTGTCCCTCAGCTGCCTGTAAACAAGCGGTGTTGGTCAGTGCTTCCTCAGCTGCTACACGTTGCTCCCAAGTACTGAAGTTTCTGACTCAGAATCAGTTTCAGAGTCCCTGTTTAAAGAACCGGAGAACAGCCAAGAGTCACACACAAAGGATTTGGCTCATACAGACATGGTGTATGATACATGCAAACGACTGAGCAAAGTTTGCGTTTTAATTACAATTTATCTCAGCTATACAGACAGCGGCTGCACTTAGTGTCTCTGTGGTTTGTTTACTATGGTCATAAACAGTGAGTGCATACCCTCGTTTGGTTATAAATTATCAACCTCCATGTTAAGTGTGCCGGTGCTTGTGTGCACATTTCTTTCCTTACTTACAGGATTTGCTGCAGCAGTTTTTGGTTGCCTTGCCTCCTTTCTTCATCAATAGGATAAGTTTTCAATATCAACAGCCCCACAAATATAAGACACACAGGCACAGGAGACACCAGCACCTTCAGGGTTAAACTGACTGCCTCAGGCTGTGAGCAGTTCCCAGTCTTATAGTTGGCAAATCTGCAAAAAAAATGCAGAAAGAGGGAGCAGAATTGACCTGATGTGAGTACAGTTTGGTAAGATGGTTAGTTTGAGGATTATGTGATTGTTGGCCACATGACCACCGGACTGATAAGCTGAACTCTTGAGCTAATCTCATTAAGTGTTAGAGACTGCACAGCTGCACAGATGTTAAAAAAACTGATGATGAACACACAAAACTATGTGAGAATAATTAGCAATGTTGTAAATAATTAGGAATGGGTAGATCAACTTACTTCAAACTGAGGGTAGAGATACCCAGGGATATCCCAGAGGCAAACTTGATGAAGAACACATAGAAAGAGTAGAAGAGAGCTTCATGACCATGGATGTCTGGATTCTTGACCTTGAAGTCATCCACTACATCAGGAAGCATTGACCTGAATACACAAATACAACCTTTAGGAGGAGAATCAAAAAATAATCTACATGCAATACATCAGTATTTGGATCTAGGGTACGAGTCTCTGAATGAACTTGTGCTTACCAAGGCAGGAGGAAAGCTGCCGCCACGCTCACTCCTGCCGCCACTGACACCAAGTAAGAGATGATCAGGTTGCTCTCAATGCAGACAATTAGGATCATGAAGGGTACTGCCCACTGCAGAAAGAATGGACCGATGTGAGCATTCCATAACCTCTCACCCTCTTTGAATTAATCCCTCTCTCGGGCCAAAAACAAGCATCTTTCACTTACTGAGATGCCAACGTACGCTGCCTTCTTCTTCCCAAACCGGACCAAAAACCACTGCCACAATGGGATAGTTAGAGCACCCGAAAGCTGGAAAAAATTATACATTACATTTTGAGTATTATTGCTCCATAAATATTATTACTTACACATTGTCTGTACACTTAGGGCTCCCACTGTAGCAAAGCGGCATGAAGGAAAAAAAACTTTGAATGTCTGTTTTCAAAACACCCACACCAAAGAAACGGCAGGATTTGAAAGAAAAATCTAGAGTCAAGGAAAGATTACAACTACCAGACTTAATATGGGCTTCAATGTAATCACATTTTCTGTATTTTGTCTCATTATATTCTACTGTAATTTAAGTTTTGCTTTTCTAAATGGACAGCAAGAGTGGATAAAAAAAGAGTTTACTTAGACAATAATTATACACTAAAATTAACTTTTCGATGGAAATTTAGGTCCCCGCTTCAGTCTTGTCATGTCCTGTCATATAAGGACTTATATCTCATTATATGTCTGAAAATGGTTGCAAAAAAAGCCACATTTGATTAAGGGGGGTGATTCCTATTTTTGCAATAATATATCTAAAATACAGGTAGCAGCCTTGATAATGTCTATTAAATCAAAGAAATTGTATGAAATGAGTCCCTGAAAAAAAAAAAAGATTCTCCACTGAAATCAATCAAACTTCCAACAAGTTCCATTAAAAACTGTGGGAAATTCGGAGTAGATCAAGGAACAAGGCCACAGTATGTTTTGTTGGGGTCTTGACTTAACTCTGAAAGGGACCAACAACCTTTGTCCCCTTGGCCACACTTGGGCAGTTATTGTTAAATGACAACATGAGAACATGACTGTCACTGAAAACTCAACAACCAAGCAACAACAGTGAAAACTTTCACTCCCACCTCTCCAAATATGATACATGGTGCCAAAAAATATCTGCTCTTAATTAGTCTGAAAGATCACAGGAGAGGGAACAAGGAGAGAATGGAAAAGTGGGTGCAAACAATGGCTGCAGTTCCCATGGTGGCAGTGAGTTTTCGCCAGGGCAACAAAAGCTTCACTGTGTCCCTGTCTCTCCCTTCATCTCCTGCTAACCATGGGTGAATGTGTGGCTGGTAGACAGGTTCCCAGGAGCCCTAACAACACCTCCTCTCACCCTGAAAATCTGCCCTTTCAGCCCCAGTAACTTGACTATCCTTGTGCAAGGAGCAGCCTCAGAACAACAGCTGAAAAACCCACAAACACTGGGAGCCTAATCTCTGCCACAAGAACAGCTTAACAGGGTTTGCTGCCACAGACAGTGCTGGTGTCCCTCAAATCTCATACTGATTAGAGCTTTTACAAGGAATATAGAGTCTTTCATTGGAAATGGAAACACTTACCATGATGACCAGCAGAATATTTTGGAAATCATCCCTGTGTCCAAGAGCATAGGTGATGAAAAGGGCAAAGTTTCCTTCCAGTAACTACAAAAAGAAATGAAGATATATCATCTTCTAAATCATCCTCATCAAAATTACAGCCCAAAGTAAAAGGGATATTTCAACATTCGGGAAAATGCTTATTTGCTTTCTTGGTAGTTCAGCTGATTCCCTGTATTTTATTACCTTATATTGACATAAAGACATGAGAGTGGTATCAAGTTTCTCAGCTGACTCTCAGCAAGAAAGGCAAATAAGAAATTTGGGGAGAGTGTTGGATTATTCCTTTAAAGACTTAAGGGGAATTTGAAATGGCCTCTACACCCAATACAAGTTAGTTTATGAAACACAACCTTACCATGAAAGCCAGAGATGTGAAGAGGAAGCCGATGACCAGTTTGACATATGGTGTGTGGCTCATCACCATCCATAGGCCCTGACGGAAGGTAAGGGGGACTGACTTTTTATGTCCACTCTCTAAAATACAACACAGAGGAGAACAAATGTAAGCCTGCTGGAAATTTCTTTCAATAATAAAACAATATAAGAAACTTTAATGAAAGATAATCTTCTGGGATTTTTTGAATTTGTATCTTGACACCTAATGCCTGCTTGAATGTGGCTTCCATATTTTGCTTCCTGAAAATTTTTCTGAACAAATCAGAATGATGAGGCGGTCAAATGTTTCCCAAGGACATCTGACACGGACTGATACAAATGTTAATTGAGAACTGGCGGAAAAAATCATTGTTGCGCCAAAGTCCTGAATGAAGTCCTTTGCATTTCAAGTGCTAAAGAAGTCATCATGAATGCCATCATTGGTACATTTGAAGACATATTTCAATTTTAAATGGATCAATAGTTCATAATTTCAATGTTTTCAAATTTAAATGATCAGACATTGCTTAGCTATGTGAAACATCTGTATTTGTGGAGCAAGCATTTTATATGTTTGTATAAAGCTGGTCTGCATACTTCCAAATGCAGTGGTATTTATGTATATAGACTTGATTCCTCCACACACTTTTATTTCTCCAAATTTTAATGTTTGTGTATGAGAACCATTTTATATCCAAAAGCTTCAGTAATTTCACATTGTATTTGGCGGAATTACAACTACTTGTTATCTCATAGATTCATACCCTTTTGCTCCTTCACACCAAAAAACAAGATTGCAGCACAGAGGACGTAGATGATTGCGATGACCCCTGAAGCAATCATGTAAGCTTGTTTCTGAAGAGAGAAAAGATACAATTAGCTTAGACTAACATTTGTGCCATTGTTGCAACAAGTAGTTATAAATATAATCATGTTGAGCTGGATTGGAATAGGCTGACCAAAATTCTATATCACGGTATTTTTCAGAATTACTCCGGTTTCACGGTATTTGACGGTATCTGATTGAGAAAGATTTTCTGCATATTGGCCAAGAATAGCCTATTCCAATCCATGGTCATGATTATTGTGCATTGTGCACAAGTATTAATAGCCTACAGGTTTGCATGGCCCCACAAAGTGCTGTCCGTTTGTCTGTCCTTTAGCTTTGTCGGTTTTACCTGATGGTGTGGAAGGTGCAGATTTTAGTTTCATAGCTACATGTATGACGTTTGCAGCAAAAAAAAAAAAAAACAACACATGAAAATCAATTTAGTATTCAGCAAGTTATAATTGATTAAATGCGCTGACAGTTCATTGCGCCTGCCAAACAGATTACAGAGTGTAGCGGGTGACCGGTCCAAGATGGTGGCCCCACAGCTCATCAGCGCAAATAGGCAGTATCAGTCGATGCGGCGTCTACTCTTTGTATCTATGTCCACCACGCTCAGCAACTCCACTATTATTTCAGCTCAGAAATGCAAAAATGAAAAGGGTCCCATGTGAAACAATTTACCAGCGCGCTGGGATCTGGACATCTTTAGGCTATTTAAACCGATGTTGCCGGTACATGAAAAATTCATATCATAACAAATATAAAAATCGGTTTTTGGTACGAACCGGTACACCGCCCAGCACTATAATCATGCATGCAAAAGATACAAACGTCTCACCGTCTCTTCCAATGAAACATCAGCCATGTTGTTCGTGGATGAGTTTCTGTTACTGGATCCATCAGACTCAGTGGGACAATCTGAGCTGCTACCCACAATCTGCCCCTGGATTGCAGTGCCCAGCACTGTGCCCAGCACCTCCACCATCATACCTGAGAGAAACAAGGAGTGGGGGTCAGAGCAGGGACAACTACATAGATGTAAAACCATTGGCTCACAGAGGAAAGCTGACGTACGATAGGCGGTGGCAGAGTCCCTCTCTTTCTGATCGCTGCTGATGAACATGGTGAGGGCTGAATATGGCACATGGAAGCACTATAAACATACACAAACACATGGTTAGACAAGGGAACAAAGAAAATAAACAAAGTTCTGTGCTGTGTTAACTGGAAGTACAAACCGTCTGCATTGACTGGAAGAGGCAGTAAAATATCAGGTACCAGATGACTTTCCCTTGCTCAAACGGAGGCACATACCAGATGAGGAAGTAAGTCATCACTGCAAAAGGGGTAGAGCAAATGATCCTGGGAAGACAGGGACACAGGACTGTTTAGGAGACAAAAAGAAGCCAAATAATATCTAGATTTTCACCCTTGGGTGTGAGGTTTGAAACCAAAAGTGCTTGGCCTTCCTTTTCCCACTTTATAAAAGTTTGTTTTAGGAATTCTGCAAACTGTCACAGTACTTTAACCTGTGTGTTTTATTCACCAGGTTCACTGTCACTTCTTTTCTTCTCTGTCCCTCTCACTTTGTGAAGAATAATCCCCCTAATCTTTCCTTGTGGTCTGGGCTCCGTCTGGGCTGCAGAAGGGGATGAGGGTGGACTGACCCACCTTACGCTCACCCCCCCACAGATTCAGGGCTGTTTCCCTCCCAATTTGTATGCCCACCATCTGACCTCAGTTCCAGGACTTGTTCAAAGAAACTGGTCCCACAGCTAAATCTCCCAATTAGGATGAGCAATGAAGATGCCTAATTTTGTTTGGTGTGGCTGCATGGCAGCAGAGAAAAAACAATTCCAAGATATTTTTTGTCACAGGAAACCACAAGTCTCTCATTAGCAACAATAAGTCAGTGTGTAAACAGAAAATGATCGGCAACCATTTTCCAAGTTCTTTTTTAAGCAGAAATGTAAAATATTCTGCTTCCATCTTTTTGATTGGAAGGATCTGAAGCCTTTCATTAGTCTTTATGAGGGTAAACTGACAACTTTAAATTTGTTGTGTGCTGGTTATCCTGGCCTCTGAGAAACTTTAATCTTTACTCTTTTGTGACAAGGCCAACAAATCAATTGAATGCATGGCTGAAAGATGAATTGATAATGAAAAGAGTGTTAGCTGTAGGCATAAAGCAGTTTTAACCTTCCTATCACATCGCAAATAACAGAAAATCTGACATCTAAATTGACAAATTTTCTTCCTTTTTTTTGCCATCACATGGGCAAGATAAATGCTTATTCTCCATGAAATCCATAACTCTTAACACAGAGAGATCTGTCTTATCCCACATAGTGCACAAGCTCACACATGGTCATATGAAACCACCCCTCTCCCCATTCTGCTAGAGCACATGTAGTGTACAAGTAACAAAGCACCTCATGGCTTCATCCGTCTGAGCAAATGGTTGAATGGTTATAGAGCTAATATATTTGGAGATAGTTATGTTAGATATAAGAGGCCAGTTTAGGCAAATGAAATGACTTTTTAATACATACAAATGCAGTGCTTACATCTTCAGGTAAAATGTAGCATAAATGGAAAGTGAGGACAAAGAAAGACTTCTCTGTGTTTTTATCTGACTTGTTTCAGTTCAGGTTTAAAACTGACATTGTCCACAAGGATCATGTACATGTTGCCTTTTTTTAACAATGGCCTCCAGTATTTCAATCAAGCTCTTGACCCAAGGTAACCTCACACTCACACACACACACACACACACACAAAGATGGACACACCCCTTATTCATTTGAAGCTGATGGTGTGTTGTGGGTTTGACCAATCACAGCATTCCCCCTCCCCCAAACCACAATGTGCAGCAGTTGTGGAGTCGGGATCCCTTACTCACATACTCACGATGCTGAAGATATCAGTCATCACATGAAACAAACTGCCTGCATATATGGTTATTGGAAGAGACGTTTCTGTAAAACTGGCATGCTTCACTCTTTTCTTCCCTTTTCACACACGTGTATGTAAATGCAGCAGTAACTATTTTAATGTAAAAGAAAAACATCAAGGTCACCTTTCCTGACTTCCTCGATGAACTGTCAGCCTTGATTGGCCAAATTGTTTGGTTGTATAAGTTTGGTTAACATTTTTTGGTTCAAGCGGAGGATTTGAATTTAAAATCTGCAGTTTTCCTTGTTCCCTGGTAGCGATTAAGTGCGTGCATGCATGTGTGTGTACACACACACACACACACACACACACACATATATATATATATATATATATATATATACACACATATATACATATATACACATGTATTCAAGAAGCTGGGGCCATGACCAGCAGGCATTTGACAAGGAGGTAGCAATACCTTGGAACGTTCACCAGCTGAACTACAAGGTTACATATTCACACATAGATGGGATTGTCTAGAAACAGAAAGACATTTAATTTGTATTTCATGCCAAACTTAGACATTCTCACCTGCCTATTTCATCTAAAGCAGATAACATAGCAAGTTTTATCTATACGTCAATGTCCACACACAAATATAAAAAAAGAATTTAAAGGCCCCCTTTGCTGTTTTTGACCAGTAGTAATGCTAGGGAAAAATGTTTTGATTAATGAGTTTCCATCTTGTTTGGTCTCTTTTTTTTTTAATTTTGTAGTACCATGTTGAAATGCTAACAACAAATCAACATCTTAAATATTTTACATGAAAACAAACGCCCTCCAAATGTTTGGTAGGCCTCAAGGATAGAAATAGTACAAAGTTTGATGGGTAACACTGAATGTTTTCCTTTGCTTTCCAGATAAAGCCACAGGGCACTTTTAAAGTTTGCCCCAGGTACACATAATTGATTAATGAGTCCTTTCAGTGCCTATTTAAGCCATGTGCTTAAAGGGTTGTTTAAGTTTTAAGTGTTCACAGAGCCAAGTCTCTGCCTAAAGTAAACCAAATATCTAAACTAAAAGTTCAAGCAGTTGGTAGATTCCAACACAAAGGTGACAGTTTCAATGCAACAAGTTCAAATGTTGTTCCTTCCGCCTTCCTTTACCACCTTAAACATACAGATTATGGACTGGTGTGGCACACTTTACATGCACCATTTCATAGACTGTATTCTGGCACTTGTTTTCCTCTCAGTGGCCACTTCAAACTTGTTGCTATGGTTACAGCCGATGGCTTGTAAGATGCTTTTTGCCTCACACTTCAAACACCACCCAATATGCTATGTACACATTTTCATTATTTACTTAATAGTGTATTCTTTGCCTTGTGAACTTGCTCTGTGTCGAATTTTGTTCGCATGGGATTCAGACACTCACCAGGGCATCATACGTCCGATGCTGGTCCATTTACTTCGGCTCACCAGGAAACCCACTGTTGGGTCTGTGACAGCATCCCAGGCCCGGCCCACAAACAGGATGATGGAGGCATAGAATGGATCCAGCTAGAGGGAAGAGATGGAGCCAGAGTGAAACATAAAATCAAAACAAATAACCAAAACTGCCTTACATGACACTGCTGACTAAATGTACTGAATGGTTCAGTCATAATTTAAATGACATTGTGAGAAATTTTTAGGGCTGTGTAACTGCTTGGAGTATAATGGTTTGATTCAGAACAAAGTAGCATTCTAAGCCACTCTAATGATCTCATCCCTTGAGCTTAATGGCCTCTGTTAAAGATCCTACTGGGTATAATGAAAAAGTCAAATTTGCTAATTGAGTGACAAAGCAAAGTAATTGGGATCCTCTTTAATGTACTTGATCAACCACTGAAGGATAGAAAGTGTTAAACCGATCCAAAGCTGAGAAGACTGAACAACTATGGCCTTAAAAATAATCATGCGTATATGTAGTGCAACTATGTAAAGATAAGGGAATTACTTTATGAGTTGGATTTTACAATGAAGTACAATGAAGTAGGGAAGAATTGGGATTAGGAGGGATTTTCTTGCAATTTTATGTATTGTAGGTATTTGTACAACTTTTTCCGACTGTACAAAATGCAGATTTTCTTAAGAAAGCAAACATTTTGTAAAAAGAAAAAAAAGTTTTTCTAGGACAACAAATAACAATGAAAAGTTTAATTTGATGATTGTAAGAATGGTTCAATTACCTGAGCCACATCCAGCAGGTACATCTGCAGGAAGAAGCCCAGAGCGCTGCCTGTGATCTGGTAGGGAGCCCCGCCAATAGCATAGCATAGTTTACTGTAAACACTCAGGCGATTTCTCCGTTTCTCTGGCTGGAAGAGAAAGTTAAGAGATGATAAAGGCGTTGTATAATCCAATTAGGTTGGATTAGTTTGTGTGTCTAATTGAAAAGAGTGATATGCCTCTTTTCTCAGAGGAGATATAAATAAATGTTATGCGGGCTGTGGTGTGCAACATGACCAATATCTGCATTTCTTTTCTCTACTTTATCAAATCCCAGTTACTATCCTCAACTATCCTTATCCATCCCCATGTTCAAAACCCGAGGAAAAACCAATGTTGTGTAAAACAACCTGGTACTGGGAGGTACGGGGATTGGCTAATTTACCTCACCCCACTGCTCAAAACGTCAGATTAGAGACGGATTAGTGACAATGCAGTGTGGGCTCATACACTCTAGTTAGAAAGTGATGTAAAACTATGAGGTTACTGTAGTTCACACACACTCTCGCTACATCATGAAGACTCCAGTGCAGCTATTGGCTCTTGAAATAGGATGTTGGAGGTAGAATGACATTCTGCGCTGAGTAACCAACAGTGGGCATCCTCAACCAATCATCTGAAATGGTTTGATGATGATGTCGGCAAAGGAGTGGTCTTATGAATCCCAATTCACATCCACCATAGACATGAAAGCAGCATCGCCTCATGTTAAAAATTGCCACACACTCACAAATTGGTAATAAATTATACACTTCTCTGTCACATTCATCCCGATACCAGTGCTGCTGTATGTAGAACTAGAAATAAAAACTAAAGCTGAATAGAGGAATGCTGCCTTTAGTTAACACTTAATGACTGAAAAGGGGCACTCTTTCACAGTGTAAAATATCAAAAGAGGAAGAAACACCAAGATAATTTTCTAATTGTATGATATTTGTAGATTATCAAATAATGCATCCAGAAAAAGCAGTGAAAAATCAAACACAATGTCATTCAATTCGCTACCATAAATGACAGAGAGATGGTCTAAATAGTCATTGTAAAGAAAAAGAAACTGGTAAAAGCTTGGGCATTTTTCATTGACATCTATATAAGTTATCAAAATAGTTTCACATCACTGCTCAGACTCAAACTGTAAAATCCAGACATGTTGCTGTTTAGATTTCAGATAAGATGCAATCAAGTCACACCCTCTCCAAGATTACCATCGCTTGGTAATTTTCTGGAGGCTCCTATACCTCTTAGATACACTTGCAAGGGTTTATATTCAGTCAGAGAGCGTATTTCAATATTTCAGAAATCCAAATCTCATCAACACTGTTTTCGTGACTCAAAGCAAATGAGTCATTAATCGTGCAGTCGAGGCAGCAGCACATCACATGTGTCTGTATTGGACCACGGCGGGCAGCGTGGAGGGGCGATAACGGCGAGGTCCCTTTAAAGCCGGTAACAGCTGCGGGAGCACAGACTGACTGAACCAGGTGCAATTTCAATTCAAACCGTGACTGCTCTCAGCAGCGAGGCGCCCGGCCGGATGAAGTGCAATTAACCAAACGTTCAAATGAAGCGCCCCTTTATACTTTTGAATGAACGGGAGAGGGAAACGGATACTTTCAATGAATTACGTTGACACCAAAAGTAAAACACCCCCCCAAAAAACAACAACAACAACAAAAAAAAATGAGCTTACCTTCGCTGTCTTGGGTTTAACTGACAGCAGGTTGGCAGCGTACTGCTCGGCGCCTTCTCCTCTTGCCATTGTGGCTTCAAAACGACGAAGAAAGTGATTTCTCTTTGTCTTTCAGAGCCAGTTGGAGGAAGAAGGAGAGCAGTTTCACAGCAACATGGTGTGTCTCTCTGAGCGCTGAGTGTGACTCGGACCTCAGTGTCCCGCTCCTCTGCTCTCCTTCATTCTCTTCTCTACTCAGACTTGAGTCTCTGGCTCTCCGTGACGACACAGACGCGTGTTCCCCTCCATTCGACCCGCTGCAGGAAATGCACTGCAGCTGACGTGGCTATAGCAACGGATGGCGACAAAGTCAGCCGGAGAACTGCGTTCAGTGTCATTTAACCGTGTACACTAATTTGTCACAAAAGTTGTAAAAATTAAATCATCATACCATCATCCGATCACTGACTGGTTTGATACTGGAAAGTTAAAGCAAATACCGTTACAACTACAACTTACTAACAGGAAATAATAATATATAGTCATAATAATTACATCTAACATGAGGATTTGAATTACTGTTTAAATACGGTGGAACTTCTTCAGCACCTCCACTGTGATAGTGACACTCCATTGATGAGCCGAAGTACAAAACAACACTGCAACATAACTGTGCATGTGAAGTGAAATAAAATAATTATGATGGCTTCTACATTTGATTTTATTATACAGCTCCTACTGGACTTGTGTAGTGTGAGATGACCTCAAACCCAGAGCAGTTGTCTGTCAGCCTGCCTGCTATAGACTAATGTCAGCCTTACCCTTGGCAGTTATCAAGTCTCTAACCTTGTGATCCAATGCTGAGGTCAACTCAAGGACCAGAGACTGCAGTTCCTCCCATGTCCACCTGAGGCTGCCACCCAAAGGTGCTAAAACTCCATTGAGGAAATACTGTATACACATTTACAGGCTGATATATTACGTAGTCTCTATTGCTTGTTTACTCCATCATGACAGCTGTAGGAGTGTTCGAGTGAATTATAAACTACATGAAGCCCTAAAGTTGAAGATCTTATCACTTGTGTTTTTGCATTTTTTATGGAAACATCAGCCGAATAATATGACTTGGTGTAATTGACTACTAGAAAGCAAAGGGGACAACGCTCCTATGGTTTGAGGTGATCAGCTATATATATATATATATATTACATGCTCGCTGTAATTTAGCAGGTCCAAGTGTTTACCATCAGCATACCTGCCCTGTTAGCATAGCATGTTAACTAGCTACGGACAGCTACAGCTAATATATTTTGAGCAAGACGTCCATTTGTGCTAATGATGATAGCTGGAGTGGCTGATTGCCACAGTTTTTAAACTGACATGCAGCAAAGTCTTGGCTCCCCACACACCCTGACACCCGGAGCAAGGTGGAGTCAGGTCAGCTACTAACCAAGATGGGGGCAACGAAGGACTTCACCTGAGCTCCTCTTCAGAACCAGATATGTCATAGAGGTTATGCTCATCTTTACATAGGGTATAGGATTTAACCATGATTTGTCATCAGTACAACTTTTAAACCATACAGGGTCTTAATGTTGTCCTCTGCTAATATTGATCAGTGTTAGTATTATGAGTGGTTGCACTCTAAAGGCCCTTTAACAGCACATATTACCCCGTTCCACAGTGATTTAATATTTAATCATAACTGGGAATTATATTAGTTAAACAAGCCACAAAGTGGTAAAAGGCAATTCATATAATATAAATATATCAAAATGTATTTCTAAATATAAGTCCAAAAATAACACTCTTATTCTTTGATTTCCTTTTTTCGATAAACTGGCAGTCTCTTTCCACATTAGAGGGGCCATTACAGCTACATAAATCACCCTTCATTTTCTTTTACTCAGCTACAGTGAAACAAAGCTCACATGTTTGTTAGAATCTAGGCAACTTAGCTGGTCTTATGACATACAATAACCTAAAACATCTTAATCCTGCAGATTTGTTCCCACCAAAGGTAGAAGGAACAGGATATAATTACACCACTTTATATGAATGAATAGCCATGACTACAAAGAACTGAACTGCACTTAAATTTGCATTTTGATAACATTTTGTTTTTGTTTTGATTTGTTTTTTTGTTCTGATGAAAGTACAGTAACCTTTAGTGAAATCCAGTTGACAGTTACAAACCCTCGA
Source organism: Remorina albescens (assembly GCA_034769265.1). Classification (NCBI taxonomy): domain Eukaryota; kingdom Metazoa; phylum Chordata; class Actinopteri; order Carangiformes; family Echeneidae; genus Remorina; species Remorina albescens. The sequence goes on from CM068488.1 coordinate 13,421,551, forward strand.
GATTTACATTTTCAGTAAATTAACTTAGCCATCAGATAGGTCGAGTAAAGAGTACAATGTTAGTTGCATAGAATAATCAATTATAATAAAATAAATAACCCAGATAAAGTAGAAATAATTGTAAATTGGACTAAAGTGTAGTACATAGTCAGCGTACTTAGTTGCTATCACAGGTCACTTAAGGGCGCAACTTTATAGAGAGTTTGGTGTAGACCTGCTTCATATGAAAAGTGCCTGGAAGCATATTTGTTATCATATATATAACAAATATAAATATAACAATGCAATTTAATTTGATATACAGCAATCTTCTGGACCTTTACATGAAAAAAAAAATTGTGTTGTGCCTCCATCTAGTGGACATTATAGCATCATCATGTCATACTGTTCTGTAGGCATAACCAAAATATTTGTCAGGCTTTAATTGGGATTGCTGTTAAAATTTAAAAGCACATTCCACACTCTAATACTTTCCTTCAGTATTTTCTCTGATACTTACAGAGGAAAACCTACATACATACATAAATTATTTTTTTCTTCTTTTTCCATTATAACACCACTCAATGAATAACATTTAAGATATTTACAATAAATAATTAAATCAGTAATTACTCTTTGAGTTTTTTAGACGTAATTATCTTTACTTTCTTTGGTCGCTGGTTAGCAATAACGGACACAATGTCCCCTTGTGAGCCCTCACCCAGCTGTGTCAGCAGTAGGTCACCAACGTGGTACTTCCTTTTAAGAGTTTATAATTTACAAACTCCAAAGGAAAATTACTGAAGAAAAGTACAACATTTGAACCACAGAATTTATTTCTTTTATTTTTATCTTGTCTACCTTCTTGCAAATGTGTTGTTTTTTCCAGATTGATTCGCTTTTATTAAAGCAAAATAAAACAACGTATAATTGGCAGAGTTTGCTTTGCTGAAATAATTTAATTGAATTTTACTTTGTGGGGGAGCCCAGGGATAATGTTGGGGTCATGATTATTTAATTGTTCACTCACTTCTTCCCTGATGCAGTGTAGTAGCAGTCAAGGCTTTCTACACTTTCTATACCATTTGGCCAACACCTCAATAAAATGAGTGAAAGAATCTGAATTGTAATCAGTTATTTACAGATAGCAAACACCAGGTGGCAGCTTCACTCAGTCCATTTGTGCTGCACTGAGGTAGTGGTTGACTCCTTCCTCAGTCCAGTGTCTCTTTGTGATTGAGATGTCACTATTAAGTTAAAGGACCCACTTCTTCTTGTGTGCATGAATTGTGTATCTGACATGTAATTTTCAGTTTTCTTTGAATTGCACTGCAATGACATCATGTACATGTTACACTTTCTTCGAAACCATTGCACCAATGTGAGAAACCAATGTATTTATGGCATGAGCATATCTGTTAGGAACCTTGATCTCAGATGTGAAGGCATCAGTTAAATACCAACAGTGGCAATTTAAGACTTAATGCTGAGGTCAGGAAATGAAGCATCACTTGTAACAATCTTTTTCATCAGTGCAGCACTTTGCAGAGAAAGAAATTGAAAAACAAAGGATAACATCAAAAGTAAAAGCCACTTTAATGCATGCATTGACATAGCTCTTTGCTATGTGAAAGCTGTTCCCAGGTAAAGCTAGCAGTCTGCTGATCAGGACCATTGTGTTTTAGGGGTTGTCAGAATGTGGTGTTTTACATCCCCAGGGAACAATAACACTTGTGTGAATTATTTATGTTGTCTTGCTCATCTGCATGCCTTTTCTCTGAGTGCTGGTTGATTGGTCCCATTTTTAAATCTGCTCAGATTGTATATGTATATATTTTTTATTTGTAGACAGGAGGAGAAGGTCAGAGGTCAGGTCAAAGGGGTTCTTGTGTCATGAGGGTCGTGGAGAATACAAGGACAGCCCCTTGTATAGGACATTCTACAGACATTCCCTCTAAGCTATCCAAATTCCTCCACTGCATTGTGCCCGATATTCCTCAGGCAGCTGAGTGGGTGTTGTAGTCTGCATGAGGACTGTGCTGAGGTGGATCCCACCCTTTTTACCACCCACACATATGCTACTAGAACAATAAAGCACAATAGAAAGTACTTGAAGTTAAGATGGGGAGATGACTTGGTGAGTTGGCTATTGTTGGTGTTAAGCATTGTTACCCCAACAATGTCCCTGCTGAGGAAAAGATCTCCCATTTATAAAGACTGAACAGAGCAGAAGAAGGGGGGGCTCATTTGAATTTTATAGGACCAATGCTTTTTTTTTCTTCCCTTTGGTTAGAATGAACAATTCCCAACATAGTAGATTGAGGGTTGCTACACCATATAATTATGGGATGTGAAGTTACAGGATCTAAAGGCTGTGATCATTGCTGTCGGTGAAAGAACACCAAAATCACATCGGTGAAGTGCAAAATTTTCTAAATATCCAGAGCTATTTTAGATTCAGACCATAAGCTGATTGCATATGTTTCTCGTTTTTCCCATATTTAACCTGGCAAAAGTCTGACTGAATTCAAATCTTTTTTTTATGTGAGATCTGACCAAGAGGACACACCGCTAAATGTATTTACATTTAGAGTTCAAATCTGTTAGTTACAATCAATTATACACTTGTAAACATTGGCGGAACGTTTAATCAAGTAATATTTGTATCATTTAACAGTAACAAGGCCAACAGCAGAGAAATTAAACAAATAGAAATTCAATTCCCTCGAAAACTGAGCAGACTCCGTATGGTGAGGAATATCTTTTGATTTTGGCTCCAAAAGAACTACTGAATAGACCTTGTAGTGAAGCTGATTTGTTAAACTTGATTTTTCAATCCTTAATACGTTGCCTTCTAGTGTGTCCATTTGTTTCTCCTTTACATACAATGTGACTGGCTGTAGTTGGATTGATATATTGATAAAATTAAGACTTGCTCCTCTGCACATTTTAGATTTAGAAGATTTTCTTATTTGGTAGTTTCAGTCAAAAAGTTGAGGTCCAAATTTACCCATTAGTAAACAAATTTTTTGATATGTTGTGAAATATTGGATTGCCTTGGCATGACTTTCCCACCTCTGTCTAGTAAAACATTAAATCAATCATTTCACTGGCTTTATTGCACTTTAACCATAGAAAAGAACTGAAAAGGCCACCATGCAATCAGGGGCATGTCTTTGACCTCAGGCTCGTCGTTGACAACAGATGTCCATCACTAATCAGTGTCATCAGCTCGTCCTGAATATGGTTTTGTCCCACTGAGATGCTTAATCAAGGAGAAGACATGCATGCTATAGACTATACCGATCAATGCATTATGAAGGATGAGGTGAAGGACAGACAAGGGTGGTGCATGTTTTTGACCTGGTGCTGTCTGGTCATGAGATGTTGGTGAACTTTGACCTTTTGCGTCTTACTAAGCATCAACAATCTGTTTGAGCCAGAAAATTCATATACAAATCATGTCTCTACCCAAACATTGCCTGGCTCAATATGGTTCCATCATGGTTAGCGTTACAATAATCCAACATTTCAGGTCACTGAGTGCACATGGGTTTGAACAGCAGAACAGGATACTGCTGTGTCCTGTAAACAAGAATTTAAGACCAAATACAGTTGTGTTTGTTTAATGTGTTTGCTGCTGAAGAGGTTTTCTCACACCGTAAAGAAGATTACTGACTTCACCACCACCTGCAGAAGAAATCTCAACTGTTTGTATGCTTGCTTTAATGTGAAACAGCAGTTTATACAAGCATCCAGAACACACCCAACCCTTCACTGAGAATAGGTTTTGTAGCTTAGAATACAATACAGCTTTTAGGTACTGCATATATACCTGATGTCAGGATGCTGAATATGTAAATGGAGGACTCTCTGTGCTGAATTCCTGTATTTTGTTATACAAATTAAGAGGCTTTCGTCAGTAAATTGACAAAACAACCACTCAGCTCATGAAACTTCTCCAACCTCCCCATAACTGTTTGCCTCCTTTTTCTAGATAAAATCATCAAATAAGCAAAACAAAAGCTTTTAATACAACTGGTAAACTGTATAGGGGGGATGGGGGTAGACTTGTGTAAGACTTCCAGTCTGCCAATTTTAACAGGATTAAGGCCGAAGGGGATCAGCTAAAATCTAATGTTTGCCATCAAGTCAGACATGTCAGCTCTTCCTAAGGGTGAAGATCAGTCTCCTAACGCAGCAGATTCTATCTCTATTGGGGACTTGATCTTGAATGCATTATGCTCTTGTAGGATGAAACGTGAAATAGGTCCTGTGTGCGAAAGCTATGCTGGGATGCAATGGTGGAACACACTTATTTCATAAAACAACAGTTCATGTTTACATGCATACTAACTTGATCCTTTGCGTGTAAAATCTCCACTAACTACACAGAGTTGTAAGCATCGGTGTGGACGGAGTGAAGTGGAAGTATAAGGTATAAGTGAGGGATTAGTAACAAATATATTTCCATCTTCCAGTTCTCCCACTACAGCGCAACAGATACAGCATGAGGGATGAAATGTGTGTCAATGATTGTGACCATAGTAGGTGCTGTAGACGGGGCGGGGCTGCGCGCCTTCCCCCCGCCTGCCATGCAAACGAAGGGGCTTACCCGGATCGACCGCTGCAGATATTTCCGAGGCTCCTCCCTGCACTTTTTCACCGCCTTATAACAGGATATCGCGCTGGCGCGAAAAACGCACTGTGTGGCTTTCTGTTACACACCGTGGGGCGGATCTAGTGAACGAGCCCCGGCGATCATCATCCCCCACAACAAACTCAGTCTTTTGTTTTTTAACCTCAACTAAAACAGGAGTATACACGGATCTTCTTCGCACCCAGCCGCGGACCGGACCAGCCTTTTTACATCCGCCTGCTCCACGTTTGCTCTTTGCCCGCTCACGAGGGGTGGGGGTTTCCCTACCCTCCATCTCACACTGGGATTTTTGCAGAGAAGCCGGTGAGTAGTTGTTTTAATCTCTCTGGTGTCTGCCTGTTAAAGTTTTCAGATGAGGAAATAAAGGGGTCCGTCTTTGAGGTCGGATCCACTCAGACTGTGTGAGTCCACCTTTTTAAGCCCCACTTCTCCGGGAACAAAGCGCAGGCTGCTCTACGGGAAATACAGCCTGCTGTCTTAGACTTTTACGCAGCACAGTGTTATAAAACTAAGTCTGCGTTCGTCTCGTGTGCGCTCATCTCCATACAGAACTTGTGTAATTTATAGTTGACGCCCATATATATAACTAGATCATGTAATAACCTTTGACTTCACTGCATAGAATCACCGCAAGATGCAATCAATAAATAATGTGGTCCCATTTAGAGAAAGTGGGCTGTTAGAGGGATGGGATCTTTATAGGCCCTGATGAGTACTTGAAAGGGGGTCTTTCATCTGGTGGGTGGTACTTTTAAAAGAATCGTTGCTTATCACTGCGAAATTTCCCCCCTCAGGTTGTACAGGACGTTCTTCAGAGGCCACTGGTGTCATTTGGTTTTCCCTGGAAATAAACTTTAGAGGATTTTACTATCTCGGAAACATGGAGTTCGACTGTTTCCAGAACTATTTTTTCCAAGATTTCGACACCGAGGAAGATTTTTACAAGTCGACCGCACCAAGCGAGGACATATGGAAAAAGTTCGAGCTGCTTCCCACCCCTCCCATGTCCCCCACCCGGACTCTGAGCGGGGCTGCCCCGCACCTCTCCCCAGAAGACAAGCTCAGCTGGCTGTCCAAAGTGCTGGGTCAGGACGAGGAGTGTGAGGGTCAGTTCATTCCCGACACGGACGAGCTTTTCGGCAATGTGAGCTCCATCATCATCCAGGACTGCATGTGGAGTAGTTTCTCCGCCAGCAAGCAGCTGGAGAAGGTCAACGGGAGAGCGGCAGCCGCGGCGCAGAGCAGAGCCCCCCCGCTGGCTCAGATCTCGGTCAGGCCGGGCAAGGCGCAGTGCGTCTCGCCCGCCAGCTCGCTCGTCGCCGCGGCGACGGACTGCGTCGACCCCGCGGCTGTTCTCACCTTCCCGGCGAGCAGCTGCAGGAAGCCAGCGTCGTCTGGCTCTGAGTCTCGCTCCGATTCTTCCGGTAAGGAAGCAGTCATGCTCTAAATTGCCCCACCCAGCCCCCGCCTCAGGATTCTATTGCCCTCTAACAATGCGTAATTTGGAAAGCTGGGCTGCTGTTGCATAACTGTGGTCTGCGGTGCAGCGGGGTTATCCTGCTGCTGCTGCTGCACAGGCGGACGGTAAAAGCTGTATTTTTCACTCCCTTTGACCGAGTGCCACATGCTCGCTTTGAATACACATGCGGTCTTTCAAAAACCGCGCCCTCCTTACTTTTTCTTGACTTTCAGCATCTTCCGCTGGCTCTGCATTACAATCGGAGTGCGGTAGAGGGGCGGGGTGACCCAGTCCCGATGATTTATTGCCACCACACACACATACACACTTACACACACACACAAACACACACACAGAGTAACTCTTTCACAGTTCCCAAATTAGGGAAGGCCTCCCTGCCAACAGATCTTCTCTTTTTAATTGTTGATGGACGTTTAATGACAAAAGCTTGAATTCTTGCATACTTCACTAGGAGGGCCACTGCTGTTAACACCCCAGCTCTGGCTGTGCTTGCTGCTTGGTTAAAGAATGCACTTTCATATAGCCAGTTTAGTTAAAGTTTGATTGTGGACTTAGGCAGTGCTGCTAATCGTTTTAAATATTTTGTCAGGAATGCCGTTTAACTTCTATCTTATTTCCAAACTGTATGCGCCTTGCTGAATGTTTTATTTTTTTATGTGATGACAGATGAGGATGATGAAGAGGAGATTGATGTGGTCACTGTGGAGAGCAAGCAAAACCGGATGCGGCTGGTGAATGTCAGAAAACCAGTTACCATCACAGTCCGGGCAGACCCCTGCCCCAAACGCTTCCACATGTCCGTTCACCGGCAGCAGCACAACTATGCAGCCCGATCCCCAGACAGCGAGCCAGAACCTGAGGATGATGAGGAAGATGAAAGGGGGGAATACGAGGAAGAGCCTCAAAGCAAGCGTGCCTGCATGGCATCCAAGCAGCATTCAGGATCCCCAGCTCGTGCCTCTCAGCCTACTTCCCCCTCAGAGACCCCCCAAAACTCAGACACAGAGGACACTGACCGCAGGCGGAACCACAACTTTCTAGAGAGAAAGCGAAGGAACGACCTCCGATCTCGTTTCCTCGCCTTACGGGATCAGATCCCCGGCCTGGAGTCGGCCAAGACCCCAAAGGTGGCCATCCTGACCCAGGCAACAGAGTACCTCATGGAGCTGCACACCAGGGAGAGAAGGCAGCTCCAAGAGAAGAAGCGTCTCAGATCTAGACAGCAGCAGCTCCTCCGTAGATTATCTGAACTGAAGCGCCCTTGAGAGTCAGAACCAGTGTGCTTTTGAAACAAACTGCCTCATGCACAGTCAAGAACTTTCATAAAAAGTTACCTGCCACGTTTTTAAAGCTATAATTTTTATAACGACATGCCTCATGTAAATAGCTATAGAATAAATTCTGTCTGGACATTCATAAATCTGAGGATTTGAGATGAATTGACTGTGCTGGCCAGTGAACCTGTTGAGGGGGGAGGAGCAGCTAGTTCCCAGTGCTCTGTGTTTTATTTGAATTTTTGCACAGTGTTTTATTTTTGAACACAGTGGGTAAATGAATTGACTTTTATAGCTATGACCAAGATGTTTCCTGGTATGCTGTGATGAGAATTGAGAAGATGTTTGTTAATAGTTTATGATTGTAATAGTGAATCGATGTCGCTTCAGGATGTGTGTGTGAAAGTTGGCAGAGAGGTCATTATTGCACACTTAGAATGGAGTGAAATGTGAATGCCTTTTTGTGTACATAACAATGCATAAGTTTGTATGACTGATTGGTTGATGTACAAATTGTTCTGTAAATAATAGCTTATTACTCCTGGTGGAGGAGACAAACTCAAGAGCTGTCACTGGGTATCACTCTGTATGAAATGCCACCAGGCGCAGAGGAGCCTCTATTTTGTTAAGAAAATAGGAAAATGGACAAAAAATAAGTAGCACTGCTGTACTTTATATTCACACGTCACTTTGTGATTTCAGTGCTTCTCTTGATTTTGTTTTTTTTAAAGCATGCTAACATCAAAAGCAACATAAAATTTTTATACTGTTGTTGCTTTCAAACCTGAAGTCTTTGTGTTTTATTCAAACATTACACAGTGCTACACACTCCTAAGAAAGGTTACTTTATTCATATAAAAACAGCTTGACCTTACCATGAAACTGAATCCATGATCATGTCAAAATTACCCCACAACTTATTTTAGTTTCTATAGCAACCCAAAGAAAATCTGCACGAAAGTGAAACCTTTATTTTGAATGCTAAAGAAATAGGAACTTGCAGAGATTTTATCTTGTCTCACGTTGGAGGTGAGGGTAAGGGTGCAGCACATGCTGCTGTGGTAGCGCCTCTCCAGAAACACAAGCTCCTATCATACACAAATCAGGTCTAAATGGGAGCCTGTCATCACCAAAAAAAGCCTGCGGTGTCAGTTTGTCCTGCGTGTTAAATAAACGGGCACGTCTTGTGCACCAGCTGCTGGTCTGCAGAAGGTTAGACTGCGCTTGTCCTTGAGACTTGCCCTTGAGAAGAGTATGTGTGATACTGTCGTGGATCCTCCCCTCTGCAGTGGCTGCTGCATGCTGGGCACCTGATGTGCTCTGAAGTAGGTTACACTCACGCATGCACACACATACTATTGGTATCTTTAGAAAGGTCCCCTGGGATTGGAGACAGGGGCTGTGTGAACTGCTGCGTGGATTCAGTGTAGCTATTCACACAGGTATGCAGTCACAGAGCAGCACTGCGTCACCCAAGTGGCTACATAACTGTATGTGAAAAATGGGGAATATCGTGTTCAAGACTACCATCTTGTGTTCTTGCCCATTCTTCAGACTTGTTTTTGTTGTGTCAGACGTTTTCCTGCCCTTATTGGGTGTCATTCTCCTCACATGCAGTTGTCCCCCAGAGAGTTACTGGTGAGAGTGGGAGCCTTTTTGATCGATCAGAGGTTTAGATGTCAAGGAATAGTAAATAAAAGTATCCACTAGATCGAAAGGGCAACATTTTGACCCTGCCAGATCTCCATCAGACAACTTGAGTCCAGTTTTTGAGCAGGACCGCAGAGGAAAGTCCTTGCATACATGTGTGATGCTACTGCCCTATCAATTTCCTCATCAGCGAGTATCTGCAAGTCTGGATAAGTCAGATTCGTGCTGCAGTCATTTGTTTAATCAACTCAAAACAAGCATTAGGTTCAAGTACGGTCTGACAGACGAGCCAGGCACACCCTAGACTCCAACTGTCTCACACCTCGCTAGGCCTTTGTTGTGGATGGGACTGGTTTGTGTTTCACTGGCCAGTTAACTGTGTAGACCCTATTTTCGGCCCTGGGAGCACTATTATCTGGTACAGTTGAATATTTCCCCTTCTAAACTCAACACATGATGTTTCACAATAATGTTTCACAACACATTTAAAAGGAAACCATCAACTCTTCTGTATCTGTTTTTCTGCAGTATTGCATAATTTTCAATCATATCTATTATATATAATTGAGAACCAAAGAATTGTTGTGTATGAAGTAATTCAAACCTAGGTGAACTTGTGATGAAATCTGGTAACGAGCAACGTCTGCTTTGATCGACATTAGCTCCAGATGTGGTGTTGCTTGTACTTTAGGAAGTGAAAACAAAAATCAGATATCAGGTCTTGGATCAGATAAGCACAACCCATCTGACACTTTTCAGACGGGTTGCAGCACATATACTCATATGCAGCACAAGAGAAGGAAACTAATCATTGAATGAATAATGTAGAACAGGTTAAAGACTAAACCAATGGCAACATGTTAAATGTAGAGCTCCAGTCTGTTTCTGGGGATGAAAATTTCAAAATTGTTGGTCTTTGGGCACGATTGTATTTCAATGTTATTTCTTTTTGAGGAACAAAAGTGAGAAGACTTGCTCTCAATATGACCAATATCCTCTGTTGTGGTAGAATTGCCTCAACAGACACATATTAATTGTGTGATTGCAATTAAAAGAGACAACTCCAAAAAACAAAAGACACCAAATCCAAAGTGAGATTCTGAGTATTTAACATGTTGTTTCTACAGCTCCTATGTATAAAAAAGGTTGGGTTTTGTTTTTTTTTGTTTTGTTTTTTTCCTAAAGGAAACAGTGAGGTTTGAGGATCTCTTTGTCCTGTGGGATGCTGACAGTTAACTTGCCAGACCAGATTTTCTGTTGTCAAGTTCATACAACACCCACACAAGACATATTCTGAAGTGAATGTGCAATCACTTTCATGCTCATACTCTGTCCACCTCCTTTTAGAGCATAGGTGTTTTATTCTGTCACATCTGCAGCCTCTAGTTTTCTTTTGCAGTAAACTAAGATCTGTCCTAGACAGCTGTAACCTGGTGTGCATGAGAGGAGATCAGTGTCTGGCTGGGTCATACAAGTCTACATATTCCTGAGGTAAAGGACAGCGGATGAACACCCTATAGCGTTCAGGCTGAAGTGTGTGATTTGTGTGACCAGGGTGGGACTGTGGAGAATTGATTGATTTGGCTGGATGGAGTGTAGTGTTCATACATTCTCAGTCTTCACACACACTTGTCTTTGACAAAAAACAATTTCATTAATCTTTCCTTTTCTCTTTGAGCATTTTACACTTCTTCCCTCTGACACTAAGAGATATGCAATGCATATCTTCAACTTCAACTTTAGTGTGCATTTCTGCATAGGAAATGGCTTGATTGAATAGTATGATTAATAGAATAATTGGCTGACTAATTGATTCATTCCGTGTAACAGCTGTATAACTGGCTGAACCAAAAGAGGAAAGTTTCCTGGAAGCTAAAAACTACACTGACACCTGCAGAAATCACACACTGATGCTTGATTCACACATCATACGGAGCTAACTGATGAGCAACAGATTGTATCCAACAGAGTGAATGTAATCAGTGAGTTTGTGCATTATAACCTTTGTCATGAATCACCCCAAAACAAAGGCTCAATCTGTAAACATTTGCAGAGAAACACAAAAGCAGATGTGTATGTCTTATCTTTGGTAGGTTGCCCTGACAAGAGATATAACCAGTCATACTCGCTACGCAGGAATTTCTTGTTGATAAGCCACCATTGAGACCAAACTAATGCTGATCAACAATTTAAAAAGTCAGTGTCAGTGAGAAGTGCAGCATACCTTTGAAAGCTTTTGATTTGTCAATTTCTAATGTGAATCTGTGTTCCTGGTGATTGGGAGGATATACTTTCGCAACTGCTAACATCCCCTAGCTGACACTGTGCTGAACCTCTTACCTAAAAAAAAAAAAACATAGACACACAGCCACATTGAGCAATGTTTCCACTATGTTAACCAGTTGTGTTCTGACTGGCTGGACTTGTATGGCATGTGTATTTTGCATGTTTACACAGAGAGGCAGTGGAGGAAGCAGACCATAAATGCACCGCGGTGGTTTGTGATTCTAGGAGCATGGTTGAACTGGCTGTTTATCCCTGACCTAAATGTGGGAGAATATAGGACATATAATACAGGCGGAAGAGAAACAGGCTTATCTTAGGATAACCTTATGATCTCCCGTGAGAGAATGAGCTGTAGTGGAATTGAATAATCTCCCATTTGGAGGCTCGGTGCAGGTTTGTGCAGAGCAGTTTCATGTGGTTATATGTTCTGAGGGAATGGAAGTCATCTGGAGAGAGCAGAAGTGGACTTCCTGTCATCCCTCTCTTTCTCAACGCTCAACACACACCCTTCCCCTTATTCTATTTTTCAGGAGGATGACGGTCAAGAAGATGAGGAGAACAAGAGCGGGAACTGACGCAGACACCCGAATCTATTTGCTTCAGTGGGAAAACACAGAGAGAGAGAGAGAGAGAGAGAGAGAGAGAGAGAAATGTTTGCAGAAACTTTCCCTGGCCACAGTCCTGCATCTCTCTGCCTACTGACCCACATTCCAGCCTGGTTGTGTCACTGCAGCTCACCCAGGCCTGTGGTGACCACTGTCCATCTGATCCTAATGAGGCTGCGGGCCCACCACAGACAAACCACATGAATATGCTGGCATGCAAGCAATAATTTCCTTTACTCCCTGTTTTTCTGTTTTCCTGCTGCCTTCCCCAGTTTCCTCTTCTTTTCCTATCCGTCTGTCTATTTCCCCTCTTCTCTGTCTGTCCCCCCTCAGAATCAGTCTGCTGGCTCCTGCCCTCCCCTCAGGTGCTTATCTCCAGCATTCACTGATGTAGGTCAGTATTCTGGAGATCAGTTTCTCTTCCTCTCTGTGTTGCTCGCCCTCCCCATCCTAAGGCCAGTGTTACATAACAGTGATGATTCAATTGGAACAGGCTGTATATGTTCCTCTCTCCCTGGATACATCTGGGCCCAGCTGACTGGTGTCTACCCAGTGGTTTGCTTTAAACCTCAGCCAGTCCGACTAACTGCTCTGCCTTAAAACCAAATGAACATACTAGGTGTCTTTTGGTCCTGTGGGGCACCTGTTGTCCAGCCCAAAACAGTGTGTTGTGCTGTTATTGCTGTTTTTGTTTTTGTTGCGAATTGCACCTTTAAACAAGCACCTTCTTTACTTCCCTCGGCTAATGGTGATCTGGTCTGCAGTAGGTTAGTAGTATCTGGGATAAATTTGGAAGGGTTAGCATAGGGGCCAGGCGGCTGTGTCGTGTCAACAGAGCAAGCCTTTCAATTTGCTTGTCTAATCTGGAGCTAATCTTAATCCCATTAGTGTAAACACCACTGTCATCTGGGCCCAGATACACCACAGCTCTGATTATAATGAACCCATCAAAAGGTCTTCAAACCATCACACTGCATGAGCTGTCAGTGGCTCACACTAAACTCTGTGACCTCATTTTATGACACAGTCACGCAGAAGATGAAGAGTCCGGCAGCTGGTGGGTAAACAAACAGATACATAGACAACACTGTAGATGAGACGATGATGATGTCACAGGAAGCAGTCTGAATGGGAGGCTATAAAAAAAGATTAATTTATTATTTTGTATCGAGACAAACATGGGTAATCTTTTTCTTTAGGATGTGGGCCACTGGAGACCTGAGAAGGAGCATTAGCTGTCGCTGATGTAACCATGGTGCTGGTTAATAGATAAACGGAGGGGGGGGGGGGCTCAACTGCTGTGCCCTCACCCTGGCAACTCGCGCCCCCCCAACCAAACACACAATGAGTAGGTGAGGTGTCATTACAGCTGGCAGTGTGATATTTAGATGCAATGTTTTTGTCTACTCTGTTTCTTTATCACACTGAGAAAAATGTGCGTGAAACCTGATTATTGATATGCGTGAATAAATAAATCACTATCAAATTTTTGATTATCTGACAATCCAGGCATTGGTGGTATTGCTTGAGTCCCAGACAGATGACGCTTTGGTCTCTGGCAGCATGGACTTTTTGAATTTGTTTCCTCTGCTCAGACAGGCCGAGTCATCATGTTAACAATTTTGGAAGATGAGAGCAACAAGTAATAGAATTTATGCTTGAAGTTGCTCCAAGCCATATTTTTGTATGAACAAATAACTATGTTAAACATGAAGAGGGTTTTACTGATGAACCCACAAAAGGAATAAACAGGATAAACAACAAATCCCTCAGTCTGGTATTTTGGTTTTCCAACTTTCATATGTACCCTACAAAAGCCCTAGATATAACTCCTCTGCAATTTAGATTGAAGCTACTCTTGCATAAATAACACACACATCACAGTGACACATTAATTCACACATAACTTAGACACTTAAAAATAAGATTAAATACTACTGGGATACTTTTAAAGGCAACATTTGACATAAACATTTGCATTGGCCCAAACTGTTTTCAGATTGAATCAATAACTGACATTTTGAATTATATTCGAAACAGTTTTTATGATTTGAAATAAAGTGAGGTTGTGTCATTTAAAGTGAACTCATCCCAATAATCTCAGATATAAATGAGTACTTGTTGCTACTGTTGGGGGGTTTTGTCTAGAGAGTAGCAGTCTAAACCAGAGCTGCTGGTGTTCTCACAATGAACTGCCAGCTTTGTCAGCCAGCAGATGTTCCATTGTTTGGCTCCGTGGTGTAAGGTTGCTTCAGTTGAAGTTGGGACACTTGCTGCATCTTTTGAATTTAGCCCAATTGAGTGCCGTCACCACCAACCCCCACCCCCTTATTCCCCCCAAAGCTACTCAGAGAGGGGCTTTACCCCTCCCCCCTCCCCCTTAACCCCCTGCAGACCTCAGAGTTGTTGCCCCACCACCACCATGACTATAACCCCCCTACTCTTTGTCTCTCTCTCAGTCAAACCTTTGCTAATCAGGACCCCCACTCAACACACACACATCAAAAGCCAATTTTGCTGACCAATTACTGCTGTGTGGGAGATTATATGGAGCGTGCATTTGCATCAATATACATTTAAATGCTAAAATGCAGATAGACTCACACACCCACATACACACACACACACACACATTCACACACACACACACACATACGCACACACACACATTCACACACACACACACACACACACACGCACACACAGTGTGTGTTATCAGGCCGTCTGTTATCAGATGGAGGATGTATAGTGTATAGATGCCTCTGTTTATCCAGCATGGTTACAATTACTTCTTTTCAGCCTTGCGTCTGAATGTGACTGCTGTTGTTGTCAAGGCCTGAGTGACCACCACTGTGGAGCTTATGTAATAATCAGTGCCCTGCTTCCCTCTTCCCTACTATAGGGCTTAGTGTGTGAATCAGAGGGTGAGAGAAAGGCTGTTGTAAGGCCTGTGAAACACACAGGCAGTACACACTTCCTGTTTTGTATTAAACCCATTGGAGGCAGGAAGTGAGAGGAACTGCTGTTCTGTTGTTTTTGCTGTCTGTCGGGTGATGGGTGGCTTTGCCTGACGAAAATATGCTAGTGCTCAGTCAGCTGCTACCCCCTTACACTACAGAATTAGGCGGTGGGTTAGGGTGACTCTAGACTGTTGGTTCTCAGAAAGACAATAACAATATATGTCACTTAAGTGCAATGTGGGTGCTGATAACGCTCTGTGATGTGACTCCAGCAGATGACCTTCGTATGTGTCCTCCACCTTCGGGGTGATCGATTTCCAGCCCTTATTTCAGGAAGAAAAGCAAGAAAGGGTTCTATTTGTGTGTGTGATAACAAGACATCAGTGAGAGTGCCTGTGAGTTTTATGCTTGGAAAAAGGGGAAGGGTTTAAGTCAAAACCAAACTGAACCCTACTAAAAACAAAGAATCTGGTGGCGGCAAACATGCCTGAGTGGTTGCTTTGAAGGACTGATTAAGGTTATAATAGTCATCCGCCTTGCCTCTAGCCTTCTGGCAGTGTGTTTGGGGGTGGGGCCTGATAAGGGATAGAAGGGTAGTCCAGGCTGTTACCCTCTTTGTTCTGGCCTGCTCCACTCATGCCTGCTTTTGTCTCCACCCACAGACTACCACTGAGAGAGCATTATCTCTCTATCTGTCTCGCGCCAAAACAGGGAGGGGGTGTGTTGCTTTTTCTTCCTGCTTTATTTCTTTCTGTCCCCTTTCCAAGGTACATTTTGTATCAGACATGTTTCCAGGGCAACTGCAGGTACAGAGTAGGTGTACAAAAGCTCCTCGAGTCCAGCCAATGCCATCCCTCGCTCCCTCTTGCACTCTATTTCTGTGTCTCTTTCTTTCTAACATTTCCCGCCACTCCAGGGTGCAAAGAGAGGGGAGGGGAGTGGTGTCACAGCCGGTATGAAGAAAGGCTGGCTCCTCTGAGCCTCGCGCCAAATGCCGGCGTTATTCAAATCAGCTCAGTGGGTGCGGCCCAACTGTCTCTATGTCCTGTTAACCCCCTCAGAGCTGTAGACTAAAACACAAAGGCGGACATAAGAGCAGGCTCAGAGCTTTGCCACATAAATGCTAAATGTAGAAGTATCACTCCTGTTCCACAGACAAAGCACAATTAAGTCTTTACTTCATGTTCACATCCAGGAAGCATCAAAACCATATTAACCACAGAGAGATTGTACTATTTTTCTCCATTCTACAAGCTCTTGTTAGACAGGAAATGTAGTATCAAATGCTTATGAAAAAGGATATTTGTAATTCTCTCATAAACTTTGAAAATATAGGGTTTAATCTACTATAATCACAGGGTTTGGGTCATAATAACACACATTGGTTACCACAGACACAGAAAATTTCTCTAGACAGGACAGCTGTGCTTTTGGCATGTAAGGTTCCAAGATATTCAGGTTTTCAGATCAACTTCCCCTTTCAGAGTTTCTTTCTCACATCCTCTTTGTCTGCATCGCCTCAAGGAATGAATGAGACAGTGAAGACACCAAAAGCACACTGATCAGCTCTGAGGAAGGCTTATCCTTTACTACGCTCTAGTGGCTGTGAGCATGAAATGCAAGAAATGACTGGTACAGCTTTTAAAGCAGCACACAACTGTGAGACTTTGAATAATCAAGCAGCTAGACTGGAAAGTGTGTATCAGAATGAAATTGTTGAAATTTTCAATGTTTTGATTGTTGGAAATCACTATGGAGTTTGCAAGTTTCCGTTTGAATGATGTCTATTACGTCTAAACACAAGAGGAGAAGGAGAAAAAGCAATTGGTAGTTGGTAGCCCTCAGACAATAAATGACAGAGCCCTCCTCAGGAAATCAGTAGAAGCTCTTCACGTCTGTTCTCTTGAGAACCTTAAGGATAGTTTATGGTCAAAGCCACATTCAGTATTTTTATATATATTTATACCAAGTGTATATAGTAATGTATATTATGCATGTTTTACATCCTTTTTTTTTTTTTTGTTGCCTTTGCACAGTCAGGTCTGTCGCAAATCATTTCACTGCCAGTGTACTTGTGCAGACGAATAAATATTATTGAATCTTGAATCGCACACATTTTTATTATTTATTAGCTAAATAGATTGGGACAATAAGAGTTGGTACTTTGTATCACTGATTTAATGTGTGCTGCCTCTGGTAGTGTTTAATAAATAGGTTTAATTGACCTTTGCTCTTTGTTTGACCTCATCAGGTAGCATTTCTTCCTTGTTATGCTGACAAATAAATAAAGATGATGGCTGCAATGGGTGAATCCCGTTTCCCGTCAAGCTATGTATCCATCATCTCTGTGTTTGAGAGTCCCTGTAAGGATGTCTGCTCAGCCCTGTTTTCCCAGGAGCCCTCTGTAGCTGCTTAATTGCCTGTTTGTTGCAATAAAGACGTAGGTAATATTATTAATGATGTATTTATGCTGTTCAAAGCAAAACATGAGCTTTCATCTTTGTTCCCTGCATCACCTGTCTGGTTGTCTGATTGATGCCATATTTGGAAGGCTATATATGCAGTTGGGTGTCCCCACAGCCAATCAGATGCTAGACATGGGAGTCTCAGCCAGTCTGAGACTCTGGCTGTTGCCTGGCAACTGGGACTGCTGCTTCATATTCCCATCCAAGGAAAGATCCTGCAGGGGTTTACACGAGGAAGAGACAAGAAGAAATCATTACACGCAAAGGGGGAAGCAAATGACCCAGGATGGACTACATTTCCCACACTGCTGAACGGGAATGTGAAATTTATTGATGACAACACATGGGTTAAAATCCTGCTTCTGAAGTGAAAACATCTCAAACTAAAATCAAGATAACCTCTTCATTTTAAATGATTTACCACTGCACTGTATGATAACATTTTCTATATGTTCAGATATACAGAGCTCCACTTCTCTATTGGGAGAGCTGAAGCATAAATACATTTCAAGTACTGTGACGCAGCAGTGCTCTAATTTAATAATCTGCTGCTGCTCTGGGAAACAAGACATTGAAAGGGTTAAGAAGGGGGAGGATGCAAGATGGCTTTAAGTCAGTAGTGTGGATGAGGGAGAGGAACACGGAGAAAAGAAAGCACAGAGGAGCTGACCAAGGAGTTTAAATCAACTGATGCCAGAGACAAGAGGAACAGCTAGAATCAAGCATTTTTCCTGAATCTCTTCTTCACTCTGCAACATCGCACTCCTATTTTCAAGAGCATTCAGAGGACTGGCTCCATGGCTGCACTCAAATAGATCTCGTCTCCTGAGTGCATCAAATTGTGAATGCGCAAGCGGGAATAAGGACTTTGCTGGGAACTCCTGCCAAAAAGAGCAAGAAAGTGACGAGAAAAGAGGACCACTGGGGAAATACTGTGCTTCAGTGTGGCCCTGAGTGGGAGGTGAGCTCATGATGAGTCTAAATAATGGTCAAACACTGACCATCAATGGACAGGACTTGACCAGATATGACAGCAGCAGCAGCTGTCGAGCCCCCTGGGAAGATGCCAGGGTGGTTCTGAAGCCCTCCACCCCCACCAGGAAGCCTAAACCAGTGAGTATCTCTACAGCCTTCTTCATATGTTGCTCATACTTGCTCGTTAAAGCCTGCCAAGAGACTTATCTGCACCACTTGAGGCTACCTCTTCCCCAGTGGTCAGCTCTGGTGTCACTTGATTAGTGACAGATGAAACAAGACAGGCACAATGACCTTCATCAGAGTCTAACCCTGGTAAATACAGCACAAGGGTCATTTCCATGTCTGTTAGTGGGAGCTGCATCACTTAAAATCTCTGGATAACTGAAAGGAAAACTGAAGACAGAGATGTAGTTGGATGTTCGCAGACATAGAGGCTGGAAACTGAGCAATAGACCAAGGAGTCTTATTTCAGATCAGGTGGATTGTTCTCAGTGAGCTTGTTTTGGTTTCTTACCAAAGGAGAGAATGGCTCAAAATTCAATTTTGGATACAGTTGCTTCAGATTCATCTTGCATATGGAAGATGCAGAGAAAGGACTCAGTTGTAAGTTACAGTTACTTTTGTATGTCCATAAATTTTAATCCTGTTCCCTTAATCTCACTGAGTCTCAGGTTGAATTTATCTTATAATTACTTTGAAAACCTTGCTGTTTTTAAATCTATAATAACTGAATAGTTCAAAGTAAAAATTAAGTTCAGTTCATTCGTAACAATATAATCACATAATATAACAAACTGTACTACTGTCTATTCTCCCAGCCACCAAAGAGTTAACAGCTATCACCCAGGCTCTGTACTGTTAGAGTCTTTCATGGGAAACCATTTCACATCACTCAATTCTGTCACTTCAATTCTGACCTTTCACCCCACACCATTTACTCACTGTTGTTAGCATGCCAGGCATTGGCAATGAAGACTTTCAACATACTTATGCTACTTCTCATAATTTGATCAGTGCTCTGCTCCCCTTCAGGCAGGACAGTTACACCTCTGAGCATCAGCTCCTCAGTCAAATAGGATAATGCTCTGTGTATGTCAAAGTGCGTTTAAGTGAAACGTTTTTAACCTCTCATTCTCCAGCCCAAGCCGCAGAATGCCATCACCATTGCTGTGTCGTCCCGAGTCCTTTTCAACATGGAGAGGGAGCAGCAGATCTACGAACAGCAAGGCATGGAGGACTACATCAAGTATCAGGTGGATCATGAAACAGAGCCTTTCAGCCCTGGACCTGCCTTCTCCTTCGTCAAGGTGAGAGACTATGAAGGAAGTGAGGGGAAGAAATACACACCAGCATTAAACTCCAACCCACACACACTTTCATCCCCACTGCAGCGACGCTGTGTTTTATTTTTGTACATTTACAATTGATTTCCCTCTGGATATGTTTCCAGGCTTTGGAGGCTGTCAACACTCAACTGAGGGAGCTTTACCCAGAGAGCGAGGAGCTGTTTGATGTTGTGCTCATGACCAACAATCATGCATATGTGGGCCTAAGACTCATCAATACCATCAATCATCACCGTGAGTTACCAGTAAATGTGAATGATTTAAACTCTCTGTCAAGGGATATTCATGAAGGAGAGAGTCAAGTGACATGCTATAAAATCTGCATCAGGGAGAGGTTGTAGTGGTCAGGTGAGTCACACACAACAACAGACAGGATGGGCTGGACCTGAGGGATGTACCATCACTCTGCACATTCTCTAGCTGCTTTCCACAGATGGTCCCTTTCATTCCAACAATGTAAGTGAATCTTTGACCCAGTGTCCCTCCCCAGACCACACAGAAATTTAAGACTGTTCATGGAGTCTACTCAAAGCATCACTGAGAAGAAAGAGGAAGAGAGAGTAGGTGGCTGAATCTTTGAATCCTTTGCCCTGACTTTATCTGCTTTGTCTTTCCACCAAAGATAAATTGGTTATCTCTTCAGTCAAACCCAGTGTGTTGAGAAATGCTCTCAGTTTCAGGGATCACGATCATCCTGTGGATGAGCAAGGACTGCCAGTTGATCTTTCTCATGGTCCATGCATCACACTATGCTCCCCAGGGATAAGTGGTGGGAGGTTGGGATCTGCGGCCCTGGAGCCTTGGAGGGTTTTGGCAGTCCTTCACTCTGCTTTCACTGTTGTACTCGAGCTAAGTAGGAAAATCTACAACCGAGCAACAGCCTGATGATAAGATCCCAGACTCTGTCCTTTCATTTGCTCATCCTTCTCCCTGCTCTGCAAGAAAAAAAAGTTGTCATAATGTCTTGATTCTTCACAGTGGTTCTCATCAGCAAACTCATTCATATCAGTTTGCATATAAATAATAAACTACAATGTACTATTATATACTGTATTGAATATCTAAGGAAATGTGTCTGTAAAGGTTCTCAGTCATTCAGGTCATCTTAGTCTTGGATTTAGTGGGAAGCAACTGGACTTATCTTGTTTGAAGATGTTTCACCTCTCATCCAAAAGGCTTCTTCAGTTTTAAGGGTCAGTGCAGGAAACCCAGCTATTTAACCCAGAGTGGGTGGGGTGTCATATGACACCCAGGGGTCACAATAAACCAGGTGTGCATGAGGGTTAAAACCCCTGAGGAGGGTTCCCAAGACAGGATTGTAGGTTGCAGACAAATGGTGTCTTAGTCCACCACCTCTGTTTAGAGAAGGTTTCTCTAAATGGACATGGAGGGCCTCTTTTACTCCTCTTTCAAACCATCTGTCTTCTCTGTCCAGAATGTGGACATTTTCCAAATCCAAGGAAATGTTCAGTAGGAGTTGGTATTAAGCAGAAAAACATTTTTATGTGATCAGCAGCTGCATTTATTCAGCTTTACGGTCACTAACTGTTGACTGGTCATGTGATTGCTTCTCTCTACAGAGCTGTTCATTGAGCGCTTCTGTATGACTGGGGGAAACAGTCCCATAGGCTACTTGAAGGCCTACCACACAAACCTTTACCTGTCCGCTGATCCGCTCAAGGTTCGAGAAGCTTTGAAAGAAGGTCAGTACAATGAGAGAGAAGCTGCATGTTACTGAGAGTCTGTGATACAAGAATGCTAAAGCTAGTCATTGCCTCTGCTATATGATGTGTTCATGTGCAGTTAGAATAACTTCAATAGATACGTTTTAAGCCCAAGACTTACTGTGTCTAACGCAGGGATAGCAGCAGCCACCATGTTCACCCCAGAAAAGATGAAAGAAGTGTCGGAAACTCAGCTACGTGTTGCCTTCGATGGTGATGCTGTCCTCTTCTCTGATGAGTCTGAGCGGATTTACAAAGCCCATGGTCTGGACAAGTTCTTTGAGCATGAAAAGGCACACGAGAACAAGCCTTTGGACCATGTACAGTATACACATAGTGACAATTATCAGGATCGCACTGTATTCATATAACATTCACTACATCATACTATTGTACATGTGGCCTCTGTTTGTGGCAGTGCAACAGGTGAATAAAACAGGTTATCAAAACATCTGCATTTTACAGGTAAATCTTAAAATGAGAATATCTCTATTTTTTGGAATAATCTGCAATCCCCAAGACAGCTATGTGCACACACAACCATATTATGTCTACGAATACAGGAGAAGTTGGTCTATAAATTGTAAAGCTTCCTTAGTTTTCACTTCAATATTGATTTTGGATTTGTTTTCAGATTTTAAGAGTTAACATTAAAGTGTGTGGTAAGTTATAAAACCCAGTTAGTAAAGCCTTTACAGAGTGACAGATTGTGTACTTTGACTTTAGGTCCAGGTTATGGATTTTAATGTGTAAAAAACAGCATATGCATATAGAAGATACCAATCGGAGGCTGTCAGGTTACTGTTACTGTATGTTTCCATCTCTCTGTAGGGGCCACTGAAGGGCTTCCTGGAAGCTTTAGGAAAACTGCAGAAGAAGTTTTATGGCAAAGGCCAGCGCATGGACTGCCCCATCCGGACCTATCTGGTGACAGCTCGCAGTGCAGCCAGCTCTGGGACGAGAGCCCTGAAGACTTTGCGCTCATGGGGTCTGGAGATCGACGAGGCTCTCTTTCTAGCAGGGGCACCCAAGGGACCCATGCTGGAGAAGATAAGGCCACACATTTTCTTTGATGACCAGATGTTTCATGTGGAGGGGGCAGCAGAAATGGGGACAGTGGCGTGCCACGTGCCCTACGGGGTAGCTCAAAGAGTTACAGAGAAAAAATAAAGAGATTTCTTCAGCAGCCAAGTAGCCGGAACGTCACAGTGCGGAACGACACAAGACTAAATGGACTTCTGATTAATGTACTGTTGAAAACTATCTAAAGTATGTAATTTTCAAATCCTGAAAATGGGTTGAAATTTTTTTAAAACCTGTGGATGCAATGTGACCAGTTATGTGATCCATCCATCCATCTTCTACCGCTTTTCTGTTTCTGGGTCACAGGGGCGCTGGAGCCTTTCCCAGCCAACATTCTGGGCGAGGGGCAGGGTACACCCTGGAAAAGGAGCTAGTCCATCAAAGGGCCAACACACAAATATGAAAGACCACTCATACTCACATTCAGACCTACAGACAAATTAGAGTCACCAGTTAAGCATGTCTTTGGACAGTGGAAGGAAACCGGAGTACCTGGAGGAGACCCACGCAGACACAGGGACAACATATGCACAGAAAGGACCCCTGGGTTCTACGCCGCCATGCTGCCCAGTTATGTGATCATTTCATTTAATTACATTAACAAAATAATTTCTTTAAAAGTTTATGACATTTCAAACCCTTAAAATGTGGATTTTATCAATCGGTATGATTACAATCATACTTCATAAAAAATAAAGTAACTTTAAATGAAGAATCTTTCCTAAATTATTGTAAGTAATAACTTTATCACCTGTGTAAGTGTCTGTTTGCTTTATCAATGGATGGTAAAAACTGCATTACTGGCAAAGAGAAAGGATAACCAGCCATAGTTAGAACTTACTTTTACTTTATAAAGATTACCTAATGAAAAAGTGAAATGCTGTGCTGCTTGTGTTCAAAATTGCCATTTCCATTTGGAAATTTACTCAGTTCAGTTTATTGAACAGAAACTTGTATTATTTTCTGCACTGCTGTATTTTAACCCAGCTTTAAATTGAATCCCTAAAAAGACAAAAGCTTATGGAGTATTTTTCAGTATAACTGAAATCTAACAGGATCAAGATATTCTACTAATTGTAAAATATGTATATTTATATGTCAGTTTACTGAGGAAGAAGTGATTAACTGAGTTAATACTACACTCTTGATAAAGAGGGCATCTGATGCAGCCTGGATATGTCTCAGATCTACGGTAAAGGCTTTTGATGCACATCTCTACTTGGATGTATCACCTCCTGCTTGTCTGTGTGCTTTTAAAACTGGTGCCTTTTTCTCCCTGTCAGTTTATATGTTTTCTTTCTTCTTTTTGCCGGTGTTGCATGTTGTTGGTACATATATGTTGTACATGTGTCTGTTTAATCAACGTACATGAATGTATTTTAAGAATCAAATCAGTAATACTGGTAAAATTTGAATTTGTTTCTTTAAATGTATTTAATATATAATTTTGTTCATGACAATAAAGATAATGTTTCACATATTTAGCACTCATCCATTGTATGTAAATTTCATTGTCTCAGCCTCTGGTGCCCAAAGTTCAGTGTCTGTTACCTCCCTGTCTGTCTTTTTTTTTTTTTTTTTTTGCGAGTGTGAGGCAAGTTGAATGAGGCCAAACATATGAAAACTGTGGACTCTTATGATGCTGACTTTTTAAGCTTCAAGGCTGAATTGTTTCCTGTCTTGTGCCTCATAAAAAGACAAAGTACTTATTATTTACCAGGGTGCAGAAATAAGGTTTTAGGGTTGAAATGAAAAGTAAGAGATTTACCAACAGTAACAATATGGGATACAAAAAATTTGGCTTTACCCCACAAAGAGAGCAGAAATAAAGAAGGATGGGTATCGGTGGAGGCCAAAATTGTTCCACTTCTTTACATCAGGGGGCGACACCAGACCAACATACATTCTAGTCAGTGCTTTAAAACAGCTGAATTAAATGTCTTGAATAGTACAGATAGAGCAAGGAATTGTTTACAGTGACTGTAAAAGTGCCTATTTTTTTGTTTTTATAATAGTCAATTTCAATAACAATTTTTTAAATTAACATGGGCATCGCATACTTCCGCATGCGATTGTTATAAACTGCTTCCATCACTGCTGATGATAAAATGTGACAGTGAATGAGGAACTCATTTATGACAACCCAGACTTGGCAAACAAATCAGCAAATACCACAGTAAGTAATTGTTAGCATCTTTACTGCGCATTCAGGCAAATATGATTGATTAAAAAAAGTTATCTAAATGCTTTTTAAAATATGTTTCACATTATTTGTGAGTGAACTGAGAGCCAAATGTTTGGGGCACATACATGAGAGAAAGGCCCAATCCCAATGTTCACCCTACTCACTACCCTTTAACCCTCGAAAGGAAGCCACAAGGGGTAGGGCTTTGTAATCTTCCCTAGGAATTGGGACACCACTTGCTACGTCACTGCGTAGTTTACGTTCGGGCACACAAGCGACTGCGTAGTCCCAGCAGCAACATGGAGGCTACGGTTCATGTAAATTTCAATTTTAAAATTTCGATTTTATTTTCGTATGTAACGTCCTCACCCCGTTCGTACTCTGTCTGTCAATATAAATTTTGTCAATATATAACAAACAAAAACAAACAAAAAAAACATGGAGTCTACGGTTGCGATCGTTTTTTTTTTTAGCATTCATCATGCTTCGGTTGATAAATAAACCAAGAGGTACACAGAGAAGAACACACCATCGACGTCTGTTGTCTCTTGTGAATTTTTTGTGTTTTTTTTCTCGGACTTCTCCACATCGTCTGGCTCTCTGGGGATCGCAGAACAGGCCTTTCCTCGGGAAGTCAGCATTGGAAAACCCTCGCTCTGAAGGGCTAGATTCATAGCCCCTACCCCTCGTTATGCCCCCTACCCCTACGTGAAAAAAGGAATTGGGACACCACTACCCTCGCGGGAACGCGCAAAATTTAGGGGTAGGGCTAAAAAGTAGGGGTAGGGGGTGTATTGGGACTGGGCCAAAATAACTAAAACAAATGGACAAAAGGGGCTCTACAGGAATGTTGGCTTGAGAAACAAAGATGACATCAATGAAGTCATTAGGACAAGAGTCCACTAAAGCAGATGGGGAGAGTTGTGGGAAAAACGGATGGTGGCACTTTACTGCACATGTGAATGGGTGACTGGGGTGGAGGGTGAAGCTCAGCTCAGCATAGCTCCTCCAGTTCCTGATCTACCTATCCCTGGCGGCAGAGACGTCAAGTCATTACTAATCTAGTAATAACAGGAACACAGCAATGGGCCTACAGAAATTGACATTTCAAGTTACAGTTAGTAGTTAACACAGAGGAGTTTGTAATGTTAGTACTAGCCTGGAAGGACACCGGCTGCGGGCTCTAGTGGGACGGCCTCATCTTGCACAGCTTGCGGTTGAGGTAGTGGGGGCTGCGGCGTTTAGGAGATGTTTCATCATAGCGGATGTGCTACCACTGAGGATGAACGAGTACACCACTGTCTGTATCTGTATCTGTCCAACCATCTACATTATCTGTATCCACATTCGTACTCGGAAGAGGCGGGACTTAAACCAGAAGTGGGCGTGGCTTATGCGTAAGTTGTATTTTTAAGCCTGAATGGGTTGATCAGAAGTTGCTATATATGTTGTAAGCCTCGTTATATTTTTATTTACAGCTTAATTTGTATTAGACCAAGGTAAGAAGAACAAGCCGACCGGAAAAAAACTGACCCGGTGAAGAAACAGCGAGAATGAGAAACGCGACGCGGGTTGCGTGCAGCACCGCTTCTGTTACGAATCAAGTTTTTACCCCATAACGCCATAAAGTGGGGCAGATTTGAAACGTTTGGGTTATAAAAAGCTATTTTATGTAGTAGTGTGGATGTAGCCTAACTTATGCGAGACTTGGTTTATATCGCTATTCGGTTAAATGATGATCCTACCGGGGGACTCGGTACTCGGTTGTACATGTAAATATCGATGTGTCACCTCCGGCCGTTCAGCGGGATCATTTCTCCATGAAAATGAAGGCAAACGGAAAGGACAATGAGAAACACCCACAGATGTGAGTTTTTGAAAGAAGATATATATATATATATATAAACTCGGCAGACAAGATACTGTATTGCAATGAAAGGGTGGAATTTGTCTCAAAATAGTTTAAACCCATTTAAAGCTAAGCTGCATTGCCAAATATTTACTGCAGAGACTCCTATTATACTGCTTTATATTCTCCCCTTTCTCCACACAGGGACCATTCAAGAATTTCCTGGAGGCTTTAAGAAAGCTGTAGAAGAAATGTGATAGGAAAGGCCAGCGCCTTATTGTGACCTACATGGTGACAGCAGGGTACAGGGCCCTGAACACTCTGAAGACATGGGGTCTGGAGATTGATCAGGCTCACTTTTTGAGTGGGGCTCCCAAAGCCCCCCTGCTTAAAAAGATCCGCCCCCACATCTTTTTTGATGATACTTAGTCACATGTTCAAGGTGCATTGAAGGAGGGTGTGGTAGCATGTTGTGTTAAATACTGAGTCATACAGTAACAGGGTAAAACTTATGTCCACTTTAATGGAAAACTTACTCAGTTGTGCTTGTACTGCTCAGTGAGTTTGTTATTGAATAAGATCATGATTTCAATAATACACTGTGGACTGTTGTGAAATCAGTTTAATAAAGATGATGTCATAACCAGTATATTGTCCAGTGAGAGGAAGGAAATGGGTTGACTAAAAATCGACTAAAGCTTTCATAGTATGATACTAAGTCTTTATTACTTGGGGATAAATTCACTGGTCTTTGTGTTATGATCAAGAATTTGATATCAGCTGGTTGACAAAGTGGCTTTATTACATATGAGTCTCTGTCTCCCTTTGATGTGAAGAGGAGGAATAATTTTGGCAACTATCTGTCTTCACCTATATTTTCTAAGGATTACTATATTGTAAAATGAGCACTTATATGTTACAAATCTGTTTCAAGAGTTTTGTTTGAATTACAAACATGAACCCAGCCTAGATTAAACCACATATTTGGAGTGAAGCGTCACCTTTATGTAGCTTACCCCAGCAGCATTGCAGAGAGGTTATTGGGGTGGATTGTGTACGAAGGGTAGGGCCATGACAACGGTGTGTGGGTCTCACATCCTGAGCCCCATCTGTGATCAGGTTTAGGTCACAACAACACTTTTGTCATGCCTTAGAAAAAAGTTGGACACTGATAAAATGTGAATAAGCATGTGTCTCACGCCACTGCAAAATTTCCTTTAAGGAAATGCTGTCAGCTGTATATAGTGTAAATGTAATCTCATTACCTCGGGGTTTAGGTGCTGACCTTATAATCACATCCCTGGTTAATTTTTGTTTCTTGCATGTCATCAATTGCAGTGTTTTTTAAACTTCTAAAAATATGAATCAGTCAGCTGATGAATTAACCAACACTGGTGAAGCATAAATTAATTAGCTAATTTAAATGTAACTTACATCAGTGCCCAAACCAAAAATGTTTCATAATTAGACCACTAACTCCCCAACATGGTATTTTATTGTAGTCCCAAGGAAGTCTCCACCCATATCTACAGGGCACAACGAAGCACCAGGATGACCAGTTCATTCAAAAAGGTAGTCAGAACAAACTTTTGTTTATCTCTGGTCCCTGAGGTCAGACAGATGAATTCCTACCCTAAAAAAGACCTCGAACCAGATTTTTAATTCTTAAAAAATTATTTCATTTTGGTTGGTTCTCTGTTCTTAAGGTTTCACCATCAATGATTTAACATTCTTTTAGTCTTAAGGTAATCACAAACAAGCAAACTTTTCATTTTTCTCTGATCATTAACATTTATTCACGTAATAAAACAGAACATATGAGTCTGTAAAAACTTTCAGCGGAGGAAGCTGGCCAGCCATCCCACTGCTGCTCCAGCTCCTGCCACAGCTCCAGTGGCAGCTCCCGATAAGCCAGCTGCACCTGTGGTGAAATGACACACATTTCTGCATCAGTTCATGCTCCCAAGTTATTAAACTCCAGAAGCTCCAGAAGTCAAAATGTGAATTTAATAATTGTCCCTGTACAGCAGTGCCATTATTGAGCCTAAAAACTGAATTTAGTTAAATCTCTTACTTATCTAAATATACAGTTAAAATCAAAATAAAAAAATACTTGGCGTCTTTACCTGCTGACTGCAAAGCAGCCACGATACTTCCTGCTGCCACTCCACCTCCATTAGCAACTGCAGCAGCCGACATCATTTTGGCACCAATGGAGCCTGCTGCTATTCCAGCTGCGCCGAATCCTGCGGCCCCCAGGACAAGGGGCGCAGCAGCCACTGCACATGCTGCGAATGGTGTGGAGCACAGCAGAGATGGATGAGTGCATGAATGCATGAGTTTCAGAAAGCATTTTTAAAAAATATATAAAGCAAAACACAAGGAGGGGAGAAATGTGTCTGGATGTCTTACCTGCTCCTACTACTGCACCTGTCCCTAAAACCAGAAGAAAAGAATAATAGACAATTACATCACTTGCTGCTGAGTTTAATTTTGCACTGCTATTACTACCAATATGATAGGATAGTTTTAATTTTCAAATAAATATTATGTTGTTACCATGGGTAGACTGGTACTTACCAGGATCCATGTCTTTCTCTGCTCTGTTCTTCTCCCCTTTGACTTCAGCTGAGGCTGAAGCATACGGTTTATATACGGTCTATGACCTGGGCTGTTTCTTGCTTGCTTTGTTCGTTTCATGAGAAACGAAACTTTTCTACAATTTGAACAAAAGAGGGCGACAGAGTCACTTTATCGACGTGTCTGTTTTGACAACATTCACTGGAGCTCAGTGACTACAGTATTTCAGATTTCTCATCACTGTAACTGGAGCACACGAGGAGAAAAAAAGAGTTTACTAAACATTTTTCGGCCCGAATGATAATTAAAGCCAAGGTACTCTCAAATGGAACATGGGTGGTTACACAGAGGAATAACGCTGCTGGGGCCCTGTGGGGTGGAGATAAGTTGCTTTCCTGGAGGGTTTTTTTTCCAGCTTCCTCCGAGAGCCCAAAGACATGCAGTTGTTTGTAGCCCTGAAATAGCTGATTTGTTTATAACTGTGCCCTGCCCTGTTTTTGTCAGCTGGGATTCAATTCAGCCTGAGCTTTGTGGCTAATGGAGGACTGAACGAGGTAATAGGTGCTCTTATTTTACAGTTTACAGAGGGACAGATAGAAAGAGAGATAGCTTACTTAAAAACACCACTGACAGAAAAAACCCATTTACAATGCTTTTTATTCATCATTTCTCAATAATTCAAATTTCCTCGTGATTTAAGTGTTTTGTAGAAACAAAAAATAAATGATTATCTCAAGACCCCTGAAGTTCTCCTACAATAATTTTTTTGTATTTAAAGTGAATATATTCATTCTTATATTGTGTTCATCGGTGACTTCCTGCTTGATTTCAGATGAGCAGAGCCAGCAGTCCTCCTGCCGTTCCTCCAGCACTGGCCAGGGCAGCAGTGGTAGCTGTTGACAGACCAGCCATTCCTACAGCCAGACAACAACTGTTAAAGACTGCCCAGCTGAGCAGCAGGAGGGACTTTATCAGCAAAAGGAGATACAGACAAGATCTGTAAAGTCCTCAGTGTGACATAATGTGACCTAACAGTTTGCAACAGCTTCCAGGTGGATCAGACCAAAAGTTGATGTCAAGTTTCTATTGCATTGTTATATTCCTTACCTGCTGACTGCAAAACTGCCACCACACTCCCTGCTGCCACTCCACCTCCGTTGGCGATTGCAGCAGTAGACATCATGCCTGCAGCATAGGACCCTGCTGCTATTCCAGCTGAAGTAAACCCTATGGCCCCCAGAACGATGGGGGCAGAGACCACTGCGCCGCCTGACACAGACAAGAAGGCAGGATGTTAGTGATCATCAGCGATCATTCCTAATCTGCAGTGTGACCCTTTTTTAATGTGAAAAAGCTGAATCATAGTTATTCTACTGTACCTGCGCCAGCAGCCACGGCCACGACGGTTACTGAAACAAAACAGACATCAAATCAACAACTCAGGTGCCAATATTGAAAGTATTAGCTGCAATGATAAAAAACAAACAAACATTAGCTTAAAAAAATAAATAAAAATAAATCATTTTTGTCAAAGGAGGAGTTGTACTCACAGAGACCCATTCCGTGCAGCTTCTGGGTGGATCAGTTGAGTTTCCTCTGAAACAAAACTCTCTCACCGTCCAAACAGCAGAGGACGCCACAGAGCATTTCTGTCCTCCTCATTCCATAAACTCAAGTAAACACTCTGAGTAGGACTCAAAAGACAGAAAACTTAAATCTTATTGAGCCAATTTCGAGCCCAGAAACCTTTATGGCCAGATACATAAATCTTCCATCTACTCATATGCAAAGTGCACTTAGAAAACATCATGCTATACTGCAGTGCTAAAGTCCTTCAGCTTCAAGTTCCTTTATGATGTGACGTCTAAGTCCCCAAAGGAACAAAAACAAAGAAAGTATATTTTGTTACTTGAATATTGAATTATTTTTCTCATTACTATCTCAAGTTCATATTATTGTGGCATTATGACTTATAGAAGACTCTGGGAAACTTACCTTTCACTCTGTTCTACTGAATTGTGGCATCTTTAAACTCATTGTTTAGATTTTTTTGCCCTTTGTTTCAGCTTTCTATGAAAAAGTTGCTTTAAATTATCGAATATTGACTTCAGTGAAATTTTTATTCCCATTAAGTGAATTTGTTACTGCTTGCCATCAAGGCAAATTCCTGGCATCTCGAAACCTACTTTGTTATAAACCTGTTTGTAATTTTCAGATTGTTTGTAACTTGCATACATGTAAAGCTGACTCACACTGCTTGACTCATTTGTTTATTCACAGACTGACTTCCTCTCTAGTTGGAAACATTTTCTGACAACACAATGAATCAGCATGTTCCACACTTCATACAGATTTATTTCATATTTAATATTTCAAATCATCATCATGAGATTGGTGTTTAGTAAATGAAGGATTGACTTGGCTCCTGTTATTCATCTTTCTTGTTGTGTGCTTTCACCCCAAAATAGCTACTCAGAAATCCCACTATTCCTCCAGTGGTGGCCACACCTGCAGTGGCTATTCCTGACAGACCAGCTGCACCTACAATGAGATACACACACATTCATTCACAAAGCATCAGTAGTTGTGTTTGGTTTTTTTTTCTACAAAAAAAAAAAAGTACAAAGGTACAAATAAGCTGAAAAAAAACCCCAACAACTTGTCTTCAAGCAAAAAGAGCACACCAAACATGGTACTGTTGCCATTACTCAGCATTAGAATCACTGAATTGTACCTGAACGCTTTTTAAATGCTGTATCTGTGTCGTGACATTGTTGCTCAAGTTTGAGGTCTTCTGGATACTTGTAAATGTTTTTATGTTAATGTTGCACATTGATAAAATTTAGGGCACATGAGGGATCTGTTGGGTCTCTTTAACAATTCCATAGAGTTTGGTCTAGACCTGCTCTATGTATAAAGGACTTTGATGCAATTCTGTTATGATTTGGCACTATATAAATGAATTTGATGATTTAGCTTTGTTCTTTCAGCAAAAATCTTCTCATGACTAACATGGAACAGAAAAAAAAAAAAAAAATTTATAATACCTGCTGACTGCAAAACAGCCACCATACTTCCTGCTGCCACTCCACCTCCATTAGCAATTGCAGCAGCCGACATCATTTTGGCAGCAATGGAGCCTGCTGCTATTCCAGCTGAGGTGAAACCTGCGGCCCCCAGAAGGACAGGGACCAGAGCCACAGTACCTGCTGCAACATAGCATAGGAACCTTTGTGTCTACTGGCAATGTAGCGATTAATCAGATCATGTGTAAAATAAGTAAGCTAGCTACATCTACTTTAAAAAAAATCATTTGAGAGAGTAAATATAAATGATCCCCTACATTTTTACTGAAGTCTTACCTCCTCCCACAATGGTAGCTGCCCCTTGAACACAAAATGAAAACAGACAATTAAAATTTACCACTCGTAGATGGATAAATTAAAGACATTTGCTGCTTAAATTGAGTGGTTTGCTAAGACACAGTGACACTCTCAAGGTCAGTGATTTTTTTCCCCCCAGTTCTTATGAATCTGAAACTGGAATGAGCAAGAGATATTTTAAGGTAGGAGTGAAACCCTTTAAAAAATTCTCAGCAGAAAAGTTTCCAACATCAAAGATTTTATGAAAACTTAGGTAAAGATAAGAGTTTGTCCTGACTACATGTTTGAAGGAGCATAAATGAACTTGTTGCATTATGACAAGACTTACCTATTAGGACTTTTGAGCTGGAAGATAAAGACCCTTTCACTTTATCTTTGCCTCCATATTTTTCTTTTTTTCCTGTTTTCTCTTTTTTATCTCCCACTTCTTTTTTCAGTTTAATGTTGTCCCCATCTTCTTCTTCTTCTTCTTCTTCTTCTTCTTCTTCTTCTTCTTCTTCCAGTTTTATGGCTGGTGCCTTCTCTATGATAAAGTGTGTTAAAAATCATTTGACAACACAATGAAATTATAATACCATGAAAGGTTTTCCAAACTCTTACCTGTTCCTGACTCAACCAGAGAAACTGTCCCCAAGAAGCACAAGATAAAAACAGAAATTAACTTTTGCTGCTCATCTGGATGAATTCTAGACATTTTCTACAGAAACTACTATTATTGCATTTTAAATTATTAATAATGTTTATTCATATTGTACCTTTCTATAACACACATTACAGCTATAAAAGATGAAGTGACAACATTCTAAAAAATATTAAGAGATAAGACTGGAGAAATGAAAGAGATGATACTGTGAGCAAGAGCATTATGAGATTGAAGAAAATGAATTCAAAAGAAATATCCAAAGGTTGAATTAATTAAAAAGACCATTTCAGTAACTCAAAATGGCAGTCATACTTTCTGTTTCTGTTTCAACTGAAACTGTTCATTATAGATAAACAGCTCTCGCTTTTTCCAGCCAACAAAGTGCGCACTCAAAAAGAAAACGCTGTTTTTAAGAGTCCGCCCTTCTGATTGGATGTTACTGGATGTTTTTCAGCTTCTATCAGATTGAGTTGAATTGATCACATAACTTTAAGGCCTCGCGGAAAGATCCGCACCGCGCGCACAAGGCCGGTACGGCTTCATTCGGTGAGCGGTTTGTGGGGCGTTGGACCTAAGTTATAAATCCAGCCAGTTCATGTTAGGTGGGAAAGTCTGAGTGAGCGACAGACAGTGATACTCACTAAGGCCCATGTTTGATGTTTGATGTCCGACAGACTGAGCAGAGACTCTGACACCTCTTTCCCAATTCAGATTCAGCCCAGATTCTGATCCAGATTGATTCAGATCAAGTGCAGATTCTGATCCAGATTGATTCAGATCAAGTCCAGATTCATATCAAGTCAGGATTCAGATCCAGTTCCTGGTCTCAGTCTCTGCGCCACTTCCCTTCTTCCCCCTGTTTTTAAAGCGGACAGCAACAGCGTTAAAGCGCATTACTGCCACCTACAGTGTTGAGTGGGCAAAGACATCCTCCTATTCATTTAGATCAGAGGTCTCCAACTCCGGTCCTGGAGAGCTACTGTCCTGCATGTTTTAGAGGTTTCCTGCTCCAACACACCTGATTCAAATGAGTGGCTCTTTATCACACCTCAGCAGAGCTTGATGACGAGCTCAAATGGAACATGGGTGGTTACACAGAGGAATAACGCTGCTGGGGCCCTGTGGGGTGGAGATAAGTTGCTTTCCTGGAGGGTTTTTTTTCCAGCTTCCTCCGAGAGCCCAAAGACATGCAGTTGTTTGTAGCCCTGAAATAGCTGATTTGTTTATAACTGTGCCCTGCCCTGTTTTTGTCAGCTGGGATTCAATTCAGCCTGAGCTTTGTGGCTAATGGAGGACTGAACGAGGTAATAGGTGCTCTTATTTTACAGTTTACAGAGGGACAGATAGAAAGAGAGATAGCTTACTTAAAAACACCACTGACAGAAAAAACCCATTTACAATGCTTTTTATTCATCATTTCTCAATAATTCAAATTTCCTCGTGATTTAAGTGTTTTGTAGAAACAAAAAATAAATGATTATCTCAAGACCCCTGAAGTTCTCCTACAGTAATTTTTTTGTATTTAAAGTGAATATATTCATTCTTATATTGTGTTCATCGGTGACTTCCTGCTTGATTTCAGATGAGCAGAGCCAGCAGTCCTCCTGCCGTTCCTCCAGCACTGGCCAGGGCAGCAGTGGTAGCTGTTGACAGACCAGCCATTCCTACAGCCAGACAACAACTGTTAAAGACTGCCCAGCTGAGCAGCAGGAGGGACTTTATCAGCAAATGGAGATACAGACAAGATCTGTAAAGTCCTCAGTGTGACATAATGTGACCTAACAGTTTGCAACAGCTTCCAGGTGGATCAGACCAAAAGTTGATGTCAAGTTTCTATTGCATTGTTATATTCCTTACCTGCTGACTGCAAAACTGCCACCACACTCCCTGCTGCCACTCCACCTCCGTTGGCGATTGCAGCAGTAGACATCATGCCTGCAGCATAGGACCCTGCTGCTATTCCAGCTGAAGTAAACCCTATGGCCCCCAGAACGATGGGGGCAGAGACCACTGCGCCGCCTGACACAGACAAGAAGGCAGGATGTTAGTGATCATCAGCGATCATTCCTAATCTGCAGTGTCCGCCTCATTACTGACCCTTTTTGCACCCCTGAACTGACCCTAAAGTTGTTAGTGGACTATTGATGATTGATGTGCTAAACTGGCCTCTCTTAGTCATAAACTCTGTTTTTAAGGAGTGAACACAAATGAAAAGATTCAAACTTAACCAGTTTCTTAAGGAATCTGACTGCTCAGTATTTGGGCTGACGGCAGGATCAGATCTTTAACTCTAGTTAAAGACACCCAGGTGAGAAATGAACCAGAACCTGGAGTTACAGCTGAAGTTCCCTCACTGAGCTCCAATGCTGTTCAATGCAGATCTCAGCTGTTCTACTGAAACTCCCTTATATTTACTTTTTTTCAGTGTAACTTTTTCTTCTAAATGCTAAATGTTGGGATGACTTTAACAAAACATGTAACATGTCTCATGTGTCTTCACATCAGCGACAGTTTGACAGTGGGAGGTGACTAAACGCACGCCCCGTTGTTGTTCCTCTGAGTCCTCACCGGATCACGTGGCAGGGTTCGCGCATGCGCAGGGCTGGGGAGCTAGCCTCTGATGGAGAGAAGATACCCACTGCCATCGTCCCTGTGTAGAGCAGGAGAGCCACCAGCCGGTCCCGTCCAGCGCTGACCCCCTCCCCCCCAGAACACACCCTGCGGTTCTCCGGCACAGCTGCATGGTGGAGTTTGACACAAGAAGCCCGATGTCGGTGGCAAATGCGAAACACACTGTCCTCAATCCGGTAAGCGGCTTATTACTGCTCTTATGATCTCCACCAGCCCCCCTGAAGCCATCACGCAGTGATCAGCAGACCCTCCTCAGGCTGATGATGCAGCCAGAAACTCTTTGCAAGTGGCCGTGCTGTCATCATCTTCCCAGGCTCAGTGTGTCTGCTGCTCAGTGAATGAGGCTCAGAGGAGTTTGATTTCAGCCCCCTTATCTCAGTAGTCAGTGAAGGTTTCCTGCGCCTCACCGTCAGCTCTCTGCCTCAGGTGACCCCCTACACAGGGCCCATCCCTGGAGGCCTGCACCCCGGGGAGATCATCATCATCCAGGGCACCGTGCCTCCAGATGCTGACAGGTGAGCTGATAACTATGTGTGGATGTTTCTTAGCAAACACATAGCATTTAGTATTGGCATATATTTTATCGGGGAAAACTCTAAAATACGCCTCTTTTTAATCCTCAGCAGTCCTTTTATAGTGATATTTTGTTCTGTGACCACTCACAACAACAACAACAACAACACTCCAGCATCAAGGACTTCTTAGCTAGAAATCTTCTATATCTAATATAGAAGCCTTTTACCGACCTCTCAGGAAATATATATTCACTGCAGAATATAGGGAAAAAATAATTGGTTAAATATATCTGTTCAATATCGTGTAATTGTTGAGGTTGAACATTATAAAGTTTATACAATATTACTGTTGGTCTGTTTGAGTGGACACAGTGGAGCATCATCTGATCACTGATAATATGTGTTTCAGGAATTATTTTAGTTACCAAATTATTATTGTTTAACCTCAATGAGATGATTTTTTTATTTTTTACGAGTGACTGGTTTAACTTTAGCTTGTCAGATTAAAATAAAAGACTTAAAACTATATTCTGTAAAACTATTTACAGTCAGGTCCATAAATATTTGGATAGTTACACAATTTTCAGCATTTCAGCTCTGTACACCACCATGATATTTATTTGAAATCAAAGAATAAAGATGTGCCTTAATTGGTGGGTATTTACATCCAAATCAGGTGAATGATGCAGGAACACATTTTACATGTGCCCTTGACTTCTTTAAGCCACCAAAAGATATTGGACAAACTAAAATAATCATAAGTCAAATTGTCACCTTTAATACTTGGTGGGGAATCTTTAGCAGTCAATGACAGCCTGAAGCGTCCAGCCCATAGACATTACCTGACACTAGGTTTCGTCCCTGGTGATGCTCTACCAGGCCTCTATACTGCAGCTGTCTTCAGTTCCCGCTTGTTCTTTGGGTTTTTTCCTTTCAGCTTTGTTGTCAGCAAGTGAAATGCGTGCTAAGTTGGATTCAGCTCAGGTTGTTGCCTTGGCCATTGCAGAACATTCCACTTCTTTGCCTTAAAAACTCTTTGGTTGGTTTTGTAGTATGCTTCAGGTGGTTGTCCATCTGCACAATGAAGCTCCGTCCATGAGTTCTGAAGCATTAAGCTGCATACAAGCAGATTATATTTTCCAAAACACTTCAGAGTTCATCCTGCTGCTTTTGTCCGAAGTCACATCATCAATAAATATAAGAGAACCAATTCCACTGGTAGCTGTACGCCATTACACTACCACCATTATGCTTCACTGATCAGGTGATGTGCTTTGGATCCTGAGCAGTTTCTCCCCTTTTCCATACTCTTCTCCCATCATTCTGGTACAAGTTGATCTTGGTCTCATCTATCTATAGGATGTTGTTCCAGAACTGCACAGGCTTTTGTTTTGTGGCAAACTCCTTTGTGTCCTTCCTGTTTTTGAGGCTGACCAGTGGTTAACGCCTTGTGTATTCAATCTGGTGATGTCTTCTCATAATTGTTGACTTTGAGACAGATGTGTCTACTTCCTGGACAGTGTTCTTGATTTTTGCCAGCTGTTCTGAAGGATTTTTTTGACCAGGGAGAGGATTCTTCTTTCATCCACCACACTTCTTTTCCACAGTCTTCTGGGTCTTTTGGTGTTGCTGAGCTCAACAGTGTGTTGTGTACCAATTAGTTGGCCACACCTACTTTGTTCTCTTTCTCTTTGATGGGTTTGTTTTGATTTCTCAGCCTAAAGATGGCTTGCTTCACCGATAGTGACAACTCTTTGGACTTTATATTGAGGTTTGACCTCACGAGTTTCCAGTCGCCGGTACCACACTTGAAAGCAACTCTACATCTTTTATCTGCTCCTATAATGAGGGAATAATATCCCGGGTCCGGGCCGTTGAGCCGATGGGGAGACAATTGTCAATTGCTTTTGATCCCTTAAAAGGCACGTATAAAATATGTTGTAATTCCAGCACCCATCACCTGATTTCAATGTAAATACCCTCAAATTCAAGCTGAAAGTCTGCACATATGGCACATCTTGAGTGTTTCATTTCAAATCCATTGTGGTGGTGTCCAGGCCAGAAATGCTGAAAGTTGTGTGAATGTCCAAATATTTATGGATCTGACTATGATATCATCTTACAAGTCAAGGCCTCTACGTACATTGATAATACAGGCCCTGCCTGTGTTGATATCATACTGAAGTGATGCAAATTAACCAGCAATTTAGCATATAAAGTCAAATGAAAGCTGGACAGTTTCCGG
Organism: Remorina albescens; assembly: GCA_034769265.1. Taxonomy (NCBI): domain Eukaryota; kingdom Metazoa; phylum Chordata; class Actinopteri; order Carangiformes; family Echeneidae; genus Remorina; species Remorina albescens. The sequence continues at coordinate 13,460,072 of CM068488.1, forward strand.
TTTTTCCCTGTGTTTGATCTAGCTGGGGTGTGTGTGTGTGTGTGTGTGTGCCCTTCCTGTAGGTTTCAGATTGACCTATCGAGCGGCTGCAGCACCAAGCCCCGCTCTGACGTTGCCCTCCACTTCAGCCCTCGCTTCCAAGACTCCCCCTGCGTGGTGTGTAACTCTCTGCGGCATGAGAGCTGGGGAAAAGAGGAGACGCTCCATCAGCTGCCCTACAAATGTGGAGCTCCCTTTGAGACCATCATCCTGGTGCATGATGATGCATTTAAGGTCAGCAAACCCGTGTGTCAATGTCAATACTATACCTTAAAAACAGAAAACACTTAAACTAACTTTAGTGATGGGGAAATATAGATCCTCTAAAATATTTGTCTTTACCCATAGGTGGCAGTAAATGGTTCTCACCTGCTGGAGTACAAGCACAGAATCCCACTCAACAGGGTTGACACGTTTTCTATTTCTGGAAAAGTCAGGGTGCATGCTATTGGCTACATCCCAAACTCAGTAAGTACATTCCCACCCAATAATTTACTTTATTTTTTACTTCCCAAGCCATTTGGACTTTACTTTCTTGAGTTCTATTATTTCATTTCTAATTGCAGCTTTTCTCCCTCTCAGGCAATATATTCAGAATCAGGTGACCTGGTGAGTTTTCCTTTTTGCATCATCTTCATGAATCCTCTTTGCTTCAATGAGCTCAGTATCTTATGATGCTGCTAAAGCTGGATCTAAATTCCTAAATGCTTCTTTTGTTTGTGCACTCTAGACCTTTCACTGCAGCAGGCTGCACTCAGACCGTCAAAGGACAGCTCTGCTTCATAAAAACCTGTGTCTCATTTTTTTTTAGACACCTTAGTCGCTTAATGAATGACTAAGATCTGGGAACGTTAGCAAAGTCAGGCAAGAAACATGTCCCTTCAGGCATCATGCAGGTTGTAAATCAGCTTCAGTCTGATTAACCAAACTACTTTATATTGGAGGGAAAACTTAAAGTAAAATAACAGCTTTTTAATGATGCGGCTGCTGAAAAGAAGTCATCAACAAATAGTTTGTAGTAACTTGAAAATGCTGATTAAAAACAGAGAAACAGCTGTACTTTTTTTCACATGTATTTCTACCTACATACTATGCACATTTAATGTCACTCATACACTCCCTCTTTTGACATTTGTCAATGCGTACAACCATGTGTGATACATACACATATCATAAAATAGTGTCAATTTTGGTGGCTGCCTCAAACTCCCCTCAGCCTGACATTGTATATACATTATACCTATGATGTCATTCCCCGTGTCACAGTGCCAGTTGGTATTTCCCCCTTTGAATAAAATAACAAAATATTATGATAAAATCAACAAAAATGTTGCCAGAACACTGATGACAGTTTATTTGTTTTATTCAAAATTAGACCTTTAGTTGCATGGTTTTTTTTGAATAACGAAGTAAATAATCTGTAAAAATAAATAAATAAATAAATCAAAAACAGAGCTCAGAAAATAATCATATGTGCTATTGTTATTTCAGAGCCTCCCTTATAAAGGCAGTATACTCAAAGGACTAAGCCCAGGACAGCACATCACAATCAAGGGGCAGGTCAGCATGTATCCTCACAGGTAAATGGCAAATAAAAGGAAGATGTATGTTTGTTACTGGCTTGTCTGGACTAGTAGTATAAGTTAGATCTCTCTCTGGTACCATCAAGGCTTCAAAACGGACATGACGGAAATGACATTACCTGTCTTCCAATGTTTCTTCCAGTTTCACAGTAAACCTCTGCAACAGCAGGACGGCGAACATTGCTCTCCATTTGAACCCCCGCATGAAGTCAGGTGTGTTCATCAGGAACTCGTACCTGAGTGAGTCCTGGGGCCAGGAGGAGCGGGAGCTGCCTTTCTTTCCGTTCTCTTCAGGGGAGTACTTCGAGGTAGGAACCACCTGCATCACCGCTTTAATGTGGAAGCGTTACACTCTCAGCTGTAATGACATCACTATGTGCTTCCTATCACTTTCTCAAACCTTGTTGTTTGTCTGCATGCTTGTATATTGAGGTCTGTCGATTCCCCAACAGGTTTTTGTTGTTTTTCTTTGCAGATTCTCATCCTCTGTCAGCCCCATCAGTTCAAGCTGGCAGTGAATGGGTCACACTTGTTTGAGTTCAGACATCGGGTGCAGGATCTGAGCAGTATCAACCAGCTGGAGATCATGGGAGACTTGGAGCTCACGGATGTCAAACTGTGGTGACCCTCGAGTATAGACTTACTAAGACACCAGCGTTTCATACACTGCTGTGTTCTGGTTATCAATGTTAAACTAGCTTACCACGATGACCCAGATGACGGATGCTAAAAACATCACCGGGTCTGAATTTCAGGTCCAGTTAATCTTACAGCAACCACAGGTCCGTTACCATAAGCTAGTCTAGCATTTTTGGTGGCCAAGTACCATTTACAGGTCCAACCATTCTGAATGATCCATCTTTCTAGCAATGAAGCATGAGAGCTCGCTGTGTTGGAGCATCAGGCTGTAAGCCACCATGACTGTTTACAGCTACAAGTTAGTTTGCCTTGGTTCATTTCTTAAACTGTCTCTAGTGCATCTCTGCTGTGATACGCCGTTAGTGCGCTGTATAGCTAAAACAGGAAATGTATGTAGATGTTAATAAGCACTTAATTACTGTCTTTGTTTCAATGTAATGACAGGCGGAAAATATAAACAATGAATGAAACTGAACAACTCATTTTTGTGGAGCAAGGCCCAAAAAAGAATAATTGATTGTATAGCTAAATTAAATGTGTTCTAAACATTTTCAGAATTATTATATAATTTATAATGGTTATACTCTTCACTGGGGGCAGGTGTTTAAAAAATACTGTAAGGTCAATTATTGTTTTCCTTCAACATAATATCTAACTACATGCCCAATGCTTGATTACTTTGATTTTATAATCCTCAGGAGCCCTTAACATATCATCCCACAAACTTGACATTCAAGTGAATTTATCATGTGCATCGCTGCAGCAGAACTCAAGCACGGTGCAGTACAGGGTCAATTTCAAACTTGATGTGTAAATAATCCACCTAATGCAGTTTTTGCAATCTTTATGCTAGCTATAGCGTATACTAGAATCCTGCATATGTGACCATCTCTTGTTTCACTGTTCCCCTGCTTTTGCTCAAAAGACAAGAAAAAGTTGGAGTTACTGAGGTTTTCCATTTTTTTCTTTTTGCCTTCTCTGTTATATGTAAAATATGTATGAAAAACATTCCTTATGTATCATAAATGATTTAATAATTAATAAATGTATTACTATTATCATTTTTGATTCCACTATTTAATGTCTACATGGCTTTTAGATGGTTCTCCAGACACTTGTAGGTTGATTTGAAATTATGCAAGGCCGCATTAACCTGGGGGCAGCATGGGGGCATAGTGGTTAGTGCTGTTGCCCCACAATAAGAAAGTCACCCAATGTGAACTAGGATTGGCTCCAGCACCACCCCACCAATGCATTAACCTGTAGCACTCATGCTCAACCACAAGGTGGTGTAAGAGAATTAAAAGTTGACTACCCTTTATATTACAGACACACTTCGAACAACTAAAGTGACCTCCAGCCTTTTTTTATTTTCTTTTTCTTTTTTTGCCTAAAGAGATCCAACAACCAATTATTTCCTCTTTAACGCATCAACAAATATCATTCCGTAATAGTGCAAACTGAGTCCTTTTTTCAGTTTGTACATCTCCATCTGAAGGTTAGTGCCTGAAGCCTTAACTGGCCTGAGTCTGAGCATCCATAAATCCATCCCTCTAAACCTAAGCACTGATGACATCATAGCTGATAAAAAGTTGGTGTTTTATTAACATCCACAGGAAATATAATAATTTGTAAGACTTGTAATAACCATGTTATAGTACAACAGTCTCTTATTTTTTAACATAGAAAAAGCGGGATGATATGCAACATGATGACATCAAGCATTGCAGTGCTGAGAATGTCCAAGATCAAAAAGACAAGAGACACAGTTCAATCAGCAACAGGCAAATAGGTTTAGGTTTGTTTTACCAAAAAAAAAAAAAAAAAAAAGTACTTTCCCCCAAAAAACCAAACAAACAAAAAAGACTCTCCTGTCCAGTCTCCAGGAACTAATTATGCCTCGCTTGAAGAAGATAAATCAAAAATAAAAATAATAGAGTGTATGTCCGAGTTGTCATAAACTCCACCACACAGGGTACCATCTCTCCCATTTCCAGTGGAGAGGTTTGGAAAGATAGTGGCTGGGGTCAAGTGTTTTCACTACAGTTCAGTTTTATTCCAGTCTGTAGCAGCTGATTTTAAACCACAGTGATCATTTTGTAAAATGACAAAATCAGGAGAGAGCAATGTGGCCCAAAAGTGGCCCCCCAGCGTTTCAGGCATTGGATGCATGTTTTCAAGGGGGAAGTGGTGGGAGGAGGGGGCAGATATCCCATTGTCAGACAGAGCTGAGCTTTACCAATCCTCTGACAGAGTCCTCATGTAGTGAGTCCTGGCTGGCTGGATTGAAGAAGCCCACCTGCATTGTGTGGCTGTGACCAAGGGGGCTGCCACAAGGGAGCATACCTGGTGGTGAGGGCACTTCCTCAGGGGTGAGAAAATGGTGATGGGCCACAGGCTCCTGGAGGGGGTGGCTGTGGTTGTGTGTGTGGCTGTGTCCGTGAATTGGCAAAATGTCACTGACCTCGTGGCGGCTGAGGCTGGGGGTGGATGACGGAGGCGTGGGCTGGCCGAGGGGGAGTGAGGTGCACGGACCAGCCAGTGTGAGGGAGGTGCGGCTGGGTAGAGAGCCTCCATTTTCAGGGGAAGTTGTCAGGATGACTGGCTCGCTGCTCTGCTGCTGGAGGAGAGGGGTGGCGGCAGCCTGCAAAACGAATTTGGTGCTCTGAATGCACTGGTCTTGGTCACACTGAGAGAGAGAGAGCAGCAGAAAGCAGGAGCAAGAAGAATATGGGAGGGGATGTGACCGTCGAAGAGATAGATAAGGTGTCAGAGGTGGAAAACAGAAAAATAAAGCAAAGGCCAGTGTTGAAAGTTAGATGGAGAAGAGGAAAGAAGAATCGAGACAGGGAATCACAGAAAACAGGTGAAAGAAGAGAGGACAGTGATGGAAGGGAGAAAAGAGAGAAAAAGATGTTAGTGCCCATGTTAGAGTGCAGTGCCCTACAGAGAATCTGCACCAGCTCGTGCTTCTGCCCCTTTAAAATCAGCTGTAGTCAATAGACAGTTGGAAACATGGGGTTATCAAGTCACTGCTTCATGGCCTATTGATCTCTGCTGTTGCACTTTTAAGTGGAAATCACACATCTAAAACTGGAGCACAGTAACTGGGTTAGGACACAAAGAGACATCAATACCACACATTAGCCACAGGGAGGTTAGCCATCACCCCATTAGCCCTCTATCACCACAGAATCATGTGCATTAGAGACCAGCTGCGGATATAAAACGCTAGTTGTGTCGAGACGACAGGAATTAAAAAGCCATATTAACAAACACAAAGAGTATTTTGATGCCTCCCTCCACCCCACAGTCTGGACAGGAAAGTTGAAGCACAAGGACAAGACTTGGGCATCTCACCTTTATGCCTTAACCACAGTGGCCTAAAAAGAGCAGATTAAATATGTGATTTAAACAGATGTTCTGCTCCCCTTGACAGTGGGAGAGATGTATTATCAGCCCATTACTCAGCCCCATGCATCAGTTGCTCTACACTTATCATCACCCGTACAAGCCTGGCTTCTTTCCAGGTCATTGAGACGACTAATTGGAGCGAAGGTGAAATGACAGAAACCTCACTCACTGCCATGTTAGCACATGGCTGCATCTCCAGCACTGTGTTGGATCAGAAATTTGTCCTTTCCTTTCTACTCTCTAGCCCACTTGTGTTTTATAAACAGTTATATCCCGACTGACTGACCGTCAATCCCACACAGTGCACACGTAAACAAAACAATATGTACATAGACTAACTTTAGACAGCAGAGAGAAGCTGAGGCAGCACAGGCCTTGTTGTGGTTGGCTTTCACACGTACCAGTGATGACACAACAGGGAAATGTAATCCTGTGTTTACATTTTAGTCTTGGCAAATACCAGAACTTCTTGACTTTACAAACATGTGATAGCCAGATTATGCCAGCCTAAAGGTGAATAATGACTGACATAAAAATATTGTATATAAATATACGAGTGCATCGAAAAAAGTAACGTGTGATGGTGTGTTTGATGCCTTTTTTTTTTTTTCACATTTAATTGTACAATTTTGGGAGCATTTGGGAATTTAAGTTGGACAAAATGGTAGTTTGAGGGTCTCCCCCTTTTTCTGAAAAGTTGAAGACTAAATAATTAATTTGCAACACAAATTGTGAATAGTTACAGTCCTATTTTCCAGTTATTATATGCAATCCAAGCTAGTTTGTGCAAGACTGTCAACCTCAGACCTGACATTTCATCAGCCAGACACAGTTCTGAGTGTAAGTCAATTACTGCGAGGTCAGGAGAGAAAGAATCTGAGCTTGTACATACAGAATGAATTAACATAAAATGCTGATACTTTTACCTTTCTATTCATTTTTTCATCTTTTACACATGGACAAAACAAACACTGCTTTAAGCAGAGCAGAGAAACAAAGAGGGCACTCTGGGTGAGAGTAACACCATCAGTCATGCTGACTGTACGAAGACTTACTGTCTACTCACTAAACTAGGAGCAAGTAGTCAAAATGAAACATGATTGTGGGCTGTCAGTCCTTCAAACCACAGGAAATGGTGGTTGAGGAAGTTGCACTGTGTGCGCACATATGTGTATCTTGTATAAAAATAGTCTACAGCTCACAAAAAGTAAAAAGACAGATCACCTTTATCTTTTGTCAGAGGTGACCAAAGATAAAAATGTTTACAAGTCCAAACCCAAATAGTGTACACTGAGGTCAACTGACAGGCAAAAGCAATTCTGAATCATAGCAAAACCTTAACTCTCATTAACCTACATTGGTATCTAACCATTCTGAAACATTTGGCTTTATTTTGCACAAATATAACCGGAGTTTGTGTTTGCTGTTTAGTATTATCATACAAATTATATATTATTATTCAAAAAGGTAATGAATCATTTTTTCTCTGTTGAGATGGCACGATTCATCATTTATTCAAGAAAATGTCAGATATTCAAACCTTCAATTTTCAAAAAATACACAAAAAGCAAAAAATCCTGATATTTGACAAATTGGAAACCATATAAATGAAAATAATAATAATAGTTATTAAAGGTAAACTGTATATTAGAATTTTTGCCAGTTCATTTTCTGATGATGGATTAATTGAGAAATTATTTCAATACAATCTGAAAACCAAAATTATCAAAATCAAATCAACACATGAATGGCAAAATACCTATACAATGAAAAAAATCTATTAAATGTAATTTGGGTGAATTCACCCTTTAACAGGCAGACACATCACTGCGATTACATCCCTGCCCCCCCCGCCAAAAGTCAAATCCCAAATGGAGGTTTCATGTTATCGAGGTGTACTGTGACATCATATCACACCATGTTGCCATGGTAACCACTTACAAGGCTTCTGCATATCAGGCTTTCGTTTTAAGCTGCATCACAGACAAGGTACCTCGGAAAGAAAATGTGACACACACTAGTCAACAATAAAGCACCAAGACATAAACACTGTGTCTTCAGTCCTTTATGTCTCTACCAAATGTCATGAACCTTGTCTTAAGTGCTTTATTTTCATATTCAGCTCAATCCAATGATTTAGCAATTGATAGTTGGACTAGCTGGTCTTGATAGTACATTTAAATTAAGGCTAGTTAAGAATAAAATAAAATGTTGCGCTGTCATTCCATCGTGTCTGTATCTCTTTCTTGTTCTCGCTCTCTACACACTGCTGAAGTACATTCACACACATTCTCTTAAGCCACCCACACACTCCTGTAGTAAAGACATAACAGTGAAAGGAAACTTTAACTCATAGGGATTTGATTAGTTTAAATCAGACAGTACCAGTGTGCAGATATAACAACACTAAGCTGACACTAGAGGACAACTTTAGCTGCTAATCATGACTGCTACAAAAAACAGATGGTAGTTATTTCCGACTGTGCTAACATAGGGGTAATGCTCTTGTGGCTCTCAGCCCATTACAATTAGTACACACATTCAGGACCTGAAGACAGATGACATTCATGCTGGACATCTCAATGAGAACGAGCAGGATGAGGTCTAGGTTGGAAGAGAACAATAGGGTGACTGTGGCACAGGGGGAGGGTGCCAGGGAAAGACATATAGTCACTGTGAGTGAATGGGTCTTAAATCTAGCATGTAATGTGTGAGGTAAACAGCTGAAGTGAACAACAGAAGACTTGTTGCTTCTATTCAGGCACCAATGATAAGCTAGTCTGTGAGGTCAGTACAATGTTCTCTCCCAGGGACGCCCTAACATTGCGGAAAATATCTGTTTACAGACTTTGGTCTACTTTTTGTTTATGAGGTAGCATTTTCTCTCTAACCGACTCCTGTTCATTCTTTTTTCGTTGGCCCGCATCAAGACTTTGCTTATCAGCATGAGGAGAGAACACACTCAGACAACACAAAAGCATTAATCTTACACATCTCCATGAGCAAAACCTGTAACAAGAGAACGGCTCAAATCAGGGAGAGAAAATCTTAACAGCTCCATCTGTGATGTCCCCCAAGCACCAATACACACAAAGGGTACTCCATACTACTGTTGACATAATTTATAGACAACATGAAGCAATATCGGGAAGACTAAACACCTCACTGGCATGCTCCTAAACCAACCAGAGCAATTTCATCAGTATTTTGGCAGATGGGAAAAACTACCTGGCTTTCCACTCTCTGCTCTGGATACAGTGTAGTATTTGTGATTCTGTGGATAGTGGAACATTTGATTCTGTCCAATCCTTGAACCAATAGCTAGTGTTTACTATTACAAACTGAAACAATCAGACACAAAATCAGAATGGACAGGACGTCTGTAGATTCAATTCCTCAAAAGGATAAGTTCTGCCTCAATGTGTGAGAGCTGAGTTTTTGTTTCTGGCAAAAGAATCAATCGGGAAACCTGGAGATTCCCTCTGTTGTTCCCTTTGTCCAAGGCCTGGTCCTGTAGGAGTCATGTTAGGGCATGCAAGAGGCTGTGTCAAGAAGTACATAGAACCAAGAACCAGTGAATTTAAAGGACTTAAAATTTCTCTAAAATGTTTCTTTTGCTCCAAAAAACTTTTGGGACAAGAGAATCATACAACAAGCGGTTCTGTAAACAGACTACACAACATTTTAGATACCCCCTTGACAATTAGTCAGTCACGTACATATTTAGGTGAATTAGCTTATCAGCCTGATGTTCATGTATCTTCAAGAAAAGAGTGCGGTCAGTATCTTACCATGTGGCTCTGCTGGGACTGTGTGGCCCCATACATGGTGATTCCATTGGTTGGTGGTGCCAGCTGAGGTGTATCTGACTGAATAAAACCCCGTCTATCAATTAGACTAGTGAGAGGGAAGCAGAAAGGCAAAAAAAGGAAAAAGCATTAGCATAGTATTTATTCACAAACACTACAAAACAAAATTAACTAGTATATTAAATACAGTAGAGTAATATAACAAAATAGATCTACTTTGGGGCCCTGCTGGCTCTCTGGTGCTTGTTATAGCAAGCTTATATCTACAGCCAGGTTGAGTCAGTGCCAATTACCTTCAGTGTCAGTATCTGAGCCTCTTTCTGAGGCCAACTTTTTTTCTACTGAAATCATTGTGATCTCAGTGTTTGCATGAGAAGTGCTTCAGTACGGTCGGGTGTTTATATGCACAGATAAATTCCACCACAACACCTGTGTGGCATGTAATGAATATGTCATATGTCGGGAAATATAATATTACCAGATTAGTGACTTTACATGTTCAAATGGTATAGTTTTTCTGTTGATTTTATGAAGGTTAAAGGGCCGTCCACACCAAGAACTATAACTATAATTATAACTATAAATATATAGTTCTAAAAATCATTCTTAACTCAAGTGGATGGCAGCCTCCACACTACAACTATAACGACAACGATAGTGGTGGACGATATCGTTCGGATCACTTTCAGAGCGATTTGATGAACGATAAAAACACTGACAGCCAATCAAAATCCATCAGGAATGACAGGTCGAAACATTCTTCACGTCACTACGTCACTCACACACATGCTTTGACTATATAGAAGAGGCTTTGAACACACACACACACACACACACACACACACACACAGACCCACATTCGTCTCCTCAAACATTCGCAATGAAACCAACCTCGAAAACAACAAGGTTGGGGATGAATCTCTAAGGTCCTGCTGTGGAGCAGTGATATGAATCATTGTTTCTGTCCCATCATTAATGACAGGCCTTTCACATAATCCCCAGATTGCGATCATTTGAGCTGACCGCAATCATTTTGCATAATTGTTAAAATCGTTTCCATTCATCTGTACAAAAACAGCTTGATGAAACTAACAAATCTCCAGGACTTTTTCCACGGTTTGAGGTTTGACTGGTACTCTCTTAATGACATCATCTTGTTGCATCCCCTTTTTCTGCTATAGTTTAATGACACATGAGCAGAGAATTAGTGTCATAAACTGTTTATTTTGAGGCGCCTAATTTCTAATATTCCGCCACATTTTGATGAGCATGTATCAATGTTAGCATCATAGATTTAGTTGTGGGTATATGTTCATTATTAAACTATGTTTAGGCTAATAGCATGGCCTATAAAATGATCACAAAAAGACAATTAAGTCATTAATTGTATGGTAATTAATTGTCAACTTAAATTTCATGATCGGCACAGCCCAAGCTCCACGACTCTGATGCAGCTGGTTCGATAATAATAACCTGCTCAATTCTTGTGTGCATCTACACGTGTGTGCTCATGGGCCAGAAATGATGATAGCATCATACATGTTGATCTGACACAGAGCAAACTCTGTCCCACACACACTGTGTGTGTCATTTAATGGAACATCCATTTGACAGTGAGCTCCAGTGGAACTGAGCTGGATTCAAGTGGACATGATTTCAAAGAGTCAAATTCTAGAAACCTACAGCAGTGGCTTGTGTTGCCTGTAATAAATAATGGCAGGTTTGCGAATGCGGTTAGGAGGAAAGGAGCATAAAAACACATAGGACATTAGAAAATGTGAGTCAAGGTCTCAGCAGGGAATGAAATGCAACAGGCTTTTTATTTGTGTGTGTGTCTGGGATGCTTGCATAGTCCAAGTTGGAGTTGAAACATTCTCTCCCTACTAGTGGGTCCAGCTGTGGGATGCCTGTGGCCCCACTCACATAAACACGCACACAGCAGCCACCTGTTCACTGAGGACTCTCCTACCGCCTACTGAAATCATAACTGGTGATTTATGGCTGGTGATGTACAGTGAAGCCAAATTAATTCTATAAATATAGCAGCCAATTATCTGTGAAAAGATTCCATTACTGCTCTCCTTTTTTATTCTTTTGTATTCTCTGAATGAATGTGTGTGCATGTGTTGATGTGGCTAAACTATAGACTTTGTTCCTCAATCGTTCTGTTTACACTTAAAAGTTAAAGCCAAGTGAAAAGTTAAAGGCCGTGAGTACCAGGGACAAAGAGATGTGTGAGATGTCTCAACAATATCAACATGTGTGTGATATCTTCCAAATAGGTACAGTAGCCAGTAAGGATATGAGCAGACAGTAAGTATGTCCGTCCAGTGGATAACCATTAAAACACTTCTCACTGTGATGGAAGTAAATAAAGGACATTTCAAAGCCTGGTTGATGAAGCCGCACAGCTTCATGGAGGAGTAATGCGAATTTCTGAGCAAAATGATGAAGCGAAAGCAGCTGGGAGGGAATGTGCAGTGTGTACTGACATTTACAGTCACACTACCATGAGGATATAGCTGTAACAGTTGGCCTGTCTTTTTTGTTAAATTCATGAACTACAAAAGTGTGAAATATAACATATATAGCCAACTTTGCTCTTGGATTAGGTTAAAATGAGCTTGAAATCCTCTCTGCTCTTGCAATATTTTAGGAGCTATGTATAGGACACCTCGAGTCTAATCTAACACTTAAATTTGAGAGAACATTACAATTTTGGGAGAGAAGATGTAAGAGGTGTTGTGACTTATTACAGAAAAATTGAAGGACTGAACGGGGTATTATATGTCATTATCTGGGCAGCTGGCAATATGTAAATGGCCTCATAAAAACACACATCATACCTTGGTGGGAGGGGTCCACACAGTGCTGCACAGCAGTTGGTGAAAATATTGCCATGGCTGTAGGGATTATGGTTGTCCTTCCCTCTTTTTGAAGACCATGAGCCTTTTATCTGAAGGAGGACACCCAAATCAATCACAATCACGAGTCCCAAATTTCAGGAGGCTGCTCACCACATACATTATCACTGTGTATCAAATCTAGTCTAAAAATGTTGGTGGCCCATAAAACTATCAAACCTATGACCTCAGCATCAACATGTCAACATTTCTGTTTCCCTTTAACACTAATTTAGCAATCATGATACAAGGTTGTTAATGTCAAAGTTACAAATTAAAGAAAGAAAAATTTCCAAAAACAAGTATCTGAAATAAACACTTTGTAACTTCTTGTCAATTAACAAAAACCCCACAGCCCCACAGCACTCATTACCTTGTGAGTGTAAAATGTGGCATACTGTTTCGTGTTCATACTCACATCCTCATTGGTGGTCTGGTTGGAGCTGATCAGGTAGGTATGGAAGCCCGAGAGACCCACTATGGACCAGACAGAAAAAAAACACACAACCACCTCCAGCACAGTGACACAATGAAGTCAAGGAAAAGATGTCTGCCCCAAATTTAATTTAATCCATCCCTGAATTTAGTAAAAACAGCCAATAATATGACAGTTCAATTGGAAACACACAGACATATATGGAGTCAGCATGAAAAAAAGGGGGGGGGGGGGTGGCAGAACACCTGACAACCAGCATACTGACCTACAGCCTCAGGGCTGTCCTCATATTACCAATAGTTTTTAGTTACTAATTCATTTCCTTGGGGCCGCAGAACAGTGCTCTGTGTCTCTGCTCCACATTAAGCATAAAGACAGACATTGTCCAAGACGAATTATTCTGCCTTTAAAAACTGAACTTTAATAGCTACCTTTAAGACAGGTCCTGTGGGCATATTGAAAAAAAAAAATTTGGTCAATACAGTACATTCTCAAAGACCATGAGCCAGTTTGTTTAACTCTACTGCAAAAAAAAAATTAAAAATAATAATAATCACACAGCTCATTTCTCTCTCTTAATCCCCATCTCTCTTTTTCCTCTTGCTCCTTACAACGGACAAAACATTTCATCATTCCTCTAGTACAAAAGACTGGTAAAACACTATCGAGTGCAATTCCCCTTTATTAAGGCCGTTATCAGCATGGCTTGGAACATTTCTCTGCCAGAGAACCAGTTATCTCACTCGGCCATAGAGAGAAGGGTAAGGAGAAAGACACACCTTGTGACCCTGTGACCTCCACTTGATCTTTGACTCCAGAATAACATTAGGTTTTATTCAGATATGATCACTTCTGACGCTCCAAATCTACTTATCAATCCAAGTCAATGTAAGATCCTAGTGGATCTTTATGTGTCATCTTAGAACCAAGACTGACATCAATAGTAAAAAGACAATGGTTAATAAAGTGAAATAAATTTCCTTCTTTACTCCCAAATCATCTGTTAATGATATGGTAGTAAATTTGAATTATGATCATGGGAGACTGCCTTCCCCCTTTACTGCCTTAACTATAGCTAAAGGTTAAGGTCAGATGATTTGTCCTGCAATGAAGGGCTAAAAATTGAAAATGATTGACTTGCTTGGATAAACCACAATCCATGTGATCATCACTGGTGTGTTGAAACAATAAGCTGATTTACAGTGTATTTGTGACAACTGTAGTTTAAGAAGCTTTGCGCACACTTGGCATCAGTCACACAGACAAACACACCCGTGCTCATATTCAAATCTCACTTACACAACATTGCCTGAGAGGGAAGGATGCAAGCTAGAGTCAGATGAAGTCAATTGGCAGAGACAGAGAGTGGAGTTGCCTTGAGTACTGTGTTTATCCTGATGGAACGGGACTAATCAGATGCACACCAGTCATGCAAGTACTGTAATTCTGAGTAAAAACAGGAGCAACAGATGGAACTGCTCTGAAAAGGCATGTCACACAAATTGCGACTGATGTACAGAGTACATTAGGGCAAATCAGTTTGTGTCAATGTGACAGTGATTGTAAAACTAAAGACAATAAAAAACAACAACAACAGATGGTAACAAAAAATAGGCAATCATACTAAAACAACTGAACTAAATGGTAAAAGTTGAGTTTCATTGAAAGGATATCTGGCAGGACTATCTTTAAGTGCTTTAAGGAACCCCTGTTGATGGGAGCCTGTGAACACAGAGAGACAGGGTTTCTATTAGACTACTATAGCGTTGTATTTACCATTGCATGCACACAGACTCACACATGGTGCACATCAAACAACAGAAATTGAATGCAGGAAATCTTATTATTTCGGGTACTACACACTCTGGACCTATTAGCTGCTCCTGGGTCTAGAAGATGAACTGAGCTGGGCAGAGGGTGCCCACTTGTTCCGATTTAACTTCCAAGAAAAGTAGGACAGAGCCAGAAGAAAGACCACAAATCAAGGGTTGGCCAGCTATGTGGGGCTAATACGTTCCGCTCATCAGTTAACATTTTCTTTACAATTGAGCACGAAATTGTAAATTTATTTTGAGGATTGGACAATAAGGTTTTACGTATAGTGTACAGTAATCTTACAACATGAACTGATTATTAAGCTATTGTAATGTTCTCAAGCCCACCAGGAGGGGAGAAAATGCAAACTGCAGAAGTCAAACCTTTGTCAGGCCTTCTTTCAAGTTTTGAGAGGACTTGGATTTAACACAGCATGGTTACAGTCAAAGAGAACAGAACAAGCTCAAAAGAGTTTTAATCGTCACTGCAATTTTCTAGCAGCTAATCATAGCCCATATTTTGTTCCCAGAGCAAGTCTGATCCATTGACTATCATTTGCATGTGCACACACACAGGCATGTATGCACGCACTGATAGGTAGTCGAACAGTGCACTGCCTGCTCCCAGCTGGAAAGATGGTAACAAGCCAGAACACTGCAGCTTTTCACAACGCCCACTTACAACCTGCTGGCTCCAAAACACACCGATCACACAGCCAGCCAGGAGTGTGCGTGTGTGTGTGTCTGTACCATGCCTGAGAGCATGTCCTTTTCCCCTCCACCTAACTACTTACTTAAAATGATGTGTGTGATGACAAAGGCGAAGATGAAGATGGTAAGGAAGGAGAGGGAAAGGATGAACATGTAGAAGAATCTGTAGTTCCTCTTCCCCACACAGTTCCCCACCCAGGGACAGTGGTGGTCAAAACGCTCTGCATGGACAGGGAGAGACAGAAAGTTTATTTTGGATACAAGGACACAGCTGCAGTTTTTTTTTCTTTTATCAGTACACACTGCTGTGACAGCACTATTTCCCATTTCTAAAATCTTTTTCATACATTAAGGTTGTAAAAGTCTCATCAGAAACCTGGTTAAGTACATTTTATTATTATAGACGTTCACATATTATTGTTGCCTGATTAAAATAGGACATTTCAAAATGACCAGGTTACTTAAGTGCAAGTAAACACATTAGGAAGCCAGAACTGTGGGAAATCATGCAAAAGAGAAATGTCACAATCAGTTTTGGCACAATATATACATTTTTCACATAGTGCAAACTGGCTATTTATATAAACTAGCTAATAAAAGTTACAGGGCCGGCCAATATGATTGTGTAATACGGAGGATGATTCCCATAAAAGTAGGGCAAGGTTGAGATGGTGAAAGAAGCACTTTGCCAGGCCAGCAAAATGAAAGTTTGGGGATGTTTGAAGCACGTGGGGTTAAAGACAGGTAGGAAAATCAAAGATAAACAGTGTCTATTCTATAGAGACACTATAGCTGATAGAGACTAAACAAAGTGATGTAGCACAAATGAGCCTCTTTCGTCTGAACCGCTGTTAAGTGTCTAATGTCCTGTATGCAGAAACATAGGATATTGCAATATATTCAAAATACAAAATACATATCTGGAGTGTTTAACTATTCCGCTTTCAAATGAAAACTAGTCAATGGTATTTTATTAAAATATCCATGAGCAAGTCCAGGCCAGTTATCATTTCACAGATTGCTTTTTGATTGAAGTTTACCGATAGGATAAGATTTAATTTGGGCCCCCTCCACAGTCCTCTCTCCCTCAGTGTACGGACTACAGGTTGTGAACAGTGGTAACTACTTAACTGATTAATCAGAGACATTATTTGTCTAGACAGGTGAAATGACCTTCTTTTGTCTTAAGTAATCAGTGCATAGTTGAAATGTGTCAAAGAAACACAGCCTTCATTTAGACAGGGTGAAAGGGGACAGCTACTGTTAGTCAGATCCGATTATGACTACAGCCTGCCTCATTGGTGACCAACAATCCAGGGAGAAGACAAGAGAGACTTTTGATATTCTCCCCTATACTGGGTCCATGCAGGAATCTGAATTCAATACATTTTTAAGACCTTTTGAATATACTCTAAAACTCAATATCACTTAGCACCAGTGACACCAGGAAAACACCTTTAACTTATATTTACGATACATTTAAATGGAAATTGTCTTATATTGCGATAGCTGTTAACATAGAAACTCTTCAGACAAATAATAATTTCACACACTGGTATGTGTTTATGCTGTACTGTTTAGTGTCCACATTAGAATTTTTTTATTTTTTTTAAACAATGAGCCTTCAGCTCCAGTCTATTAATGAAATGTGAAAACAAAATGACTATAAAAGACAGAAGCACAGCCATGTGTCAGGAGGAGGACAAGGTAATCTTGTGTAACAACCATTTGCTCTGTATCATTACCCTCTGACGATTGTTTCAAAGTAAACTAAAAGCTTGAAACAACTCTTCTGGTTTTACAGTTATCTAATATATGTTTACCTATGAGCAGTCTTCATTTAATTTTTTTTTTTTTTTGTCGTTTGCTTATATATCAATACAATTTCCTGAAAAGAATCATTGAAGGATCAGCTAATGCTCTGCAATGAAGCACAATGAAAAACAGACCTAAAATGACTCCAGAATTAGGTCACCATATTCCAAGCCTCTGCCCACACATAATCAAGCACCAATGTTTATGAACACTTACAACTCAAACTGGAATTTAAAAACAAACAGACCATCTTGTCCTGCTGCATATGCTATATTGAAGGGAAAAAAAAACAGAACATGACCGAAAGGGAAGGGAGGTGGTGTGTGAGTAAGCGTCACAGTTCTGTACATTTGCAACTTTCTTCTATTGTTTAGGAAACACATTTTTTTATTGCCACTGTGATCCCCATTTCCAGCCTAAGTGCTTGTGCAGCTGGTTCCCAGTAGTTATCCCTTTAGACTTAGCAAGCACCCAAAGGAGAGCAAATTGAAATAAATAAGACTTTCAAGTAATTTCAGTGTTCGTTTTGTTTCGAAAAGAAACAAAAGGGCCTTTTCCTCACTATACACATAAATGTTTGTGTTTTCCTCCTAAAATTACATGTTGCAACATGTTACATAAAATGTAATATGCTGCGCTGTAATCCATGCAGTTGTATCTCTGAAGCTTCTTAATGAATGCTGCACTGACTGACTCCAGATTTCACTTTATGGATGTGGAGCCATGCCGGGTGGAGACCTGGATCTTTTACATCAGGCTGAAAAGTAAATCTCGGTGAGGGGACATTAGTATTGGACTAGGACACTGGTATTCATCAACTGAGTTCACTCCCACCCATCTGCAATTTGGAGAGTCCAACTACGAGTCTAGTTCTAATTTTACATTTCCTTCTCATCTGTGGCTCAGCACCATCATTCAAACATATTTTCAAACCTCATAACAAATTTGGATTAATGAGTTCATAGTGCTCTGTGTCCGTGTTTGGTAAAAACTTATCCAGTTTTAATTTTTTATCAAAAAGTGGGCCTCGCCTGTTAAATTTCTGAATAAAACCTTTTCCACCTTTGTGTAGACACACATATCCCATTTGGCAGCTGAGCAAAAAATGGAGAGGGCAGTCATTTTCACAGTCTGTCCTCTTTCCTGCCAGCTAGCATCTACTGCATCTGATTACCACCTCCTCACCTTTTTTCCCCTGTGTTTACTACTTCCTCATCTTTGTCTCCCTGATTTTCTCAGTTCCGCTTCTGACGGGAAACAGACATTCAAAGAAGGTGTTGTCTCTGATGAGTGAATATCAGAAAAAACCTGATGAGAAAGATACAGGGACAGGTTTCTGTATCTGTCTCTATCTTTTAGTTAATTGCCTTGCTGTGCTCTTCACTTTCTGTCCAGAGACAGAGCATGTGGTTGTGGAGAGCAGCAAAAATCCACTATTATGCTGCTGTTTTCTTTCTGTTCAAACTGTTTCCTCCCTCTGTGTGGATGCCAATTCCTCTAAGCAAACACTTAGCTTGTGTCTTGTGTCTCGCAACCAGATGTGTGTTTTTGTATCTTGTCAGTGGTTAAGGGCATGAAGGTTGGATAGGCTAGTATTTTTAATCAACCCCAGCCTTGTGAAATAGAAACATACCATTATCTCAAAAGGCCTTCATTTTAGGATTAGACTGTCTTGGCATTTTGTCTGTCTATCCGGTCTGTATTAACCTTTAAAATACATGTAGATGATGGTTTGAATGGTTTGGTGACCATTTACCAATATCTAGGAATGATTTTTAAAAATTTGAGATTATATTGACAAAATATCAGAAAAACTTGCAAAATCACAAACAGAAAACATCTTTTTCACTCACCCACACAGTTGTCACACAGGCTGCAGTGGGAGGCACGTGGCGGTCTAAAGATTTTGCAGGTGAAGCAATACTTCAGTTTGACTGTCTGGCCGTTGATAACCACCTCCTTGGTCCTGGGAGGAGGCCTGTAGCTTGTACTGCCATTAGCAACATCTGGGGAAATTTAAAGACAAAAAAATAGCAACATAAGTATCACATAGTGTTCTCTGCATTTGACTTAAATCCAATTGGACTTCCATTTACAGTACTATTGTGTGCATATGGCAAAGGTAATAAAGGACTGCCTTTGAGAAATTCTAAAGGCACAAAAATACAACAAATGCAGTTAAAGTTGGGATAATAGGCTATAATACAAAGTCAATCACCATACAAAGACAACATCAGTGGTCACTGGTGGTTACCTCAAACAGACCCACAGCTATAACTGTAACTGAATGACAAGCTAAAAACACTGGATTAAACACCACATGCTTTAAAATATGGTCCAATTTATAAGTGCTTTTGATTCTTAATGTTTACTCAATGCTAATTGTCTTCTACTGTGAATTAAGCCTAATATTGCGGTTTCCATAACAATCTGTACTTTATATGCTGGACAGACACAGTCAAAAGAGACAGCAGAAATTTATATCAAGGCTATTGGTTACAAGTGGCTAGAAAATATTTTCAGCTATATCTACTTATGAAATGGTCGCTAAAAGAGAAAAATAGAACAATAATGTCTTCTTTAATTAATTCAACTGCAAAAGATACTCTTATTTGAGGCATGTCTTTTTTTTTTTTTTTTACTCCCTACGTCACATCATTTATCATATTTTATAGGCATTTTAGTGCAAAGCTGCATTTTGAATTACTCCAGTTTGTTGTTTTAAAATTCATTTACAATGTGTTCAAACAAACTCAACACTTCCTTTTACAGTTTCTAATTTAAAGCCATCAACCATTTCAGAGGACACAAACTTTTATTGATATGCTGCAGTAAACTTATCTTATTTCCATTTGATATTCTGTTATCTGCTATTCAGATCTACTAGTTTAACAGTTCCCAATTACTTCTCCATCTCCCTTCATCCTATTCCTCTGCCCTCTCTGTTCAGTGATAACATAATGATAGGAGTTTATTTGATGTAATGGAGGTGAAGCTCAGAGTAAAGGAGGCACTCCTTTGCTTCCCTGCCGTTCCCCTGCAGCTGGGAAACCGGAGATATGGCCCATCACTCTTTTGGCATTCATACACGGTCCAGCCATGTATTAGGTTTCTTCTAGATTGCGATTATTTTGACAGATATGATTATATCAATATGAGTCATGTAATGAATCCATTTAAATTTTATTAAATGTTGATTATGCAATATTTGTTGGGGCTTGTACCAAACAAGTATGTAATCTGGGCCATCTCTGTAACATCACAACAATTTATGGTGCAAACAGTCCGCAACAACGTTGAAATACTAAAGGTACTTTTCAACTTAATTGACACAAGTGAAGCTCCTGATATATAAACTATATTGACAAAAGTATTGCATTGACTCGCATATGAACTTAAGTGAAAAGCCTTCCCAGAAGAGTTGAAGCTGTTATAGCTGCAAAGGATGGACCAACATCATATTAAACCCTATGGATTAAGAATGGGATTTCACTTAAATTCATATGCGAGTCAAGGCAGGTGAGCGAAAACGTTTTGCAATATAGTGTATATATATGTGTATGTGATATATACATATACAATTTTTTCTTATGCAGCTCCTTTGGTTTGATAGTGCACTTGGCCATATTGTTATTTCAATTATTTGTACAGCCCTATCTTAAACCCAGTCCTGTCTGGGAGAAGAAAAAAACAACAAACAAACCCAGAAAGACGTGCTAAGGCAGAAACACTGCAGGCTATTAACACTAACTAACCCTAATAGAACCTGTTTCAGTCAGAAACTCAGGGCATATAATCCAGGTAACCAGTGAAGGAAATACGATTAAAGGTGTGAGCCAGATTACAGGTTTCAACAGAAAGGTACTAATTCTGCACCTTTATTTGTAAACTACATCTGGTTGTCTGGTTTCATTTGTCTAGGGACTGATGAATCCACTAGGGCTATGGTAAGGTTAAATCTTTACTGATCTGCAATTATCCTTTGCTTTGATAAAAGGTAGGTGTCATGATATCAGTGGCTGAAAAGGTTTGAACACAGACAACCCACACAGCTCATTATTTTTAATTAGCCCTGCCGTTATAGTTCCTTTGCATGAGCCATACAGACTCTGCTGCTGTGTGTCAAACTTGGCAACCAGAAAGAACCGTTTGAGCAGCTCATTAAACACCAACACCCTAAAATGAACCAGTCCAGGTAATAGTCTGGAATTGAACATGCATTTAGCACCACAATGCTCACATAATAATACAAAAAAGAAAATTGTTGGAAACAATTTTGAATACGGCAGCGATGGCTAAATGGTAAAGATGGGAGCAATGATAGTGATTTCAAAGCCATAAAAAGGTAGAGCCTGTACTCTATTATTGCTCTGTTCGCTTTGAGCACTCTCACGCACCATAAGAGCAGGAGATTGTGTGTGGGAAGATCATCTTGAGATCATTTAAACAGAGGCACATTGCATTGTTACAGAGTGGTATATGTGTGTTAGTTTGGGGGGAGAGGGTACAGAGAGCTAGAGATGTGTGTGGGTGGTTGACATTTCTTAAGGAGAGCAGAGGAAATCCAGCCAGTGAATTCTGATGTATTGAGTTTGTCCCTCTTGTGATCAGAGCGCTCTCTTCCCTCACCTGTACTCACTGTTTTGTTCCCTCTCAACAGACTCCACTGAGGCAGAAAACGAATGGGAGGAGTATGTGAACTACTAAGAGCACAATTCAGTTACCAAAGTGTTAAGCAGCTACGAGAGGGCCCATTGTTCAGGTACTCAAAGTGTAATAAGATTTACAATGACATTAACATTAGATCCTGCCCTGTCAGGCACAGAGGTTCGACAAATTTGTGGGGGTTCCTCTGAAGTATTAGAGGAGACCTCTTTGAGGCTTACTCTGGGATCTCTAAATTAATGCTGGTGGGTAGGAAGGTACTTAATGATATTAAGTATATTAACACTGTTACAATCACATCAGGTCGTAATGAAGCTACACACCATTTTGTTTGTGTCTTGTTTTTCTTTTTTAACCAACACTTATTATGAAATATCCATGTTACATTCGGCTTAGATTCGTTTGTTGTGCATATGAAAGTTTAAAGACGGAACAGGTTTGCCCATTTTTCCTGTTTTGATGACTTGGCATGAATTCCACATAAAGAAACACTACAAGTTCAAGTGAAGGCAGCAATCAGATTATGTTCTTGTTCTTGTACATAATGTAATACTAAAACATTTCAGATTTTACATTACCAGTCAAAAGTCTGGACACGCTATTCATTTGAATGAAAAGGTGTGTCCAAACTTTTGACTGGTAGTGTATGTTTTTTAGGATTAAATATAGGTTGACCTGGTCAATAAATATAGATTATCTATTAAGATAACTTTGGCTTTAATTAAAAGCAACACTTACATTAGGGACATCGCAACATTTCCATATTTTAACTTTTCCCCCATTGTTTAAAGTTTTAAAAAGTGCTTTTCACTGATTTTTCACTTGCATAGTAAATCCTCTTCCAACACTCTTCACCCTTCTCCGAAATAAAGAAATTTAATGAGATGAAATTTGCATGAAGACAAAGGAACCTAAGGAAGGAATCTAAATTTATACCATACACAAGTAGTGAGTTGGAGATCCCTCAGAGATATAGGCCAGGCTTAGGTGCTTAAAGGTAGAAAACATAGCTAGGTAGACTGGAAAGTAAGGTGGCAGAACACATATACTTAGACATATCTTCTCCTCCCACACACCCCCTCAGGCACAAAGTTAAATGAGGGCTCAATGTCAGCCAAACTGTACTTGACATTGCCTGGCGAGATATAAAGGGAAACTAATTGCTATCCTACTGTGTTTGTGGAGGAGAAACAACAGGAGTCTTTTTTAACTCCAAACATAGAAAAGTGTACAGGAATACAGTACAATAATGAGGGCTAACTGATCACAGCCTGACTGAAAAGATGTGAGCATGCAACCAGAGAGGCACAAGCAAATCTGTTTGGGCAAGCAATAATTTCCAAGTCTTACAGCCAACTGATAATAAATAAATAAATAAATAAATAAAAATCTAATAAAAACCTGTTCCAACAAATCCTAAATAACATAACATAAGGTCATATGATGTCTGATGAAAAGCCAGTGATTTGGCAGGCAGAAGGTATCAGTGAGAGAAAAGTCATTGTTATGTATATTAGAGACATGGGTGGCATTTCTTTGCTATTTAAGTCAGTTGGTCAAAAAGTAAAAAGATTAACAAGTCAGAAGTTTAAACTGTAAACAATGAATTATTATAGCAGACTAAGCATCATTTGTCTGAAATTTTAGTGAAATAACTTTAGACAGATATCACTCTAACACCAACAGAGTGAGGATCAATCAAAGCTAATCCCAAACTGATCAGCCAAATAAAAAGCTTTCTATAGTGAGTATTAAAATCCAACTATAGTCCCTGAGACAATATTGTCTAGTAAGATCATTGTTCCCCAACCAGGTATATCTATTCACTGACACATCTGTGGATGATCAAAATCACAGCAGTGTAGAAGTTATTTACAAATGTCCCAAAGAAGATGTTCATTATAGGCAGCACAGGAGGTTGCCACGTTTTACAGCATGCCGGGTTCAATTCCAGCCTGTGACCTATGCTTAAAGGTCATTCCCTTCTCTCTGTCTATCTGTTTCCTGTCAGCCTCTCTGCCACTTACTAGTTAAAATAAAGGCATAAAAAGCCAAAAAAATAATATTTTAGGATGAATGGCCTATCTCTATCATCTGTCTAGCAGTATCAATTAGTATTATATGTGCACTGGCCTGATGTTCATATTGCACTGAGGGGGAAATTGTATGGGAGAATGGTGTTTACAGCTAAATAGAATAACTCTGTCATTCTTTTCTTTTTTTCTTTTAAGCGTATCAAATCCAGTTTAAAAATCAATAGACAAACTCTGGTTACTGACTACATCAAAAGCAAAAGACATTGTTACACTGAAGGGAGTTATTTTGAAGCTGACTGACATTCATTAGAAAGGTCAGTGGAGCAAAACACTGGAAATCTACAGCAAAGGAATTTACTGTTCCACTTCGCTCTGAGAAAAGTAAGAAAGATGAAGTGGGGTAATCTCTTATCCAGCCCAGGACAGACAAGTTATTACTTGATATTTTGCACAGTGAAATGCATGACAGATGCCCTTTAAATATATATAATTTGATTTGCTGCTCATGTATTGAAAAAGATCTTGGCCACGACCATGAGGACTCAGTTCAGTAGTATGGATACAGAGATGTGACATTTGTCTGAGTCAGGGATTATGTTTAGGATGAAGGCCTGGTCAGGTCTTTGATGAAGCTTTAGCCTAAAATGGCATTCACACTGGTTAATGAAATCAGATTAGATCCACATGGAGACAGAAAGACACAGGAATAACCCACTGAAAAACTATTACTGTAGCTTTTGTAAGCCATAATTAAAGGTGTTAATTGTTACCAAAAATGAAGCACATCCAACAGAATATATATATAGGTTTGTTTTTTTTTTTCATTTAAGTGAATGGAGATGAAAGGTGTGTGTGTGTGTTTGTGTATACACATAATGGATGGAATGAGAGAGTGTTTCTGAACAGCATATTGAGTGAATCAAGGCTGGTCTAACTTCTCTGCAAGTTTAAACTTTTCTTGCATGCTCTATTCTTACAACTTGTATCTCCATCACCCAAATATTAACATATTTATCACTCAACATCTGGGCATTAACCAAAAAGGAAAGAAAGAGTAGAATAGAAAGACTACAAATAGGCAACATCAAGGGTATAAAATGAACAAAGTTAATTAAATGGTCGACTGCAGAAGCTATGAACTGTAGGGAGTGAGTATAAACCTATGAATATGTCACATAACACTGCTCATGATGTTGAGGGTTCTTGCAAGCAAATGCTAAAAGGAGAAAGCATCAATTCAGCAAGGAAATCAAATACTGAGTTTCATTTTGGTAAGCAAAAGCAATTCAATCCTAAAATTAAGTTTCTTTGGCCCATGTTTAACTCTGCTTATTTTAAATTTAAAAGTTTAATATAATCAATTCCTCACCCCCTTTGATACCTCTGTCATGTTGAACTGTGTCAAAGTTTTCCTCCCACGTGAATATCTGTCAGTCATAGTAAGGGAGGACATGATGTTCATGTACAAACAATGCTTAGATATTGAGATGTCAAGTGGCCTAGTAATAGAATCTCTTTCCACTGGCTGCAGGGATGCAGCCAGTGGAAAGATCATCATCTCTGTCATCAGGGGGTTATCTCTGGACCACATCAGCATCTTTTAATTTCTTAATTACAGAGGGTTTGGAGCACAATAGCAGTTTAGAATCAGTACAGCTCTGTGAACTGCAGCATCTGCAATGACAGCTTTTTTTTTATATCTAAGGCATTTAGCAGTGCACTGGTCAGCATTTATGGGATACTAATGCCAAGATGGACATAAGTAGATAGCTTGAACAATTAATTTTATCTATTAACAGCTGAAGACAGAGCTGTTGATCAAAGGGACCAAGTTTATTCATGATATGGTGTCAAATTTGCTTACAGCCAAAGCAAATTCAATGCTACAAGCAGATATAAAAGGTGTTAAAAGCCAACAAGCATGTTTCCTGAGTCTTATCACTACAGGGGAGTGGAAGCTGTATCTAATGTGATTACAGTTAGCATTCATCATAGAGAATGGCTTGAACTCGTCCTCTCGGTCTCTTACTGCTGTGCTGAGTTTGGCAACTATATTAAGTTCCTGGCAAGGACACTGACAAAGACAGTCCCAACAGATATTCCAACAGACATGATTTCTTTTACCATTGGTAATAGAGAATAGCAGAAGAATTTGGTTAAATAATTTTGCGCCTAAAAATAAAGAATTACAATTACAGAAAAAAAATCATGTGAGTAGACAACTTTTGGTTAAAAATATGTTAATGTTTGTTTTTTAATTTCAACAAGGGTATAGTCCAGGTACCTTCAAAGAGTTTCTGTTGATTGTCAGAATGCCATTCTTAGAATAAAGAATGGGCTACTCCTCCTCATGCAATGTGCATGAGGAGCAGAAATATATTGGAAATGAAAACGCAATAGACGCTAATTTATATCAACAACAAGGAGAATAAAACGTTATAATTAAGCATGTAAAAAACATTTCACATCACATAATTTGTACTTTATGATCATTCAAATAATAGACTGTGCAAATCTACCAAGATGTTTAATTGCCACATTCATAGACCTAATGAAGAATCTCGGGTTGCATCCACATCCGTTTTTTGTCCCTAGGCTCAGTCTTCATAACAGCAGCAGTCTTCATGCAATATTTAGTTTACTATGACATTATATACTTTGGCAGAGGGGAAGGAGTCAGGAAACACTACCACTGATGAAAGTTTGCCAACCATCAGGCATAAATTAAAAGCGATGAAAAGGACAGGCGGAACTCCTTGAACTATGCATTGCCTGTATGACTTTTTATGTCGCACATACTGAGGCATAGAGGCATTCCTGGCTTTACTTTTCATGCATAACACCAAGAAAAAAGAGAAAACTTGAGTCCTCACTTTCCAACCATCCATACAGCTCCTGCAGTTATGAAAAGCATAAATGTCATTGCATCCTCTACAGATGTGCCCATCCTTCCTCCAGCATCCCAATGTCTAAGCCTTCCAAAATCTATTTCCTCTGCTGGCCTTAAGTCTGGCTGGCAGCTTTGGAAAACACTGAAGCTGTCCTGAAAGCCACAAGCTATCTTGGACCGTATTAGGTGAAAGAAAGGAAACCAGCAGTTCTGACCATCTCTTACTCTGATTAGTACTTTAGAGTCTTTTGGATTTGGCATGTGTTAGCTGAACTGATGCCAGCCTGTCTAGTCCTGACATATTGGGCAGACAGGCAGACATGCAGACATCAAACATGCAACACTAAAGAGACATCAGCTCTTGTCTCTATCTCCAGCTGGGATAAACAACAAACTGCGCTACATTTCTTGACTTCACATTCACGGACCAACTCTTCAAGTGCACACAGTATTTCTGCTGCATTTGGAGTACAGCGAGGCAAGACACTCAGAATTAAGATTACACATAAAGCATTCTATCTAAGCTGTCATTCATATATTTTTACTAGTGCAGAATTGCCATATTTGATTTTGTTTGAGGTGGACTATACTTAAAGCCACCCACTCCAACTTGCTGTTGACAGACTAAGGGCCAAAGTATTTGGCAGACAGCAGAGACATCTGCCAACAATGGTGACAGCAGAAGCAAAGCGATCAGCTTTCTCTCCTGAACTACAGGGAGCATTTGAGAAATTGATGTCTCGTTTTATATTAACATTATCTCCTCTGTTGTTTGGTCAACAGATCAATAAGGGTGGTGCTGAACTTAAGCCTTGTAGTACTTGGACTACCAAACATCATTAACTATTAATGAGGATGCTGGTGAATTACAAAAAACCTTGGGCTAATGGTGGACAGGCTACTTAAGGATTCTTTTGCTCACTAAAATAGCTGCATGCATAGATAGCTGGATGCTACACTTTGTGAAATGGTAGTTCATAATTCACAGCTCCCAATAAATGTTAATTATGCCATACAATTAGTAATTTTATAGAAAATATTATTTTTGGTAAATGGATGGCACTTAGGCAAAGTGAGTGAACAAGTGACGTACATTAAATTACAAAAAAGTCAAATACAATAGCCACTGAGTATATGGGACACAAAGCGTGAAGTGGTAAACAGCTATTGCGGGCATGCCATTACGTCATGCTTGCACTGACATGTTAAAGGGTGACCCACACTTACTAAGCATATCTGCTGCTTTGTTAGTATCAGTATCTGCACAATTATATAATAACATATTGGTTAAAAAAATAAGAAGCAATGAATAAAAATGGACAAGAGATGTTTCAGTTGGAGGAGGAAAATATTAAAAGACTGAATCCTTTCATAACTAGGAGCAGTAGAGACAAAAAAGGATCATTTTAATCACTGCTTCAAGACAAATGGACTCAAGCAAATAGAAGAAGACAGTGTTTTCTCCTTGAAGGTATAGTAGGGCTGGGTGGTACTGGGGAAGGGGATCGGGTTAGATGGTGATGCTAACAATTTACAGATGTGCTACTGACATCTTGCATGTCAAGCTGCCATGCAATGACTAGACCCAAACAGCTAAGCACTGCACAGGTCTGGATAAAACAACCATAGAATGTAGCAACTTTTTATGATGGGATGACCAGTTTGGAAATTTGAAATGCAGAGCAATGCAGTGCGTTTATAGAGACACTGCTCTATAAAGAATGATAGAGACTGACAGAACAAAAGACAAGCAAGAACTGTGCAAGTAAATGAAGAAATGAAAATGAATTTTAACAAAGACTGTGAGCCTCTTTACCAGTGGCAGGAAAAGGCAGCGACCTCCACCTCTCAGTATCTTAAATCTAAAATTGCTCACTGAAGGATACAAACCCCCTTAAGAGAGTGGGTGCGTGCATGTGTGTGTGTGTGTGTGTGTGTGTGTGTGTGTGTGTGTGTGTGTGAGAAAAAAATCTTGTTTTATTACAAGCCATGTTCTTTCAAGTGAAAGAAAGAGTGGTAGCCATAATGACATTAACACTAAAACTGTCTATGAGTAGCAGCACAAATACCATGGGATGTGGATATTTCAGGGAAACACCAGGCACACTGGAACCACAACTGATACTATTTTAACCTAATTAATAAATATTCCCCTCAACATGTGAAAAAGTTACAAGCGACAACTGGAAAAAACAAACAAACAAACAAACAAACAAAAAAAAAAAATCAATAAATGAGAAGGAAAGAGAAATAAGAACGTGTTTTGAAAATTATTTAGAAAATGCCAAATTCATACTATATGTACAGCACCTAAGCACATTCAGCTTTAGGTACATTCAACAACAATCATTTTCAACAAGAGATTCCAATTTACAACCAGCCAGTTGTGATGCCTGTAAATGGACAGAACAAAAACAAATTGGGATGAACTGATGGTAGGCTGGGAGGCAGAATGGTATTTGGGTCAACAGCGCTCATATTTTCAGCCTTTAATTTGTTTACTCTCAGAAAAAATGTCCGTCAATACAACATGGTATTTTTGTGCAGAGCTGTTTTGGCCCACTGCTCCAAGCTCTCTGTGCTATACCTTCTCTTGAAAAGCTTTTAAGTCTCCTAATGAGATTAATTAAGCCAGTCCAGAGTTTGTTTTATGAGGCCCCAGCGGCCTGAAGCATGAAAAGGACCACTGCAGGGAAACAGAAACTTCAGGTTCCAATTAAAGAGGACCAAAACTTTAAAGGAGGTTATAAAAAGAAAGTTTAGACAGTTAAACCTAGGTGTAAATCCATTTAGCTACAGGGCAGCAGGACACTATGAAGATTGGCAAGTGAACCCTGCAACTTACTGGAGAATAACTTAACTGAACCTGTTGTCACTATATATTTTAGCATGAAGTGACGGTGAACATGATTCTCCTCTCCTCGTTTTGGAGGATCCTTGAGTAGTTGACTCCATTCCACATTTTTATGGGGACCCAATTCAACTTCTGAACGTGTAAATGAATCTTGCTGCTTTGGCACTGCCTTAAATGTTTGTTTTAATCAATTAAGTTAGCAAGTACAGCTTTGACAGCTTTAATTTAACATAAAAGATATAAAACCATTCAAATTGCATTAGTGTTCATGCATACTGTCCATTATCAATGACAGATCTCAAAATTTGCTCCCCCTGCTCCCATAGTTCAGAGTGGGCTGAACTTGTCATTGAGTCGCTAACCTGTAGATACACAAACGTTTATATATATCTAGGCGCCACCTGATGTAAGTTGCACATGTGTAGTGATGTGCACGTTCGGGTCCGCCATCTCAGCTATTTATGGCAAGTTGACTTGAACAAAAATGGCGCCTAACTCAATTAGAATTAAGGAAAAACATGAAATAAGAGCGTTTGAAACTTCGGCAATTCAAGTCAGAGGGAAATTTTGTTCAAGTCCCAGAAGGGAAAATCAAAACAAAATAAAAGCAAAATTTGTTTTGATTTCATTTAATTGGAGATTTTATTTTCAAGCCATATTGCCCAGCCCTAGTGTAATTTATTATAATGCAAACAAGGAGTTTCATGAACACTCTGAATCCACATCACACACTGCTGTCTTGGCTGATTCTCAGTGATAGTGGACTACCATCAGTGCTGTAATGCTTTTAATTCAGTTACTCCATATCAAGTCGTTACTAATGCACCAATAGTTTTACCTTTCACATTGTAAATTAGATTCTGAAGTTATCAAAATGCAATTTATGGGTCAGGTAATACAGCAAATGGGGGCTCTTGGATAAGATGGAGTGAAATTTGGTAAAGGCAGGACCAATACCTCACTGCTGCCTAAATGCAAAGCACATTTAAAGTCATTGAAAGCTTTAGCCCCATTTCTTCGACTAGATAGACAAACTCCAGACACATCAGCCGGATAAGCAAGTACGTCGTGGAGCAGGTTGTAAAAAACACAGAGGCTCTTCTGGATCAGTACCATGCAGAAAAGATTAATCTCTGCAATCTCTCTAAAGAAAATTCAGTATGTAAGATAGAAGTAACCATCAACTCAGAAAGGCAGGAATGGAAATAGAAGATGGTGAGATTATAACAAGAAATGCAAAAAGACACTTCCATAAAGTACTAAACAAAGGAACAACTAAACCCTGCTTAGGAGCTGAAGCAACGAGGCTGGTCAAGAAACAGAGGGACAAAAATTAAACTGCAAAAAAATGAAACTTTCATCAACTTCATATCCACATTTTATATCTAGAATCATTTATTTGTGGGCTAGTCTTACCTATTTGCCTCTCAAGATCAGCTGCTTCATCTGGAGTGGCCCTAGGTAGCACCCCTGGGTCACTGAAGCTGGTTCTCAGCAGTGTTCCCAGTACGAACAGAAACAGCACACCTCCTATAACTGGAATGGCTGGGGTCAACCGGAGTGCCAGGAACCGACAGCTGGTGGGGCAGGAAGAGATGGAGATAAAAAAAAATAATAATAATAATTAACAAACAAACAAGAAATGCGTTCTGTCAGACTGGTCATATTTAGCTGAGTGGTCGAAACCTGGACTTTCAAACAGCCAATACTCTTGGAGGATTACTGGCCAAACAGCAGCTGATGGCCTGAGCCTGTGCAAACAACACTGGACAGCAACTGACAAGCCTTCAAGTTTAGGAAGTGGTTATGTTGATGACTTGCTGCTTAATGACCAGTAAGAGTATATATCTTAACACACAAGGAAACACACAGATGGAGATCAGCTCCATGTGTTGTGATTTGTTCTAATGAAACAATTTAGCGTAATCCCATTAAACATCCAACAATCCAACAGTGCAGGTGGTTATTACAGTAATCACCTTTAGCCGCACAAAGGTGGGGCACAAGCTGCCACTTTCCATTTGATTTACTCATCTTTGGTCAATTGAACTGGATTTGGGTTCAGCAAAGAGGTTTCATTACAGACAGGGGGAGTGATCATGTAGAAACCATGTGTTTTCAGGGATGCTGTTGAGAAACGTAGCAGTATTATGACTGGAGCAAAGGTATTCAATAAAATCTGTACTCACAAAAAGGACTTGTATTTCCTTTATCTGGCGAAATAAATATACCAAATGCTAAATAAATAAATAAATAGTAAATTACAACTTTGAGTATCTACCCTTTTTCTTTAACTTAATATCAAATGCTTTTTC
Organism: Remorina albescens; assembly: GCA_034769265.1. Lineage (NCBI taxonomy): Eukaryota > Metazoa > Chordata > Actinopteri > Carangiformes > Echeneidae > Remorina > Remorina albescens. Next base: position 13,491,995 of record CM068488.1, read on the forward strand.
AACTGACTTACTTTGGAAGAGATTTTTGACAAAAACAAAAAATTATCTTAAAATTTTACATTGAATCCTTCAAAAAAGGACAAATCTTAATACAGGTTCAGGTGATATTTTATTCTGTGCTCTTTACTAATTCTTGCAATGGAAGCACCATTTGCTTTGAGAGGGCTGAATATCACTGAAGAACAAAAAATAGTCATTTTAAAACAATTCAGTAGTAACTGTAGATCATTCAGAAAGTGAGGAGATTCTAGTGGCACCAAAGTCCATAGTAAAGTGACAGTGGTAAACCTGACTGTTTTTTAAAAATGTCACGTCACGTCTATATTTTTTCTATGAACTAGTTTGTTTGTTTTTTTTTTTTTTAATAAAACAAGTCCAATACTTTGCTGTTGGATACTATATCACACCTCACCAGTCTTCAGATGGTAACACCTTGGGAGGGCAGTTATATCCGCTGGTGTTTGCCAACACCAGTTAATCCAAGCCAAACTATTTTTAGGATTGCAATGTAGGGTTCCACCAATGATCACGGACGAGAAGGAAGTATTATGGATTAGGGCATTTAATTAGATTTGCTTATGTCTGCTAACAATAGCTGTATCATCATGTGCACATGCTTTCATACTTGCTGGAGATGAGGTGGGGAAGGTCAGCCAACATATGACAAAAGACTAAAAGAAGAACACAAAACCTTCAAATTAAAAAACACGAGTGTCTGGGCATTATATCACATTCTCAAGTAAATTGTAATTTGCCTGTGAGCTATATAATCCAGTTAAAATGAAAAATACATACAACACAAGCCTTTTCTATGATTGATGTTATAGCTTTGAGACCCCATCTGAGTGGACTTTGACCTGTCCTACTGCTCTCTACATCTGGAGTGAGCCTGAACTCAGCAAAAAAACCAAAAAAAACCTGGGTTGTCTGGGACATCAGCAGGGGGCTCAAGGCAGGACAGCACGACACAGCACAAACATTTGTCTCCAGTTCAATGCCTGCCTGGAGTTCCCAAGGTTAAACCTCTGTACAACAACTGTGTCCATGCACAATATACAAAATTTGCTAAGAGGACAATTGTTTTACAACCATCATTGCTTTATGATTCTCGGCCAGCCTCAGGCATCAGAGCTGGGCAGGGAGGAGACACATTATTCAGCACCAATCTTTACAGTGTAATCTGTTAGATGATGTATTCCTACCTCTGGCTGGACCAGTGCTGCAGACAATCTTTGTGCTTATAATCTTCCAAATCTGACCATTACTCTTCAAACTGCTTATTGCTCCAGCCAAGCGAAATACTTTCCCTAGAAACATAACAAGAAATCTGCTGAAATGCTCTTTGACCCAAGTATATACCTTTAAATATACTGTTATATTAGCTTGTATGATTACAAACATGCTTGCATGAATGGGTAATATAGATTATATAAAGAAAGAAAACAGGCTTTAGGCATCCTCAACAGATTTGGGCAACACCTCTTCAATTCATATGGTGAATGAACATCACAGAGAGGAAACAAATGTCAAAAGAACGCCAACACATTTCTGACAATTTCAGCAGTGCTGAGACGACAATTCCTGAAGATGGTCAAAACAAATGAATACTCCGGTCATGCAGGGAGAGAGCTCAGTTCTTTGTCTTTTGTCTGGAGGCTTAAAATGCATGAAAAATGTAACATCATCATCACATAGCAAAAACAACCCACCCAGCTCTGGTTGATAGATACAAATGTCCACATCACAACCTGCATGAATTCAGGAAAATGAATCCAGCAATTAGGTGTTCATTGGATATCAGTGTAGTTGTAAAATAAAGGCACAGGCTCAAAGCCAAGATTACAATCAAAAAGTGAAACATTATCAAACGACTTGAATAGATGGGGGGAAAAAAAACAGAAAAAAAAACAAAACAGAAACGTGTTGTCTCAGAATCAGAAAATGCTGATTTAGGTTCATCTCCATGAAAATATTACTATTGTTCAAAACTTGTCATCGTGGAAATAGTGAAGGAGATGGCTGAGAGAGCAGCACAAACCACTGCCTCTATCTCAATGGGTTGGACATTGAAAATCTAATGAAAAGGCAATCACGTGTGATAGAAGGTGAGAGCTCAGTAGATACGGACAAAGATTAAACACTGAAACCATTAGAAGGCCTGCCTGTTCGACAGACATGGATCAATAGAGCTATGTGGACAAGCTCCAGGTAGGCAACATTGTGCCTAGTTTCAATTCCCCCCAAAGACAATGTCCCAGAAATCAATTTTTCTCAGTCACTGAACATGAACGGTGAAGACTGAAAATAATTTCAACAGCCAAGATTTCTGTAAAGGATTGTAAAGATAATTAGATGGCCATTTCCAAAGTTACATCTTCATTTCCCTTTTAGTTTTTATACTACATCTAATATTTAACCGGGACTTTAGGGGCTTTGTTGCCATAGAAACGGACAGTATCCAATGTCAGACATGGTACATTTTGAAAGGGAATGTGGTTACCCTGGAAACAGCCACATGAGTGAGCTGAAGCCTCCAAGGAAGGAAAAAAGAAACAAAGACATTCAAGAAGATAATGACGATAATAACATCTATTGGAATCATTTAAAATGCCTCAACAAGTCAAATTCATGATGAAGATGAAGGCTGATTATTTCTTGTTTTCGTTTTTTTCCAGCCTGTCCTGTTCAGCAGCTGGGGCAGGCAATATGAATGTTCCTGGTGCATTGTTGTGCTGAGACAGTTTTACTCTGCGAAGGAGGACTCTGACATACTCCTCCTGTCGCCATCTGTGTTTAACTTTATTGGCAATGGTATAGGTTTACTGATAAAGCTACTGGACTGAGGCTCAGGAAGACAGAAAGAGACAACAGAGACAGGATAGGGAAGACAGGAGGGAGGTGGGGGGATACAAAAACAACAACAGCAAAAAAAATATCACAGGTCACAGGATTTCCAGTGCAAATTTGCTGTTTTTGCTTAATTTAAAATGAATATATGAGTGTGTGATTATGTATCAGTTGTGCACCTTGTGTATGTATATGTGTGTTAAGTGTATGCTATGGTTTGTCATTGGATGCTGTGGGTAGCTGACTGTAGCTGATGTGGGGGGCCAGAACAACACGCCCCTGGCCCAGGATAGTAGGCAGGTCAGGACCAAGCCACCAGGGCACCCAGTATCCCCCAGACCTCAGGGAGCCCCAGGCCACCCCAGGGGAGTATACATGGGAGTAGCAACCCCTGATCGGAGGCACTCCACAGAGAGACAGGGGAGACAAAGGAACCCAGGCCTGCTGGGCGCACCCCCACAGCAAGAACTAAACCCAGGGGCACAGAGCCCCCCCCCCCCCCCCCAGCTAGAGACTCGGCCAGACGCCCAACAGGGGGCCTGCCACACACTGGCGAGGCCGACACCCGCCCGCACCCCACGCCCGGACGGGGCGAGCCACAGCCCACCACAACGACCAGGCCCACAACCCCCGGACAGAGCTGCCCCCCCCGCCCCTCCCCTGTTCTCTCTACTCCCCCTTACCCCAGAGCAGGCAGAGCTTGAGGCCACAAGGCACCACCAAGGCTGAGTTTTTGTGTGATGTGAACCTGAAATAGAACGGAAAGTCTGACCACAGAATGAAATCTGAATTTCATTGAGGACTCTTGTAGAGGATGTAAATAGGTGTTATATTCTCAGCATATTTCTGTGGTTTTAAACCTGCGGGACAGCGTAGATGGGACAAGTCTAAACACACACACACAGGAGTTAGCAGGTGGATTGCAAAAAGGTCCGTTAACTGTTTTAGCTTTGACTTTTGGGATGCACATGTGTCATTGCTGTACTTGTGTGATCGTGCAGGGTTCACTGGCCAATCTCTATATGTAATCAATCAACTCTGACCAAACAGGGCCGTTCTATGACACAACATGAAGCAAAGTATGTGTTTAATCTGTTCAGCTCCTTATTGCAATTTCTATTAATTATACACTGTACATGTGCAACACCCTAAGCAGCCAATGTTTGTGTTTAGTTGGTTAATCAAACTGAAGATGTATACAACTATGGCAAAACACTGAACAAGGTCTGAGATGATCTTCAGCGGGTCGTAGTGATAATTACTCACCAAATGTAAAGCTTGACCGTTATCATCTCTGTAATGATATATGGCTAATGCATCTACAGACACTCGTGCATGTCTATGTGGAACAAAAAGTACTGAATACTCATGAAGGCATGACATATTTTGCTGACACAAGGAAAATCTAACATTTGCTTTATGTTTAAATAGTGCTGTGTGCTTCTCTTTCATTCCATTGGAAGGACATTGCTAATAGGGCAAAGCTACACCTGGTAGTGGCACATTTGAGATTGATGCCACGAAAAGTAAAGAGATGAGATTATGTGGTTTTGGTTCCAAATTCCACAGCCAATAAAGCATGTATATTGCAATATATATATATAAAATCCCCATTAAGTTGGTTTGGTATCACTTAAATAATGTTTTCATTAACTGCCTGTTGGAACTGGTCATGAAATATCAGTCTAACAATCTTTAGACTTTGGCTTGTTGTTTGACTTCTTAGTCTCAAAAGGTGACATACACCAGCACATTCCTGTACACAGCAGCTAATATTACAAATGTGTTTGGGATTGATTTTTTTTCTGTCATAGCCACAAACCCAGTTTGACACTGTAAGATATTCTTATATTTTCATCACATCATACAAACATACAATACAAGGAGGGCACTTCCTTTGCCTTGCCTCCACATTTACTGTTGACAAACCTCATGTGCTCAGTCTCTGAGGTATTGCAAACGTACTGCATAAAGAGACAACAGTCACTGGCCTATAAGTATACTGAAACCAATACACAGTCAAGGGAATTCTGAAAATGTTCAACTCTAATGTTTGAAAGTAATAAAAAATGTAAATCCAAGTAATTCAATTCATAACAAGTTAATCCATGGACAATTAAATAAGGGTTCTGAGTGTTGAAGATCACAAAGACAGCTTACAGATGTTACTGTAGACTCAGGCAGTGTGCCTCTTAACCAAGCCAATTTAAACATTAAGCTTCACTCTAAGCAGGAAGTACTGCAGTTCTCAGACACGACAATAAAAAGCACAGGAAAAGTCAGTCAACTGTGGTGGTCTGATTATCATTTTAATATATATGCAAGACATTATCATGACATATAAATAACATACAATCTGATACTACTGTCATCCTGGTGAAGCTGATATTATGGCTCATTTCAGCAAATGTCCACTGTGCAACAGTGGGATGGATGTATTGAATTCTTCCACAAAACACTAAAGGTAAATCTTTCTGCCACAATAGGGTCTCCAAGGTTTCCCCAATTCATTTGCCTCTTATATGGTGTGCTAATCTCAACAATACTCCAGTGCAGATTACCGTTATCACATTTTTCACTAAATCCTTACAGTGCCAACTCGTTTTTCAAAACTCAGCTGGGTTAAGCTCTGGGGACTTTCATCTGTGCTGGATGCAACCATGTGATTGCTTGCTTCACCCAGCACTGTTCAATAGGTGTCCTTTGAGTGCCACCTAAGAAAATAAGTGCACCTTTGCTTATTTTCTTTTTCCGTTCTACATTTTTGAGGTAATCAATATGCTGCGATGTAAAAAAAAACAAACTCTTAACAAGAACAGATTATTCATCCTGCAACACACACAGAATCTAAGACTATAATTCTCCTCAGTACTTTATTGAGAAGATGGATAGTTTACCCAGGTGCAATTCCATGCAATTCCACACTGATATAGTACCAAATATATGAATATGTTTAAACTGTGCTTAAAATCGGGTGAAAATGCCTTTGAAGCACTTGGGTTTGTGGCCTTTCAATCTAAATTCTCATTACTCATCTGTGCTGCATGGATACAAGGTTTTGTCAGCTTTGCCTTTTATTGCATTTTGATTGCTTTGGATGACAGGAAAGGGCAGAGCGTGAACCCTTTCTTAGCTGTAGGCCAAGTCATTTGTCAAAGAAACGACTGAACATGACATGTTTTTGCAAATGGTTATGTTTTTTTCCCAGACTACTTTATGGAATCATAGTTTCCTTCCACCTTTCAGACAGATGTCAGCCGTATACAACAGAGTCTCAGATGCCTGCAGTGGTCATGTATGCATGAGAAGCCACTAAATTGAGAAGCGTAACCTTCCAACGAACATGTGCCATCCACTCAAGTACCTCTGGCACAGATGAATGTGCTAGCATGGGAAAGCTGTGTGACAAACAGGGAGCAAGGTTGATTGAAGGCCTGGAGCTAGTCTGGGAGGGGACTCACACTACAGAAAAGCAAACAGCTGGACATGATTCCCGGTTTTTAGTGAGTCTAGTTGACAGCTCTGTCTCTCGCTTCTACAGCAAAACAGACAGAGGCAATAAAGTCTCTGACAGACAGAATGTTCCGTGAAGAATAACAGTCACATTCAAAACTTATTCACTCCTCAAATGACTTAGATCTGGCAAGCCAAAATTCATACATGAACAGCCAAGTCTGACAAGGCCATTGTCCTTTATCTCCCAGAAGACGCAGTACACTGCAGCAAAATCAGAACATTTGATGCTCTCTTGTTGTCCATATGAGTGAAAAGAGACTTGTATTTCCTCTATTTAATCTAATGTAAAACAGTGAGATTGAATCAGGAATGGCACTGTATTTCCCATTTTAAATATTTGTTAGCTTGGTTTGAGAGGAATGCGTTTCTCGTCTTGAGAAACCATGTCGACTCTGGGTGTGATTGTTCAAATTATGAGGACAAAGGCTCTTTCGCAAGAGATTCCAAAAGTTGACTTATTATGCCCAAGCATGTAGGAAAACCCACTTGCTATTCTCCTAGAGTTTGTGTTGAACTAACATAGTACCGAAAGAAAAGGGTATCAGATTTGTCACAACAGGAGAGCAAAAAGATGGCATACTTGACTGAGGTCTTGAAAGCTGCACTATTCTCTGAATGAAGCAGACATACAATTCCTATGGTATTTCATGGGGTTATAGGAATGTATTTCTATTCACAAGCGGGAACTACCAAAGACCATTTCCAAGGAACATAACCTTGTCCTACTTGTCCATTTATAGTGTTGGTATCTTTGTTGTGGACAAACATTGTTATATTAATATAAGGTAGTACTATTCCATTACAATAACTGAGCAGATTTCTTTTCAAAACTCTGGATAGCATTTGAAGAACTAGGATTAGCTAGTCATGTAGATGGAGATTAGAGATAATTTATCCCAAGACTAAACAACAGTTTGTGGGTAGATTTACATGATAACATGTTGAATCACCATAAACATTGATCAAAAGAAAAGTCAGAAGGCACACTGTTGTGTAGATTAAAAAGTAGTGAGATCAGTCACTGGTCTGAGCCAACTTACTGATTGACTGATCATAATTCAACCACTGGTCAAATGCCACATGCTTGGTTTGAAGTTTTCCTATTGGCTGCCCTACAGTCATTCTCCAGACGTAGAATGAACGCATCACAATGCAACTGTCTTCTCTATGCATTTATAAGGTTATTTGCCAGGGCATTTTTTTCCATTTATTCTGACAGCTTCATTGAGTGAGATGCAGGGAAATCACAGAGAGTCCCTGTAATGGTTATTTCAGTTCCTTACATTTGTTCTACTTGAGATACCCCATTTCCTTTTTCCTCACCAGGATGTCATATCCTTTTGGGTTTTTAATTATGATGTCTAAACCTTTTAACACCAACATACAAAACCCTGCTGTCGCTGCTCCCAGACTGTGGAACAAACTGCCCTCCTGACATTCGCACCACTACTGATCTCGGCCTTTTTAAATCGAAGCTGAAGACCCACTTTTTTAGATTGGCGTTCGATTATGACTAGGGCAGTCTTGTTTTTCTAGGTGCACTTGTTTTGTCTGTTCTATTATATGTATTTCTGGAAGGCTTTTAATAACCTGCAGCACTGTGGCACCTTCCACAGTGAAAAACCTGTGTTTTATGTATTGTTTTTCTGTACCGTTTTATCGCTTTGTTGTAAAGCACTCTGGGTACCTTTTGGTTATTGTAAAGGGCTATACAAATAAAATTTGTTTGTTTGATTGATTGTAACCAGGCCACTCCCCTGTTCAAATGCCAGGTTTTCGTAAAAAAATGATATAAAAAGTGTAGACTTTTTATATCCACTGTATGTGAGGATGACATGCTGCAATATTGCAAAAACGTATCTTCCACTCTCTCTCTCGTCTCTCAGCAGGTAAAATCAGCCCTGCCACCACCAGCTTCCACACTACTCCATGACTTCCATCCTGGCGACTGGTTGGTGATAAAGAACCTTAGAAGGAAGCACTGGCACTCCAAATGCTGGCAAGGTCCATTCCAGGTGCTCTTGACAACGCATACTGCTGTGAAGATCGCTGAGAGAGCAACGTGGATTCACGCCAACCACTGCAGGAAGGTCCCAGAGCCAACAGAGGAACTCAGCTGCCAACCCGGACAACGCAAGGATGGACGACACAAGAACAACACAAGGAATAACTCTGTGAATTCAACAGACACCAGCTAGACGTGCAGGGCTAACAACACAAAACCTTTTTCCCACCAGACTACACCATGTGTCACCTAACTTACACCAATCATTACCACAACTCAGACTCTGACTGATGATGAAATGTTCTAAATAATGTTTTGTTTTTGTTTTTGTCTCATTCTATTAATTTTCTTTTATCCTTTTTTTCTCTTCAGAAACAGCTGCCATGATGATGCATTTTAAAATCTGTGTGAATGAATGTATCGGAAAAATAAGTTTTCAAATAAGATTTTTTTTCCTCTCCTTTATTGTTTCTTTTTTTTTGTTTTTGTGATTAATTAATAATCAAAAGGCAGAAATTGTAATGGTAATTTCAGTTCCTTACATTTGACCTACTTGAGATACCCCACTTCACTTTTCCTCACCAGGATGTCAGATCCTTTTGGGTTTTTAATTATGATGTCTAGACCTTTTAACACCAGCATACAAAACCCTGCAGGATACCTCCGGTGTGGACCACACCCCAGGGAGTCGGCACCGAATCCTACAGCAGACCAGAGGATGTGAAAACACACATTGGGGTTGCGGGGCGTTCCTCAAGTATAAATGTTTAACTCTCCCCATGCTTAGGGTCTTTCTTAATTTTTACCGTTCGCGTGATGATTGACCTTGTCTTTGCAAAGAAAATAAAAACTTGTCGGCCGGCAGAAGTCTCTATTTCATTCTTCACCAGCAGCAGAGAATTTCCACAAGAGTGCCATAGAAGGAGAAAGCCTACATGGTATACACTCAACCAGCTGAGCTACCGGGGGGGCCCTGCAACTATCTTTTCTGTCTTGTTCAAATGCTACAACATTCGGAAGCAGTGATTACAGGATCACTGTGGCAAACCAACTACCAGTGTCTACCAAAGTTTCCTTGGATTGAAACCCAGGGTTTCATAAAACAGTTTTGACATAGTAAATCAGGCCCAAAGTAGCTGGCTTTTCAGCCAAAAAAGTGCCACAACTGCCACCTTTTTTCGTTATTTTGCAATTAATTGCGAAAATATTTTTTAAACTAGAAGAAAGCAGGAAAAAAATTGATTGTGAAAAGAACTTGATATGATTAACAAACCTCATACTCAAATTTTTTGGGCATTAAGTGTTATATGGTCAGGTATATGGAACAAGTTCCTGCAGATAGCAAGAATTTCCCATGAATCAAGTTTGTCAGGCAGCAAACACTTCTGAGCACTGCACTATTCCCAAAGGTACAGGCTTTACAGACAGACATAAAATAAATAAGACTAAATGTGTAGGGCACTTAAATCAAAGTCTAACCCACTGATGTAGCCTATGACATGTGCACTCCAAGATGACAATTTTGCAGTCTAGTAATGCAAGAAAAAAATACTGCAGGAAAGAATAGCAAGAGAGGAAGGGAGGACGAGTAGCAGGGGACAGGTTCAGATGAACTCAAACATCTAGCATGTTAACGTACACCATATACAGTCCCTGTTGTATGGAAAACATTCAACAGTTCATTGTTGCTCACAGTGAAATGGCACAGTTAATTCAAATGTTTGGAAATTTGAAAAATGCACCCAATGAAAACTTGAGCGTGGGTGGCAGGGATGAACAATTACTGCTATAGTATTCGTTTGATGAACATCTTTTATTACACTCTTGACATCTGTTGATTCAATTATTTAGTCACTCCAAATTCTCAATTAATCAACACTTTGATTCATTGATCGCATTTTTAGATAAAATACAGCCGAAAGTGACTTTCACTAATCTCTTCTCTTGGCCAACCATCACATCAAAATATTTTCAGTTTGTTATCATTTTCTACTTTGGCCCAGGGAGGCACTGGGTTCAAACCCCAGCCACAACGCAAACCAGTGGTAGTTCTTATGCTGGTCCTAAGCCTGGAGAAATGGGGAAAGTTGCGACAGGAAGGGCATCCAGCATAAAAACTGTGGCCAAATCATTCATGCAAGTCCCAGAGCTGACTTGACGTGGGAACGACCAATAGGGAAAAAGCCGAAAGAGGAGACAATAAAAATTATTTTTTACTTTAAAACAAAATCAGAACAAAAATGTGTTGCCTAATTAATTCAACAGTGGCTCACAAAGCAGGCAGGCTCAGCTACAGTGAACACTGGTTGTTGTTCCAATCCCTGGTTACTCCTGTTCACACGTTTAAGTGTTATTGGGAGATGCACTGAACCTCTAATTCTTTCCAACAGTCAGGCCAGCACAGAGCTCACTATCATCAATATGTGAGCGTTTCAATAGATGGATGAGAATGTGAAAAGACTTACTTTAAACATAGGTATTTCATATATGAACTAAAAAAGTCTTTTGAAAGTTAAAAGCAGCACACATGTAGCTTCTTTCACTGTATAATATCTAAGCCCAGCTCTGATGACTAGCACATTACAATTTACAGTTTAGTCCACATAAAATACAACAAAATTCAAAGAATTTAGACTACTGTCTGCCCAAAACCTGAGTTGTTGAGATCAATTTTCTCATCAAACAAAACAGCATAACAGAGCACCACTTCTTCCTCTACAAACGTCTGCCTGAGTGAACCTTTACAAGGCATAAGGAGAAGCAGGCTACATGTGCAACAACAGCACACATGGACATCTGGAGGGAGCCAGTAACAGAATAATAAACAGAACAAAGTCTGCTGGTCACTAACAGGGTTTATTACACATGGCTGAGCATCCCTTACACATAGACAGAAAACAAGCAAAAAGAAATATGGAAATCTAGAAAAATGTCTGCTAAATGCCCTGTGTATTTCTCCGCCCCTAAATACTTACATCTGTTGATTCTTTTTGGGCTCCACAGACAAATACAGACCACATGTGATCATGCCACTGACTCATTTTAAGTACCATGTAATGATATGGACGCAATTCAAGAGACAGAAGAAGCCCTTACAAACTGAATGAGTAGCTGTCCTCCACTATGCTGACAAATGGCACGAGGGGTTAGAAAAACACATCTAATCAAAACACATTACAGTTAATGTCAACAGAAGCCAATGTGCAGGTCTGATGACTACCTAACTGTCCAATAAATGTCTTTTGTCAGCTGATGGGAGTAGAGTGGGGGGAGAGAGAGGACAGTCAGGAGGACTTGGTCCGCCCAGGGGCATGGACAGCTGAGCAGGGGTGGACAGTGCTACACTGAAAAGTGCCTTTGTAGTAGCACAGTGTTTCTGAAAAATGTCTTGTCTAGTCCCAGTCTCACTGAGTCATCGCGGTGTAGGAAATGAAGCTATCGGAGGGGAGACAAGTATCATCAGGAAGCATCTGGCATCCTCCATGTGCATGCTGGGGAACATCCAGGTTCAAACAGACACTACATTACGTTTCGCCCCCTCATTTTAGTATTTTTTTTTTATCAACTATTCAAAAATAAAAAGAATCTGAGGTTTAATCCTGTGATGCCCTCTCTCTAGCAGTCTGCCCTTTGGTCACGTTATGTCAATACTTTTGCTGAGGTGACAATGTCTCGAAAGATGAGGTGGTACAGAGGTCACTGCTGATAGATGTGTTGCTATCAAAATAAAATAGTAATTGTATGCATAGTATTCTCAGGCATTTCTCCACTCAGTAGCCACATTGTATGGTAAACTTTCAACAGACTGTAAAACTGTAACTCTAATAACTTCTAGTGTATACACTTTAGAAAAGTTGAATTGATGGCTGAGCTATAGTGTTGGATTGCATTGGATTGTACACATGTAGCTGATAAAGTGGTCAGAGAGTGTGCATCATTAAGGTTGGACTATCTTTACAGTGCAGATACTGAACAGCAGCCATCAACCCCTGCACCTAGTTTGCCTATTAAGCCCTCTCTGACTCTGAAGAACTTTACTCTGATAAAGACTGTCTGATTAAGGAACAAATTTCATGATGGAGCAGGATTCTTATCTAGTGCAGATGAGGTTTGTGAGATGATGAATGTCATAGTGATTAACAGGGTTAACAAGGAGAGAAGCAATGCTTTATCTGCTGCAGTACATAAACTCAAGCGTTGGCAGCATTCAGGTCAGTGTCTACATGCTGTATCATGCAGGTCAGTCACAGTGGGTCAATTTGGGATGAGGTGAAGATGACAGGCTGGATGTGGCAGTACGGAGAGCAACATGCTGTCTGTTGATTACAGGTTGTTCAACTGGTTTGAGAGAGACTGAGGGCTCCTTTGGGGATGGTGGGATTGTGATTACGGGAATGCAAATAGCAAGCAGGGCAGAGATTCGCATGATCTACTCCATAAGCAATTAATTACTTGTCAAAAGAGAGAACTGCTAAACAGATTGAAGTAGGAACAGCTGGTTTGCTGATAAATTATTAGACCAGATAACAATTAGTGGAAGGTAGCATGTATAACCAAATAAGGGCAGGAAACTCACACCTTTTCAAAGCAACCACAGAATTTCAATCAGCGAAGGCTTCTGGCACCCCCTACTAAAGCATCACATTATGTGTTCAACATAACAGATGCCCCCGTCTAATTCACCAACCAGTTTGTACTGACATCTCCCTAAGCCCCAAGAGATCACAGGGAATACACCCACACCACAGCCATGGCAGTGACATAACTGACCTATATCTAAACTTTTCATCCAACAGCTGAGTCCATGCAATGAAATACCTGATCCAAAACGTCAGCGTGTTAAATAGCAGATAGGAGCACAAAGGCAACCGGAGGGTTTCAACAATACTTACTCAAAAGTAAAGAAAAGTCCACATGTGACCAGAATGAGAACCAGGGTGAGGTAGAAGACCCCTGTCTGCTTGGCCATCATAATCCTCCCATTGCAGTAAAACTTATTCCGACCCGGGAAGGACTCCCACTTCCTCTTCTTTGGGGTCCTTTTCTTGTAAGGGGTCTCCATCGGTGTGGAGCTGCGAGTGCTGATCTGGCTGTACTCGCACTCTCTCATGGACTCAGACACCCCGAGATGCATCCAGAGCCAGCTGAAGTCTCCACAGCTGAATAAATCCTGAGGCACGAACTCCCCTGTGAAGAAAACAAACCCAGTTCAGTGAGGCTGTCAGGCCAGGTTCACCATTTTACACACAGACGCCGGGAGTGAGCGGAAAGAGGGAGGGAAAAAAGTTTAGGACAGAAAAAAGTGAAAACTGTGCTTTTATTAATGTGTGGCTAAAGTCTGAAGCACAGTGAACAGGGAAGTTCAGATAAAGAAGTTTAGTTCAGAGAGAGAAGCTGCTAGTTCAGCAGGGTCGGCTAACCTGACGTTAGCTAACTTGGTTAATAAGTTGACTAGCAGCTCTCATATCAACGCCTTTTGTTAGCAGGAGACCTGGCTAGCATCACACACACACTAACACGTAGACAGATACACACACTTTAACACCGAGACACACACACACACACAGAAGGACAGACAGTCCTAAATGTTGCTAAAGCTAACGCGGCTAGCGAGTAGTTGATCCGACCCTGAAGTTAATGTTAGCTCTTTGGCCAACTTGTTCAATTAACTGTCAGCTACTTGTCACCCCCCGACTGAGAGCTGCCCGTTTCCCTCTACACCAGCTAAAACGGGGAGGGGGGCTCAGTGTCAACCTCCCAACAGCCCCGCCGACGAGGCTTCATATCTCGGGTGTGTTGGTCTGCCGTGCCCGCCGAGGCGACAGCGGAGCCGCTGCCTTACCCAGGGAGAGGAGCGCTGGTCGTCGAGTCGGGGTGTTGTCACGTAGCTGCTCCCCTCGTTACCCAGGTTTGTTTCGGGTCGAGGACAGGACGAAGAACACCATTTTCGGAAGTTCAAAAGGTGAAAAATGAGTTTAGAATCAGCCGCTCGTCGCCAAGATGAACTTGGTGTAAATGGTGAAGTGGGATCCGGAGAAAGAGCACACGGCGGGGGAGCTCTCAGGCGAGCTCCGGCATCCTGACTGGCCGCTGCTCAGGGAGAAAAAACACAACAGTGTTTGCGCACAACACAAACCAACACGGAGCTCACTGACATATCTTCGGCTATTTCCCAGCGACAACAGGCGAGTAGTGCTCAAAAATCAGCGCCATTCCGCCGTGTTTTGTAGAAAAAGTTGCAGCATTCCCCCAGAAGCATGCAGACAGGCAGGCCGGGCTACGGCACGGCGCTCCGCTCCGGGTCCCCGTCCACACTGAGCGCTGCCACCCGCACAAACAACAAACACCAACCCGGGGGACGGAGCGGAGCCTCCCGCCTGCTCCTCCCCCTTCAGCCGCGGCCGAGCTCCACTGAGGAGGAGCGGGGGAACGACTGGCTGCCAGACGGGTTCCCAAACCCTGGTCCACGGTCCTCCGGGCGAAAATGTCTTTTTCTCCTCGGGGGGGGGGGGGGGGGGGGTGACATCTAGATTAGGGTGGGTCCGGGGTGTGGGGGTGGGGGGCTGGAGCTTTTGTTTATTCTGAATAAACATACATCTAAATACCCGCCCCCCCAAAAAAACATAAACATTAGAGGGAGACACATATATAGATATAGATATAGATGTGTATGTATGTATGTGTGTCTGCGTGTGTGACAAATCATGTTATTTTATTTCCAAAGAAGACGGTTGTGTTCAGTAAATACACAACAGGGCCCCAAATCCACTTAAAATAATCCCATGTATAATCACACATCTTCGCACACACATGTGGGAGGATTATTACAGGAAGTATGCTGATTTATGAAAGCTGACCTCCTCAGACCAGCCAAAACCACAGACTGCTGGATTTAGAGCCAACTGGTTGTGAAAAGAAATGTTTTATTGATGTCTATGGGAAAATGGCCCTATTTTTTATTTTTTATTTATTTTATTTTTTTTTTTACCAATTTATAAATAGAACTCTGCGACATTGTTGATAAGACACCTGAGACAGGTTCAGTTCATATTGTGTGTTTTCTATTTTTAAAGCTTCCACGGAACAAAGGAAAGCTACTTTCCATGTACGCCTGCTTATGCAGACAAATGTAGACAGGGTTTGCAGAAAGAGACATTATATGCAGAGAGCCACATAACACGGAAAAACAAAAAGCATAAAATTAAAAAAATCAATGCTATCTAGGAAGTCTATTATTTTATTGTTCTTTCATTGTTATTATTCTTATAATATGTCCAGGATACCTGTAACACTCCTGTGATCCAAACATGTCTGATTCCTAGAGGTCCAAAGGAAGAGTAAAGAGAAGTCCATTTCGGACAGTGAAATATTGGGTGATTATAGACATTTGTTATAGTCCCTAACAACAAAATACAAAGTTTTCATACATGTTGGAATTGGACATTTATAATAACACATAATGCCCTGAACACAAAGACTGAATACATTGGGGCAACTATTTGTCATAATATTTAGTGTTCCTCCTGAAAACTTTTAGTAATCTCTCCTCCTACATGCCAGGTTTAATTCTGTGATGATGCAATTTCCTGTTAGACTCAATTAGTGAATATGATTGTACCATCAGCCTATAGTTCTTCTGTCACATGTCCTCCTCTTAACACCTACATACACACACACACACACACACACAGGTACACAAGCACACAGTCCTCCTCATCTGCCTCTGAAATCACCTAAATGGTTTAGCTCATTCACTCCCACAGCCACACATGTACATGTAGAGGACTTCATTGCTGAAACTTGCATCATGTAAAGAGGAAAAACAATTTCTCTAATTGCTTTTTAATGCTCTGCCATTACATTCACTCTGTGGAAGTAGGATGGAAGCATTCAAACATATTGATGTCAATGAACAGATTGGAAATGGAGCATCAGCCATCTGACTCTCTCTCTCACAAACACACACACAGACACAAATCACATGACTTCATAAAACAAACTGGCCAACAATGTGGCATTTCTAAGAAAGTGGCCATGTACAATAGTGTTAGATTTCCTCATTTAAACTGTGTCATACATTTGCAAATTGTCTTAACATCACTGGCTGCTGCTGGAAAGCGGTCAAGTGGCAGATGTTTCACTTAATTCTTTAGCTATGGGCCGTGTTAAATGGCGGGATAACATATGACTGAGTTGTCTGGGAAATGGGTGGGCCTGATAGGGCCTTTGAGTCTCAATCCAAAAAGAGCAAGGACCTGAATCACATCCTGTCTTGACCTTGTCCAATCATTAATGTTTTGAAAGTTGGGCAAGAAAGAACATAATGAGATTAAAGCCTCATCAAGGAGGTCAATGTACTTTCTATGGCCACAATGATCAGATGCAGCCTGATTTAAAACACAGCTCATGCCACTGCCCCCACAAGGACATTGTATTATAAGGGCCAGCTCAGTCTCTCTTTGTTTTTACCCAGTACTCATTCAGCTACCTTTGTTAGCGGGGCATGGTACCCAGGCCTGCATTGGCCAATGAAGGGCCAGGCTTCCTCTCATCCACAACATCCATCTTGTCAGGGCTTGATGACTCAGCTTCTCAGAGGCACAGGAGTGTGGGAGGTTTTCTCCTGCGGTTGGCTGCCTGTTTGAAACACTTCTTCTGTCACCAAAAAAGTGCAGCAACCAACTTTCCCCCATTAGCTAAATGACTGTTTAAATTGTAAGCACTCAGAAGTACGTGGACCAAGTTTCTATTTATTATGCAGCAGGTGCACACATGTGAAAGCAGTGCAGCTACAGTTAAAATGCCCCGGCGTAACAAGAAGCATATGAATCATTTGTTTTTCCACAGAAATCAATCCATCTATCTCGGTGAATAGCAGTAACATTTTAAGATGAGAAAGACTGATTGTGCCTTTCTGCAGCCAAGAAACACAGTTCACAATCATACTTTGATACTAAGCCTGTGATGAGAGTGTTTATTGTCTGTGTTGTCAACCTCAGGAATGTTATTATCAAGGCAGCTGAAAATAGGACTCAATATTATGCCCACATTTCCCCTAGCAAAGGAAGGGAGAGAGAAAGACATCAAATTCCAACTGCACAGGAAGTAATTCTGGGGAAAACAAACAAACTTGGGTCATGCTTCAATGTGACCTCTGAAAATACAATGCACTGTTTGCAGTTGTGTGTCTAACACTTTTTTTCCCCATAAATTAATGTTAACAAATGTACTCAATTTTAGGCAAGTGCAGGAGACAGAAGGGCTGAGACTGCAGACACCGTATCACACAGGATTGAATTTGGATTTTTGACTTTGTGTTCCTGTCTCCTTTTAAAAGCATAAGATATCCGTGTTTACACATGCAACAACCTGCACGCCCTCATTAAATGAGAGACCTTTGAGCCCAGGGAAACAGCCATCTGCCATGAGTTTAAATAATGATAATAACGATAATCATCATCATCATAACAGCGTGAGTAAACTCTAGACTGGAGGTTCAATTTCAAGAACAATTTATGAAGTGAATATGAGTGTGCTATCCATTTAGCATAATGAAGTCATTATTTATTCAATATTGTGAGATTGGTAAAATTGTGAATAAAGCTGGAGTTGTCGAAGGCTAAACATACTATATAGTCATTAGATTTCACACGCAGATAGAATAATAATAAAAAAAAAGAAACACTTGAGGGTGACTTTAAAAAAAAAATCAGCAAAATTCTGTGCGAAATATTGTGGACTTAAAGCTCAGTGTGAGAGAAACATTGCAGAATACTGATGTAAGTTAACTTGGGAAAAACAAAAAAATCTTACACACTTAAAAGACAACTTTCACAAAAATCTTTCAAAAAGCTGTGACATCAAGTCTAGCAGATGTACCCAAGTGATATGGTATAGTGTGTTTGAGCATTGCTCTCTGCAGCTTCCTTAAAAATGTAGACCTCTGCTCAGAGACTTTGGTGATTTTCTTCACTTAACATGCAGAGACTGACAAATGGAAAGATTACAGTTTTCTTTCTCAATGACCAAATTATGACTTTGGGATTCCATGAGAGCAGTTCTGAGCCAGATGTAGCATGACTCTATCATGAACATACACTAGCAGAATTATGTGACTCATTTTGTATATATTGTACCTCACTTGCAAAGAAAGACAGGCATCTTTACTGTTTGTATTTTAGCTACGAAACTACTGAAAAAAAGTTTGTCTACCAGTGTGATGAGATTCATCAACAAATTGAGAAAGGACAGCCATATGAAATTATTTCCTGTTTCACTAATGAGACCTGCATCTCTGTGGCTGTGTAGCACGTTAATGTGACTGAAGTGTGGCCATGTTTCATATTGCACAAGTGCAATATCTCTTTTTCAGCCATACAAGTAAAAAGAGTCAATATATGAGATGATGTTGCAGAACAGTCTGTGGGGAGAACTAGTTTTTCATCTGCAGTAGAAGTGTAAACCCAACCGTAATTATTATATAAAATATGATTGTCAATAACATGTTCAAAATTATTGCTTCACAACTGACCTGGTTGGTGTCGTAGTGGTCATTTGAGACAAGATGCAAAACTGATTCATGGAAGAGATACATTATGAAGTATGAAAATCTGAAAAAGGAGCCTTCTTTATCTGTAAAGTGAAATATTTTTAGTCAAGCAAACACAATGAACAAACAAAAAGCAATCCAGTCCCCTTATCAAGTATCCTCTGGACTCCAGTGTAATGCAGGATTTCAGTCATTATCCAATTTAAATAAGGTTGGAGGAATCTGTTGTGACTGATCTAATTATTTTTGAATGAAATCAATAAAAGTCAGGCCATGTAAGCAGTTGATGTTTGTTTTATTGGCCTAAGATTGTCTGGACATAATGCAACGTCTCCGGTGCTTAACGATGTTCATCATACATTTATTTGTGACATGTGCAGCACAGAGTATAAATGTGTATACTGAATAAAAGAGAGACATGTAGTCATACGAAAAAAGGCAAATTTTACAATGAGCTTTTAGGACATTTTGAAGGATATTTTCAGACTTTTCTTTTTGAGCATTATCTCGAATCAAAAATATGCCCATTGACATGAATGGAGGACAGTAACAAACAGAAATGTGTTCAGGTTTCTTATGTAACCTCACCTAGATATCCTCTCACCCTGGCACTTCCATGTTTGATTACCAAAGCGATTGTTTTCTCAGCTATAATACAATGCATACAGGTTTTGTTGTTTGTTTTTTTTTTACATTGAAACATCAGTTACATCTGCCATGTTCAAATATTTGACCCCCTTAACAAAATATGTATAATAACAATAACAAAATTTACCAACAATAAAAGCATTTGTTATAATAGTCAGAAAGTCCCACCTTTTGTTATGCTTGATAGAGACTGAAAGAATCATGTGCATCCATTGTACAACAGTTTATGTACACAGTGATGAAAAAATACAGACATAACACAAGTGCTTAGGAAACACAAAGTTCATCTGTGACAGTCGTTGAGGCTATGATTGATAAGTCAGATACTTCTGACAGATGCACTTCTTTCATGTTGATTGGCTGGTGCAATGCTGCCTCCTCACGGCCTAAAGCATACACTGCAGGTGTCTTAAAGATTTACATTTTCTTCTTCTCAAAACGGACAACTTGCTCTAGTCCTATTGCACAATTTATCTTCCAGCGATGGAGACGTATACATTTCAATTTAAAAAGTCAGTGTATTTTCCCCCCCCATGACTGTTGGCAAAAAAGTTTAAACTACTGTACAGTGTCACATTTTAAATAAATACTCTCCATTAACAAAATGTTGATGAGTACATTAGCATTTATAAAACTGAAAAACATCTCGACGACTCATCGACTCAAAAGGAACCATGTAATTCAGCACCAAAATCTGGTGGCAGCTTTGGCTGAAAAAGTAAACAAACACAAACAAACGCCAAAAAAAATATTAAACATAGCAATCCAACACCAGCAGGTATTAAATATTTGTATTAAAATGAGCTTTCAAATCCCAAACCCACTTTTTTTTAACAGGGCCCAGAAGCTATACATATATAGATATTTTGTTTATGTGGATACTTCTTTAAAAAAAAAAACAACAACAAAAAAAACCCACTTTCTGTAATTTTGATAAATAAAAATAGAAAACCACAGAAATATCTTGTCCTCCTTATGGTTGGCCGTCAACGTCCTGCCTCTCCTCCTGTCATAATTTCCCCAAGTGAAAGAGAACTTGGCAAATAATGGCCACCACTCCTGCGCTGAGCACCGAAGAAATGGAGATGTCTAGTAATCTGCTTTCGTACAGAACAAACTCTGTCTTGTTCTCCTCCACTTTGGCCATGGCCAGCAGACCTTTGGCAGCTCTGCACATCATGTTTATACTTGGTGGGTCCATCGGGGGATGCCCCATGTGCAGTAAGCTGTGAGGGTTCTGCTGGTACTGCGCCATGCTAACGCCATCTTCAAGGAAACCTACTAAATTACCCACGCTGCCCTTCTGCATGGCTATGGCACGGGCTGCCGTGGGGTCTCCTTGTGCCAGGTGGGAGAGCACAGCCACCGCCATCTCCCTGTACACCTGGGCTTTCCTCTGACCCACGTAGCGCACCAGGACAGTGAAGAGCTTCTCCTGTCGGCTGAAAGGCGGCGTAGCCAGCAGGAGGTCAACGTTGCCGTCCTGGATGCTCAGCTTGCAGAGGCACTCTAGCACCAACCTTTGAGGAGTGAGTTGAGAGTGGCATGCTGCTGATGGAAAAGGGTCCTGTGCCTCAGCTGAAGGGCACACCATCCAGTGGAGAAGGCCGTCCAGGACAGGGAGGCAGATAGTGTCAGAATAGTTGGAGAGATCTAGCTGGCCAGAGATGTTGGCCAATGTGACCATGGCATTCTCCCTGAGCAGACTCAGACACTCCCACCACCACTCCTCTTTGCTACTCGACAGCCCCTGCACCTGCTGTTCATCTCTCTGGTAACTGGGGGGCGACCTGTTCCTCTCTGGGTGCTGGTGGTGCAGCAGGAGCAGCCGACCCAGAAGAAGAACCAGAGCAGGGTGACGTGACATGTCTGAGTCGTTCCCCGGGATAAAGGACAGGCTGCGGACGATGTTGGAGACACAGAGGCAGCGCTTGGACAACGAGTCCTGCCAGCTGGATGTTGTGGAGAGCGGAGCCTCGTCCAGGCAGCGGGGCTCGTCCTCCAGCAGGGTGATGTGGTCCTGCTCTCCGTCCGGATGCACCCTGAAGGGGTAGGATGGCAAGGATCGCGCAGGGTGAGCGTAGGAGAGGGCATCAACCCGAGCACACAAAACATCATCAATAGTAGCAGTGATATGTTTCAGCGGTTGTTTCTTTGCATCCTCCATCTTGTTTTCCTGCTGGTTCTCTTTTCCTATCTTCTCACCTGCCCTACTGGGTGGTGCAGTTCGGGGCTCAAAGTGTGTCTGAATGTGTGCGGTGGAGTCGCCTCCACCCGCCTGCCAGTGTAGCAGCCCACTAGTGAACTTGGTTATGTAACCTAAGTGCGTGGTCATGTCTTCAATCAGTTCCTCTTTGTGGACGATCTTAATTGGGAGCTTATCGTACTTACTGGCTTGTTTAGGTTTAAGTTCATGTTCTCCAACAGGCTGGTCCATAGACTCCTTTTTACTTTCTGCCCCTTCACTCTCTTCTTCTTTGTCTTTTTTCTCCCTGTCTTCTTTATTCTTATCCTCCTTTTTTGGACTCGCCCCAGATTCCTCATTTTCACTTATAACCACAGCCAACTCTGTCTCTGCAGCAACGGGTGGAGTTTCCTCCATGGTGACTCCTGCTTGCTCCTCCTGTATCTGTGCTGATGGAGCTGACTCTGATTCAGCCTGGACAGCAGAGTCTGTCTCATGTTCAGGGACAGGCTCTTCTTTCTGATTAGAAGCAGGATCCAAAAAGCTTTTGTGAGCCAGAGTCCCCACCTCAAACTCCTCCAGGACGCCAAAGATCTCGATCAGACAGCGGCGGAAGTACTCGACGATGAGCTCAAGGAACCCAGGCAACTGGTCAGGGGAAGATAAAATATCAGTGTAAACGATTTAAGCATAAGGAAATCTTTGCACTTTTTATCAAGCAGTCATAACATTGTGAATCGTACGGACTAACTAACATAATGACTTTCTGAATATTTTCACTTTGCAAATTTTAGAGACCCTCACTACGACAGAAATGGTTTGTCTGGACTGCACATCAACACTGTCACAGCATGACCTTTGAGAGATAAATTAATATCCTCTGTCAGCAGCGAGGTGCAGTCGTCAAATTGGTTTTACCTGGGAGAGGTTAAAGGAGGCCACAGTGCTGTCATCGTACAGCAGGATATTGATGGTGTCTAGTGCCCATGTGCTCTCTGCCAGCAGGCCAGACTTCAGAGACATCATGACGCGCCAGGCCTCAGGCGTTCCTGGGATTAAAATAATGAAATTTTTTTGGAACCAGGATGAAAAAAAAATAGAGTGATCAGACTTTGTACAAATGATAAAAGGGACATTGAGTAGAGGAATTCATTGTAATCGTTTCATTGAATTGATCTCATGTTGTGCTAATTCTACTTCAAAACTACCTGTAGAGTTAAAGCTGAAATAATTCTCTTTTTTTTTTTTTTTAACAGAAATACTGTTAATCCACAACTTTTAGCTATTTAGTTAGATAAATGCACAACTACAACTCCATCTTCACAAGAGCCTTATTCAGGCAATTTCCACCTCCTCTGTAGCCCAATTTAAAATGCTGACTCATGAAATGATGGGACATCTCACCAGTGTCCTTAGAGGTAAGCTTGCGTCGTGGCTTGAGGATGGATATAGTGGCCTCAACTGATCCTGGTGGATAGTTGAGGTCCCTCCTCAGGTTGGGAGGAAACTGAGCCAAGGATCCACTGCCGTGTGAGCCCATCATGGCCATTCCAGGCTTAGGCATCTTCATGGGTGACATGAACGGTACTTTGCTAGGTGACATCCGAGAGTCCAAGGAACGCTGGAAGGCCCCTGGGCTGGGTGCTCTGGGCAGGTGGTTAGCCATGGATGGAGAGTTGGAATAAGATGATGGCTGGCGTGAAGACAGGGGGGCCATGCCTGCTGACGATGACATGTAGGGGGACTGCCGGTGCCACTGCTCCTGGCTGGGCCGCCCGTCTATGTCTTCTCTACCAATGGAGCCATACGGGGGCATTTGAGAGGGTGGCCCCTGCCGATTCGGGTATGGATAGACAAGGTCTGTCCTGGAAGGCCACATGCTGGGGCCGTCAGCAGCGTGGTTAGGAGTGGGCCCCCCGCCCATCATACTGTGCTGGCTCTGTCCTGAGGGGGCCATACGGTCACGGGGGTAGGGGTAGGGGAACTGTCCCTGCATGGCTCTGTGCTCAGAGTACCCACCACTGTAGTGGTTGTACATGTCTGGCTGCTGGCTGCCATACTGCATGGCATACATGTCACTCTCGTGCCTCTTGGGTGGGGGGCCGTACATTCCATCAATGGGCCGTTTGTAGCCCTGCTGAAACAAGGGTGTGAACAGTCGGTGGTGTTTTTGTTAGTAATTTACCTTCTTTATTGCTTCAGTGGTTTTGTGCAGTGTGTGAATAAGAAAGTAGAAAGAAAGAAGTAGAAAACGAGTGGGACTGAAATGAATAAACAAAATTAAGATGAATATGAAAAAAGAGTAAATAACAAATACAGTAAAATTTAAATTCAAAATAAAAAGAGAGCAGTGTGACTAAAAAGTGTTGAGGAAAACAACAGTATTACATTTGATATTATACATTATTTTACTCCCCCTGCTGTTACCACTACAGGGGCAAACGTCTGTTTGAAATCATTTTTTTCATCCCATTTGCACAATCGCATCCAATTTGTCAGAATATCTTTCATCATACAAAGAAAATATTATTTTACATATGCTCTTTTTTTAAAGTGTTCATGTCAGCTGTTATCGGTGCTTTGAGACCAACAGAGGTGGAAACACCTGCAGCAGCAGCAGCAGCACCATCTGTAGGTAGAGTCGCTGACAACGGCTTCCACTGAGCACTGGTAGACTTTCATCACCCCAGTTATGGTTTTCATCTCGGTCCTGAATGTTTCTACTATTGTATTATCAGTTTAATAATTTTTTACCTAAGACACCAAGAAAAATTAACTAGCCACAGTAAGTGAGACAACACTCACTCAGTGGTCCGTGGAAACATTGTTATGGCCTATTCACGAAGACGCGGTCTGACCAAACTGGGTAAAAAGATTGACTGTACTTGATAAACATGATAAAATGTATTTTTTCACAATGAAGTGGACAGCCAGAAGAGCACAGAAATCCATAAATTAATTGGGTTAAAATACACAAGGGGAAGATTCCATAATGTTTTTGCCCTTTTAATCTGATCATAGGTTGTCTGTAATGTCAACTGTGACATATTTTTAACCTTGGGAGGTAAAACTCCTCCATTTCTATCTTAGGGTTAGCGATACACAGTGGTGAGTACATATAGAGCGTTCTCTCACCTGCTGTTGAGGGTACATCCCAGATGGATGCATCCCATATGGCATGCTGGGATACTGCTGACTGTAGCCTTCGTGTCTAATGTAGAGGAGAGGAGGGAGAGGAAATATATCACAAAAAGTTAAAAAGGGGTGAGTAAAGCTGTCGACAAAAAGACGGATAACACACACACACATGCTTACCTCTGCTGTGAAGGGTATCTGCTTGGAGAGTACATGTTGCCTTCACTGTTGGAGGGCCCCAGGTTGTTCTGATTCCCAGGGGGACCCATGCTCCCTTCCATCCCCATCACATGGTCTGATCTGAGGAGGATCACAAAGCCGGAAGGTCCTCTAACGTTAGTATCATAACAACTCTCTGTCATATACACACAAGTAGGTACATTAAATAAAAACACAATGCTAGATGTCAGGGGCAATGTTAGAATTATGCCAAAGCAATAACAGGTTACTACAGTTCAGGACGCTCTCCTGGTGTCTTGTGTGCCTACCTCCTGTCATAGCCTGGCCCATACGGATACTGTGACCTTTGGCCCATGCTCAGGGCGGATGGGGGTCGACCATACATGTCTTGCATACTGCCACCAGGTATCTGGCTGGGCATGTAGGGATCAGCTCCTGCCACTGTGGAGGAAGGAAGCAAAGGGGGTCAGCAGTAAGAAAACATGTATGTTAATGGGCATTAAAAAGCCAGAAAGATTTCTGTAGTCTGACTCAACCTTATTCTTAGACTGAAGTTCAGGTGAGCAATGTCTTTTTCTAACCAGCAGATGGTGGCATTCCTCTATGAATATTCACCACTGTCCAAGATTAAGCCTATTGTTCTGAGGCTGTGACTGTTGTTATGCACCTAACATCAACAATATTATTCATTCCGACTCCATTCTCTTCAGTCTTCAGAAGAGCCGCCATCCTTTCTAATGCTTCTGTTTGTTCTGAAAACTAAACCACATGAGTTGGTCAAAACAGGTGCTTCTCAGTGGGGGGGGATGAAAGGTTGAAAATGAGGAGGATGAAAAGGATGAACAAAGTTAGGATGAGACGAAGGCTAAGTTACACGAACATCAGATGGCTGGTGTGTTTTAGAAAGAGCGTTGTGCGGTGCAACAAACACATCCCGTCTCCTTTCATAGTTCTCATAGTACAACACACACATCTGTCCAGATCTGAAAGGACATGGTGACTAGACAATGAATTAAGCCAACTAGACAGTTATGAAAAAAATGGCTTTGGGATACATGAGTCAATCCGACAGAGCCACCTGATTTCATATTAAGTTTAAAGATTAAGCTTCAAATTCCAATGTCATTTTGTGTAAACTGTGTGCAAATTTATCTGACAAAACAAAATAAAA
Source organism: Remorina albescens (assembly GCA_034769265.1). NCBI lineage: Eukaryota > Metazoa > Chordata > Actinopteri > Carangiformes > Echeneidae > Remorina > Remorina albescens. The sequence continues at coordinate 13,518,231 of CM068488.1, forward strand.
CAACAGATTGAAATAGAGTTTTTGTAACACAGCAAAGCAAAAGCTCAATCCCACGAATCAAGAAATACTCTGTGAAATTTGGGGACAAGTCCAGGCAATGGTGTTTGGGTGAAAGGGTGTCACAGCATGTGTCTCACTCACTCTTCCTCATTCCAGCAAAGGGGTCCTTGGCGTCGTACTGCATCCTCATCATCATGTCAGGCATGCTGAGGCCCTGCTGGTAAGGAGCTGAGGGGGGCAGGGAGGTAGCACGCTTCTGGAAAGCCGGGTCACTCACCTCCGAGAAAGGGTCCTGTACGCTCACACTACTCCTGGACAAGGTGAGGAAAGAAGGGAGGAAAGGAAAAAGGAAAAAGAGAAGGAGGAAAAGAATGAAAGAGGTAGAAATCCGTGATTGGACTTTTGTGAAGGAGTTGCATTTTACACAATGCTTATAGTTTTTAAAAATTAATCAATTTCTTCATTTTAAGATGAACATTTTCATTTGGATTGAATATACACCAAATACAGGATACCTATTGTAGGTTGTAGGAGATTAGCACTTTCAATTATTAGCAGCCAAAGTAAAGCACTAAAATGACCCGTTACAGTTGAATAACAGTAGCTCTTTATGCAGCAGTTCACCACATGGCACGTTAAAGCAAAGCTGGTAGATATAGCTTGTATGCAACCTTGATATTCAAATCAGTGAGTAACTACAGCTGCTAACTAAACATAAAGGAGAAAAATACAATTTTGAGAAATGTAGAGAGATTAAGGGATAAATTTATAGGAAATAGAAAAGTACTTTAGACTGTATTTAAGTAAATGGTACTTTCCACCACTGTTGTTTAATTTATTTGTCATGAACAGACAAGAGACTTGTCAGACATCATAATATCACAAACAAACAAAGATCTTTGCTTCCTCTCCAAGGAACTGTCATGTTCTATAATCATCCACCAAAGGAACCAGAAGAAATGGAGTATATTTCACTAAAAAGTGAAAGACTTTAATCATTCTTCAGGTGAACTATTACAACTGTTTGGATAATGGTTATGTATCGGAGCATTACTGTGCACATAGAGATGTTTACCTTTCACTTAAATTCTGCTTTACTCCATTGCAGTTGGGTTTTTTTTTTATGAGGCCACGTTCATAATTTAGGTTTATACATCCACAGACAATAAGGAATAATTAGTACTGATGGACATGAATATCACTCTAACTTTAACTGTAGCGGTAATATTGTCTAAATTAATTTAACTACATTAGGAATGACTAATGTTGTAGTGGCAGCAGTGGTGGAGACAGGAACAGTATTAATATTAGCAGTAATAGCAGTTGTAATTGCAGCAGAATCACTGCTACCAGGAGAACTGTAGACGTAGGGCAGTATGTCTGTGTGGTACCTGTTAGGGGGCAATGGTGTGACCTGTCCTAGAGGGGTGGTTGCGGGTGTGGGGGGCTTTAGATCCCCTGCTGCCTCTGCTGTAGAGCTGCTGCCTGAGGACTGGGGTGTCTGTGGGCCTTGGAGGGAGCCACCTGAATTAGCTGAAAGACAGAAGAAGCCCAAGCATTATTCTTAAAGC